>CM062818.1:267699716-268399369 GCA_031772625.1 Pinus tabuliformis | reverse complement strand
TTGATTCAGGAGCAACCTATCATGTGACTCATAGAAAAGATTTTTTTGAAGATTTCACTAACAATGTTGATGGAGCAGTATACTTTGCAGATCAGTCAAAAATCAAGCCATCAGGGCTTGGCACAATCAGGCTTAAATTGCCTGGTCTTCCAGACTTTCTTCTGGATCATTTTCTATATCTCCCATAGCTCAAGAGAAACTTGCTGTCCTTGATCCACATCCACCAGCAAGGTCACTCCATTCATATGTTTGATGGCAAGCTTGAGGTAAGAAAAGCATCTAACCACTCACTTGTCATGAGGGGAATAGAAGAAGAAAGGCTTCTCAAACTGCAAGGAACCTCTGCTCATGCACAACATTTCTCATATATTTCTCATCATGAAGAAGGTACACTTCCATCAAGTTTATTATGGCATGCTAGATTTGGACATTTAAACTATGACAGTCTCTGCTTATTGAAGAAAAATGGTGTTGTTGGTTTGCCTACAATTCCTAGGAAACATAAGCAATGTGATTCTTGCATTCTAGGAAAGCATAGCAAACAGTCTTTTCATGATTCACATAGGAAGCTTGAACTCATTCATTCAGATTTATGTGGTCCAATGCCTGTTCTTTCTGCAAATGGCAATAAATATATCATGATATTTATTGATGATTACACCAGAATGTGTTGGGTTTATTTATTGAAGAACAAATCTGATGCCTTTCAAACATTCAAGAATTTTCATAAATGGATTGAAAATGATGCACAATCTCATTTTGGGTCTATTCGCACTGAAAATGGAAAAGAATATACATCAAATGAATTTGAAAACTATCTTCGCCAACATGGGATCAAACATCAAACAACTGTACCTTATAATCCCCAACAGAATGGTGTAGCTGAAAGAATGAATAGAACAATCTTGAATATGGTACAATCCATGCATTTCTTCAAAAATGTAAAGATAATGTTTTGGGCTGATGTTGTTCTATGTGCTGCATATATAAAGAATAGATGTCCATCTAATTCTATAAGAAACAAGACTCCTTATGAATTGTGGTATGGACATGTTCCTTCGGTAAAACGTCTCAGGGTCTTTGGTTCCACCTGTTATTCTTTGATACCAAAGGTACATAGAAACAAACTTGGTGCTAGAAGTCATAAGTGTATCTTCCTGGGGTATTCAAACACCTCCAAAGCATACCATCTCTATGATGAAGTAAATAAAAAGTTTGTTGTATCTAGAGATGTAATTTTTCTTGAATCGTCCAAATCTGACAATGTTTTTGAGCGGCAACTTGATCGCTTAGATAGATTCGCAAAAACGAAATCATTTCAAGAGTTTGATAATCAGATTCCACATCTTGAAGGGGGGATTCCTATACTAGAACAACATGTGGAATCTTCTTCTGAAGAACAATATCCTCTGCATGAAACTCCAACAACGGATGATGCTTTAAGTGATGTAATTGATAGAATTGGGAGACTCAATCTTGATTCAGTCCCAACTCAATCAACAGAGCAGCCTGGACCATCTCAGAAAGGTCCCCCAAAGTGGCTGACAAAGACACTTGAAAGTGTTCATCCTGATGAAATTGGAAAAACAGGAACCAGAAATTCAAACCTACAAAATGGAGGTGATGTAGATGACTCTAATTCACCTGTTGATATGGATGTTACTTATGATTGTGAATTGAACTTGTCTACAGATTTTGAACCAACTTCCTTCAAAGAAGCTGCTTCTCACGATGAATGGAAAGAAGCGATGCAAAAGGAGTATGATGCCCTCATAAAGAATGGCACTTGGAAGCTGGTTGATCCTCCATTTGGAACCAAACCAATTGGCTGCAAGTGGGTCTACAAGAACAAGTACAAAGCTGATGGCTCACTTGACAAGCACAAAGCTAGGCTTGTGGCAAAAGGTTTTGCACAGAAGGAAGGGGTCAATTATGAGGAAACTTTTTCCCCCACAGCAAAATGGGCCACCATCTGGACACTCTTTGCACTAGCAGCTCAGAACGGTTGGAAAGTCCATCAAATGGATGTAAAAACTGCATTCTTGAATGGAGATCTAAAAGAGAATGTTTTTATGTCCCAGCCTGAAGGATTTGCTGTGGAAGGACATGAACATAAAGTATGCAAACTTGTGAAGTCCTTGTATGGCCTCAAACAAGCACGGCAAGCCTGGTATGAAAAACTAACTGAGCATATTCTGAAACTCAACTTCAATCATTTTGATCTTGATGATGCAACTTTATTTGTCAAGAAAGTTGGCAAAACAGTTGTGTATCTTGTGGTATATGTAGATGATCTTTTAATGACAGGGAACAATGAAAGCTACATTGCATCCATAAAGAAGGAATTGGGGAAAAGTTTTGAAATGACTGATTTGGGCTATGTTCATTATTATCTTGGCATTGAAGTAACCCAACATCCAAAATCCATATTTCTTTCTCAAAAGAAATACATTGGAGATTTTTTAAACAGATTTGGCATGACAGAGTGCAATCCTCTTTCTACTCCAATGGAACAAAACTTAAAGCTCACATCTATTGAAGGAAAGGAATTTGAGGATGCAACAAAGTATAGACAGCTTGTAGGAAGTCTCATCTACCTCACTACTACCAGACCAGACATTTCATTTACTGTTGGAATCCTCTCCAGGTTCATGCAAAAGCCTTGTGAGGGACATTGGTCTGCTACAAAAAGAGTTCTAAGGTACTTGAAGGGAACTCAAGACCTTGGAATCAAGTATACACAGGTAGACGACTTCAGCTTGATTGGTTACTCTGATTCAGACTTCGATGGAGACAAAGAAACTGGGGTATCTACTTCAGGATATGCTATGAGTCTTGGATCAGGAGCTGTCTCCTAGAGATCACGCAAACAATCAGTTCCAGTAGATTCCACAGCAGAAGCAGAATACGTGGCAGCAGCTGAAGCAACGAAAGAAATTGTGTGGATCAGGAAAATTCTTGAAGATTTGCAGGTAAAACAAGTACAATCAACTCCACTCATGATTGATAACACCTCTGCAATAAAGTTGGCCAAGAATCCAAAGTTCCATGATCGAACAAAGCATATCAATACTAAATATCATCTGATTCGACATCATGTTGAGGCCAAAACAATCCATCTCCATCATTGTTCCACAAATGAGCAAATTGCAGACATCTTCACCAAAGCACTTGGAAAGGAAAAGCTTGAACGATTCAGAATGATGCTTGGACTCACCAACATCCCTTCAGATTAAGGGGGGGAATGTTGACACCTAATCTTCATGATTGGGGGAATTTGTAAATAAATAAATCAGGAATGTGAACAGTCATCGGGAGATGAACTGAACAATCACTCCTAATGTATATAACAATAACCTACCTATGGAATAATCAGACGAATCAGTTTTTCTGCCTTTGGAGAGTTACTTCCTGGCCTGACAATAATATTATCTTTATTGGATTAATTATGGACCAAAAGTACCATTTGGGGCAATTTAATAATTTATCTAGAGAATTTTCATCTACATGTCCTTCAATTATAGGAATATCAAAATTAACTTGTACCTTAAAGAGGGTGGTACCTCTAAAGTGGAAACTAGACGAAGATGTGTCACCTATTGACATCTATTGAATAGGGTATATTTTAAGGATGGAAATTTTTCTAATACTTTAGAAACCTTGTTGAATATTCCTAGTCCCTAATATGAAATATATAAAATATTTGGTGATATATTTGTAAAAATATTCAAATTTCTAATGATTTTATATAGTCTCTATAAAATTTTGGCAATTTTCAAGGTAAAATAGTTTTATGATATAAAACATTGGACAAATATTTTTTATAAAAATGGAAATTAGCTAACCTTTTTTTTTCTTGAAAAAACATGGAAAACTAGCCCACTTGTGAATATTAGCCCCTAAAACATTCCATGTCGTTGAAGGATCCTGGAAAAAGTAACTGTCACTTTTGTCGCTCGAGGGGTTTTTTGAACAATAGTTTAATAGGATATCTTTCTCCCTTGCCTTTCTTATCTTCCACCATGGGGGTTTCTTAAGATCAACGAGGATGGTCTTGCGAGGGCTCAAGAAATTTGAGTCGTAACTCTCTATACCCTAACCTCATTGGGGATATGCACCAAAAAAAGAGATAAAGAGCAGAATTATTCGATAATGCTAATTTGAATTTATAAAGGGAATGAAATGATATACAAATTTATAACCAAACCATATAGATACAATGAAACTTGAATTCTATTGAGAAATGTAAAATGTTGAAACTACCCAAATGTAGAATAAAAACAAATTAGATCAAATGGTGGTAGATTATCTTTGAGAAGAGATCTGATGGCTACGGGCCTTCATTGAATTATGTTAAAATGAGGCCGAGATGCATTTTTATTATAGAGAAGCAATAATAAACCCTCAACATAGAAAATCCTAACCCTAGGAGATGAAATACCAAAGTCTTGTGGGCCTTGATGGTGTAAGTTGAAACATCAACTTCTCGGGGTGATAATTTTAGCATATGATATCTATTTGGTGCACATGATATGCCATTATAAATACCTATCTGAGATGTACAATTTCTTACTTTTTAAGAGTCCACAATTATTATTATCCAGTTTCTGCAAAAAATGTTGTTTTGGGCCTCAAAATGACTCCAAAATTTTAGGACATGAAAAGTGTAGAAAAAAAGCTGCAAAAATAGAAAATTATGTTGTGAGCTAGTAGAATAGGTAGGTATCCACCAGTATCCACCTAGATTAAAGGCCAAGCATGATCGACATTGAACAAAAATGCCATTTAATGTAGGAGATAGAGTATGGTTGCAATTGAATAAGGAGTAGTTACATGCTCATGGTAAGAAAATTCAGAATTTATGATATGGTCCCTTTGAGATACTAGAGAAGGTGGAAGATAACACCTATATACTTTATATAACCCAATACATGTGCATTTACAAAGTGGTGAATGTAGAGAATCTCAAACTCTATGAGCCTTCTATGGTATATTATGAAGAGTAATATGTCCTATCGTATTTAGACAATTTAGCACCAGATGCTTATGCAAAGTTAATAGAGGATACAATTTTGTACATGAGGTCCAAATCTATAAGGCACAGGTAGTATGATATTTGGAAAAATGGGTCGAAATTAAAGCTTCTAGGAAAAGCTAAATAATACACTCAAGAGAAGGCGGAGGAAATATTTTCTCACCTCATTTACAAAAGCATCTCAAAACAAGAGGTATGATCCATAATGGATCATTAAATTATTTTCTATCCATCTCGATGATTTTAGAGTGGAAAAAGTGGATGAGTTTGCTCATAGGACCATTTTTACTGATGGTCCTAGTTTGATGAATTGGGGTCTAAAACCTTTGAGAAGTAGTTTGAGGCGTCAATTGATTATTTTAGTGGAAAATATGTATTCACTTAACACTACAACCCTTATGTTATTCTTCACATAGATAACTTTCCAATGACATAAGAATTTCCTCAATTGGAGTCTATATGAAAAATTTATGCAACATGGAAGTTGACCTTCCTATTTTGACCACCATGATTTGAAAGGATGCCACATGATCATGATGATGGACATTCTAGAAGAGTCCGTATTGTAACTCTAATTAATAGTTGAAGGAGTCAAGCTTAACCACTAATGGACTACCAAGTTGTGTTATAACCAAGCCACTAGGAAGAAAAGGGGTTTCATAATGTTGGAGTGCATTTTTTCCATAGATTAATAAACTAACCAAGTGTGGATAGGGAGATAACAAACATAGATGGTTTATGCACTATAGCAACCCATGGGCCATAGTTCTCACTTCTTTGTACTTGCATCCATTTCCATTCAGATAAAGATAGATCAAAGTAGCTTCAATTTCTAGATAAGTTTTATACCAAAAGGGCTTTTGAGGTCAATCTTGTGTTATTATTCTTGTCACTAATTGAATTTTTCTCTACTCTCTAATTTCTGCATTTTTTATATTACATTGATTAAAACAACAAATTAATAAATGCAAAATTCTAAGGAAAATAATCCTCACTATAGAATTTTATTTTCAATATAAACTTATCAAAGATGTTGTGAGGAACTATCTAATGAAATATTCACAAGAATTTATGATTACTAAACAAACTATGAATGATTCAAAGGAAATAAAACACCAATATAAGTCAAATCATTAAAATTAAGTCATTGAAATCAAATACAACAAAAATTTAAATAATACTTTTGATGAAATTTGTTAATTCAAAATAACAATCACATTATTTTTGATAAAATGAACATAGTGAAAATTTGTTCGTTAATTCATAATAACAATTACATTGATCAAAACTTTGAAAGAATTTTAGATAATTAATAATGACCTATCACTTCATTTTTCTTTGGTTAAACACAATGGGAAAAACTATCATAACTTAGTTCTCAAACTAGCTATAAGGACAACCTTCACTAACTACTATCCGAAAATACAATTTGACTTCTCATTATTATTCAAGGAAAATAATGCCACAGGAAATTACCCAATAATAATTTATAATGGGGAAGACTTTCAATATTTCCATATACTTCTGGGTCTTCGGCCATTACTTTTTCTCTACAACATATTGAGTATTACATGTCATCGATTCCAATATTGTGTACCAGTTATCTTCCAACTTAGTAATTAAAAATGGTATGACACAATACAATATCCTAGAATAAACAAAAGTCCTTACAATAAAATCAAATTCCTATACAAAATTATATAACAATTCATTTTGTGTTTAAATTTAATATTTATCTAAATAGTTTAGACATTTATGTAATCTCTATACAAAACTTACAAAATCAATGAAGTGTGAAAGAAGAGGCCACTTTATAATGTATATTATGCATAGATATGGGATATTGATTCTCAAAGTCGATGTCATTCCATCTACTTCCAAAGACATCCCTTCAAAACACGAGGGCATTGGGCAAGTTGTAATCTAAACTGTAGGAATTTACAGGGTAAGTTCCTTAGATAGAATACCAAAGGACACCGTTCACAAATAGAACACAGATCAATACACCAGTATTCTTGACGTGCTTAAAACCCTCAAAGAGGGAAACAATCCACGACCTGAGCCAACGCAACCACTTCAGGCAATTTATTAATGTAAAAGAAATAATTTTTTCATAAGCTTCTCTCATGAACGGTCACCTAACAAATGACCCTCCATGCTCTTTAAATAGGTATCATGGACCAATCAGGTATTAAGTCACAGATGAAGTGTCAGTAATACCGTGGAGAAAATGAACAATTGGATCACTTTATGTCTAGAACGTATTATGACCATCAGATTGTAAGTTACAAAACGTACATACTAAATAAACACACTTTACCTAACTATACACTATACGAAGTTATACTTAATTATTTCCTATGTGTCAGAATATCCTAACATCCCCCTTTAAGAACAACTTGAGATAGGATTGAAGGATGTACAGAGATGACACAATAGGAGAAGGAAGGAGGCATTGGAGCTTATATAAACATGTCACCAACCAAAGTGTTGCCACTAATTCATGATCATTTAATAAACAAAGTATACGGAGTTAGTTTTTTAAAAACATGTCGAATGGAAATGAGTAACATGTAAAATGGAAAATAACTTTTTAAGCAAGTATATGGTTATCATTTTGGGTCAAAATGCATTGATTCTTAATTAATCGATAAATTTTTAGAAACCATTTCTAAAGTTTATGAAAGTTTTGGTAAATTTAAATATTGAACTTATTTTTTGAGAAATTTGTTTCTTTTTTTTTAATTTTTAAAATTTGAATTTCTGGTTTTTGGTTGGTAGACCACTAATTTTATGTGGTTTAAAATAAAAAAAAATTAGAATAAAAAAATGAAAAATAAGAAAAAAAAACTCTAAAAAATAAATATCGAAAAAACAAATCTAAATTTATGTATTTTTCCATAATTAATATTTTCTTTACAAAAGAAAACATAGTTGCCATTATGTTTCAGGCTTTTACTAACCATAGAAATTGACCATTTAAAGAATAAAACACACAACTCTCCATATTACATTCATTTTTTCCTTTTTGATTTTTAATATTGAATGGACTTGGATTAGTCATTTTCCTCAATAAAACTTACCTATATTATATATTTTCACAATTCAATTTTAAATCATGATACAATATAAAAAGTAAAATTTAAGTCAACACTACAATAAACAATCTCTTTTGTCTTCACAATTTTAATCATAACTTAAAAATAAAAGATGAAAAAATAATTTTTATGAATCTTTTGCAGTCACACTCACTTAACACTTTGCGTAATTTAATTTTTTATTTTAATATACTACACATTGTAATTTTTTATATGAGATATTTTATTACATATGAATTCTTTGTCATGCAATTAAGATGGCACAGGATACTTCATATCAATTTGATTTTTTCTACATAAAAATTCTATCATAAAGTATTTAAATTTGATGTTGAATTAGGATGACTATAAATTTAAAGTTAAATAAATAGTTTATTACAATAGTTAGCTTTTTAAAGAAATATTTATTTTATTTATATCATACATATGCATTATTTAATATAAATATACTAGACACTGTAATTTGTTCTCTTTATTTGATCCTATAAGCTAAATATGGAGTAAAATGTGCACAAACATATTTTAATAAACTTTTAACTTTTGTAGCAAACAATAATATTAGAGCTAACTTTTCACCCAAAATTATCTATGCACCTATCTCTATTTTACTCCAAAATTGTCGAATCCATTAATTACTTTAATTACTTCTCTTACTCATATTCAAATGAATTTCATTACTAAATTTATAAATTTATTATTTTTGCATTGAAAAAGCCAATACTAAACAGCGAAACTTCACACACTTGTATATATAATTTTAAGATGAGCGGAAGAAATTAGAAGTTTCTATCATAAAATCAGATTTTGAAAAGTAAACCTTCTTACTCATATTCAAATGAATTTCATTACTAAATTTATAAATTTATTATTTTTGCATTGAAAAAACAATACTAAACAGCGAAACTTCACACACTTGTATATATAATTTTAAGATGAGCGGAAGAAATTAGAAGTTTCTATCATAAAATCACATTTTGAAAAGTAAACTTCTTTATTTACGCCCTGCACTTGTGGATGGATTGGTAGCTTTTTAATAGGCTCAATTGTAATCCCACGCGTGGAGGCTTTGATAAAGACGATGTACGTCCAAATAAAAATTTCGCGTTTTCAAAAATGAAAAAGGGTGTGTGTCGGTGGGCACTAACTAGTGCAGGGCGGTCACATACTGTGGTACTGGTCGGCGCTTGTGGGACCCTTTGTAGAAGGATTTACGGGGACCGGCCTATCATTGTGGTAGCAGATAAAAGTTCTAGCGTAGTGGAGAGCCCTTACGACAAAAACTGAAACATAACATCCGCATCCATAGAAAATTTTAGATCGGCATGGGTGCAAAACTGAAAAGAGGACGATGTCAATTAATGTGCAACAATATAAATGTCTATAACGAAGTTTCATGTGAATCCAAATCCAAAACCCTAGTCATTTAACATATTTAACATCTTTCTAGGAAAAAGCAATTGAGGACGGCATGTATTGATGATGACGACTACAGTCTATTGAGACTAATTAGCTCTATTGGATTTTAGGATTTAAAGAGAAGAAATTAGTTGAGATTTTTTGATATATTATTTTTGTAATTAAATGGGAGGGAGAGTAGTGTTTTAGATTATAATAGTTAATAATTTTTTTTAACAAGTCAACAGGTTGGAAGTCCCAAAAATGTTTTGGGAATGAAAACAGATGTTTGTCACGCCCATACAATTTAAAGAGAGTGTTTTTCATTTTCAATTGACAGATTCTTTTTCCCTTGATATTTTGGTATCGATCAATGCCTAATTTGACTTTTAAACTAGTGAGAGTCATTCTTATCTTCTCAATGTTCATTTTCTTCTTAACACTAATACAAACAAAAATATAATTATAGTTAGTAAAAATGAAATGCATCACCTCATTACATTCAAAAACATTGTTCTTTCAAAAAAAACTTGATATTAAAAAAAAACAAATATTACATAAAATAAAACAAAACACAATTAGCCCAAAGTTCTACAAAGGAATCTGTATCGTACAAGGAAAAGTCAGAGAGTACCTTGTGGATCCTACAGTAACATTTCCAGCTATAAAGACTGCTAAAAAGAATCACCAGTACAGAAATATTACCGATACAAACGTGATCCTTTTATTATCGTCTTTCTCTTGAGCTGATATTATTCAAGAGATTTGCTTTTGAATGTCAACTTATTTTTACATGGGTTTTATTGAATTCAGTTATGAAGACATATTTTCCTGTTTTCTGCTTATATTTTCCTGTTTTCTGCTTTGCTACTCTATGTATAGAGGAATGGTTCGTTTTGCTTTGAAAATATGAATTTCAACATTGAAATTAGCAATAAGGGTGTTGATCTTTTCATGAGCCTTCTGGGTATAAAGCAGATTATGTCAGTTTGGTAACGATTTAGTGGCTAATAATCCATATTAAATCCTGGTCGAATATCAAAAGATGCAGTATAAAACATGTAATATGTTAAAATATTATTCTAGAACTAACCTCTGACATTTAAATTTCCCTTGTTCATCCAGATGAACCCCGAAATAGTTCGGGTTGTCAGGAGGATGGTATTCACGTTCCCCACCATTTCTATAGACTCCTCATGTCTTTAAATAATTTATATATATTTTAACTCTATATCTGATAACTTCAATTACTTTATTTTGCATGTCCGTTCTAGCGAGGGACCAATATTTGTATTTACATCCACATATGTTTACATTTTCAAAATCAACTATACATTCAATCTATTGAGGAGGATGTGATTACAAAACAAATCTGATGTCATTTCCATGGGATGCAAATAGATAAAACAAATAAGATTATTTTAAAGATTTGACATATTTATGCAAAGATGCATGTTTATTTAAGTCATTTCATGTCTATGAGCTCACTTTTAATTTTAAATTTTTATTTTTTTATTATTATATTATTAAAGATTAAATACTTTTAGTAGTACTATAAATTAATATTTAATATTTAGAGTAATTATTCATTTCTATATTTTCAATTAAATTGATTAATTAAAAAAATATGTTATGTAATAATATAGGTTTTAAATTTTCTTGAACCCAAGAGTTAGAGGTATTTGGGAGTAGTGAATGTTTATTCAGATGACTTGGTTTTCCTTGGATAATAGTGATGAGTCATCTTGCATTGGCTGATACCAGATCGTGATGGTTATCCCTACTGCTAGTTTGATAATTCACTTATGATAGATTTTCCCACTGTTTAAGCAGAAAAAATACTGAGATTCACAACCCAAGCCTTAGAGGCATTAAATAAAAGCTTGCCCCTTAAAACCACCAACAGGTTTGGCAAGGTTTTCCTTGAAGAATAGTGATGAGTCACCCTAAATTGACTAATAACAGATAATAATGACTATCTCACTACTAGTTTGACAATTAAATTAACTTAGAATTTTCCAGAATCTAAACCAAAAAACTCAACATCATATAAAATAAAATATAATTTGATATTGATATAACATAATATTGAAACATAATATTATAACCTGCGCTATTAATAGTTTAAAAATAAGGTGAGTCTAACCATTACCAACTGAACTTAAGTTGATAAAATGGATCTCAGTAATATCATAAGCAATCCGAATTCATAAAGCTTGTGGAAAGGATAGATAATCACATGCGAGTGCCCACAGGGGATTTTGCTAAAAATATTCTAACCATACTAAAATCTTTGCTCTGATTTACAAAATCATATGCAAGATAGAACCAAAGCACCTTCCACTTTCACTGCAACTGGGATTGAGAAAATGGGATTGCGTAGATCAGATGCGCCACATATTCCATGAAAAACTTGTAAATGAATAATTTGGCTCTATCCAACTGGATAAGGAGTATCTTGCTACCTTCTTTTCAACCCATTGAATTTGGACACATTTATTGAGAACAGAATAAAATTGCTGATTTTTTTTCAAAAGAAGGAATATCACAAGAACCTAGTAAAATCTAATTTGTTGCCTTTGAATCGGCATCGCTCGTAAATGCTGGCTTTTCAATCACTGGTAGGGTTTCTTCATCCCTGGTGGATCTTTTATAATCACGGGTAAATATTGATTTTATTTAAATCATTGGAAAAATGGACCATTTTGTATTTTTGGATAAATCTCTAGTATGAATTTTTGTACTTAATCATAGTAAGTTGTCATGCTACTCAAATAGCAAAATGTAATTAAGGATAGTAAAACAAACCTGTTCAGAAAGCTAAAGAATAATAGAATGGAAAAATAGAAGTCTGGATAGAAGCAAACAGTTTTATAACTGAAGTATCTACCCTTTTTATTGATAACGTTTTCTCCTTCACAAAAAAAAAATAAATAGCTTGGCCCATATGAATAACTCAGCCTACATTGTTCGTAGCATCACATGAGCTTTCATTTTCAGAGACTAAAGTCAGAGGCAACGGTGAAGAAGTCGTAACGCCCGTCGCTTCTTGTAGAGTTCTCTCCGACACTTCGGCGCGTGGAAGAATCTCTGGAATTGAATCTGTGCTCTCGATTACCTCGTGGATCCTGTTGTTTGATTCGTTGGCCTGAGAAATTGGTGCTGCACATTCTGGCTTCTTGTTTCGATTAAGGAGATTCAGAGAATGTCTACACATTGGGCATGAAGAATGCGAGGTGAGCCATTTATCAATGCATTCCATGTGGAAACCATGATTACAGTTGGGCAACACTCGCACCTTTTCTCCTTCCCCAAATTCGGCCAAGCAGATGGGGCAATCAGTGCCCAAGCCCGGTGGAAGCTTAGAGGGAGATGTGTAAACAACAATAGGCAATGTTTTCATGGCCGCTTTCTTCAATCCAGTGTCGGCGAACCGGATAACGATCCCTTCGGATGGGTCGCCCGCCATTCGTCTGCTGTAGCAACGTACGCATTTGAGCACCGAGTTGAGGCCAAGCGCACAGATGAGAGCGCAAACCATAGCTGCGATAATGACAGTTAGATCGGAGTTGAGACTGCCCTGGTCGAGGTACGTACCAGACCACCCAGTGTGCTCTTCTACCTTTGGAGAAGGTGCCGGAAGAGAAGCTAATAACCTCCTACTGCCTGACAACTGGGAATTTAAAACGCTCATTTTGCTGGATTCGACTTTACAACCTCAACAATTAATGAATGAATCTGTGCGTCCCCTGGAACTTGAGGGCTAACGAGTGCTGGGCAGGTTTAAAAAAATGACCACAACAGCATAGCCAACAGAATGAATCAGGGGGAGAAACTAGACTTGCAATCCTGTGGGTTTCGTCTATATTTATCTGTGGATCTACGTGTCATTTGTCTGAACTGACGTAACCAAACCCCTAATCATATCTATTGCTTTTATAAAGGTTGGCATCTTGCCCTTTCAATGTTTATTATTTTACACTCCTTATCAACTCTCAAGAATCTCAAACAAATCATATCACCACCTGTGAATCTTATCTTGTTCTCAACATCAAATACGATCACTCAATCATTAAATACGATCGCTAAATCTATAACAGTGTGGCTATGGTTAATCATCTTGTTATTACTCTTTATTCTTAACTCAAGAAATTGTGTTGGAGCAGCTCTTACTTATATACTGTCAGGTTTGAAATTGATTTACATAGGTAAGGACTAAAGTTTTCCGCCTATTCATTGGATCATATCTTCAAAACTAAGGAATATGAGATTTTTTTATATTTCAATAATTTTCTATTCGGTTAAAAAGTGCCCATTATGTATAGAGTTTTATTTGCATCCAAATACAAACACTTCTAAACTCGATATCTAATTATATATAGTTATGTCAGAAATTGGTACACATGATATGTGAAGACAAAACCTCTTTACCCAACCATTAAACCACATCTGGTAACTAAGACCACATTCTCAAATTAACTAAAGAATATGACATCCTTATATATTCCAATAATAAAATAATGTCACCATCAGCAGCAATGGCTTGTTGAACATCCTGCGAGTGGCGGAGTCCCACCTGGTTGGAAAGTGCCCACTTTGTGTGGAGTTTCATTGGCATCCAAATACAAGCACTTCCAAGCTCAATCTTTCCTTTATACATATTATTAAATATATATTATAGTAATTCGCATATCTCCACTTGATACGGAGAGAGGGAAATACATGGCTTTTTAATCGTAAAGGACTTGATAAATGGCTGGATGTGACATTGGGGGGGCCAAAACACAAGTGTTCAGATCAGATATGATGACGAAGATATCGGTAGTCAACGAAATCTTAGAAACAACCAACTGGGGAGAGTTTTCGAATTCTACTTCTACAGGTAATTCAAAAAGTGTATAAAGCTCCATGTGAACGGTCACAAATGAACTCTGCCTATTAGTCACCACGCTTTTCAAATGGATTCACGCTGCACATATTGTTAAGTGTGATTTCCATGTTTGGTGTGGTTTATTTTTTGATATGGGTTTTAAAATTTTCATGGTTTGAAGTATAAATGTTTATGCACGGTTTAGAAATATTATTATTATTATAGATTACTTTTAATTATGGATTTAATTAAATTTATTAAGGTGTAAATTATTTTTAAAATGTAAAATTTGAAAAAATGTTTATATTTTGATTTGATAGATTTTTGGTTTAGATTAATATACATTAGTTTGAGAATCTAATGCGAAACACAAACACTTGTGATTTCGTGAAATTTAGCTAAAATTGTATTGAAATTCATTTCAAGTAAGAAATTTAAGAAGGTTCTTAATAAAAAATTAAAAACATAATAATAAAACCTTAAAAGCTAAAACATATTTGTTTCAAATAAAAAAATCTAGGTTTCCTACTATGTTTCTGATGTCAAACTTGAGAACGAGGGAGAGACCAATATATGAATTAATTTAGCTTTGGAAGGATGTTGGGAATCATGTTGTGAATTTACATAGAACACAAATTTCTCTTTAATAATATTTTTCAATTATATTTGTTTATTTTTATCATCATAAATTTGATATCTGAATTTTTTGTTTATACCATACACACTTAAATAATATAAATTTTACATGTTTATAACAAATTATAATAGAAGAGTGATATTTCAACAAAATATAAAAGTTATATATATATATATATATATATATATATATATATATATATATATCTATATTTATATATATATATATATAATATGCTTAATCTAATTTAGAGACAAAATGACCTTTTCCACTATATTTTTTCAAGTTAATTTAATTAAATTGGACAGACAAAACTTAAGTTTGAAATTGTATCCTCAGATTTTAGTGAATTTGGTACAAAAGACTATTCCATCTATAAATTATGCTATATATATATATATATGAAGTTATGTATTTATGAACAATTACAATAAAAATATAATATTTCAATAAAATATAAAAATTAAACATATAAAAATATATTTAAATAAAATAAAATAATTTGTAAATTTTGTTTTCATTTAATTCTTTACTTATATAATACACATTTAAATTATATATATTTATATATTTATAAAAAATTATAATGAACGTATAATATTTCAACAAAATATAAAAGTTAAATATATAAAAGAAAAATACATATATTAAAAAATATTTTAATGTTGAAATGTTATTGTTATTTATTATTTTGAATATATATGTGGAGGTGTTTTAATTTTTTATTTATATCATACACATATAAATTATATAATTTTTTATATATTGTGGTGCTCTACAACCCAGTATAGGGTAGAACCCACTATGGGATAGATAAACTTTTAAACATGTAAATGTTCAACATTTAACAATTTTAATTTAATGTCAATATTGACCCTATATAGGGGTATATGTATAAGAGTAAATATTTAATATTTAGCATTTAACATTTATATGTCAGCTAAACTATAAAAAAAAAAATTAAAAGTAATTAAAGAAAAGTTTAAAGTAATAAATAAAAAGTCTAAAGTAATATAAAGCTCAATTAATCATAAAAAATTAAAGTTAAATTCAATTTGTTATATTTTTATTTTGTAATTAACTTGTGAATAGGTTTTGGTACCATACCATGGGCCAATACCATGACTTATCAATACCACATGCCCAAAAACCATAGCTTCTTTCACAATCAAAATATTTTATAACAATATGACATAGTTCTTGGTCATGGATATTGACACTATCTTGCCATGGATATTCAACCTGACATTACCGTGGATATTATTAACATGTAAATAGGCTTTGTTACAATGCCATGGCTTATTAATACTAACCCCTCTATCTTTACGACTCTATTTTCGTGAGTGCTAAAAAGATTCCTACAAAAATTAAATCAATGTTTCATTAAAATTAAAAAGGAGAATACTTTTATATATAAAGATGTGAAATATATAGAATATAAATAATATTACTAATAACTGGCATGATTCGTCTTAACTAATGATATATTGCTATAGAAAATAATTCAATGCTTCATTAAAATTAAAAATTAGAATACTTATATATATAAAGATGTGAAATATATACAGAATAAATAATATTATATCTTAACTAATGATAGATTCCTACAAAAATTAAATCAATGTTTCATTAAAATAAAAAATGAGAATACTCTTATATATAAAGATGTGAAAAGTATACAATATAAATAAGATTACTAATAACCAGCATGATTCATTTTAAATAATGATCCAAGCTGAGAGAAAAAAAAATTGAATAACAGTAATAGAGGAAAGATAGTGCATGATTGTTTTAAGTTTTTCATTATTGTATTTTCTCTGACATGATTGATCCAAAATATAGGTTTAATATTTTACAATCAATTGAGTTTTTTTAATTTAGATACTTAAACACGATATCATAGAATCAAATTTAAGAGATAGAGATGGGGAAAAGGGAGGGAGGGAGATAGTTACAAAGCGAGAGGGCGAAGAGAGAAAGAGTGATGGAGGGAGAGAGAGGGAAGTGCGAGAAAGAGAGAGGAAGGAAGATATCAGGGAGGGGAGAGAAAGAAGGAGAGAGAGAGAGATAGAGTTGGAGGGGAAGAGAGAGGAGGGGAGAACAAAGACATAGAGAGATAGAGGTGGAGAAAGAGAGGGAGTGGAAATGAAGAGATCTAGAGAGAGTGAGGGAGAGAAGAGGGGAGAGAGCGAAGAGGATATGAGAGAGATAGGGAGAGAAGGGGAATAGAGAGATAGGGAGGGATATAGTGACAAAGAGAGAGAGAGAGAGTGATTGCGAGGGAAGAGACAGAGGGAGGTTGGTGAGAATGAAAAATAGATGAAGGAAGAGAGAGATGACTCAATAGAGAGAAGGAGAGAGAGGGAGGCGAGAGAGAAGGAAGGAAGAAGAAAGACACGGAGGGAGAAAGGTGGAGAGAGAGGGAGTTATATGGGAGAGATGGAGAGAGAGGGGGGAGCGAGAGGGGAGAGGGAGAGGAGTGGGAGAGGGAGAGAAGGGAAGGAGAGAGAGAGAGAGAGAAGGGGAAAAGAGAGAGAGAGAGAGAGAGGGAGAGGGGAGAGAGAGAGAGAGATATGGAGAGAGAGTGTGTCTATTTGGGGTGTGAGATAGAGAGAAGGAATAAGAAAGAGACTCATAGATACAATAATAGATATTATATAGTATTATATAACAAGCCTAGATCCATCTTAACGATGGATCTATCAAGTGTCGAGAGTTATAAATTCTATCTAGGTGCAAATCTTTCCTCAAGTTTTGCAATTAAAAAAGTGTTTTTCACCTAGAGAGATTTGATCCCTCTTGACACTTTATAGATCCGGGGTTAAGATAGATCTAGGATATTTTAAACAATGATAATCGAAGTGTAATATTTGTAGGTTTGTCAATGCATTTGTAGTATTCTTCAAAGTGTCCACCTTTACCAGCAACACCTTTTTGTCTTCTATCATATCCCTCACAAAGTGATACTGATCATCAATGTGCTTTGTCTTTGAATGATATGCGGGGTTCTTTGCCAAGAAAATTGCACTTTGGCTGCCACAGTCTATCCTTATAACTTCCTGTACTAACCCCATACTTGAACATAATCTCTGCAACCAAACTGCTTCCTTGCTTCTATGAGTGGCTACCATGTATTCTACCTCTGTAGTTAACAGTGCCACTACAAATTGTTTCTTACTCATTCAACTGACTGCACCTCCAAATAGGTTAAACACATACCCACTTGTAGATCTTCTCTGATCCAGATCTCCAGCCCAGTCTGCATCAACAAAGCCATGAATATCCAACACTCTGTCCAATTCTGGTCTTCCTTGGTAGCACAAACCATAATCACTAGTGCCACACAAATACCTGAAAACTCGCTTGATTGTTGTCGAGTGCTCCTTCCCTGGTTTTGACATAAACCTGCTCAATACTCCCACTGCATGTGCAATTTCTAGTCTAGTACAGACCATTGCATACACCAGGCTACTGACTACACTTGCATATGGAACACGGGACATGTCCTCTTCCCATTCTTGTGTCTTGGGACATTGTTCAGCAGATAACCTCACACCTACAGGAATAGGAACCTTCACCAGTTTACTATCTTGCATATTAAACCTCTGTAAAATTGTCTCGACATACCTCCTCTGGTTTAAACAGAGCTTCCTCATTGCCTGATCACTTTTAATTTCCATGCACAAAATATAGTTTGCAGCACCAAGATATTTCATGTCGAATTTGGAGGACAATTGGGTCTTCAAATCCTGGATAACTTCTTTGTCATTTCCAACCAACAACATATCATCCACATACAAGACCAGATAAGTAACACGATCACCAATTAATTTAAAATATAGACAATGATCTGCTTTGCTTCTGGTAAAGCCAAGTCCCCGTATAAATGTACCAAATTTCTGATACCACATCCTTGGTGACTATTTTAACCCATATAGAGACTTCTTTAACTTACATACCAGTTCTTTCTTACCCTTCACCGCAAAGCCTTCAGGTTGCTTCATGTAGATCTCCTCTTCCAAATCCCCATGAATAAATGTTGTCTTCACATCCATCTGTTCTACTTCAAAATCAAAAGCAGCAGCAACAGATAAAAGTAATCTAATAGAAGTTACCTTGGCAACAGGAGAAAAAATATCACCAAAATCAATTCCTGGCACCTAGGGATAACCTTTTGCTACCAACCGAGCTTTGTATTTCTCCACTTTTCCTTCTGCATTTGTCTTCTTTTTGAACACCCATTTGCTGCCAATGGGTTTCCTTCCAGCCGGCAACTCCACCAGATCTCAAGCCTTATTTTTGTGCAAAGATGCCATTTCATCAACCATGGCCTCTCTCCAGAGTTTTTCGTCCTCTGAATCCACTTCTTCCTTCACAGTTCTGGGATCATCATCAGTAATAGACAAAGCAAAATTCGAACAAAAAGCAGATGGACTATACCTTTCTAGCTGCCTTCTTTATCGAACTGATCTTCTCATAGCCAAAGTTTGTGGCTCTTCATCTTCTGATTCCTCCTTTGCTGTAGAGTCTGATTCTTCCTCCTTTTTCTCAAACTCTATCTTCTCAGGTTCCTTTGGTTGAACTTCATGTTTAATAACATCTTTCGCCTCTCTCAACACCACATCTCGGCTATACATAACCTTCCTTGTTACTGGGTTCCAAAGCTTATAACCCATTAAACCATCCGTATACCCAATAAAGATGCACTTTTCAGATTTACTATCCAACTTGGTTCGTTTCTCCTTTGGAACATGTACATATGCATCACAGCCAAATACCCTCAGATGTGAAAGAGAGGGTTTCTTACCAGTCCATACCTCTTGTGGAGTCTTATCATCCAACACTGATGAAGGTGACCTATTGACCAGGTAACATGTAGTATCCATCGCCTCTGCCTAGAATTCTTGTCCTAACCTGGCACCACTAAGCATGCTTCTTGCCGTTTCCATCAATGTCTTGTTCATTCTTTCTGCAACTCCATTTTGCTAAGGTTTATATGGAGTAGTCTTCTTCCGTGCTATACCACACTTCTTGTAGAATTCTTCAAATTCCTTACTGCAAAACTCTCCACCATTATCTATCCTCAACACCTTTATCTTCCTGTCTGTCTGGTTTTCCACTAGAGCCTTAAATTCTTTAAACCTATCAACGACTTCATATTTCTTCTTAAGGAAATATATCCATGTATTCCTTGAGAAGTCATCTATAAATGATACATAGTACACAGACTTACCCAGTGATTGAACCTTCACAGGTCCAAACACATCACTATGCACAAGCTCTAATATATGTTTCACCCTCTTACCACGAAAGGGGAAACTCACCCGATTCTACTTCATGTATACACAATTTTCACAGAAATTAAAATCTAGAGAGCTATTACTCATACCTTCTACCATACCTTTACCATGGAGTATTCAAAGATCCGTCTCTCCAATATGTCCAAGCCTTTGATGCCACAGCATGGTGTTTCTCCAGAGACCACTAGATTTTCTGCTCCACTTTCAGGAACCATGGAACTGTTGCACCCATCAACAATAGTGCTACCTTGCAGCTTGTACGAAGTTCCAATCCAAACTCCCCACATCAATACCAGTGCTCCCCAAACCATCTTGCAGGTATCCTTCTCGAACACTGTTTTTACACCTGCAACATCCATCTTACTAATAGAAATCATATTTCTAGCTAATGCAGGTATATGTAGAACACCGGGAAGTGTTCTAACCCTTCCACCTTGTAGTTTCAACTTTACTTCTCCATGACCAATGATTCTATCCTTCTTGTCATCCCCCAAGAAGACATCACCACCATCATATTTCTCATATTGACAGAACCACTCTCTATGGGGAGTGAAGTGAAAGGATGCACCTGAGTCAATCAACCATGCCTCATGATCTACATGTTTACTTGAAGAAGCCAAGTACACATCCCCACCTTCATCTGAGGTGGTTTTCACCTCTACAAAAGGAGCTTCATCAGATCCCTTTCCTTTGTCATGAGCTTTAGATTTATAGTCCCTTTTGAAGTGGCCTTCCCTTGATTTAGATCTCCCACTCGATGACTTATTTTTGCTTCTATTCTAGGACCATCCTCGTACAGATAAGGCATCACCATTTTGGCTCTCCATATTTTTCTGTCTCATCTCCTCCGTCAGTAAGGCTGAGACTATTTCGTCAAACTACAAGGCAGGTGCATTGCTACCTATTACAATAACCAGACTATCCCATGAATCTGGTAGAGAACACAACAAACTGATGCACTTATCTTCATCTGAAATTTTAATATCAACAGATGCTAACTAACTTACCATAGTATTAAATGTGTTCAGATGCTCTGTCACTGAGTCTCCATCTTTCATCCTCAGGTTATATAGCTTTTTCCGTAGGAACAGTTTATTCACCAGAGACTTAGATTGGTACAAAGTCCCTAACTTGTCCCACAAAGCCTTTGCTATAGCTTCCCCTGATACATTCAGCAACACTGAATCTGAGACACACAATCGTATTGTGCTCTTTGCCTTCCAATCCAACTTCTTCCATTCTTCATCAGACACTCCCGTTAGTTTAGTACCCGATCTACCATGATCCACTGATCTTTATCCACCAATAGATCCTCCGTCTTGTTTTTCCACAACTCAAAACTCCAACCATTAAATTTCTCGATCTCTATCTTTCCACTGCTCGCCATCTTCTTTCACCACTAGAATCGATCTCGCAGATCTCCCACTGAACAGGGTCTACGACAGACGCGAGCGAAACCCCTTAGCAACAAAGGCGTCCCATTGAAGCCAAATCTGCTCTGATACCAAATGTAGGTTTTAACCCCGTACATAAATTACCTGCATACAAATTCTAAAACAAAGAAAATAAATAATCCGAGAGAAGAACACATAAAACACATATACATAGAGATTTTCCCCTGGATCCCAAAACTGGGACTACCAGCTTGATTTTTCATTATGTTCCTTTCAATGTTATAATACATATTTATACATGCCAAAGCATCTAATACCATGGACCGAAAACCATCGCGTCCAATACCATGGACCAAAAACCATCACATTCAAAATAACATGTGCGAAAATCATGCACAAAACCATAGGTGGGTCCGCCCAACCTAACATAGGCTCCAAAACCAACCCCATAAAGTGGGGTTACAGGTGCCCCTCAAACCCCCTATTAACTACGTGGAAAGAGTATAACACAACCCAACAATATTTAATAAAATATAAAGTTAAATATATGAAAAAACACATGCGTGTGTGTGTGTGTGTGTGTGTGTATGTGTGTATATAGAGAGAGAGAGAAGGGGAGAGAGAGAGAGAGAGAGTATTTTGTGGATGATCTAAATATCCATCATGTCATTGGGTGAAGGGATTCTATTCCTAACTACCAAGCACCCAAGAAATGCCAAATTAAATTCTTTTAAGTATATAGATATATATATATATATATATATATATATATATATATATATATATATATATATATATATATATATATATTTAATTATTTATACCATCTAGGTCTGATCGCATGTTGAATCTAGATGTGTAGGTGTGAATTGGGTTGTAGGGGTAAAACGAGCAAGAATTTTGCACAATGGAAGTCATTGTAAGGAGATCCATCCCCCCACCCTCCTTTTAACCATCTCATCAGCTATGCACCTTGTCTTCTCATGCAGCAATTTCCTTCAATGTACTGCTTCATAATGGATTAAAAGGGCTTAAAACCATGAGGAGAAATTTGTGAAGAGATTGAGAAGTATTATGAATGTTTAGGTGAATCACAGTAGATCTAGAGCTATAAGTCTCAATCCTATTGTAATGTGGTTGATAGGAAACTTTGTGGGAATATGACCATCCTCAAATTCCCTTAGGCAATGAGTGGATGGTGACTAGAATCCCTCTGTTAATGGGCAAATCAAATGTGTTTTTTTGGCAAAGTCTTTGACATGCACCTTTTTAAGCATAATGAAGAGAGGGATTCGATCTTTCAAAATGGATGGTATTTTATTGGAACTCAAGGGTTGTATTTGGACAAATTAATACTATATTTTAATCTTGAGAATGATCTCCTATCTGTTATTCCAGATTGGTTCAAATTACTCCATCTCTCTCTTCACTGATGGGATGAATATAACCTAAGAAATATTGTAAATGTATTGGGAAAATGTATAGATAGGGAAATGGTTAATGTTTCAATGTATGCTTGTGTTACAATTTGTGTTGAAGTTGATTTGGAGAGAGGTATTTGTGAAGCAATCCAAATCTATTTAGATAACTGGTAATCTTTACAACCTATAGATTATAATCAAATCTCATCCAACTATAGGAATATTCATGATTATGGGCACTTTGCAGGGAATTGGACAAAAAAAGGAAAAATTGTTGATATTCAAGAAGATGAAATACAACGGAAGAATTAGAGGAAGAGAAGAGGAGTTAATCGGTAGGCATCTCAGTAGGTTTAGGCCCTCGAGCCTCAAGAGCCTCATGGCTCCTTAGGCAAGAATCAAATGGGTCTGATCCAACAAGAAAGAGAATGATCTGAACTTAAACAAGAATGCAACAAATTACAAAAATAACCATAAATTCAGATATGCAACAGAAATAACACTTCATTTCATTAGTATGAAATATTGAAATATGCTTATAAACAAAATGGAAATAAGACTAGCTTAGATGATGGTAGCTTGTCTCTTAGAAGAGATGTGGCGGCTACGTGCCTCACAGCTATGTTACAATGAGGCTTTGAGGCCTATTTATTATTGAAAAAAAATGAAAAACTATAAACATTGAAAAACCTAACCCTAAGAGATGAAGCGCCAAAACTATGGGCCTCGTTTGGGTAAATTGGTACATCAACTTCTCGGGGTCGTAACTTTGGCATACGATCTTCGTTTGATGTGCACAATACCTTGTCAAAAGGATCTATCAGAGTATTACAACTTTTTAGTGGCCAACATCAATCTACAACCCATGTTGGTCCCGATTTTCCCAAAAAATGTAATTTAGGGTCTCAAAACAGCTCTGGAAATTTACGACCCGAAAATCTGCCAAAAATAGTAAACTGTGTTATAATTAAGAAAACTGAAAAATTGAAAGAGATAGTGGTGGGGGTCCAAGTGGAATAGGCAGGTGGCCACCAACATATACCTGAATCAGTCCTCCCCCCTTAGGAAGTAATGGTCCCCATTGCATTGAGTTCCTCCATGAGATGGTAAAACATTTGCTGAACTTGGTCCCTAGTGAGCCACTTACCTTGGTGTAGGAGTTCGCCAGCTTTGACGACTTGATATAGTTGAATCTTATCTTGGTGAGTGTTCTTGACCTGTGTGTCCATAATCAGATTAGTTGTGGCATGTTCCATGTAGTCTCGGTTTAATTCTATTGGTGTGAGTTGTTCTGCAATGTCTGATGTGTCAAGTAATGGTGGGAAGTATGGTTGAAGGTGGTCCACATTGAACACTAGGTGTAGGCTAAGGAATGGAGAAATGTTGTGCTCAAAATCATTGTATCCCAAAGCCTTGGCAATGGTGTTAGGACCATACAGGAGTGGTTTGAGCTTCTGATGGGCTCTGGTAAGGCATTCTTTCTGCAAATGCAACCAAACTTTATCGCCCAACTGAAACTTGTGTGGCACCCAATGTTGATCATGTCACTGCTTGTACTTAGCATTTGACTTCTCCAAGGTGTTGTGAACCTGCTGGCAGATGTGTTGGATGCGTTCAATAAATATGGTCGCTTTATTAGCCTCAAACAATACATCTGTAGATTATGTCTATGTAGTCGCATGAGGCATGACAACATCAATCAGACACAATGGTTGAAATCCTAGACCCACTTGAAAGGAGCTACGACCATTCGAGCTATGCATAGATCTATTATAATTGTGCTACACATATGGAAGTCTCTGAACCCAGGTTTGTGGATTCTTGGAGTTGTACATGTGGAATATGTGCACTATCATCCTAATGACGACCTTCATTAGACCATGATTATGGGGATGGAAGGAAGTCAAATTGGTGATCTTGGTGTCCAACAGCATCCAGAGGCTTGACCAAAATGTGCTCAAGAACCTACTATCTTGGTCTGACATAATGGTATGTGGGAACCCAAAATGTACCCATACCCATTCAAAGAAGAGTTTGATAGTTTCCTCTGTTGTGATACTGTTCTTGCAGGTCACAAATATAGCCATAGTAGAAAATGTGTCCATGACCACAAATACAAGTCATTACCATGCTTTATAGAAAGGAGGCTAAACATATAGTCCATGGAGATGGATTCCCACTGCTGGCTCGGAGTAGGAAGAGGAATGTCCAGGCCTTGCTTCTTGATGGTTGGCTTGGTGATGGTTCAAACGGTGCAGGATATGATATATTTCCCAAAATCCAGTCAAAGTTTGGGCCAATAAAAGTACCTTTGTAGTACAACCACAATTTTCTCCACACCAAAGTTTCCTATGACCCAACTATAGTGTGCCTCCCAAATCAGCTTGGAATGCTCACTTGAAGGAAAAAAAAGGTGGCCCATGTAGCATAATAATGCGTCCTAGAGGTGGAAATCAGGAACTTGCTTTCCATTTACTAGCATCTAGTATGTGGAGGAAAATTCTGGATCATTTTTCTATAGTTGCGGCCATCCATAGGTCTCATAGCCATAAGAGTTGAGAATAGTAGTCAGTGCTACAACTAGGGGTCAGTTGAGGTAGTCTAAAACATTATTGGTGCTGCCCTTTTTCTATTTAAGGTTCAAGTGGAATTGTCGCAGCTATGTATACCACTTCTTATGGTGATCATTCTGCAACTTCCCTTGTGTTTGTATAAATTCAAGAGGTTGGTGACCAGTGTGGATGACTGTCTCCTTCCCTAGAATGCAATGCTTTCATTGCCAGAAAGCCTGCAGGATGGAATACATCTCTTTATCATAGGTGGGGTACTTCCGAATTGTATCGGAAAGTGCCTCACCATGATAGCCCACTAGATTCCCGTGTTGGGTGAGCACTGCACCAATTTCATCATTTGAGGCATTTGTCTCAATTTCAAATGGCTACTATAGGTTTGGCAGTGTGAGTACCGGTGCAGAGCACAGTTGGTACTTCAAGTCAATGAATACCTTTTGTTAGGTCTGGGACAAGGACACATTTTCTTTTTCCTTGCCCTTAGTAATTTGACTGAAAGGCCAAGTGATATGGGAGAATCCCAACAAGAACCTCCAAAAAAAATTTGGAAGGCCCAAAATGTTGTGAAGTGCCATTAGAGTGGTTGTGGTTAGCCAATATTGAACGACTTGGATCCTAGTCAAATCCACTTGCACACCATGCTCATCTATGATGTAACTGAAATATTGGACCTGGCTCATGCTAAAGGTGCATTTCTCCAAGTTGGCACATAGTTTGTGATGTCAAAGGGTTTGAAGGAGCTGTCGAATGTGTTGCAAGTGTTCTTCCCAACTCTTGCTAAAGAAAAGGATTTTGTCTAGAGAAACAACCACAAATGAGTTCGTGAAGGCCCACAAGATGTCATCCATTAGCCTCATAAAAGTAGCAGGGGCAATTTTCAACCCTAAGGGCATAACCAACCATTCAAAAAGGTCTTCCTTTGATTTGAATTTTGTCTTCCATACATCTATGGGAAATATTGGAACCTGGTGATAGGTAGACTTTAGATCGATCTCTCTAAAACACTTCTCCCCATTGAGTTGGTCTAGAAGGTCATCAATTCGTTTGATTGGATACCTGTTCTTGATAGTGATTTTTTTTAGTGCCTGATAATAAATGCAAATCCTCCAGGCCTCATCCTTCTTTTGTACAAGTACAATCAGGCTCCCACAAGGCAAGGAACTTGTTCGATGTGTCCTTTTTGCAGCAACTCCTGGATTTTCCGCTTGATCTCTTCATTTTCTAGAATGGAGGATCAATAAATCAACCTATTGGGTAGAGGTGCTCCAGGATTCATATCGATCAAATGCTTAACCTCACAGTGCAAGGGTACCCCTGTGGCTGAGGAGAATATGTCCTTGTATTCTTCCATGACCGTATCTAGCTGATTTTGTTGCGTGGAGGAACCCTTCCTGAGGGCCATAGATGTGGTTATGATATTTCCCTTACTTTGAGAGCGAATTAGAAAGAAAACAAATTTTCCAGTCTCAGAGATGATCTTACTACATTTCTTAGGAGAGATAAAAGAGATGGCAGTAGTCAGGGATACCTCTAATATCATATATAACTTACTACCCAAAGAAATAATAATATAGCATGGTCTAGACTCATATACAACATGTCACTTACACAAGTATGGTTTTCCTAATTATACATCACAAACATCAAGAGGAGTAACATCACAGTACCTCATCCATGAAGGGTTTGATGTTGTAGGGAAGTTGACACTGCTGGATTATACAGAGATCTCATCCTTGTTGAAGCCACCCAATGGTGTATAGTTGCAGATGTGTTGTAATCTATAGGCCTAGCCACTTCACGATCTCTACTGAAATGAGGTTCTTTTGGCTCCCACTGTTGACAATGAATTTCAACATAGAACACTTCACCCACATCTATGAGTGGAATAGGCATCCTCCCTCCTCTAGATCTTCAGGCTCAATATTCTGGATCTTGGTGGTGACCACAGTGGAACTAGGCTCCACGTAAATGATCTTATCCCCTTTATCATTCTCCTTGTTGGGTTCTAACTCAGAGTTGGAACATGCATCTGACTTGGAAGCCTTCAGCTCGACCACCAGTGATTTCATGGCCTGACACTCACTTGTGTTGTGAGTGGAGCTCTTATGGAACTCACACCACTTTCTCATGTCCTTCTTTGTATTCATGGTGTTGTTATTTTATTTTGGCTTCGATGGGTTGTCCTGGGTCACACCTCCTTGGGTTTTCCCTTTGATATGTGGTTTGGGGGTGCCTTTCCCTTGTTTCAGATTCGTAGATCCAAAGTCTTGCTTTTATTGTTTAAAACTATGCTCAATCTTGACAACGTATCGGTACATTGTGCCAAGCGAGGCACTGCGGTACTTGAGTGTGAAATGTTTCTCAGAATCCTTGATACCCAGCTTCGTGTGAAAGGCATGAAAAACATTGGTAAACTCTTGCACGTCTTGGTCCCTTCCCTCCCGAAGCATGTTCCACTTTATGTATTCATCCTCATATCTCCCGACATAGTAGTACCGCTCCTTGATGGTATCCCAGAACGGATTCCAGGTGGGTTCAGCCAAAAATAGCGAGGGTGTACTTTTGTCCTTCTTCTCAAAAGTAGATTTCCCACTAGTCCTTGATCTATGGGGCGACTTTGAGAAGTGCAAAAGTAGTCTTTTCCTGGCTGGAAAAATAATGAACAAAAAAATATCCTTTTAGAATATTTAACCATTTATGTATGCCTTTTACATCTATCTGACCCTAAAATATCGGGATGTCAAATTTAACTTGTACCTTAAAGGGTTTGGTGCTTCTAGAGTAGCTGCTGGAAGGAGATGCCTTGCCCTTAGGTAGACCCTGAAGGATCTAGGAAACGTTATCCATCATCGCATTCCTGTGATGCTCAAGGGCTTATTCAAGCAAGATTTTGAAAGGATCTCCTTCCACCTAATCTTTCTTCTCTTTTGCCATGGGAGTTCATCGGGATTTGCGAGGCTCGTCTTGCAAAGTTTCGACTAGCTCCAGCCCTAACTCGTTATATCCCGACCTTGTCTGGGAAATCCAAAGAAAATAGAGAAAGAGCAGAATTCTTTGATACCCCTAATCTGAACTTAAACAGGAACAAAAAAAATTACAAATATAACCATAAATGCAAAGATGCGATGGAAATAACACTTCATTTAATTAATATGAAATACTGAAATAGGCTTACAAACAGAATGGAAATAAGACTACCTTGGCCGATGGTAACTTATATCTCAGAAGAGATGTGGTGACTGCATGCCTCTCAATTGTGTTACAATCAGGCTAGGAGGCTCTCTTATTATTGAGAAACAATGGAAAATCCTAAACATTCAAAAACCTAACCCTAGGAGATGAAGTGCCAGAACTATGGGCCCCATTTGGGTAAATTGGTACATCAACTTCCCAGGGTCATAACTTGGGCATACAATCTCTGTTTGACATGCACAATACCTCATTACAAATATCACTTTGAGGACTACAACTACCGAGTGGCCTACCTTAATATATTACCCACATTGTACCCTATTTTCCCTAAAAACATTATTTAGGGCCTCAAAATGGCTCCGAATGTCTAGGACCTGAAAAACTGCAAAAAGATAGTAAATTTTTCTACAATTAAGGAAATTAAAAAATTGAATGAGATAGTGGTGGGGGTCCAAGTGGAATAGAAGGGTGGCCACCAACATCCACCTAGATCAGAGAAGTACACATTGATAAAAATCATAGATCAATGAACACATTTGTTTACTTGAAGGGTGAAATTGATGAAGGAGATACAAATTAGGAAGTAACAAAGGAAAATGCTCATGTTAAGAAAGAAGATGTAGATCAAATAGAATCATAAGGACTACCAGATCTAGGAGAGGACCCTGCACTCCAAGCTTTAGAGGGAAAACAAGGATATGAAAAACAACAGAATTGCATATCTTCAGAACCATTCCACGAGAACATTTCATTTTAGTAGAGGATATTTCAAAAAATTAGGTTGAAAGAGATTTTGAGTGTTTGATAGAAGAGAATTTTCATTCACCTAGAAACACAACGAATCATTAGGAATATTGGTATTTTGCATTTATGGACAAAAATTATAGGGTGAAAAGGAAACTCACGCAAAAAAGAATAGGAAGGAAGACCGCCACCTAAACAAATATTTAGAAGTGCACATGTAGAGAAGGATAAGAATTAGGTTCTTAAAGGTCATTGGAAGAGGTATTTCAAATAGCACCTAAGCAATCCCAAGACAAGGAATTAAATTAGAAAAAGAAGTTGCTTTCGGAAAAAAAATGAGAGAAATATGGATGCAATTTTTTCACCTACTAAGAAGGTTGAAGAAGGCAATGCTTCCTCCTCTCCATGCTTTTTAGAAGTTTAAAATAAAAATCTAGGTCCCTATCCCCCTTTGATAATAGGTAGGAAAGACTACAATGGATGAAATTCCAACTCCCACAATCCTCCAAGCTTCATTGATTTAATAGAAATGTCTTCTAAATCTTTGGGATTTGGTGAGAACCAGGATTGACAAAGATATCCCTTCAAATGACTAAATAAATTGAATGAATATGTTGAGTAAATTTTTCTATTTATTGGGCTATTTTTGGCATATCTACAAGTGAAATAGTCCTAAAATTGATCCAAATGGAAAATGGAATCCACCCATTGTATTCATCTACCCATGGCATTGCAAGTGGCATCCACCTGTGGTATTCATCCATCCATGGTATTCATCCACCCATGGAATTTACCATGGTATTTTAGGTGGCATTCACCCATGGTATTTACCCACCCATGGAATTTACCTGTGGTATTGTAACCAAAAAATGTTATAAGTAACAAGTCACCTTTTGTAAAAGGACATATTATACACCACAATGTAGCCTTTAACATTATTATTTGTTTTAATAAAAAACGTTTCTTTATTGTTTTGTTTAATGTGTGTTCTTCTATTTCTGGCATTTCAATTTTTTGATCTTGCCTCCCCCATGATCCATATTAAAATAGATAATAATTGTAAATGTTTCCTTATGGTGGAAAATATGTCCTTTTACAAAATGTGACTTGTTACTTATAGCCTTTTTTGTTTACAATACCACAAGTAAATTCCATGGGTGGGTAAATACCATGGGCGAATGAATACCATGGGTGGATGTCACTTATAATACCATGGGTAAATCCCATGAGTGGATAAATACCATGGGAGGATGAATACGAACGGTGGATGCCACTTACATTACCATGGGAAAATACCATGGGTAAATGAATACCATGGGTGGATGCCACTTACAATACCATGGTAAATTCCATGGGTGGATGAATACCATGTGTGGTTGCCACTTTCAATACCATTGATAAATTCCATGGGTAGATGAATACCATGGGTGGATGTCATTTTCCATTCAGATCATTCCTCCCTCGTTAAGAAACAATGGTCCCAATTGTGTGAAGTTTCCTACTGAGAATACTTTGTTTAATATGAAGAGCCACTAAAAAGAAAGGTATTCTATGGTTAACCCATAAGCGTGATGAAGGAATATTTGAGGATAGAGATACCCTGTAATGCTTATGGCCAACTCTGATACTGATAGTGTGGGGACTTGAAAATGGACTTTGATCAAATGTGGGTTTGTGGATGGCCCATAACCATGACAAACGAAGATCCAACGATAGATATACCTTGTAATGCTTGTGACCAATTGTGATACTAGCAATGTGTGACCTAGCAAATGGACTTCGATGACAAGGATTTTGTGTGGTTGACCCATAACCGTGATGTTGACTATTGATGAAGTAGCAAGGGCCTACATAGCTTAGGGTGGGAGAGAACTTTTCCAAAGAACCCAAGCCAGATGTTACTATGCTAAAACTTATGAATGTGAACCATGTGCCTACTAAAATAGGGTGGGAGGGCACGTCTCCAGAGGGAACCTGCTCTGAATGTTGCTCCACATATGAAAACTAATTTAAAATGGCATAAATCAGTCAATATAAGTTAGAATATTTATTATAAACCATTTTTGGAAACATAATGACGATTTTGGATCTTCCCATTTGATTGAAATCCCTATTTGGACACTCTGGAAACTCACATTCACACTGCAATTATCGCCGTTGTAACAAAAGTTATTAAAAATAGTTGATTTTAAATAAGCAATATCTCCGTCATCCGAACTCCAATTCAACTATTTTTTTTTTTGAAATCAGGCGATTTTTCAAGAGAAGCTTAGATATGCAATTCGTTTTCTTAAATTCTACACAAAAGCTGCAAAAAGTAATAGAAGCGTTGTCGTCCATGTACTGTCGTTAGAAAAATATCCGCAACACAACTGACTTTAAATCAACGATATCTCCCTCATTAAGACTCTGATTTGGCCAATTTTTTTTTGAATTTGGGTATATTTTCACAAAGAATCTAGATATGTTACTATTTTTTGTAAATTTTGCATGAAAAGTTTCAGATCTGATAAGTAAAATCACCACCCAAAAAAAAATAAAAAAATAATAAAAATTCTTCCTTCTGTGCCCAAGAAAGTGCTTTGTGGAGGTTGTAACACATGCATGAAGTTTGTTGAAGATTGACACAAAAATTGGAAACTGAAATATGAATCAAACCCTCATTCCCATGGAGTCATAACCTAGCTCTGACACCATTGATCCAGATCTTGGGGGGAAACCCCCAAGATCTAAGAAATTGAAATGGATCTTGTGGGGAGCCCCCCAAGATCTGAAAAATTGAAATTCCATAAGAAAATAGGAGAACACACATTAAACAAAAAAACATAGAAACCTTTTTTTTACTAAAACATATAATAACTGTAAAGGATACATTGTGATGGACAACCTATCCTTTTACAAAATGTGACTTGTTACTTATATTTTTTTTTTGTTAGTAAATACCATGGGTGAATTAATACCATGGGTGGATGTTACTTACAATACCATAGGTAAATTCCATGAGTAGATAAATACCATAGGAGGATGAATACCAAGGGTGGATGCCACTTACAATACCATACAAAAATACCATGGGTGCATGCCACTTAGAATATCATGGTAAATTCCATGGGTGGATGCCACTTACAGTACCATGGATAAATTCCATGGCTGGATGATTACTATGGGTAGATGCCATTTTCCATTTAGATAAAAAATGCTTTACTTTGTTTCAAAAAAATAGCTAAAAACAATTTAGGTGGATGGAAGAGCTTTTGTTTTCTCATGTTGAGGTCTTGGACTATATTGTGTGATATTTGTATGATTTATTCACTGTAATAATTTAGACCATATATATTTTTAATTAAAAATATACTATTGTTTCTTGTTTAACAAAAAAAAACTATAATATTTAAACAATATAATGCAAGAACATCGACCCCAACCCTAAAATGGAAATTGATTCTGGATTCTTCCTAAAGGGCACCGCGGTAGCGACGAAAGAGGACATAATTTCCATTGATTTTCATGCAAATTTTAACTATTTCAATCCCCTAGAAGGCTAATATTTGTAGGAAATTGTGATGCCTTGTGTGTTTCTAGGGTTTGTTTCTTTTGTTTTAAATAGGCTATCTACAAAATTTTTAGGGGTTCAATGAAATGAAATAATGAGGTCGAGAAAAGGGTCCAATATGATGTAGAAATGGTGCTCAGGCTCTGAGAGGTCATGCCATGTAATTTCATTTCGTTTTTGAATATTGATATCATGTGTGTTTGATTTGTTATCCACCAACATTTCTCTTTTTTAAGCCTATAGTTTCTTGTGAACATTGTATTTTCGGGCCATGAGAATAATCTTGTTTACAGAGCCAAGTTAGTGCCCAAACATTTTTCTCATGGATTGAGTTCATTGTAGGGGCCAAAGGTTGATCCAAAGTGTAGATAAATTACCAAGAGGACAAGAACATTTATGGCTGAAACACGTAGAAGATGTATCTTCTTGGTCGATGGAGTCAAAACCTATGAGGTCGGGCCATACCTCAATTCAAGAATAGGAAAGAGTATCGACCAACCTGACCTCCAACTCAACTGGGACCCATTCAAGTGGTCACACTGTGCTCTGACCGGGACTAAGCATGGAGCAGAAAGAAATCATGACTCTAACTAGTGTAAGGTGTGAGATAGTGTGGGGAAAAATGATGTTAAAGTGTCGACATAAGAGTTGAGAAAGTTAGAGTTCTACGAAATGGATATTTTGCATCATTAAATTAGTGTGGGTGCAAGAGAAGCATGTGGGGCATTTCAATTGATGAGATCATTTAATGTACAATTGATATGAGAGAAGCAAAATTTATGCACTCATAACCCACATGCTCGTAGATTGGATTCACTAGGGGCTGAAATGATACCCCATGGAAATCGATATTCATCAAGTGGTATTAGAGCATAGGACAAAGGGGATGAATTCTTTCAAGAGAAGAAGGGAAGTTCTCAACAGGTGAGAAGAGGAGTAACTTCCTAGCAAGAAATGGAAGCTTGAAAGGTTCAAGAGGAAGTGAAAGAAGATGCCAAAAGTCTAAGCTAGAGGAGAAGAGTCAGTGTAGTGTTAGTGAAGGATACAGAGTTGTAGCTCACTTAGAGATACATGTGGACACTCAAGACTAAAGGAATTAGTGTTGAATGAGATGTAATAATGAAATGGATGATCAGGGAATCATGAAATTTTTTAAGTGTGGGACTTTGATGCAAGATTATCATCCCCACCCCAAAAACTGAAATTGATTCTCAATGCTTCCTGAACAACATCATGGCAGTGATGAAATAAGACACGATTTCCTCTAGTTTTCATGTAAATTTTAATTATTCGAATCCTCTAGAAGGCCAATAATGGTAGGAAACTATGATACCTTGTGTTTTGTTAAGGTTTGTTTCTTTTGTTTTAAGGAAACTATCTGCAAAATTGTGAGGGGACCAATGAAATTAAATAAGCAGGCTGAGAAAAAGGCATAATATGGTGTCCAAATGGTGATCAAGTCATAAGAGTGCATGCCATGTAATATGATTTTTTTTAATACTCATATCGTGTGTGTTTTCTTTAGTATCCATCCAACTTTTTTCTTTTTTATGTCTATAGTTTTTCCTAACCACTGTATTTGTGAACCACGAGAATAACCTTGTTTATAAAGTCAAGTCAATGCCCACACATTTAGCTGATGGATTGATTTTTTTGCGAGGACCAAAGGTTGAGCCAGAGTGCAGAATAATTGGTAAGAGGATGATAACACCGATGGTTGAAATGCACAGAAGATGGTTCTGATTGGTTGAGGGAGTTAGAACCTATGGGGTTGAGCCATACCTAAATGTAAGTACTGTAGGTTTTAACCTTGTACAAAAATTAACTGCATACGAATTCTAAAACACATAAAATAAAAAATGCCAGAGCATAACACACAAAACACATATACACAGAGATTTTCCCTGGATCCCAAAACCGGGACTACCAGCTTGATTTTTCATTATGTTTCTTTCAATGTTACAATACATATGTATACATGTTGAAGCATCCCATACCATGGACCGAAAACTATCGCATCCAAAACCATGGACCAAAAACCATTGCGTCCAAAACCATGGACCGAAAACCATCACGTCCAAAACCATGTGCGAAAATCATGCACAAAACCATAGGTAGGTCCGCCCAACATAATATAGGGTCCAAAAAAAAATTTCTCGGGGGCCTACCCTGCCCCCTCAAACCCCCTAGAGACAGGGGGTTTTCGCCCCCCCTTTGACCCCCCAGCTGCATAATCAGCACAACGAAAGGGGGGCTCTGCCCCCCTCTAACCCCCCGGTTCACTACGTGGGCTAGTCATGGAAAGAATAACACAACCCAACATTTTTCCACTTGTTGTTTTCTTTCCACAGGGGGCCACAAGAGAGCTTAGTCATTTTTCTAGCCCTGAAACACCCATTGTCTCTCTATACCAACAGAACTTCTCAGAGATCACAGATTTTGTCAATGCAACTGTAGTATTCTTCAAAGTGTCCACCTTTACCAGTAACACCTTTTTGTCTACTATCATATCCATTACAAAGTAATACTAAACATCAATACGCTTTGTCTATGAAAGGTAAGCAGGGTTCTTTGCCAAAAAAAATTCACTTTGGCCGTGACAGTCTATGCTTATAGCTCCCTGTACTAACCCCATGCTTGAACATAATCTCTGCAACCGAATTGCTTCCTTTCCTGCATGAGTGGCTTCCATGTATTATGCGTCTGTAGTTGATAGTGCCACTACATATTGTTTCTTACTCATCCAACTGACCGCACTTCCGAATAGGTTAAACACATATCCACTTGTAGATCTTATCTGATCTAGATCTCCAGCCCAGTCTGCATCAATAAAGCCATAGATATCCAAAACTCTGTCCAATCCTAGTCTTCCTTGGTAGCACAAAGCATAATCACTAGTGCCACACAAATATCTGAAAACCCACTTCACTATTGTCCAATGCTCCTTCCCTGGTTTTGACATAAACCTGCTCAATAATCCCACTGCATGTGCAATGTATGGTCTAGTGCAGACCATCACATACATCAGGCTACCGACTGCACTTGCATATGGAACATGGGACATATCCTCTTCCTCTTCTTGTGTCTTGGGACACTGTTCAACAGATAACTTTACACCTACAGGAATAGGAACCTTCACCAGTTTACTATCCTACGTATTAAACCTCTACAATATTGTCCCAACATACTTCCTCTGGTTTAAAGAAAGTTTCCTCTTTTCCCAATATCTTTTAATTTCCATGCCCAAAATATAGTTTGCAGCACTAAGATCTTTCATTTCGAATTTCGAGGAAAATTGGGTCTTCAAATCCTAGATAATTTCTTTGACATTTCCAACCAGCAACATATCATCCACATACAAGACCAGATAAATAACACAGTCACCAATTAACTTAAAATACACACAGTGATCTGCCTTGCTTCTGTTGAAGCCAAGTCCCTGTATAAATGTATCAAATTTTTGATACCACATCCTTGGTGTCTGTTTGAACCCATACAGAGACTTCTTTAACTTGCATACCAATTCTTTATTACCCTTCACCACAAAGCCTTTAGGTTGTTTCATGTAGATCTCTTCTTCTAGATCCCCATGAAGAAATGTTGCCTTCACATCCATCTGTTCTACCTCAAAATCAAAAGCAACAACAACATATAAAAGTAATCTAATAGAAGCTACCTTCGCAACAGGAGAAAAATTATCACCAAAATCAATTCCTGACAACTAGGAATAACCTTTTTCTACCAACCGAGCTTTATATTTCTCCACCTCTCCTTCTGCATTTGTCTTCTTCTTGAACACCCATTTGCTGCCAATGGGTTTCCTTTCAGCTAGCAACTCCACCAGATCCCAAGCCCCATTTTTGTGCAAAGATGCCATTTCATAAACCATGGCCTCTTTCCAGAGTTTTCCATCCTCTGAATCTATTGCTTCCTTCACATTTATGGTTGCCTTCTTTGTTGAACTGATCTTCTCACACCCAGAGTTTTTGGCTCTTCATCTTCTGATTCCTCCTCTACTGTAGAGTCTGATTCTTCCTCCTTTAGCTCAAACTCTATATTCTCAGGTTCTTTTGGTTGGACTTCATGTTTAATAACACCTTTTACCTCTTTGAACACCATATCTTAGCTGTACACAACCTTCCTTGTTACAAGGTTCCAAAGCTTATAACCCTTTAAACCATCCTTATACCCAATAAGGATGCACTTTTCAGATTTACTATCTAACTTGGTTCGTTTCTCCTTTGGAACATGTACAATTGCATCACATCCAAATACCCTCATATGTGAAAGAGAGGGTTTCTTACCAGTCCATGCCTCTTGTGGATTCTTATCTTCCAACGCTAATGAAGGTGATATGTTGACTAGGTAACATGCTGTCTCCACCACCTCTGCCTAGAATTCCTGTCTTAACCTGGCACCACTGAGCATGCTTCTTGCCCTTTCTATCAACATCTTGTTCATTCTTTCTCCAACTCCATTTTGCTTAGGTGTGTATGGAGTAGTATTCTACCGTGTTATACCACACTTCTTACAGAATTCTTTAAATTCCTTGTTGCAAAACTCTCCACCATTATCTATCCTCAACACCTTTATCTTCTTCTCTGTCTGGTTTTCCACCAGAGCCTTAAATTATTTAAACCTATCAAAGGCTTCAGATTTCTTCTTAAGGAAATATATCCATGTATTCCTTGAGAAGTCATCTATAAATGATACATAGTACATATACTTACCCAGTGATGGAACCTTCATAGGTCCAAACACATCACTGTGCACAAGCTCTAATAGCTATTTCACCATCTTACTACTAGAGGGGGAAATCACCCGATTATGCTTCCCATATACACAATTTTCACAAAAATCAAAATCTAAAGAGCCATTACTCATACCTTATACCATACCTTTACCATGAAGTATTCGAAGGCTCTTCTCTCCAATATGTCCAAGCCTTTGGTGCCACAGCTTGGTCTTCTATCCAGAGACCACTATATTTTCTGCTCCACTTTCAGGAACCATAGAACTGTTACACCCATCAACAACTGTGCTACATTGCAGCTTGTACAGAGTTCCAATCCAAACTCCCCACAGCAATACCAGTGCTCCCTAAACCATCTTGCAGGTATCATTCTCAAACACTACTTTTACACCTGCATCATCTACCCTGACAGTGTTTAGATTTCTGGCCAATGCAGGAATATACAGAACACCTAGAAGTGTTCTAACCCTTCCACCTTGCAACTTCAACTTTAATTTTTCGTGACCAATGATTCTAGCCTTCCTATCATCCCCTAAGAAAACATCACCACCATCGTATTTCTCATACTTGTAGAACCACTCTCTATGGGGAGTGAAGTGAAAGGATGCCCCTAAGTCAATCAACCATACCTCATGATCTACATGTGTACTTGAAGAAGCCAAGTACACATCCCCACCTTCATCTGAGGTGGTTTTTGCCTCTGCAGAAGGAGCATCATCAGATCCATTTCCTTTATCAGGAGCTTTAGATTTATAGTCTCTTTTGTTGTGCCCTTCCTTTCCGCATTTCCAACACACCACCTTTACAAGTTTTCCTGGAGATTTAGATCTCCCTCTAGATTTAGACCTCCCACTTGATGACTTATTGTCGTTTCTATTCTAGGATCATCCTTGTATAAACAAGGCATCACCATTCTAGCTCTCCATATTTTTCCGTCTCATTTCCTCTGTCAGCAAGGATGAGACTATTTCATCAAACTGCAAGGCAGTTGCATTGCTACCTATTGTAATAACCAGACTATCCCATGAAATTGGTAGAGAACACAAAAAACTGATGCACTTATCTTCATTTGAAATTTTAATATAAACAGATGATAATTGACATACCACATTATTAAATGCGTTCAGATGCTCTGTCACCGAGTCTCCTTCTTTCATCCTCAGGTTCTACAGCTTTTTTCCATAGGAACAGTTTATTCACCAGAGACTTAGATTGGTATAAAGTCCCTAACTTGTCCCACAAAGCCTTTTTGTAGCTTCCCGTGATACATTCAACAATACTAAATCTCAGACACACCATCATATTGTCCTCTTTGCCTTCCAATCCAGCTTCTTCCATTCTCCATTGAACACTCCCATTGGTTTAGTACCTGATCTACTGTGATCCAATGATATTTATCCACCAATAGATCCTCCATTTTGAGTTTCCATAACTCAAAACTCTAACCATTAAATTTATCGATCTCTATCTTTCCACTGCTCGCCATCTTCTTTCACCATGAGAATCGATCCCACAGATCTCCCACTGAAGAGGGTCTACCACAGGCCCAAGTGAAACCCCTTAGTAGCAAAGGCATCCCATTGAAGCCAAAACAGCTCTGATACCAAATGTAGGTTTTAACTCCGTACAGAAATTACCTGCATATGAATTCTAAAACACATAAAATAAACAATCCAAGAGCGTAATACATAAAACACATATACAGAGAGATTTTCCCCTCGATCCCAAAACCGGGACTACTAGCTTGATTTTTCATTATGTTCCTTTCAATGTTACAATACATATTTATACATGCTAAAGCATCCAATACTATGGACTGAAAACCATCGTGTCTAAAACCATGGACCAAAAAACATCGCATCCAGAACCATGTGTGAAAATCATGCACAAAACCATAGGTAGCTCCGTCCAACCTAATATAGGGTCCAAACTTTTTTTCCAGACAACCCAACAAGTACAACAGAGAGTTATGACCAACCCAACCTCCAACTCAAGTGCGACCGAATCAGGTGGTTGGTGCCTGCTCTAATTAGGATCAGTCGAACTCTAACTAGTCTAAGGCACGAGACAGTAAGAGGGAAAATTACATGAAATCATTGTCATAAGAGTTTTGCAAGTCAAATTCCTGCAAAATGGAGTTTGTGGATTATTAAATCAATCTTTTCACATGAGAAGAATGGTGTTATTTGGATTCACAAGCTCATTTGATGTACAACTGAGATGAGAGAAGGGAAATTTTTGGTTCCATAACCCACAAACTCTTGTATTCGAGCCACTAGGGGCTGAAATGAGACCGCCAGGAATTTGGTACTCATCAAGTGGTATCAGAACATATGACAAAGGGGAATAAGTTGTGTAAGAGAATAGGGGAAGTTCTTAAGAGGTGAGTAGAGGAGAAACTCCCAAGCGAGTAAGGGAAGCTCAAAAGGTTCCAGAGGAGGTGAACCAAGATTCCAAAAGTATGAGACAGAGGAGGATATTCGGTGTGTCAGTGAAGGATGTGAAGTTGCATCCCACTCAGAGATACTTGTAGACACTAAAGACAAAAGGAGATAGTGATGAATGAGATGTATTAATGAAATGCATGATCAAGGGATCATGAAATTTTTTGAGTGCGGGAGGTTGATGCAGGACCATCGAATCCACCTCTAAAACTGAAATTGATTTCAGAAGCTTCCTTAAGGGAATCGTGGAATTTATGAAAGAGGAAAATATTTCCTTTGATTCTCCTGTAAAGTTTAATTATTCAAACTCTCTAGAAGGCCAATTGTGGAAGGAAACTATGATGTCTCATGTGTTGTTAGGGTTTTTTTCTTCTTTTTAAAATAGGCTATCTACAAAATTGTGAAGGGGAAATCAAATGAAATAACCTGGGTGAGAAAAGGGACCGATATGGTGTAAAAATGGTGGTCAGGCTCTGAGAGGCTAGGCGATGTAATCATATTTTGTTTCTGAATCTTCATATCACATGGGTTTTCTTTGGTATCCACCAAATATTTATTTTTTTATACCTATAACTTGTCCTGGCCACTATATTTGTGGGCCATGAGGATAATATTGTTTGCAAAGCCAAGTCAGTGACCACACATTCATTTAATGGATTGATTTCGTTGCAGGTTCCAAATGTCGAGCCAAAGTGAAAAACAATTGCCAGGATTACGAGACCACATATGGCTAAAATGTGCAAAAGTTGGATCTCATTGGTCGAGGGAGTCAAAAACTATGAGATCGAGCCATACCTCATGGTAGTTATAGGAAAGAGTTCCAACCAACCTAACCTCTAACTCAGATGGGACCCGGTTGGGTGGTCAGGCCCTGCTATGATCGGCACCATCCGTAGAATAAAGAAATCCCAATTCTGGCTACTCTAAGGTGCGAGATTGTGTGGGGTAAAACAATGTTAAAGCATCAGCATAGGAGTTGAGCAAGTCAGAGTCCTCCAAAATGGAGCCAGTGCATCATTAATCAGTGTGGGATCATGAGAATCATGGGGGTATTTGGATTGATGAGCTCATTTTCAATGCAACCGATAAAGGATAAGTGAACTTTGGCGGCTCATAACCCACAGGCTCCTAGATTGGAGCCACCAGGGGTTGAAATAAGACTGTATGGAATTCAATATTCATCAAAATATATAAAAGTTAAATATATAAAGAAACATATGTATATTTATAATTATTTTAATCTTACATTTTTTTTTCATATATATATATATATATATATATATATATATATATAGTCATTTTTTTTAGTATGTCAAACTGAATACTGAATTTTATTTTTAAAATTTTAATTGTTTATCTTTTGTCGAATTTTAAAGTAGTTGAACTCAAAAACAAACCCAAACCATGTGGCTTAGGATGTATACATGTTCCTCACACTCAAAATTGAAAATATAGGTGTTTTTTATTTTTTACTTTTTATAACTTTATCTATCTCTAATATTGGTATATGTTAAACATGACAGTGTCGAAGACATAATATGAATGCTAAAACTTTGAATTGCATCTATTATTCACAATCATACTTATATAATACATTGGAGTGACCGTTGGATTCCATATTCCAAGGTATCTTGGACTTAGGTGGTTGTTCACATTCCACACCAACCCATAGAGGATTAGGTGTATTATAGCTCTCTTCTTGCTACCATGTTATATGCTATACCATATAACATATGGATTAAAATAAGGCCTTCAAAAAAGCGTTCAACGAATTTTGTACACTATCACATATGTGTTCATTTTAAAAACAATGCTTTCATAATTTCACTTATGCATGTGCCATGTGTCATCACTCATGTTTATGGTATTAAACGTAATAAATTATATACAAGCTATTGCTCATGTTTTACAGCCTTCAATTTTTTGTCCATAAAAACTTCAATGCGAAGCTTAAATTTGCACAATGACCAAGACTCAAATCAATGCAGAACCATACATACCACTACAATGTAGCATACTCAATTCAACGCAGGAATAATTGCACATTTGCAAACACAGATATTTCACTGCACCGACTTTCACAATTTCTTGACGAAGCGTATACATGGTTGCATGTAAAACTGACAATTTACCATTGTGCTTCACTCCAACATTGGTAGGATTCCCTTCTTGTCAAAATGAATGCCGATAACTACTTTTTTATTGAAGAAAATTTCACCACATTGCTCCTAGAAGTTTAGATTTTCTTAAATGGGAGGAAATGGAGCTATAAATATACTTGGAGCAACAAATGAAAGGTGAAGGAAGAAAATCCTTGCAAACACAGGGATAGTTTGAACAAACACAATCCACATTTTCCATGCCATTTACTTAAACACCTATGGTTTTACTCCTATAAAAAACCACAAGACTCGAACTCGGAGAGTGAGGAGTTAAAATGTGGTGTAAGATAAAAGGGATTCAGACATTCATAGTCACATCTCAGTCATTTAACATATAAAGTAGACCAAATTGGAAATAAATATGCATAGCTTTCAGTATAATAAATTCCAAGCCAAAGATAACTATCACAAAAGTTCCATTCCCTAGAGAAACTGACAAAACGAACTGAGAAGGCAGGTGTGGTGAGGACAGACTTGCAAAGGTGCCAAACCATCATGGTCTTTGTTACTATAGGGGCCTCCGATTGTGCTGAAAAAACATAGGTACACGTAAATATTGTGCTCTTTGTAACTACGGGGGCCTCCGATTGTGCTGAAAACACATAGGTACATGTGAATATTTCTCACCAAAAAACTAGGCACATGCTAGAAAATCAACAGATATTTCACTGACTAGCAGAGAAGGGTGTTACGGTTACACTAGTGTGCGGAATCTCAGAAAAAAGTAACATAGAGAAAAATTTCTAGTGCGACAGGACCATGAAATATTTAGAATGACAGAGCATATAGGTGCAGAGATCCCAGGTAGACAAGATTTCTAGTATAATTGGCCACATAAATAGTGGCTCAAATTGGAGCAGGGTAGGAGAATTCCCACTCTGATACCATGTTAAACATGACATTATCCAATGCAATATCAAAAATGGAAAGATTTTAAAATGAATAAATTATTTTATTGATGACACCTAGTGAAGGAGATCTACAAAAAGGGTTTTCAAATCTCCCTTTGTGGGATGGGTCCTTTGATGTCATTGATGCTTTAGTAATCGATCTTCTCTCTCAATGTGTGAAAAACCCAAAGCAACGTGAAGGACTCAAATGGGAGCTCAAAATAAAATAAACGATAATGGTGACGATTATAATGATCATGGTGAAGAATGAATGGAAAACCCTCCTATTTATAACAAAGTATTGAGTTAATCTTGAAAATAGAGAATAATAAAATAATATTGACCAAGTGAATATGTGACTGCTTTGCCCACGGGGCTTTGGATTGGTGGTGAATGGGTGCACTGTTAAGGCACTCCTTGCGATATGTCAGTGGTTCAAATCCCCTATGGGTGCTTACCTACCAAAAAAAAATGTGATTGTTGGGAATACTTTATTATATTTATTGGAAAGGGAAAAGATATCTAAAATGGCTAAATATCTTTATTTAGAAATAATTAACAAATAAAATGTTTTTTTAATTATTTCATGAGGATTAAGAATGGTGTGAAATTGAAATCATTATTAAATGGTGATTGAGTAATTATTCCAATAATGGAAATAAGGAATAATAAATAAATAGTGATTTATTTAATTATTCCTAGGGGATTTAGCTAAATGTGACAAGGAAAAATTATTTAAATAATGATTTAATAATTATTCCTAGAGAAAAATAAATAAATCATTATTTATCTAATTATTCTCATTGGTTTTTTTTAATCATAAAATAATTTAGTAAATGTCCTTTACAAAATTATTTTCCACCGTGAAAGTGATTTTACTGTGGTAAAAGTAATCCTTCATGGCGTATTTCAATCTACCTAGTTAGAATTGGCCTTGTGATCATTTTTTGGTGACAACATCTACAATCTACTCATTTGTCAATATATAATGGAGTCTAACGGCTCCTCTCTGCACCATGTGTCGAAAGTAATGATATTGAATGTCTATGTGCTTGGACTTGTCATGAAATATAGGATTCTCTACCAGACAAATCCCACTATTGTTGTTTCAATATATAAATGTAGTGTTTAGGACCCACTCAAATAGCTCGCCAAAGAGCTTTCCCAACCAAACTGCTTCACAGCTAACCATGCTAGCGGCATTCTACTCTACCTTGGTGATCTTAAATGCTACATATTTCTTCTTCCTTCTCATCGAATATATCATGGTAGATCTGAGACTAAAATAACATCTAGACGTACTCTTCATGTCAACAATGTTTCCTTCCTAGTCAACATCCTTATAGCCATGAAATCGAACATCTTTGGTAGAATATCTCAAAACAAGGGTGATCATCCGATGAAACTATCTCAAGATGTGTTTGGAAGGAATCCAATGGGCATGGAGAGGCTCGGTCATGAATTGATTCAATGTATTCACTACATAACATCTATCAGGAGGAGTGTTCACTAAGAACATCAAATCCCCCAACTAGTTGTCTATACTCAGATGGATTCGCCAAATCTGGTCTTGCACATTCTTCACATAACTTCTTGAAATTCATTTCCGTCAGTGTGGGTAGCGACTTGCTTTCTGTCATTCCAAATCTCTTTGATAGCTTCACGACATATTTTCCTTGTGAAAGGAAGATCATACCAAGCCTTTACCATGCCTTAAGGCCTAGCAAGTAGTGCATGAGTCCAAGGACCTTGATCTTAAATTTGGAGGCTAGCTTGCTCTTACACTCGATCATCAGGGGATCACTACCTTAAAAGAATAGATCGTCAACATATAAAGCCAAAATCAACAACATACCTTGGACAACCTTGAAGTAGAGGTTGGGATCGACATTGCTTCTTGTAAATCCCAACCTCACCAAATAACTATCTATGGAGGCTTACTTCAAACCATACAATGCCTTCTTCAACTTGGAAACATGTGTCTTTCAATCCTCTACTTCAAATCCTTGTCACTTCTTCTTGTAACATGCCATGGAGGAATGTTTTATTTACTTCCATCTATTGAAGGGTCCATCCTTGACTTTTGGCAAGAGAAAATAGAAAATGAATGGTTGTATATCAAGCCGTAGGTGCAAATATATCATCATATTCTTCTCCTTATTTTTGGGAGAATCGTCAAGGTACGAACCTTTCTTTATATTTCTCAATGTTACCATCAACTCCATGTTTGATCTTGAATATCCACTTTGAAGCCACCAAGGATTTCCCCTTTTTTCTTGGCACAACATCCCATATGCCATTCTTCATAATTTATTCATATTCTTTAGCCATAGCATCCTTCCAAACTTTTTCTTTCATGACTTCTTCAAAGGTGGGAGGTTTGGGTTGAATCATAATGCTCATGGTCACAACATAACCCTAATACCTACATGGCTTCTTGCTTTCTCTACATGATCTTCAAACAGGAACATGTCTCTCATCATCATGTAATCTATCACAAAGCCAAAGTGGCCTCTTCCTGGAAGGAAGATCACATAGAGGAGATTCTAAGGGATCCACGGGCTCCATGGGATCATCAACAATGTTTGTCTTGGATTCAAGCATTAAAGGACCATATAACATATCGATATCGTCATTCGTATTCTCAAGAGGAGGAGGAAAATGTTGGGCCACTAGTTTGTCATTATTATTATCACTTTTTAATGCCTGTTTCATCCATTTCTACCATTATTTATCACGTCATTTATCATACTTTATCATATAATTCTGTTTTATAATTATTTATGCTCTTATGGATAAATATTATTTCTTCTCCTTTATTTTTAATAAATTGATTATTATGCATGTTTATACCAATGATGGTTTATTAATAAATTTTTTTTAACTTCACTCACCATTTCAGCCTCCAAAATATTTTCCAGATTGCAGATTTGATCTCCAGATCATCATTAAATGTGCCAACTCAGAAATTCACTGGAATAAGAAGTGACAATTTTGTGTTGGACGTTTCGGGCAAATGGAGAAGAATCTGGAAAATCTAAAACATGGGTTTTGTTTAGAACAGACCATATTAATTTTAGAATGAGCTATTTTCCCAAATTCGATCCGTATTAAGAGAAACGGAAGGTTCTCTGAAGAAGTTTTTTCTGAGATTTGTTGTTGTGGCTGGTTTCCAAATTATCTCAGTTGCAGTACCAAATTCGACCTGTTCCTGTTGAATGCTAGTGGAAAGATATTTTAGACATGATCTTGCTATTCAATTTGTTGTGAACAATCTAATTTTGTAATGTGAATCATATTATAATAATCTCGGTTGTAACTTCTCTCTTCTCTCTATGTATTTAAATCAAAACAGAGATCAAAGAGGGGGATGGATTATTACAGATTATTAGAGATAGGATAGGATATGATAAGAGGAAAGGAGATGGATCTCTGTTATTTCAAATTATATTTCTAATTTATAAACTTGTGTTTTCAAGAGAACACGATCATATTGTAATGTTACTTAAGTTCAATGATTAATATATAATTTGAGGTTGCTGTTCATTCGCCTTATCTGAAGTAAACTAGTAGTGTTCGTTGGCGGCTAAGGGCCTAGCCTCTGGTGGATTTAACTGCTTCCTTTGTGCCATACATTTATGATTCTCACAAGTGTGATGGTTTGATAGTTTTCTTGCTTTATGTGATTTGATTTCCTTCGCTGTTTATTATTTTCTGGTATTGACAGAATATCTCTGATTTATATGATTTACAACACTGTCGATTATGTTTATCTTCATCACAAATTGAACTACTTTAGCATTGATTTAATCAACTGTAAAGGGTTTAATTATTGATATTGGACTCTCAGATTGATATCATTGATGTTTAGATTATTTAATGAGGATTGAGTTTGTCTTAGATTAAATCAGTTAAGAAGAGATGAGTTATCACTACTGTACTCTCAATTGATGCTGTTGTTACTTGCATTGCTATAAGATTTGATTTCATTAGAGGATTGAGTTTTCTTTAATTGCAATTGGAATTTATTAGGTGCATCCATTTACGCTTGTATTTAAAGATCTATATTGCAATTTAGGAAACATCTCTCTGGGATTATAGCGTGCACATATTGTGTACACACTTGAAATAAGAGGACTTGCCTGGGTTGATAACTAATGTGGGATAAATAGGAGTTTTAAAAGGCACCTTTTATCAACCAACATTTTGGCACCATTGCCATGGAGAGTGTTGCCATGTCATAGAGAGTGATGTATGTTTTGTTGCTGGGAAAGAATTGGGTATTAAAAACGGAAGGTAAGAACCTACATAACGAGCAAGTAAAGTGCTTGCTCCTCCACCCGCTTTTCAGCACAATTGCATAGAAGTTGAAGTAGGTGTTTGACGTTTGTCTACTGTGAAAGAATTAGGTATTAAAAACAGAAGGTAAGAACCTGCGTAATGAGAAAGTAAATTGCTTGCTCCTCAACCTGCGTTTAAGTAGAATTTCATAGGAATTGAAGTAAGAAATTTAGAGGTAGAATTTTTGAAAAAAATCTCATTATTCCACTCAAGTGGTGATGTAAACACCACCCATTTCACTAACCAATTGACAGGAACATTTGAAGGAAGAGCCTCGAAGAAACACATGAATAACATCTTCTATTATGGTAAGAAATGGCTCACATTGCATCTTTAGAATTCCCTATCAAAGATCTAAGGGGAGTGACACAAATGCACATAATTCCCCCATCTTCTCTACCAAATTTTCATGGTTTGACAAATGAAGATCCAGATACATTCTTATTTGAGATTGAAATACTTTGTAGAGGATATTATTATTTTACTAATGCTCAAAGGTTGAAAGTGTTTCCTCTTACTCTAAAAGGAGCAGCTCTCTAATGGTTCATGAGCCTAGGTGGGAATTGCATCCAAACATGGGACAACATGAAGAACATATTCTTGAAGAAGTACCAAGACTACCGCAAATCCAATAAAGATATTTTTGATATGATACAAGAGGAAGATGAAAGCTTGGAGGACTATGTAGAGTGATTTCAATATAACCTTCAAAAATCAAAGCATAAGTATTTGGAAAAGAGATCTTAAAAACACTCATTCTTAAAGGAATCAAAGATAAATTTTTAGAACTATTAAATCTGATAGGAAAAGGTGATGTTTTTCAATTATCATATGATCATGTTTGTGAATTGTGCATAAGGTATTCAAGAGAAATCTCTAATGCTGGTAGAATTCTAGATAATTTTATTCTTTCTTTTCCAAATCTGCTACAATAAGAGGAGACATAAGAGCTAAAATCAATGTTTTATTTGAAAATTTTAAAGTTGATTTTATGAGCTCTCTAAATTAAAAATTAGATGTTTTGTAGGTTCAGAAAAATCAAGAATTTGATGAAGTGTTTTGCCCTCATTACTGAAAGGAGCATCCCATAGATAGTTGTCCTTCCTTATCTAGGATGGAAGTAGCATAGCAAAGAGATGAGAAAGCTGCAACAAGTTCAAAATGATGGGAAGCATGGCCTACAGGTATGGTTCAAAACACTTCCTCTCCATTCTCTTACTTGAATAATCCATTATGGAATACTAATGTGTTAGGGCAGCCATGTCAATCTCAATATAACCCCCACAAATCTTGTCTACAAGTTTGGCATGGTTCATCTTATGATCGCATGACTACTCTCCCTCATCTTGTAGCACAAACACATCCTCTATTTTCTTCACTAGCTCTTTCACAACATCTTGCTTGCCTATCAAAATCATCCACTCAACCCAATCAACTATGTCATCAAAATGCTCCATTCCGTACACAATTTCCTGCTCAACTCATTTGACACCCTCACCATAATAAACCAGTACAACATGCTTAAAATGTTGAACTGAAAAATTTACCCACCCTTCACACCCATTCTATCTCACATGCACCATTGGAGAAAACTTATAATGAGATTCAGAATGTTTCAAATTCAAAAATTGTAGAAGTTATGGAAGAAAATGAGGTTTCTTCTAGTCTACATCAACAAGTCGTTTTAAAATCTCAAGAAATTCATGATATGATGGCTATGAGAAATCAAGAAAGTAAAGGATATATTGAAGATTGGTTTCACTCCATCATTTGTTTGCAGCATCACTCTATACTTCAACAATTTTTTATACCATCTTTTCAAGGGAAGTTGGCTTCTCATACCCTAATATTTATTAACATGCATTTTTCAAATTTGGGTATGTGCATACTTGAAGCCTTATTTTGAAAATGGCTCCACTAGAAGTACTCTTATACATAATCATATTCATTTTTGAAATTAGAATAGGTTAGTGTAAAATAAATAAATAAGGACAAAAATAAATACATTTTGTTTTCATGTAAAAATAGTTGTTGCAACATGCTGTGGAAATCAACATCGGTTATAAACGTTTTAATTCATTTTTGTATGTAGATGAATTATAATGGAAATAATAGCTCTACAAACACTCATATTCTTTCTTATTACCTATTTAAATAAAATTTTTGAATATCATATTTTTTTGGCTTCTAGGCTTGATGAAATTTTTGAAAACACAGTCGGGACAGTCATGTTTTGAGGGATCAAAGGGGAATATTTTTAAAACATGTTTCTATATTAAGTAGCCCTTGATTTCTACTTTACAACCCAATTTTATTCATTCAATTTCGACTTGAAACAAAAAATATATAGCAAAAACATTGACTGGGTGTCTAGTAGGCAGCTCAGGAACAATATTGGGACAGTTGGTTTGTGAAGGCCTAAATGACTATATTTAGAAAACTTGTTTCTAGATTATATTCCCCTATGAAGCGGGTTTACAAACCAATTTGAATCACTCATTTTTTATATCATATGAGAATGTTATAACCAAAATATTGACCATCTATTGTAAATCAGCACTCTTAAAACTCTGTTTTTCCGGTTGTTCATTAGAGTATTTGACCTATCAAATCTTCTTGTTTTCAAAACCTATTTATATTGAAGATAAATAAATGAATCTAATTTAATTTCCAATTTGAATCCTTCAAATCCGTCATCAAATGGAAAATCTATGCTTAAAATATCCACTGTTGGTCTAAGATAGGTAATCGAAAATGACTGTTATGCAGGTTGTTCTAAGTAAAATTGAAATATCATATCATGGAATTTTAAAAATTTGTTTCTATTGGTGAGATAACCTTGAATTATCTCTCATTTGGCTTTTTAATCACTCAAATCGGACCAAAAATAAAGAAGTTGTGATTAAAACACTGCTGGTTAGTATGATTTGCCACTGCTCTCCTGTAGGTAATAAATAAATTTTACTTTGTTATTTTTTCCGTGGATTTGTTTTACAGAGTAACTATTTGTTAGTTTTGGTATAATTATTGGATTAGGGGAGCCAAATCACCTCTCTTTCTCCATGATTTAATGTTTTATTGCAGGTAGACACTCGTTTTTTGCAGGTCTTAGGAAAATAAAGAAGGTCAATTTGTGGACGAGCGATTCTTTAAATAAATTTTAATGAAACAAGGGCATTTCATCGAATTCATTACCTAACAGATTCATAATAGAAGAAATTAAGAATTGATTTCTATTCGAAGATTCATGTCACTACTGCCAAAACATTTTTCCAAGAGATCATTTTTTTCCATTGACAGATTGATATTCCCGTAGGAAATAACATCATAGCTGTTGTAACTTAATTTATTTATTTACATACTATTTTTAAATAGAGTGTTGTTTCTTTTCTGATTTGTCTTATGTTTTTGTGTTTCGGGTGTTGATTACTTCAAATTTTAGTTTCTGCTCCATTGGCGATTGAACGATGAGGACCCCACCAAGCAAATTCTCAGTACAGAAGGTCACTCTTTGACAATACTAGTCTCGTAAAGAATTTATTTTTGAAACTTGTACATACAATTGTTTTTTTTTTCTATTTGATTGTATTTGCTTAGAGCACTAGAGTTGATTGTTTGTCATTTTTTTGCCTATTTTTATTTGATGTTCCCTATAAGGAACATCACTTTTTTGTGTGTATTTTTTGTTGTTCCCTATAGGGAACAGCTGTTGTTCCCTATAAGGAACAACATTTTTTTTTTTGTGTATATTCTTTTGTTGTTCCTTATAGGGAACAACCTATAGGGAATAGTTGTTGTTCCCTATAAGGAACAACATTTTTTTGTGTATATTCTTTTGATGTTCCCTATAGGGAACAGCTATTGTTCCCTATAAGGAACAACACTCTTTTGTGTGTATTTTTTGTTGTTCCCTATAGGGAACAACTATTGTTCCCTATAAGGAACAACACTTTTTTGTGTGTATTTTTTATTGATCCCTATAGGGAACAGCTGCTGTTCCCTACAGGGAACAACACTTTTTTTGTGTCTATTTTTTGTTGTTCCCTATAGGGAACAACACTTTTTCTCATGCATTTTTTTGTTGTTCCCTACAAGGAACAACGATTTTTTCGTGTGTATTTTTTGTTGTTTCCTAGAGGGAACAACATTTTTTCGCATGTATTTTCTTGCTATTCTCTACAAGGAACAAAACTTTTCTTGGGTATTTTTTGTTGTTCCCTATAGGGAACATCACTTTTTTGCATGCATTTTTGTTATTGTTCCCCACAGGGAACAACAATTTTTTGTGTGTATTTTTTGTTGTTTCCTATAGGGAATACCACTTTTTTGCATGCATTTTTTTGTTGTTCCCTTGTGTGTATTTTTTACTGTTCCCTATAGGGAACAACACTTTTTTGCATGCATTTTTTTATTGTTCCCTACAGGGAACAACACTTTTTTGTGTATTTTTTTGTGGTTCCCTATAGGATACAACACTTTTTCACATGCATTTTTTTGTTGTTCCCTACAGAGAACAACACTATTTTGTGTATATTTTTTGTTGTTTCCTATAGGGAACAACACTTTTTCATGTGCATTTTTTTGTTGTTCTCTAACACTTTTTTGTGTGTATTTTTTGTTGTTTCCTATAGGGAACAACACTTTTTTGCGTACATTTTTTTGGTTGTTCCCTATAGGGAACAACACTTTTTCGTGTGCATCTTTTTGTTGTTCCCTATAGGGAACAACAGTTTTTGGTGTGCATTTTCTTTGTTGTTCCCTATAGGGAACAACACTTTTCCATGTATTTTCCTTTGTTGTTCCCTACAAGGAACACTTTTTCGAGTGTTTTTGTTGTTCCTTCAAGCGAACAACACTTTGGGAGTATTTTCGAGAACAACCCTTCCTTCCTCTTGTGGGATTATTCCTAGTTCATCTCAACCACATTTTACTGAGTCTCTTTCATGGCATGAAGTACACTACTTTTATGAGGACAAGAATTATGGATTCTATTGAAGCAAGTTAATATCATTCACGTTATGATCTTTAAAAATACAACTCCTTGATGATAGATTCTTTTCAAAAGGGACACAATTATTTATATACTACTTTACTGCATTGTTTTCTGTTGTACATGATACTGATTGATCATCCTAATACCATGCTCGTTCCACCCTTCCTGGTTATAATCTTTTCTATCTATAATAAATGAGATTATAGGTATATCATTTTCTATTGACATGTTTAACTTCTTTCGCCAACCCTACTCTTAAGGAGTACTGAGCCTCCCTCTATTTATCATAGAAATGTGTAATAACAACAAAAATTTTCCTACAGATAGAGGATAGGGGGTCTCATTAAGAGCCAGCCTACCATGTTCATAAGGATGTAACAAAGTGACATTTCCATTATGGCCACCACAACAGGCTTATGATCCATCGGATAGTCAAAATATCCTTAGAACAGGAGGTCTCATCACGAGCCGGCATAATCACTTTTGCTACATCCCAGTGAATGACAGTGTGGTTATTTCATTACCACGCCAGCACACTAATCTCTTCTGTAAAACAACACTAGAACTCTCCATTTATAAATTGAGGATCTTGGCTCATACAGGTTAAAAAGAAACTTTGTCGAGGCTATGGACATCTGTCGGTAGTAGAGGCTCTGCTTATGGTATTGAAGTTATATCTTATCATCAATTATTACTATAATACCCTTTTCTTATTCTCTCTTTTTATCGGAGAAGTTATTTCCTTAATTTTTCCCTGTTTTGAACCTTTACACATGAGAAATTGTTTTCCAATCAATCGCATCATTTTCAGCTAGAATACCATTAGCAAAGCATCTTTTTGGCATATTGTTGTCCTTTTTCTTTTTCGCATAACTTATCATCAATCCAAAGCATCCTATCTCTTATTCATAACTATGTTTACACACTCTTCTCTCATTATAACCATACCTCTCGTCGTCCTATCATTGATATGTGTACTCTGCTTCATTTATTGTCGTATTGTTCATTCCCTTGCCTTACCGTCAACACAACACCTTTCATATGATTTATGGTCATGGAATCCCTTTTCCAATTGGAGGGGGGAATGTATGCATTATGGAATAGCGTGTGATATAATTGTTAAACTCTGCCATAACTTGATGATTTGACAAAATATTAGTATTGCATTTATACAAAAGCTTCTCTGATTCAAATTCTTGTATGCATCTTATCTGTTGTTATTCAAAACTAACACAGTGGATTCAAGAAAATTTCATGTTGAATAGTGAATTGTTTATAGGAGAACAACAAGTATGGGTGGGATTCTATTCGCAGTACGACCACACTATTGCAACTAACAGAAGAGGCTCGAGAAACTAGCGAACGTGAACAATTGTTCAGACATGATTTGCTTGCCTAGATTCTGCCTTTTGCATCACTTTTAGCATCAACTCATCCTACATTAGCTTCAACAAATGCCAGTCCATACATGTCATTCCACATTTTTCTTTTTGGATGTAAAATAGCATAAGTTTTTGATTTATTGAAACTTTAGGAAAATTTCATGAAAATACATTGAGCATTATTTATCGTCCTTCATTCCACATGTTTACCACTTCCCATTTTTCAAAGACATAACTTCTTTCAGTTTGGGGGAGTGTGCCTTTCATTTATTTGTTTATTATGACCATGCCATTCATATTTTTTTATCATCCATTGATCTTCTTATTCATTCTCAACACCTCCCTTATTCCATGTTGTTTTACACCAAGAATATATTTCAATAGATGGTAGCAACCACCTCAATTTGTTTTCTGGCATTGCATGAGGGCATGTTAATTCTCTAGTTTGGGGGAGGAATTGCTACACATGATGAATGTTTTCTACTTTCTTTCTCATTTAAGCATAGAATTTCATTTTTATACGGTGAAGAAATTGATTGGCGTATATCTTTAAAACTATGAACTGAATTCTTGTGATTTTTGGATAACAAAGAGGTATCATTAAAATATACAAACCCAAAAAATTTCAAGTTAAATTAGTTTGTCGAATTTCAGATATCATGCACTGTCACCTACAGCGATTTTGCTTATATCTCATGATCCCTGCATCAAAACGATCTGATTTTTGGATAATAGAAGCATTAATATAGTATAAATCTACTTGCAAAATTTCAGCAAAATCTGGTTTGTAGTTTTTGAGAAAATGGTTAATGGAGTTTGTTGTTACCTATATCATATTTTGCTGCAACTTCATATACATATAGTTGAACGTCAATGTAAAAATTGTTACGCTTTCATCAACATTGCTAAAATTAAATATTCATTATTTGAGGAAGAATTCATTTGTTCCATCCATTTCATGAGTTGGGATGAACAATTTTTGTATTATTGCTTGGTTAATACAGAGGCTTTGGGTTGCATGAGGACATGCAATATATTCAGTTTGGGGGTATGTTGGGCCGCTAGTTTGTCATCATTTTTATCACTATTTAACACCTATTTCATCAATTTATACCATTATTTATCACGTCATTTATCATACTTTATCATATAATACTATTTTATAATTAGTTATGCCCTTATGGATAAATATTATTTCTTCTCCTTTATTTTTAATCAATTGATTATTATGCATGTTTTTACCAATGATGGTTTATTAATAATTTTGTTGTCACTTCACTCACCATTCTAGCCTCCAAAATATTTTCTAGATTGCAGATTTGATCTCCAGGTCATCATCAAATGTGCCAACTCAGAAATTCGTTGGAATAAGAAGTGACAGTTTTGCATTGGATGTTTCAGGAAAATGGAGAAAAATATGGAAAATCCAAAACATGGTTTTTTTTCAGAACATACCATATTAGTTTTGTGATGAGTAGTTTTCCAAAATTCAATCTGTATTATGAGAAATGGAATATTCACTGAAGACGTTTTTCTGAGATTTGTTGTTGCGGCCGATTTCCAAATTATCTTAGTAGAAATACCAAATTTGACCTATTCCTGTTGAATGTTGGTGGAAAAATATTTTAGACATGATATTGCTGATCAATTTGTTGTGAACAATCCAATTTTGTAATGGGGATCATATTGTAATCATCTCAGTTGTAACTTCTCTTTTCTCTCTGTGTATTTAAATCAGAACAGAGATCAAAGAGGGGGATGGATTATTAGAGATTATTAGAGATAGGATAGGATAGGATAGGAGGAAAGGGGATGGATCTCTGTTATTTCAAATTATAATTCTAATTTACAGACTTGTGTTGTCAAAAGAACGCAATCATATTGTAATGTTACTCAAGTTCAATGATTAATATATAATTTGAAGTTGCTCTTCATTCGCCTTATATGAAGTAAACTAGCATTGTTCGCTGGCAGCTAAGGGCCCGACTTCTAGTGGATTTAACTGCTTCCTTTGTTCCATATATTTCTGATTCTCGCAAGTGTGATGGTTTGATAGTTTTCTTGCTTTATGTGATTTGATTTCCTTCACTGTTTATTGTTTTCTGTAATTATTGCCAGAATATATCTACTTTATATGATTTATAGCACTGTCGATTCTCTTTACCTTCATTGAAGATTGAATTAGTTTCAAATTGATTTAATCAACTGTAAAGGGTTTAATTATTGCTATTGGACTCTCAGATTGATATCATTGCTATATGGATTATTTAATGAGGATTGAGTTTGACTTAGATTAAATCAGTTAAGAAGATTTGAGTTATCACTAATGTACTTTCAACTAATGCTGTTGTTACTTGCATTGTTGTAAGATATGATTTCGTTAGAGGATTGAGTTTTCTTTAATTGCAATTGGAATTTATTAGGTGCATTCGTTTACTCTTGTATTTAAAGATCTATACTACAATTTAGGAAACATTACTCTCTAGGATTATAGCATGCACATATTGTGTACACTCTTGAAATAAGAGGACTTACCCGGGTTGATAATTAATGTGGGATAAATAGGATTTTTAAAAGACACCTTTTATCAGCCAACAGTAGAGGAAGGTCCTTTTCTTTCCCAAGTGAAACTTCCTCAACAAACATTACATTCATGCTAATTTCAACCTTCCTTTGATGAGGAATATATATTCTAAAGGATTTAAAATTTTCAAAATATCCAACAAACATACATTTTCTTCTCATGCCTTCCACCTCGTTTCTTTTATCCTTTAGTACATGGAAATGATACGAGGTATCCAAAGATATGGAGATGGAAAACATTGGGCTTGACATCTATGAACATTTATTCGAGGGTCTTGTTGTCCAATGCTTGATGAGGCACCCTATATTGAACATATACGACAACAGTCGTTGCTTCTCCCCAAAGGAACTTCAACAAATATTGATCATAGAGCATGGCACAAGTGGCTTCTACAATAGATTTGTTCTTTCTTTCAACTACTCCATTTTGTTTAGGATTATAGGGTATAGTCTTCTCTTTCTTGAAATCTTCCATTCGAAATGTTCTCTCCACCATTGTCAGACCTAAAGATATTAATTTTATTCCCTTTTCTATTTTTGACCAAAGCTTTGAACTCCATGAACATTTTGAATTCTTCATTGTTGTGATTCAAATAATATACCTACATATTTATTTTGAAATCATCATTGAAGGTGATGTAGTAAATATGGCCACCGATAGAATGCATGAGCATCAGAACAGATATGTTGGAATGAATGAGATAGATGATTTCATTCATCTTGTTCCCGCTAGAAGGGAATGGCCCCCTTGTCTTCTTTCCACTGGAATAACCTAGACATATTCCATCATGTTGAGATTGAACATTCGAAATACCATAGACTAATTTCTTTAATTTACGAAGAGCATCATAATGTAGATGGGCCAATATTTGGTTTCATAGCTCTCTTATATTATTAGTGTCATGGCCCAATGCGAGAAGAGGTCTACAAGAGGCTCTATAAAGTCCTTCAAAACTCAATCCCAATGTGAATGCATCTCTCATAGGTGATCCAATAGGAAAAATAAGAACCTTTCCCTTCATGAAGGTAATTCTCATCCCTTTCTCTTCCAAAGAAGATATTTATACAAAATTATTCTTCAATCCCAACACGTACATCACATCATGGAGCAAAATAGATTCCCTGAAATTCAAATGAAATTTAACATACCCAAATCCTTTGACAAGATGTGTGGGGTTATCTACAAGAATAATTTTTAAATTTTCCTCCCTCTCTACCAAATTAGAGAGATCTTCCTTATATCTAAAGAAATGATGAGTAACCCCATTATCAACCAACTAACTATCCCACAAATATGGAGGACAAGAATTAGTCAGGGAAGAAATACGAATATATTTAGATTGATTTTGAACATTACTTTCATACTTGGAGTATCCTGACTTCCTTTCAGGACAATGATATTCTTCATGATCACTTGGAGTATTTCTTCTTCTTCTTTCATCTCTTCCATTACAATCGATCCTTTGGTCATCTCTTCTTCTTTGATCATCAAACTGTTGTTGTTGTTTCTAGTGTTGAAGCATGGACCATTGTTCTTCTCAGGGAAATCTCGATCATAATGACCTTTCTTCTGACAATTATAGCATTAAATGTGAGATTATGCTCTATAATTCCTCCTCTTTTTCTTTTGAGGAGCAGGCATTCTTGAATTTGATGGATATTGTTTCCCTTTCTTCTTCTTGTTTTGAGTGATGAAGGCAATGGGCTCTCCGTCTTCATGCTTTTGAATCCTTCCCCTTGAGATCATCCTTGATTCTTATTGAGTGAGTTTTCCAACAATCTCATCAAATGAACGGAAGGTATTGTTGTTTCTTATAATAGTAATAAAGGTTTCCCAAATGGGAGGGAGACCTCTAAGAGTTACAATCACCAATTCCCTGTCAAGCACAATTTCTACAACTCTTTGCAAATAATCTCTAAGATGAGATATCCTCATTATGTAGGATTGCACAGACTCTCCTTTGTTTATATTCATGTCTTTGAGCTGATCTCTCAAGGAGATGGTTCATTCAAGTTGTTGACTTCATACATGCCAGCGATCTTATCATACATGTCCTTAGAGTTCCTCAAATTTCTAACATATGCAAGTAAACTATCTTGTGAACCATCAATTATAATCTATTTTTCTTTTAACTCACCTTTCTTGTAATTGTTCCTCGAAAAAACAAAATAATTCTCCAGAGGCTCGGGTACTTTTCCTTGAATGTATTCCAAAACATCACAGTTATCATATATGATCTCCAAATTGATCTTCCATGCAACAAAGTTAGATGAGTCACCCAATTCCTCATGCTCCTTGAAGAAAGAGAAAGACATATTTACTTGACTAGATAGACTCCTTCAAATTTCCAAAGATGATTGCTTCAATGATTGCCTCCTTTTGGGCTTTTCCTTCACCTTATCTTTGATCCCATGTTAAATTTCACACTCCTCTATGTTGTTTCAATTACTTTAGCCCATTTCAATTCTTAAATTAGAACTCTTTTCAATAACAATTAACACTTCCAATCATTGACAATAATTGAATGTAGAATATTAAATGCAATGAAAAAGGAGACAATCAACACATTAGCAGGAGACACCATAATTGGTCAAGTACCAGGGAAAAATCCCACAAAGAGGAAAAAGCCTTTGAAAATTATTCCTCTATTAGATTTTCATAGAATATTCAGCGGAGAGTGCAATGAACCCAATACAAAATCTTCCAGTAAAATTAACCCAAAAATATTCATAAATATGTTCCATGTGTCAATATAGATCAGAGACAACTTTTCCTTTCTCTAGTCAATTGCTGTCAAATGCATTCAAATGTCAAATCTCAGCCCTAGATCCCATCCAGATGGAGTAAGAAGGATGATTTTGGTTGATACCTTCCAAATTCACTCTTGACCTTGCTAGCCTATTGTTGTAGCCAAAAATTTCATGTGCGTAGCTTGCGGTCGAAAACCAAAACCCTAAAATACGTGCTAGTTTTAGACCCTGTGATTTCATACATGTACGAACCACTTTCCTCGACCAAACCTTAGACCTATGCAAACTAATAAATGAAGAAGACAATAAGAAGATGATTGGTGATGTCCAAATAATTTTCATGTCATTTGTATTTATAGGCTTCCAAGGGTGACCAATTTCTTGTTAGGGTCGACCTTTCCAAATGTGCATACATTGTGGGATTTTCTTCATAAGTGAAATTTCCCTTGTCAACATTGGGCGCTTAAATTGTCAAAATTGATCCTATAAAAAAGAGGAATCTAGTCCCGTGGTTGGAATTTTACACTAAGCTTGCAAATTAAAAATTCTATATTGGCTTCATATTTATTTTGTTTATACTTATACATTTCAGAAACATTATTATGTTCCCTAATTGCATCATCTATAGCTTTACATGGTTTAGCTTTCAAATATTCAATATTTCTTTAATACCTATCTATAGCTACCTTTTTCTTTTTTCCATTGTCCCCTAGACATTTCGACAAGCCTGCAACTTCCTACTTCAGAAGAAGAACATATTTATCCTTATTCATGCATATTTCATATCTCTTTTTTGAAAAATCACAGTGAACCTATAGGGAAGCCTAATGACTCTTTGGATTTCCCTAAATTTACAACCTTTTGCGTGAGTTCAATGATATGCTTATCCTTAGTCATGCATAGTTAATAACTCTTATACAATAATCATCTTGACCCTCTAAAGGAGTGGAAATACCATCATCAATAACTCATTCATCAGTGTTGACAAATCCCTACATCATATTTGCATCTTGGCATGTATATATGCCCACCAAAGCTACAAAAGCAACAACTTCATCAAGGTTCACTGGATTGGCGTCAATTCCCACATTTTCCATATTTTCCTCCAAAACGTCTTCATGTATTTGTGAATTGTTAGGAAGAGCAACCCCTTCCACATTCTTCTCTGGAGAATGTTCATGTATTTTGTCATTGTCTTCCTGTACTTTACGCCTCCTATTGGATGTTTGTTTAGGACTCCTTGATCGCACGCCATTGGGTCGATACCAATCAATAATTTTTTAAGTGTGTCGACATAGCTAAACTTGACCCTGTTAGGTTTACTTTCCTGCAATGCATGGTGTAATTTATTAGCCAATAAAAAATGTACATCTGTGGTGAAATCTTCAACCCAACGTATGACCAACTTCATGCATTCACCAAAAATATCTTTCTTCTGGTGATTCAAAACTATCCTAAGGATAATATGAATTAGGGTTCTATATAATCCTCGGGGAACATCTTGAATTTTTAAACAATTTTTTTGAACAACTATTTTTTTCCACATATTTTATTGGTCATCTCAGTATTTTCTACCATCGTGGTTTTCAAGTGGTCCAACATTACTTCCCCCTGCATGGTATTTTAGTTACTCTAGAAACTAAATCAGGGTCCAGATAAACATATGCCCAAAAATTACCAATTCCTTTAACTCGTAATCATAATTAAAAATAACCCCATCTATCTCTTCGCTTCTGAAATTGGATTCTCCAAAAAGAAATTGATGCACACCATCTCTTAAGAATATATTGATCATACCTTCTAGCCACTTTCTTTTATCATCGCATTCATCAATTCCGTCAGCTTAGAACGTTTTCACTGAGAAACTCTCAACTTGGAAACTATGTTTGTTATTTGATGGCATGGAAGAGAAGGCCCATGTTTCCATGGTTGATGATGTCTTTGAATTAGAGTTGAATGCATTTCGAGGATCCAAGTTGGGGATGGAAGTTGAGAATGCACATTGAGGATGTGTGCTGAGGATGGAAGTTGAGGATGCACACCAAGGATGGGAATTTAGGATGCATGTGGAGGATGCATGTTGTGTATGGAAGTTCAGGATCCACATCGAGGATGTCGACAAACTCAGTTTCTAAAAATTTATATGAATAATAAAATTTACAGAATAAAATTTATATATAATAAACGTTACATTATAATCATTTATATATTAATATTTATAATCAACATTCAATCTATGAAGAGTGCACTTTTAATAATTTTTACTATGATGGACATTTCGAGTAAAATGCAAGCCATAGACATGAAAAAGTGATGCAGGAGCATCCAGCTCATCAATTTCATTATATTCTAGTTAACTTAGGGGGTATTGTGTTTTCAAGGAAGTTGGATTCCTATGTATCAAATTAATGTAATTATTAATGTTTTGAGTGATTGGAATAGGAATTAATTATATATTGTGAGGGTATTTGTAAATTCTCTCGAATGTAGGAGAACATGAGTGATGATTAGTGATAGTGAGGATTGAGAGATTTGGAAATAAATTGTAAATCCTAGATTAGAAATTTGTTTCATGGTTTGTGGAACTAGAGAGGATTCTTAGGGATTAGTGGAGTCAAAAGTGGACTTAGAGGATATTCGAGATTTAGTTCAGCAAATTAAGGATCTGAACCAGAATTGGTTAATAAAACCTTTTTTATAAATGTAAGCCTAAAAGGCATTGAGTTAGTCAGTTAGTTAGAGTGAGAATTAGAGTTTAAAGATTAGATAGGGTTGACTGTAAGCCTACATGCAGGAAAGGAAAGGCCACTAATATAGAAGGTCAAGCTGAGAAGGAATTCATTGTTTAAATATTTATTTATTAATACAGAAGTGCAAATTCTGAGTTTGTGTGATGTGTATTGAATATTTGAATTACAAACTGTGTGTGGATTAGAGCAATTCTGCATAACATAAGTGTGCAGGGAATTCAAAAAGAATCTGAGAAAGAGGATAGTGCTCAGAGGAGTATTGTGATGATCGAACAGTGTTGGAGTCTGATTGAATAACCAAATCAAAGCTCAAGAGTGGTAGCATTTAAATAATACGCAGAACAAAGTTCAGGAATGAGTGAAGCGGAAGAGCAATTGAAGATTGAAATCAGTAAAAGGAAGAAGTAATGAAGCAACAGTGCACAGGAACAATTGGATCAGTCAGATCAACGAATAGGATTGATTAAAGATTAATGGTGGAGATCTTATCGCAAGAGATTAATTTAATAGATGGATGGATCACATCAAGGCACGGGTCGACAGAAGGGTCGAAAATGTGAATAATGATGGAGTGGTCTTTGTAGGTGGTAAGCAGTATCTTGCATGCCCTAAAAGTTGTAAGTGGTATTTCTAAATTCTACATGATTAACCTTAGCAGCTGACACGTAGCACGAGAAAACTACTTTTCTCGTGCACTCTCGACCTGATATCGTTCGTGCACAATTTCACACGAGATTGCGCGATATCAATTGGATTGATCAGGATTGATCAGTAGTGGAGATCAGCCAAGCTAGTTGGCAAGTGGGTGACACGATAACCGTTGGATAAAATGAGATATATCGACGGTGGAGATTTGGAGCGCATCAAGTCAAATGTTTAAATGAATACGTTAGCTATGCGACATGTGGTTGATGGTGATTGGTCAGGTTTGTTGTGGATCAGATGGTAAGGAAATCCATGGGTGAAATCTGATTAATATATGATTAAATATCTTCCGCTTAAGGATTTAATTAAAGATATTTAAACCTTGGGTTATGGAAGGTTTCCCTAAGTATGGAATTTTGGAATTCTTGGGACATAGTGTGACATGAAATTTTATTTGCATGTTGTGGGTATGTGCGGCTTAGGCTGCATCAATTTTGTATGAGAGCAGAACAAGGAAATTTCGCATGTAAGAATTCTTTGATAAAACTTAGAACAGAGTTATGTTTTGAAGGTGTGTATGCAGGTAAGAGGAGATCAGATTTTAAATCTGACAAACAGTAGGCACACGGAGATAAAGTGTAGCAGAATTGCAGATGAAAAGGAAATAGAGAACAATCCCTTCAAAGTGCAGGTGAATGGTAGAACAAGATCATGCAGAGGTCTTGAAGGTAGTGGCATAAGAAGGTGAGAAGACTGCAACAACCTAGAGCAAGGAGTGTCAATTGGTTCTAGAGGAGAGAACCAAAGAGATGCCAAAATACTGAGCTCAGAGGAGAGAAGCTTACTGAGGTATCATGTAGCAAGGGGGACTTGTTACTGCACAGGTTTTGTTGCATCTCATGGAAAGATCATAAAGACCATTCCACAGAGGTTGTGGGTAGAATTTCTAAGGGATGAAGAAAGTTGGTAAGAATTTCTGAGTGAAAGAAGAGGTGGCCAAAACCTAGTATTTCATTGTGATTGAAATACAAGAGGACAGTTGTGTTCTTAAAAGGCGTAGATGAGTTGAAGCCTAGAAGGAGTAGAGAGAAGTGCTCAAAGAGGTTCAAGAGAATAGAGAACCAAGTGCTTGCCAAAATACTGAGTACAAAGGAGAGCTTGGCGAGGTAAGTGGCAATAGGGGAGACTTGCTGTTGTAGAGGCTTCAATGCAACTCATAATAAGTGAGTGAGGAACTCATGAAGATAGAGAAGGAGATGAATGTTGATAGTCATAACAGAGATAACATAGGTTCTGAGGAAAACCACAACAGAAGAAAAGTGAAGAAGGAGAATTCCAAGGAAAATGGAAAGAGAATGAGTCAAGAGGAGCTTGACAAAGAGATTGTGGAGTTAAAAGAACAACTTGATGTATTAAGGATGCTACTAGAGGAAAAACAAAGACAAGGTTGGGTCTTGAGGAAAAATTAAGTGAAGTGATCTAAGTTACAAAGAAGGCTAGAACAGAGGCAAGTGAAATGGCTGGTGGAAAAAGTCAGAGAGGCTGAGTTGGAAATGGAAGTTTCCATTTGTGAAATAGAAAAAGGTGAAGTTTTGGGTGAAGATGAAGACTGGGGATCTGTGGAAGATCTTATGAATTATTGTGAGAATTCAAGAGAACAAGGAGATATGATGACTGAAGCATCAAGTGACACCACAAGGTCTTATGTTTTTGAAACTGATAATTTATGTATGATTGCAGGTATTGGAAGAGAAAAGCAACTTTGTGAAGATGTCTTCAGGATGGATGAAGATCTTGAAGTAAAAGGTGACAAAGGAAATTTCCTAGAAGAGGAAGAATTTGACTGGTTACAGCAGAAAGAGTCTATGGATGAGTTACTTAATGAGACAAGACAGTCATTTAAAGTTGTCATAGAGATGGAAGATCAGGATCTTATTTTGATGAATAATGAAGGAATATTGTCTCAGAGTGGTAATCTAATGAATCTGATTAATGTTATTGATGAAGAACAAATGCAGGAAAATATTAATGTAGATGACGGGGCAAGGATAGCTCTTGAAGAAGGTTTATAGAGAGACGACAAGGCAAAGTGTATTGAAGAAGAAGGGGAGGCAGATTTGTCTCAAGAAAAAGAAAAGACAATCAAAAAATTGAAGAACGAAGAAGACTTTGAAAAATATTTAGCAAAGGGAGAGAGGACACCTGATGATTTGTCAATAACAAAGGAAGGTATGGAAAATTGTGTAAAATCCAAATTCTACTTCAACTGAAATTATTGAGCTAGATGGAAAATTAGACTTTCAAAGAAGAAAGTTGGAAAATCAGGGGATATATACTCAGGATAAATTTCTAAAAAAGGAAGACAAAGAAATTTTTATGAATGACAATCATAAGGAAAAGAGAATGGTAATAAAAGTTCAACAAATTGACATTACCGAAGGAGGAGTTCATTATTGTGAACTAGAGTAGAGAGATATCATTGAAACAGATGATATGAAGGAGAGTTTAAATCAACATACTGATGTGTTGACAAAGGAATTGAAGGAAAACTTAGAGCAGCATACTAAGATGTTGCCAGAGAAGGAGAAGGTAACGAGGCCTTATATTTTTAATTCTGATAATTGTTTTATCATTACAGGATTTGATGAAAATGAGATAGATGTGTTTCAAGTTGAAGAATCAATTCTACAACTGAAGAAGACTAGAAGTTGCCAGGTCAGACATGCTGATGAGGAAAAAGAAAAGCATGAAGATACCATGCTTGAAGAAGTTAAACTGATTGTCAGAATCAGTCAAGGAAGTGAAGGACAATTACTGAGGGTTTTCAAGGAAGAGAAAGGAAAATATGCTGGAATTGATGAACAACAGAGTGATGTACTTGAGACGAATCAAGTACAAAGGGAATTGGAGGACAATTTCTTTTTTGAAGGAAAATTTAGAGATATTGAACAAAGGTTGTTTGGAAAGTCACAAGAGGGTAAGGATGAAAGGGCAATAGTACTAATCTAACAACTACAAAGAGAAGATGGTAAACAACAGTTTGAAGATAAGTGGACAGAGTATAACAACAAATGGCAAAGTAAGTATCAGTCAAAAGATAAATTGGACATAAAGATTGAAAGAATAATAAGATTGATGATGAAGGTGCCTCAGAAGAAAGCAACAGTAAGAAGGCCAAGCAACAGCAAGAGAAAGACAACAACTGACTGTGAAAGAATAGCTAGTGGGGCAAAGAAACATAAAGTGTGGAAACCTAGAGAACATCAACAAACAATAGCAGCAACCAAAGACAAATTGCAGAACAAAGTATGGGATCCAGGAGGACAAAGGTTTAAAGCACATAATCATTAGACCAAGATTATTTTAACCTTGGGAGTATGATGCAGGAGCATCCAGCTTAGTAATTTCATTATATTCTAGTTAACTTAGGGGGTCTTGTGTTTTCAAGGAAGTTGGATTCCTATGTATCAAATTAATGTAATTATTAATGTTTTAAGTGATTGGAATAGGAATTAATTTGATATTGTGAGGATATTTGTAAATTCTCTCAAATGTAGGAGAACATGAGTGATGATGAGTGATTAGTGAGGATTGAGAGATTTGGAAATCAATTGTAAATCTTAGATTACAAATTGGTTTCATGGTTTGTGGAACTAGAGAGGATTCTTAGGGATTAGTGGAGTCAAGAGTGGACTTAGAAGATATTCGAGATTTAGTTCAGCAGATTAAGGATATAAACAAAAATTCGTTAATAGAACCTTTTGTATAAATGTAACCCTAAAAGGCTTAGAGTTAGTCAGTTAGTTAGAGTGAGAATTAGAGTTCAGAGATTAGATAGGGTTGACTGTAAGCCTACAGGCAGGAAAGGAAAGGCCATTGATATAGAAGGTCAGGCTGAGAAGGAATTCATTATTTAAATATTTATTTATTAATACGGAAGTGCAAATTTTGTGTTTGTGTGATGTGTATTGAATATTTGAATTATAAACTGTGTGTGGATTAGAGTAATTCTGCATAACATAAGTGTGCAGCGAATTCAAAAAGAATCTGATAGAGAGGATAGTGCTTAGAGGAGCATTGTGATGATCGGACAGTGTTGGAGTCTGATTGAATAACCAAATCAAAGCTCAGGAGTGGTAGTGTTTAAATAATACGTAGAACAAAGTTCAGGAATGAGTGAAGCAAAAGAGAAATCAAAGATCGAAATTAGTGAAAGGAAGAAGTAATGAAGCAACAATGCACAAAAACCATTGGATCAATCAGATCATCGAACAAGATTAATGGAAGATGAGCAGTGAAGATCTTATCGTAGGAGATTAAGTTACTAGATGGATGGATCACATCAAGGCATGGGTCGACAAAAGGGTGGAAAATGTGCAGAATGATGGAGCGGTCTTCATAGGTGGTAAGCAATATCTCCCGTGCCCTAAAATTTGTAAGTGGTATTTCTAAATTCTAAGCGATTTACCTTAGCGGCTGACACATAGCATGAGAAAACTACTTTTCTCACATTCCCTTGACCTGATATTGGTCATGCATGATTTCACGCAAGATTGCATGATATTCGTTAGATCGAGCGGGATTGATCAACAGTGGAGATCGGCCAAGCTAGTTGGCGAGCAAGTGACACAATAGCCATTGGATCAAATGAGACAGATCGATGGTGGAGATTTGGAGCAAATAAAGTCAAACATTGAAATGAATACATCAGCTATGCAACATGCGGTTGATTGTGATTGGTCAGGTTTGTTGTGGATCAGACAGTAAGGAAATACATGGGTGAAATCTCATTAATATATGATTAAATAGCTTTAGCTTAAGCACTTAATTAAAGAGAGTTAAACCTTGGGTTATGGAAGGTTTCCCTAAGTATGAAATTTTGGAATTCCTGGGACATAGTGTGGCATGCAATTTTATTTGCATGTTGTGGGTATGTGAAAATTAGGATGCATCAAAATGAATGCAGATACTTTGTCATCATATTTGTATGAATGATTTATTTACACTTGTGCACAATTTGTAAGTCTCATGGTTAAAATTAAAAACTATTGAATTAAGCTCTTGAATTCTTCTGTTGAGAACAGAGTGAAAATGTACAAAACTAGGATTATAAAAATGCTCGTTGAAGATTGTAGAAAGGTAATTAATTGGAAATAATGATATGATGTTGAAAAGAGATGGATTTTTGACAAAATCCTCTTTCACATTCCTCAAATTCTATGTCAGCTTCTTGCAATTGATTTGACAAAATGACAATTATTTAGTTTTTAAACCAAATTTACCCAACATAGAAATTCCCTCCAAACTCTCATACTTCTTTATTTCTGAGTGATTTTAGTTTCTAACTGTATGTTCTACTATATTCCACCTCACTAAACACCTTGTTTTTCAATTTGGGTAAAAAGGTGTCTGTTGAGCAAAAACGCCTAAGGGTTGTCTTGAAGTTATGAGATGTCTCCTTAGTTTAATAAAAGTGCAAGCCAACCGATATTATGAAATGGTTATCATAAATGGATTTGGAATGGGATATATACACATATTGGGAAGGAACGTTATTTTGTTTATTTTTTATAACCTTCCCTCATCTACTCACAGTGGATCTATGAAAAGTGCACTTTTAACAATTTTTATTATGATGGACCTTCGGTTTAAAATGAAAACCATAAACATATAAATGCATGAAAATATTGTGCAATCATATTTGAATGAATGAATTATTAACACTTGTGCACAATTTTTAATTCTCTTGGTCAAAACTCAAAACTAATGACTATGTTCTTGAATTGTACTTTAAAGAACGATGTGTAAATATACAAAAATGGGCTTAGAAAAATGTTTTCCATTGACTATAAAAATGTCATTAATTGAAAATAATCCTATGGGGCTAAATACAGATGTATTGGTGACAAATATCCCTTTCGCATTCCTCAAATTATGTGTCTGTTTCTTACACTAAGTCCTTAAATTTTTCTATAAAGAACAAAGTGTACATATGCAAAACTTGACTTAGAAAAATGCAGTGTGAATGTCATCAATAATTTAAACAAGATTTTTTCTAAAAAAATAATAATAATTTTTTAGGATAGTGTTAACTGTGGTGGACCTTCCAACATTCAATGGTTATCCTCGATATGTGGTCCCAATTATACCTCACACCATTTTGGATAGGAGCCCAAACCGGAATATGGCTCGGTTGTTGGTTATCTTAAAGTTATACCTTGGCTCTAACTATCAACAAGAGAGAGGAATGCAAATGTGCCTTCGAAAAGAAAGGGCGGTGTGCCTAGCAAGTGTTTGATTGTATGTGTGTCAAATTTGTTTTACTACAGAAGAGAGGAAAAGCGAGCCGCTAAAAGAGAGGTAGTAGTACCACCCTAGTAGAGACACACATAAATAAGAAGGATTTTTGTAACATCAAGCAGAATAGTCCATAGAGATGTGACAATCTGTACAACTGATGTAATGAGGAGGATATTTCTAATATCCCACGAAATAGTTGACAAGGATGTGAGAAAAATAATAGAAATACAACACATTCTCAATATGATAAGTACTGAAATAACCGAAATAGTTAAACTGCTTTAGCATAGATGAGAGAATACATGAATTACAAACATTCACAGAATAGCCTTACAAATATCCATAATCCATGAATGAAGAACATGTTGTCCCATAAGGCTTCTTATATTAAGTAAAATTTCCATGAAACATGTATACAATGAACATGACTAGCTCCAATAGTGGAGCATTGGAGCCACTCCTTTCACCTCAAAAGAACTAGATTATTTCTCTAATGCCTTGCGAGAGGAGAGAAGGAGAAAAGTCATTTTCTCTTACAATGTGGGTGTATATATAACAATGAGGAAGTGATGATTCACCTTCCTTATGACTCTTCATCTACTCTAATGACTATTTGAATTCCTATGAATTTTCAATTTTACATGACTCTTCATATTCCATTAATGTCCTTTGGACTTCCACTTTACAATACATTTTCAAAACATAATTTACATCATTAACCACAGGGGTGTGGCATGTGAAAACGGATGACCTGATATGACATGACACTACTAACATAGACTTTCGTGATGATGTGGCAATGTAGAAACCACTGCTACCACTTTTTACTGTGGGTCTTCTTCTTTTCACCTTTGCATTGCTTGGTGATAAGGGATCTTTAATGATCTCCAACCTTGAATGGTGATCGCAAACTAGTGTCCCTTTGTTTTCTCTTGATTGATCATCTCGCGTACTCAGCTACAAGATGGTCTTTCAGCATGTTTCACTCATTCATCTCCTTCTTCATCATCTTTTCATGGCATAATAAGGTACCTGTTTCTGCAACTCACTTATGACGAGACAACATCAGTCCGAAAACCCCCTATTCTAAGATTGAGCATGTTGATCTCTTGACTGAGCCAGAACTAGATGGAAAGCTACGAAAAGGGCTCAGTGACTACACAATTTTGCATTTCAAGTAGGTAAGGGAAACCTTTAGCATTGATACTGCATAGTGTGTAGTTCAGGTTAGGCTGAGGGGACAAACTGGGCAATTCCCAGAGTGAGTGTGACAAGCTTAGGGGATGAGAATTGGATGAAAACATTGCATGTCTCTAGGAGACAAGAGAAGTTGGACCATTGCACAGTTGTGTAGTTTAGGTGCTCAAGGATGAGATTGGGAATACAAACTAGGATAAAGCTTTGGGGAGCAAGGCCAGGGCATGGGCATGTAAACTGCGCAATGGAATAGTTTTGGGTGCTAGGAACTACGCATTATACAGTGAAAAGAGGTAAGGTCATAGATGAGGACTGATACTACCCAGTGTGTTGTCCAAGGAGGACTGATGAAGCTAGGTTTCTTATTCTGGGAGCTTTCCAAAAAATGACTATGTGCAGGATCATTGAGGCTGATGTGAATAGTGATAAAAATTTGACCATGATCACATGCTTAGAATCCTTGATGAAACAACAACATAGATCATCTAGGACACATAAAAATGCATTTCCCTCCATGTGATAGCTTTACGACAACTTTATGACAAGTGTGACACTTAAGATACACTTTGAGACAATCGTGACAACACTTGTGCGAAAATGCTTAAAATTTTGGAAATGAGTGTGGCAAATATTTACATGGTTAGAAAAACTCATTTAGGCAAAGGTGACCTCTTGAAACCACAAGAACAGACTTCTATACATTATCCGACAGCTGACATGCGAAAAGATGACATTTTTCCCATGTTGTAAAGGACACGAAAACTCCTCAAGAAAACATATGAAATGAGTTTCAAAGTTTATAATGACAACTTACAAAACCAAAGAAGGCTTTGAAATTGAGCGTAAGCCAAAATTTTGGAGGGTGTTCTAGCAGTGACAACACTTGGTAACAAGTTGATAGGACCCCAGCTTCTTTGCCTTCATTAACTCTTCTGTGAAGGGTCTTGGTTCTTTGGTGAGTATTGAATCATCGCATGGATTACCTTGGTCTCCCCACTTACTCTGTAAATAAACATGGTCCCCTCTATACCTTTCTCACATGAACACATCATAACATTCAGTGATATCACAAAGTTTCAAGTTGGGAAGGGTAGTGAATTTCATGAGCTTCTGATTTTCAAAGTGTTATCACTCAGATTTTCCTAGAAGTTGTCAGAAGTAGGAAAGGGGTCCGAGGTAACCACAAACCAACTTTTAAATATAGAATCTAGCCAATCTGTACTCAAAGAGGGCTCTCTCTTTAAGATTTATCTTTGTTTGTTAAGGTATTAGGGTACTTATGAAAGCTTGAGGGTTTTCATTTTAATTGGATGGTGGAATTCAGAAGCAGATGGGTAAAACAAAGTATTTTAGGCCATTAGACTATGGAGTCAACTAAAGATGGCTTAACTGGATTGGGTTGATTCTGCAAAGGAGGGCTTCAAAGGGCAAGATAGCAAAACAAGAGGCAAATGGTAACTTGAAAGGGTGAAATGGTCTCAAAAGGGAGGAAGGGCAGTTAAGAATCCTTCAACAAGTTTCGAGGGGAGGGAAAGTGGGTGATCACTAATAAAAAGCAATTAATAATTTCTTACTAAATGATCACAATGAAAAATTAAGAAACAAGGAGCAACTAAGAATTCCTTGTCTATAATAGTTTTGAAGAAAACATTAAGAAATATAAACCTTTTAAAACAGATTGCAATAAAGCACTTCCTGAGATATCACTATTTCGTTTATCATTCAGATTCCATGAAACACATATGATTATTAATAAACGGACCAAAACAATAATAAACAAGGGATACATAATACTTATTTGACCAATGTTTTGCACATGAATCCTATGAAAGTCCTTTGCTTTATTCAATGCTTCTAGCCAGCCATACAAGAGTTGTTCCAATAGCACTTCCTTTCCAAAATAATAAGTATATAGAAATGTCTAAGAATCCACAATCAATACTTCGAATGAGGGAGTACTTATACAGAAATTTACAATAAAATATCTCTTAACAAAGAGAGATATAATCTAGGAATCCCAACTATATGTTACATAAAAGTAGAGACACATGGTCTTGAATATAGAAGATAAAAGTGAGTTGCTGCCTTGCTATCCCTGTTTTTGTGAATGAGCTGGAGGCTAGCCCTATGATTGAGCATCTTTCTCTCTAGCTTTTGACTTTTGACTGATACTATTTAACCTGTTCTGATACACTTTACCTGCTTTATCCTCATTCACCTTCTTTTAGCAAAACTGACCATGGTAAACACTGAAAATATACTTTTTACAAAGGTAAATTACAAAATCTCTGTCATGTCTGTCCACTAGTCTTCCTTTGGTATTCTAGTCCTTTGAAGCACCCTAAAGATTTCATCAGCTTCAGTGTATTTGAAAGACTAGGCCGAACTGGAAACAAAATTTTTATCTCATGTTCAACATAGAAAAGGTTCTCTAAACTGTCATAGAGAACTTTGCTTGTTGGTACTGCCTTGGGTGCAGACGCACTTGCTGATGAAGTGGGCTGATTGTTTGAACACTGAGCCAACTTGTCCACATAGTCTTCATGCCTCATCAATTTATCATTAATCACTAAAGGTCTAGGAAGCCCTTTGCTCTGCAACATACCAAATTTCTCCACAAAATCATTAATTTCTTCTTGCATGTTCTGGCATTTCCTTTTCAAATTCTGCATCAGAGACCTTTTGGTCAACACCTTTTTGATTTCTAAGATAGTTGCTATTCTGTCTTCAATACCCAACTCTTCTAGATGGTACTTATTTTTGTTGTTCAAAAAATTTATTAGCCTAATGGCTTCCTCAGGCTTTCTTCCTAAATCTTCCCTGTTTTCTGATCCTTCAAGAGCTACTTTCAACGGGTCAATCTGTTCAAAAATTATTTGTATGGATGACCAAGCATCATTTATTGATTGAGTGATGTTGGTCCAAAGAATCTTCCTACTGTCTATTAAGGGCTTTCCAAAGGTGAGGTCCTTCTCTAGTGCTTTCACCTATTGTGCTAAGCCTTTATTCTTCCTCATTTCTTCAGCAAAATTGATTTTCGTAACATCATATTTCTGCTCTAAAGTGACAAATTTTTCCTTTACCTTCTGGAGTTCAGAAACTTGTAGTTTCATTTCCTCCATTGATTTGATTAAAACTTCTGTACTTAGACCTACAGTTCTTGCCTGTGCTTGTACATGTAATTGTTTCTGTTATGGCCAAGGGGACATTAGGTGCCAAAGCTATTGCTAGTGTTGAGGGGACTGCCGTTAAAACCACTGCTATGACATTTTGAGGCTGAGTGGTTGACTCACTCTGCCTGCTTTTTAAAGACTTTTCTAATTCCTATTCATTCTCCTTCAACTGTTCATTTAGCTTTAGGACTAAGTCCATAAGCTCTTCTTTAGACTTCTTTTGGATAACTTCAGCGGTTTGTGGATGCCTTAATGGGGGCAACTTTAACTGCTTTCTCAAGGCAGCTATGTCTTCATCTTTCTTTTTTATCAAGGCCTCTGTAGCTTTTACATCTTTTGGGTTATGACCTAATCCAATAACCAACTCCTCCAGTGATTTTATTCTATTGTCTTTAGCTTGTGAGGAGGCTCTTTCTAGTTTTAGTTGAGTAGTTGTGTTATTTAATGAATTTTCCAATCTTTGGGCCATCATAGCTTTGCTTGTCAAGGTGGAATACACCATCTTCCCTATCTGTTTATGTAATTCAATCTGATCTAGGGGGTGAATGTCCTTGGCCATGACCTCAAAATTAGTTTTGAGGTAATCTGCAATTAACTGAGGCTGTTGTACTTTGGTCTTGAAAAATATCACTAGCATCTTGCCTTCTTTGATGTCATAGGCTGACATCAACCTATTTTGATTGGTGGGAGCCATCTTCAAATAGTGATTGTAGACTTGCACCCTTAGTGGTTCATTTCTAGCTTTTATTTCTTTGAACTTTTCTTTAATAACTAAGTTCTTATTACCTGAAGGCCTGAAGGATGATACTTCAACACTTTGTTGTCTCTCCAGCTCCTGTCTTTGTCAGCTAGAAGGTGTCCCATCTGTTGGGAAAGTATGTTGATTATCTGCACCTTCTTTTCTTTGACTCTCTGTAGTTTCTTCAAGATATTCCTTTTTTGAATGTGGATTTAGCCTGTGCCTCTTAGCACCAGGATGGTCTGATGGGCCACTAGCAGGGGTGGCTACTTCCTTGTATCTCTTTTTGTTCCTTTCCTCATTCAGAGGAGTCTGTAAAATTGGGGGCTCTCCAATGTTGACTTGAGTTGGGTGGGTCTATGTTTGAGCCTGCTCCTGAGATGTTTCATGTTGCTCTTGAGAGGTTTTAGGCTGCTTTGACATGGCTGATTGTTTTGTTGCTTGAGTGCTGGTCTCTTTCTCTCTTCCTTGTGATGTCTCTACAAGTGGTGTGCTAGTCTCCTGTGAATGCTTCTGAGAGGTATCAGCTGTTGAGGCACTAGTCCCTGATGCTGATTTGTGAGAAGTCTCAAATTGCACCTGTCCAAAAGAATCCAGGTCAAGTGTCTTTTCTAGATCTTTCATGACATTTTCTACATTGACCTGATCACTATCCATTTCTACAAGAGTCCCTTCCCTCCATTCATCCATGTTAGCATATTGCTCAATCTCTGGAATTCTGTGATGAAAATATGGTGATAGTCTATTTTTCATTCTCCTATCACAGATGAAACTATGGGGATCATATGGAGTCCAACTAAAAATTTTGTTTAATTTCATGTGGTCTTCTAGGATTTGTTCTATTGCTTTCCATGCTTCCCTATTGTTGCAGACAAATGGGCCTAGATGATCTTTGATTCTGAGTTGTGCTTTCTTCTTGGCCTTAGTAAAATGAATCAAATATGAGTTTATCATCTGTCTATAATACTCCAGTGCAAACAGTCTCATTGGAACATATTTAGGTAGCTTGAATGGGGGAAGCTCACACCCATATACCCTGATCTCTATGTGATTCTAGTACAAGTACCAGTCACCTACTCTATATTGTTTGGATAGGTAAATGATCCTTTTGATTTCATCATTGATCCTTGGGGGAGGATTTCTTGTTAGCAAGGTAGTTGCTGGGTGGACAAACTGATTGATGAACTCATTATATGAATAAGTGCAAGCAAAAGATTCATGGACGAAAAGATTCATGGAAGATGGAAGCCCAAAAGATGACAGACCTTGGATTACCCTTTATATCACGTTTCTTGACAAAAAATGGGAATTTGTCAGATTGATGGTAGAGGATGAGGTGATATATGAAGGTGGAATATTTGAAAACCTTTTCATTCTCCAGTCTCATGAATTGGTCATGGATTTTGTCAGCAATAAATGAAGCATAATCATACTTGACAGTAGGGGGCTGACCAGGGGTAAAGATGGACATCAACACTAGGGTCAATTCATCTACATACTCACTAGCGTTGAATCCCATGACTGCAGATATCATATTTGTGAAGAAAGCTGACACATAAGGATGGGGGTCTTTGGGTTGATGGTTCTTATCCATAAACGTTTGACAAAGGTGATTGAGTTTAGATTGGGATAATTTAGTTGATTTCTCAAGAAAATTTCCAAGGGAAATGGGGGTGAGGGATTGACCAGGATAAAATTGCAGCATCTCATTGATTGAGTCAACAGTTATTATGAAAAGGATTGTTTGGTCGGGGGACATCACTACTTTGAGGTTGGGATCATAATTTGCATGGAACTAATGGATTATGTCAGGGAAAGCATGCAAAGAGGGAAGAAACTACATTGGGGGGTTGGATTCCCACAGTCCTATGGTATCATAGCCATTCAAGTGGTTATCTCGACATTGGCAAAAGACATTCAGACGGTCTTTATCAGTGATTAGGTCTTTTATTTAAAAGTCCTTATCTGTTAGGGGTAGATAGTCTAAATCACGATGACGGGTGGTAATGGGCGCAACATTCAAGGCTACCAGGGTTTCCATTCTGGTTCTTGTGGATTCAGAAAGGAAACTAAGGTTTTCTTTGTAAAATTGGTGAAACAAAAGGTGTGGGAGACTTGAATTACAAAAGTAATAACAGATTTATGGTGAATTTTGGCCTTTTCAGTTAATTTGCAGTGGAAAACAAGTATTTAGAGGGTTTCTTGATGGGAAATTGGTAAATACCTACTCTTGGGGGCGGGCGACAAAATGCAGGTACTAGGTGTGAACGGATAGCTCTGGGTGGCATCGACTGCAAAGTTTGAAGTTGGTTGGTGGCCGGAAGCACAAGCTAGTTGACCTCGTTGTTAATTTTTCATGGATATACTGGTTTGAAGAATACAACGACAAAATGATTTGTTTGTTTTTTATACAAAGTCAAGAATTTGGTGGGTTCTGGGATTTAGACGGGTGGCGACAACGAGAAAAATAACATGATGTTTTATCATTTGTGGGAGGCGGTAAGCAGTTTCTATCGCACCACTCATGGAGGGGTGCACTTAGATTGGCAAATCCTTGTCAAAATTTCTTTTCTTTTATATGGTAATGCCTATCTAAATCTACACTTATTACATCCAAGGGTTCAGATTAAACTATTGAGCTCCTTTTTTCACTCTACCTATCTACTTATCTGCCAAGATTACACTGTTTGGTCAGATCTTTATTCTCTATTTCTAAAACATGAAATTGAAATATGAACTAGCCAAGTTTAAACTGTTTGGCTAATCATGAATTGTGGCATACATGACAAGCTGCACACAACTTTTATTGTACATAGTAAAAGAGTAGTAGCATTTAGACTTACACACTTTCCTGGTCTTTCTTTTTGTTGGGGTTCATTTTCTTTCATTTTTTGACCTTCTTTTATTCTTTTTACCCTTTGATTTTCCTTTTAGGGTATACCCTCTTTACATTTTTTAATCTTTTTATTTTTTACAAATATGGAAAGCCTTTGCAAAAAGTAAAGGTATGAAAATATTACATATCTCATCAAGTCAATCATGATATATGACACCTACTGGTATAGGGGCATAACAATAGCTCTGTTTGGGGATGGCTTTCCCTAGTGGAAAGTCAAGAATAGTAGATCAGAGGCCTCTGAATGACTTTGACTGTGCTCTGCAATCTTCTTCTACTTGTTGCTTTATTATATGTATGACAGTGACACTTATGAAGCTTAGGGCCTTCTCTTCGGGCTTGAACTCCAAAATTTCACTGCCCAATCAACACTATGGCAGTACAAAGGATATAGTATGTACTTGTTAAGAATATTATAGCATTAGTAAGTAGGATCAAAGTAATTCTTTAACATTTGACCATTGATCGGGCCTTTTTCAACTCTTGTACCATCTAAGTTTTTGAGAAAATATGCATTGTTTCCCTTGAAAGCATAGATGATGTATGGTCCTTTCCATAGGAAGTCAAACTTCCCATGCTTACCTTTATCCTCTCTCCTGGAATCCCATATTAACACTTTATCTCCAAGGCAGAAATCTTTTTCCTTGGTTCTTTTGTCAAATATCTTCTTAAGCTTCTCCTGCAACACTTGGGATCTTTGCTACACCTCCTCTCTGGTTTGTTGTAGATTGATGTTCTGGTTTATCCTTCTTTGAATATCATTAGGTTCCACTTGAGCTTCTTGGATTATTTTCATAATAGGAACTCCTAGTGATGAGGAAAAAATAGCCTCCATGCCATATACTAACTCATAAGGACTGGTCCCAATGGATTTTTTGGTTGTAAGCCTGTTTGCCCACAATGAATTTATCAATTTCTTATGCCAAGTATTCTTGTTTTCTTCCAATAGTTTTCTTATGATATTAATGAGACTTTTGTTGGAAGACTCAACCAGTCCATTCCCTTGAGGGTAATAGGTTGTGGAATGGCCCAGTGTGATATGATACTTGTTACAAAAACTGATCATTTTCTTTGATTTGGAAGCTACAACATTATCAATAATGATCTTAGTAGGGCAACCAAACCTGGACAATATACTGGTCTCTAAGAAACCTATGATCACTGTGTCATTGGCCTGTCTGGAGGGGATGGCCTCTATCGATTTAGTAAAATAATCAGTGGCAGTGAGTATCCACTTGTGTTGACCTGAAGAGGGTGGATGGATTTCTCTAATGAAGTCAAGACCCAATCGTTGAAAAGGTTTCTCAGATGAAATGGGTTTTAGGGGTAAGGGTAACAACTTTCTCTTACCTTAAAAAATTTGACATTTATGGCAAGAAGTTACAAATTTTTTACATCTACAAACAAGGTTAGCCAATAGAATCCAGCCCTTAGGATCTTATCTGCAGTTGACTTCCAATAGAGGTGTCCACCACAGCCTCCTGCATGAAATTCCTAGAGAGCATAGTCAGCTTCATCTTTTAATAAACAATTTAACAAAATTCCTTCATGATTTTTCCAAAAAAGATTATTATCTAAGATACAAAACTTTGAAGCTTTCATTTTTAAAAACCTACTCTTTGTTCTGGATAACCCTGAAGGAGCCTGCAAGTTTTGTAAAACATAAATTACATCAGCATACCAAGGTGAGTCTGAAAAGGCATGGCTGATTTGTGGAGTCGCCATCTCCTATTCGTCAACTAGTTCATTTATATCTAGGGCTTGACAATTAGTTTCTGCCATAAGTTTGTCCAATCCCTATCCTTTTATCAGTTTTGTAGGTTTTATCTCCATATCATATTCTAAGATGGTAGCAATCCATTTACCTCTTTTTCCCTCAATTCCATCCTGAGTCAGGATGACTTTGAAAACTGCATTAGGCACATAGGCTATCACATGAGAGTATAATATGTAGACTCTGAAGTCCTTAATGGCTTTTACCAGTGCAAAGGTTTGTTTTTCCATTATTTTTTATTTTAGTGATGCATCCCTAAGTGCTTTATTGAAAAAGGCTATAGGTTTTTCACATCCCTGATCATCCTTTTGTAATAAAACAACTGCTATGGTGTGTTCTGATGCAAAAGAAAAAATGATGAAGTCTCTATCAAATTGAGGACTGGTGAGGACCGGTGTTCTAGTTAAGGCCATTTTGATTTCTTCAAATGATTGCTTGGCCTCTACTGTCCATTTTATAGTTGAATCCTTTTTAAGCATGCTATTTAGTAATCTAATAAGTTCTGCTAGGTTAGAAATGAATCTTCTCAAAAAATTTATCTTCCCTAGGAAAGCTTGAAGTTCTTTGATACTTCTTGGATGAGGTATCTGTAGAATAGCTTCTATTCTAGAAGGGTCAATTCGAATTCCATCCTTGGATATGATGTGACCTAAGATTTTACCTTCCTCTAGGCTGAACAAGGACTTCTTTGGATTCAAAGAAATAACATATTTTCTGCATTTTAAGAAGACTTGTCTGAGATGGTCCAAGTGCTGCTGATCTGATTTAGAAAAAGTAGTTAGATCATCCAGATATATAACAAGAAAATCATGAATTTCTTTGGAAAATGCAATGTCCATTTCCCTTTGGAAAGTTGCTCCTACATTTTTAATTCCAAATGGCATTTTGATGTACATAAATGTGCTCCACGGTGTTGTAAAATCCATTTTCTCTTGGTCATCAGGATGAACCAAGATCTGGTTATATTGTAAAAACCCACCTAAAAGTGAAATTCTAGAAGATCCCACTACCCTTTGCAAAATATGATCCATGTTGGGTAAAGGGTAGTTATCTTTAAGAGAAACCTTATTCACATTTCTCAGATCAACACACAACCTTATTTCCCCGGTTTTCTTTCTAGTAGGTACCAAGTTACACACCCACTCTGAAAATCTGATAGGGGCAATAATCCTTGCTTCATACATACGTTTAATTTCTTTTTCAATTAGTGGTAATAGTACAAGGTTGATTCTTCTAAGTTTTCACTTAAAGGGCTTTTTATTTTCTTTCAGAGGTATTTTATGTTGTATTATAGAGGTGTCATATGATTTCAAATCCTCATAACTCCAGGCAAAGTCATCCTGGCCTTTCAGAGGTATTATATGTTGTATTATAGAGGTGTCATATCATTTTAAATCCTCATAACTCCAGGAAAATTCATCATGGAATTCCCTCATAAGTTCAGGAGGTAAAGACTTTGACAGTTTTATCATTTTTGGATTATCCTCTATACCTAAGTTGTATTCCTCAATATCTGCTTTTAATGGTTCCATTTTAGGTTTCTTGGGAATGTCATTGGAATCAAATAGATCTTCTAGAGGAGTTAATCCTTTAGGCAGATGATTGTCTTTTAAATTAATAACCTCTGTTTCTTCTTCAATTATCTCATCAAGGTCCATTTGTTTTAGGTCTTGAACTTCCTTTTGTGTGAATTTTGTGGGATGAAGCATATTTACTGAACTTTCTTCCAAAATGTTTGTTTCTACCTCATCTATCTGATTTGAATTAACAACTGTATCAACATCTATGTAACTATTAGAAAACTCTTGATCTAAAGTTAAAAAGTTATTAATCTTCTCATCACTATCAAAAACCTACCAGTTCTTTAGATTATCAGGTATGGCTGGTCTATGCCTAATTTCAGTAGTAAACTAATGATTAGGTTCGAAAGGTAATTTGCAAGTGTTGGCAAACATTGCCAAGCTGTGGGCTTGCAAGTTGTGTTTTCTAGGGATTGTAGCAAGCTGAGTTTCTAGAAAAGTATTGAGAATCTCTATGACTGTTCCTCTATAATATCCTAATCTAGGATCCCTAGTTAAATATTTCCCTTTGATCTGTTTAATGATTAATTCAGAATCTCCTATGACAGATACTCTAATTGCCCCTAATCTTTTAACAAGTTTTAGACCTAGCAAGAGAGCCTCATACTCTGCCATATTATTGGTGCATTTAAAATTTAATCTGTAGGCATGGCCTTCAGCATGGTCATTTTCTAAATTATACACCCAAACTCCTGCTCCTGCCCCTAGTTTATTAACTGAGCCATCAAATTCTAAATGCCAAAGAATTTCATGCTCATAATTGGTGTTAAGGATAGTGGGAATTTGTTTAACAGTGGGATCTAGTTTTTCATTTTCATCTGGTTTTTCTTTGGTATCTGATATTTCTTAGAGCTGAACATTTGATTTTCCTTTCTTAATTTCTTTTTGTTCTACTGCTAAAACTTCTAAGGTATTGGAAGGATTGGTTTCTCCATTGCAAAGAATGAATGAGTCCACATCAGAGTGTACTAAGTAGTTGGGGAAATTTTGTGGTTTTTCCTAACTACTTACTACATATTTCATCAATGTTTCCCTTTATAGCTTCTTAGGTTGTCCAAAAACTGAGATAGTAACATAGGACATGTCCAATTGAAGAGATCCCTGAAGCTTTTCACCCCAGGATCTAGACAATAAAATACCATATTTTGGTGGTATATCTGCTACCACTATATCAATTAAAATTGTTTTTGTAGGGTATTGAACCAATGAGACACACAAGTCTTTTACCAATCCTAAACATCTTACCTAGCTCGAATCAAAAGAAAAGAGATCTTTGTATGGTCTAGTGATGTCTAGGTCTATTTTTTCCATTGCAGACTTGGGCATAAGGTTATTAGATGCCCCAGAATCAAACATGGCATTGTGAAGAATGTTATCATGTATGTTTAAGCTCACATAGAAGGGAGGAATTCATCATTCTAATGGTTTTCCATTCACTTATGGGCCAAAGATTAATTCATGCTGGTCATCAAAAACATTAACTGAATCTTCAGTTCCAGTAATTTTCAGTGATCTGTTGATTTGACTTCGGTGGGTATCATGTTTATCTAATTCAGACAATGGAACAACAATTTTCAGCTTACCTACCTCAGTCTCTAGATTAAAGGGTTTTTCAGTTTGGGCTTTTGGGTTTCGAACAGTAGTATTCTCTCTGTTTTATGTGTTTTTCTCCTTTTCAGGAGTGGGGTTATGGTTTACTGGTTCTCCTAAATCAACTTCTGGAGGTTCTTCCACATTTCCTTTGGAAGGAAGAGAAGTGGAGGGTTGTTTATTGTTTGGTTGATTATCAGAGACATCTTCAATTATTGGGTTAGAAGGATTAGGGTCTGATCTAGAAAGAATATGTACAGGTGTAGTGACTGTCTTACCTTTTATAGGTTGTTTCGGAGCCTTTTTCTTGTTTGCTTCAGGAACATCAATTCTCCTACTCCTTAGGTTGTATTGCTTATGCACCTCATAGATGGTTGTGTCATATCCTTCACTAAAGTCGCATGATTCACCTGACTGAATTTGAAACTGTTTAAGGATGTGGGCCTCTTAATCCCCTTGTGTCAAGAAAACTTCTCTTTCATTACTGAGTCCCATAAGATTTATTTGGGTGTCTTCTACTGGTTCATCAGAGTTTGAAGCTTCTACATAATTTTCCTGGAAATGGGGGCTAATGTTTTGGTATGGACCAGTCTTCCTAGTGTTCTGACTTTGATTTTTTTTCAAATTAGGATTTCTCCCTGTGTTGGTTGGCTGACCATCCTAGGGAGCTTTCCTTTAAATTGTTTCCACTATATATCCTAGCCTATCCATCCCTTTAATTATGGCATCTTTTTTTTGTTCATAGGGTGAGGATTCTTCCTCTAATGGTATTCTCCTTTCACTCCTAGCCTTGGCTCTTTTAGACATCAAATTGGCTTCCACACTGACTGCTATGCTCTACATGTCTTCTAAAGTACGAGGGGCTCGTTCTCTCAGCTGGAAAGCCATGTCAGAATCAAATCCATTTGGGAATTTGATTAAGGCTAAATCAGGAGGTGGTCTAAGATTTTGAGGGATGGCATTATAGACATTGTTGAATCTAGTGCAGTAATCTTGCACAGTTTCTTGTGTTCCCCTCTTTAGGTTTTCATACTCAGATAGAATTTGAAGAGGATCCTTCTTTTTCTTCCATCGATTTAGGAATTATCTATAGAGAGTTTCTAGGTTGTCTATACTATTTTCCGCTAGAGCTCTAAACCAGGTTCTGACTTCCCCAGTTAAACTCTAAACAAATATTCTCATTCGCACATCATTAGCATCTATTTCATAAATTTCAAAATAATCAGTCATCTTTTTGGTGTGTTGCTGGGCTGTATAGGTACCAGTACCATCAAATTGAGTGATCTTACTTTGGTAATCCTGGGGCATGGCACCTAAGTTCGCTGGTAGTACCAGGGGAGCATATCTGTTTGCCATTGTTGTAGGTAATGATGGAACAACAACTGGGGTTGGGATAACAATGGATGTTTGAGTTGTGGATGGAGGACTAGAGGTGATGGGCTGATGTGGAGTGGTTTGAGCTTGAGATGTATGAGGAAATGGTGATGAGCTTGTAGAGGTAGTAGTGATTATAGAGGGATTGGGTGTTCCTTCAGAGGTAAGATCAGATTGTAGTGAGTTCTGCAAATGTCTATCAATTGATAAATTGATAGCTTCAAGCTGTAATTCTTCAATGAATACTGGGTCTGGGACTAGGTCAAATAATTCAGAATCGGATGAAGTCCTAAACAAAGAGGTCTCAAAGTATTCGTCAAAGGGTTGGTCTTCAAGATAAATCCACCTAACAGGATAGGATGTTGATCTAAAGGTGGGCCGAGAACTGGCAGAAATTTCTTGACATTCTTATCTCCTAAGAATTCTGGGAATGAAATTGGGGTTCTCAAACACTTGTGGTGGATTGGGATCAAGATTAGCTCTAGTGTAACGAGTCCTTTCTGAAGCTAGGTTTTTAAGTTTTGTTTTTGGTTTTTCTTAATTGATATCAACAAACAACTTCTATGATTTCTTTAAGAGGCTTTAGATTTATGGTTTAAACTTTCTTAAAGATTTTATAACTAAGGACCTGGTTTCCCCACTGGAGTTGTCATTATCTTATCACTCAGATTTTCCTAGAAGTTGTCAGAAGTAGGAAAGGGGTTCGAGGTAACCACAAACCAACTTTCAAGTACAGAATCTAGCCAATCTGTACTCAAAGAGGGCTCTCTCTTTAAGATTTAGCTTTGTTTGTTAAAGTATTAAAGTAGTTATGAAAGCTTGAGGGTTTTGATTTTGATTGGACGGTGGAATTCAGAAGCAGATGGGTAAAACAGAGTATTTCAGGCCATTGGGCTATGGATTCAACTGAAGATGGCTTAACTGGATCAGGTTGATTCAACAAAGGAGGGCTTAAAAGGGCAAGATAGCAAAACAAGAGGCAAATGGTAACTTCAAAGGGTGAAATGGTCTCAAAAGGGAGGAAGGGTAGTTAAGAATCCTTCAACAAGTTTCGAGGGGAGGGAAAGTGGGTGATCACTAATAAAAAGTAGTTAAGAATTTCTTACTAAATGATCACAATGAAAAACTAAGAAACAAGGAGCAAATAAGAATTCCTTGTCTATAATAGTTTTCAAGAAAACATTAATAAAGATAAACCTTTTAAAACAGATTGCAATAAAGCACTTTCTGAGATATCATTATTTCATTTATCATTCAGATTCCATGAAACACATGATTATTAATAAATAGAGTAAAACAATAATAAACAAGGGATACATAATACTTATTTGACCAATGTTTTGCACATGAATCTTGTGAAAGTCTTTTGCTTTATTCAATGCTTCCAGCCAGCCATACAAGAGTTGTTCCAATAGCACTTCCTTTCCAAAATCATAAGTATACAGAAATGTCTAAGAATCCACACCCAATACTCTGAATGAGGGAGTACTTATACAAAAATTTACAATAAAATATCTCTTAACAAAGAGAGATATAATCTAGGAAGCCTAACTATATGTTACATAAAAGTTGAGACAGATGGTCTTGAATATAGAATATAAAAGTGAGTTGCTGCCTTGCTGTCCCTATTTTTGTGAATGAGCTGGAGGCGGGCCCTATGATTGAGCATCTTGCTGTCTAGCTTGTAATTCTATGCTGGTTGCCTGCTTTTGACTTTTGACTGATACTCTTTAACTTGTTCTGATACACTTTACCTGCTTTATCCTCATTCACCTTCTTTTACCAAAACTGACCATGGTAAATACTAAAAATATACTTTTTACCAAGGTAAATTACAAAATCTCTATCATGTCTATCCACCAATCTTCCTTTGGTATTCTGGTCCTTTTAAGCTTCCTAAAGATTTCATCAGCTTCAATGTATTTGGAAAAACTAGGCCGAACTGGAAACAAATGTTTTATCTCATGTTCAACATAGAAAAGGTTCTCTAGACTGTCATAGAGAACTCTGCCTATTGGTGGTGCCTTTGGTGCAGACGTACTTGCTGATGAACAGGGCTAATTGTTTTCATACTGAGCCAACTTGTCCACATAGTCTTCATGCCTCATCAATTTATCATTAATCACTAAAGGACTGGGAAGTCCTTTGCTCTGCAACATACCAAATTTCTCCATAAAATCATTAATTTCTTCTTGCATGTTCTGGCATTTCATTTCTAAATTCTGTATCAGAGACCTTTTGGTCAATACCTTTTTGATTTCTAGGATAGTTGTTGTTCTGTCTTCAATACCCAGCTCTTCTAGCTGGTACTTATTTTTTCTGTTCAAAAAATTTATTATCTTGATGGCTTCCTCAGGCTTTCTTCCTAACTCTTCCTTTGTTTTCTGAATTTCTTCAAGAGCTACTTTCAAGAGGTCAATCTGTTCAAAAATTATTTGTATGGATGACCAAACATCATTTATTGATTGAGTGATGTTGGTCCAAAGAATCTTCCTAATGTCTGTTAAGGGCTTTTCAAAGGTGAGGTCCTTCTCTAGTGCTTTCACCTGTTGTGCTAAGCCTTTATTCTTCCTCATTTCTTCAGCAAAATTGATTTTCATAACATCATATTTCTGCTCTAAAGTGACAAATTTTTCCTTTACCTTCTGGATTTCAGAAACTTTTAGTTTCATTTCCTCAAATGATTTGATTAACTCTTCTGTCCTTAGACCTGAAGTTCTTGCCTGTGTTGTTCCTGTGCTTGTACCTGTAACTACTTCTGTTTTGGCCAAGGGGACATTAGGTGCCAGAGCTATTGCCAGTGTTGAGGGGACTATCATGGAAACCACTGGTATCACATTTCAAGGCTAAGTGGTTGACTCACTCTGCCTTCTTTTTAATGACTTCTTCTAATTCATGTTCAGTCTCCTTCAACTGTTCATTTAGCTTTAGGACTAAGTCCATCAGCTCTTCTTCAGAATTCTTTTGGATAACATCAGTAGTTGTGGATGCCTTGATGGAGGCAACTTTAACTGCTTTCTCAAGGCAGCTATGTCTTCATCTTTCTTTTTTATCAAGGCCTCTGCAACTTTTACATCATTTGGGTTATGAACCAATCCAATAACCAACTCCTCTAGTGATTTGATTCTATTGTCTTTAGCCCTTGAGGAGGCTCTTTCTAGCTGTAGTTGAGCAGTTGTGTTATTTAATGAATTTTCCAATCTTTGGGCCATCATAGCTTTGCTTGTCAAGGTGGAATACACCATCTCCCCTTTTTGTTTATGTAATTCAATCAGATCTAGGGGGTGAATGTCCTTGGCCATGACCTCAAAATCAGTTTTGAGGTAATCTGCAATTGACTAAGGCTGTTGTACTTTGGGCTTAAAAAATATCATTAGCATCTTTCGTTCTTTGATGTCAGAGGCTGACATCAACCTATTCTGATTGGTGGCAGCCATCTTCAAATACTGATTATAGACTTGCACACTTAGTGGTTCATTTCTGGCTTTTATTTCTTTGAACTTTTCTTTAATGTCTAAGTTCTTATTACTCGGAGGCCTAAAGGATGATACTTCAGCACTTTGTTGTCTCTCCAGCTCTTATCTTTGTGAGCTAGAAGGTGTCCCAGCTACTGGGAAAGTATGCTGACTATCTGCACCTTCTTTGCTTTGACTTTCTATAGTTTATTCAAAATATTCCTCTTCTAAATGGGGATTTAGCTTGTGCCTCTTAGCACCAGGCTGGTCTGATCGGCCACTGGCAGGGGTGGCTACTTCCCTATCTCTCTTTTTGTTCCTTTCCTCATTTAGAGGAGTCTGTAAAATTGGGGGCTCTCCAATGTTGACTTGAGTTTGGTGGGTCTGTGTTTGAGCCTGCTCCTGAGAGTTTTGACGCTGCTCCTGAGAGGTTTTAGGCTGCTTTGACATGATTGATTGTTCTGTTGCTTAAATGTTGGTCTCTTTTTCTCTTCCCTATGATGTCTCTGCAAGTGGTGTGCTAGTCTCCTGCGAATGCTTCTGAGAGGTATCAGCTATTGGGGCACTAGTCCCTAATGTTGATTTGTGAGAAGTTTCAAATTGCACCTATCCAAAAGAATCCAGGTCAAGTGTCTTTCCTATATCTTTCATGACATTTTCTACATTGACCTGATCACTATCCATTTGTACAAGAGTCCCCTCCCTCCATTCATCCATGTTAGCATATTTCTCAATCTCTATAATTCTGTGATGAAAATATGGTGATAGTCTATTTTTCATTCTCCTATCACAGATGAAACTGTGGGGATCATATGGAATCCAACTAAAACCTTAGTTTAATTTCATGTGGTCTTCTAGGATTTGTTCTACTTCTTTCCATTCTTCCCTATTGTTGCAGACAAATGGGCCTAGATGATCTTTGATTCTGAGTTGTGCTTTCTTCTTGGCCTTAGCAAAATGAATCAAATCTGAGTTTATCCTCTGTCTATAATACTCCAATGCAAACAGTCTCATTGGAACATATTTAGGTAGCTTGAATGGGGGAAGCTCACACCAATATACTCTGATCTCTGTGTGATCATGGTACAAGTACCAGTCAACTACTTTGTACAGTTTGAATAGCTGAAGGATCCTTTTGATTTCATCACTGATCCTTGGGAGAGGATTCCCTGTCAGCAAGGTAGTTGCTGGGTGGACAAACTGATCAATGAACTCATTATATGAATAAGGGCAAGCAAAATATTCATCGAAGATGGAAGTCCAAAAGATGATAGACCTTAGATTACCCTTTGTATAAAGTTTCTTGACAGAAAATGGAAATTTGTCAAATTGATAGTAGAGGATGAGGTGCTATATGAAGGTGGAATATTTGAAAACCTTTTCATTCTCCAGTCTCATGAATTGGTCATGGATTTTGTCAGCAATAAATGAAGCATAATCATACTTGACAACAGGGGGTTGACCATGGGTAAAGATGGACATCAACACTAGGGTCAATTCATCTACATACTCACTAGTGTTGAATCCCACGACTGCAGATATCGTATCAATTAGGATTTTTCCTATATCTATGAAGAAAGCTGGCACATAAGGAGGGGGATATTTGGGTTGATGGTTCTTATCCATAAAATTTTGACCAAGGCGATTGAGTTCAGATTGGGATAATTTAGATGATTTCTCAAGCAAATTTCCAAGGGAAATGTGGGTGAGGGATTGACCAGGATGAAATTGCAGCATCTCATTGATTGAGTCAGCCGTTATTGTGAAAAGGACTATTTGGTTGGGGGACATCACTGCTCTGATGTTGGGATCATAATTTGCATGGCACTGATGGATTATGTTAGGGAAAACATGCACAGAGGGAAGAAAGTACATTGGGAGGTTGGATTCCCACAATCCTATGGTATCATAGCCATTCAAATGGCTATCTCGGCATTGGAAAAAAACTTTCAGATGGTCTTTATTAGTGGTTAGGTCTTTTATTTGAAAGTCCTTATCTTCCACGGGCAGATAGTCTAAATCACGACGAGGGGTGGTAACGGGCGCAACATTCAAGGCTACCAGGGTTTCCATTCTGGTTCTTGTGGATTCAGAAAGGAAACTAAGGTTTTATTTGTAAAATTGGTGAAACAGAAGATGTGGGAGACTTGAATTACAAAAGTAATAACAGATTTATGGTGAATTTTGGCCTTTTCAATTAATTTGCAGTGGAAAACAAGTATTCAGAGGGTTTCTTGATGGGAAATTGGTAAATACCTGTTCTTGGGGGCGGGCAATGGAATGCAGGTACTAGGTGTGAATGGATGGCTCTGGGTGGCATCGACTGCAAAGTTTGAAGTTCATTGGAAGCTGGAAGCACAAGCTGGTTGATCTCGTCATTAATTTTGCATGGATGTACAGGTTCGCAGAATAAAACAACAAAATGATTTGTTTTGTTTTTTATACAAAGTCAAGAATTTGGTGGGTTTCGGGATTTAGACGAGTGGCGACAGTGGGCAAATGACATTATGTTTTTTCATTTGTGGGAGGCTGTAAGCAGTTTTTATCGCACCACTCATGAAGGCGGGTGGTATTCGGGCTTGAGCAAGCGATTCCATAGGATGGGCGACACGTGGCACGGTTACTATTCATAAAACTTCTCCACAATCGCACACTAGCATTTGGTCATGGAGGGTCATGCGATATGCACAACAGTCGTCAGATCTCAGAGGCTTGATTAGATGGCTATCAGGAAGGCAAGTTGACGAGGGTTTGATGTGGGCTGGCCCGATGTAATTAAAGACTTTTTAATTATATCGGGAGCAACAAGATTCGTCGGGAAGGTTATTAATTAACCATGAGGGTTAATTAATCCCTTTTTAATGTGGCGGGGGGACGGGGTTCTTAATTAGTTACTGATTAACTAATTAATCCCTTTTTAATGTATTATGGTTATATTTTAACCAAAGGGGCGGGATATATAATATTTCGGGGTTTTTATAAAGTAATAGGGGAAGGGGTAATGCTTTATATGGGGGAACTATATATTAATAAGTTAGTAGTTAATATGACAATGAATGGAAAAAGCGCTATGTGTATAACATTTCCATGTGTACATTAAAACTTAGACTTAGTGAATAATGAGGGTATTTATGTAAAATATTTTAATTTCCCTAAGTAAAATATAATTTTACTTAGGAAAAACTTTATGAAGGGGATGAATGATTTATGAAGGGATGCGGATTTTTATGAATGGGCTTGAGTACTCAAGCATTATAAACTATTGGGCCGAGGGTCTGGTCCCTCCAAAAGTCAGAGAAATGCTCTGAGCCCCTCTAATTTGATAGATACCTTGGCACTTCGGGGAAATTAGTGAATTCTTAGGGGAAATGAGTAAGGAAGTTAATTATCTTGACTTTGTTTTCTTGATGCACCTTCCATGTGATATATGCCTTTGCCCTGTGATGAAAGTAAAAGATTTACACATTTAAACTTGTCGTTCACCACATATTATTCTACAACCATCATCTACTTACCCTACCTACTTTAGCCTAGCATTTTTACTTCTTTATTTGGGTGCACTTAAACTGACAAAACCTTGTCAAACTTTCTTTTCTTTTACATGGTAATGCCTATCTAAATCTACACTTATTATCTCCAAGGGCTTAGATTAAACTGTTGAGCTCCTTTTTTCACTCTACCTATCTACTTATCTACCAAGATTACACTGTTTGGTCAGATCTTTATTCTCTATTTCTAAAACATGAAATTGAAATATGAACTACCCAAGTTTAAATTGTTTGACTAATCATGAATTGTGGCATAGATGACAAGATGCACACAATTTCTATTGTACAAAGTAAAACAGTAGTGGAATTTAGACTTGCACACTTTCCTGGTCTTTCTTTTTGTTTGGGTTCATTTTCTTTTATTTTTTGACCATATTTTTTTCTTTTTACCCTTTGATTTTTCTTTTAGGTTATACCCTCTTTACATTTTTTAAATTTTTTTATTTTTTACAAATACAAAAAGCCTTTGCAACAAGTAAAGGCATGAACATATTACATAGATCATCAAGTCAATCATGATATGTGACACCTATTGGTAAAGGGGCATAACACAAAGTATGTTTTTTCATCCCTGTTGTTGCTATGATGCTAGTAGGCCTGAAGACTACCTCAGTGAAGTCAGTATAGGAACACAAGCATTTCTCTGCTACTAGTGAGACTGGAGAATACCCCGGTGGAAGCCTTTATCTTCTTTCGCCTTTATTTACTTATTTATTTTATAGGACTATGCATTGCCACTTATTCATTTTATAGGTGGAAGAGGGATCTTGACTTATTGAGAGCAGAAGAGGTTGTTCCTTTAGAGAAGCATATAGAGGCTTATGATTTAGTTTTTCTCATTTAGATTTTCCCCCTTCTCCTCCTCTATTAATTGGATAGGCATGAAAACATAAGAACATGAAAATTGAGTGTGGGCATGAGGTTTTCATGAATAAACACAAGTCCATACTTTAACCAAAAATATCCTTATGGACAAATAGTATTTTCCATCAGTACTTCATCGACCAAAAGATATAACCAAGACAAGGAAAATGGACAGAAGGTTAGCCAAATGTTGAAGTGTCACAAGAATCTATTTTAACTCAGCCACATAGAAAGAAGCCAGGAAACACTTTGACACACAACATTTATTTATATGACACATATGGAAAATAAAACCAAAACCAAACAGACAAGGAATTACTATCTACAGAGTGTAGGGCACAACCCCAAATTTTCATTGAAAATAATGTTTTAAGTCATCTCCATTGATGAGGAGAGAGTCAATCGTCCCGTCAAGTGCTTGCAAATGATACATGTGTTGGAAAACCTTTTTGTGGACTGTGAATGGTTCAATCCATAAGGATTGAAACTTGGTGTTTTTTCCTCTTCCCTCATGGGATTTTTCCCACTTCAAGACTATGTAAACCACACTGAAGTTATTCTTCTATGTGGACTTATTGCCAAAACACCTCTTGATATGGTTATAATGAAGTGAAAATATTTTTTTTTCTTTCATCCTTTCTTCCTACAACTTGTGAAGAGTGTGCATCCTATGTTTCACTAATAAGTTGGGCTTGCCTTGGAATTCTTCCGAAAGTTGGAGTGCGGGGAAGTAAATGTTAGGAGGGATGATGGTTTCTTTTCCATACCCTAGGAAGTAAGAGGGGGTATTCAGAGAGGACCTTGGTGTGACTCAGTCATCCCATAAAGAATTTACCAAACCAGAGTGCCAGTTCCTCTGTTCAGAGAATATGGTTTTTTTAATGATACATATAAGGTTCTTATTTGAGGATTCAGCAATACCATTCCCTTACGGAGAATAGTTAGTTGAATGCTAAATACAATCCCATTTTCCAATGCGAAATCATGTAATTTCGATGATGAGAAATATGTTTCATTATCAAAAATAAGTGAAGCTAGAATGTGAAAACTAGAAATGATGTTATGCTTAAGGAAGTTGATGACTTCCTGATCATTCACTCTTTTAAGCTAAATTTCTTCTGTCCAATGCATAAAGTAATATGTGGAAGTGAGAATATAACAGTGTCGCTTTGATGAATGTCAAAATATTATCTAGTGACATCCAAGCCCCACTATTGAAAAGGTTCTCCCACTGTGATAGGTTGCAATGGGGTTACTAACTTCTTATTTCGGTTGACACACTGATAGAATGAATAGTTGTGGGAATAAGCATGAGCATATTCGAATAATGTAAGCCAACAAAAATTGGCTTGCATAAATTTATGTATAGTTATGTTACCCGCGAAATGTCCCTTGGCTGGTCTATTGTGGAGATCACACAATACTTTCTAGAATCATGTGCCTCCAAATAGTTGAGAAATACTCCATTATGATGCTTGATGGAAAGAAGCCCATCACCAACTGGTAAGATAATGCTTAGAGTCTAAGTTCCCTCTTTTTTCATCTGGATAAATGGGAGGGCATGGTGTCATGCTCAAGGTATTGGTGCACATCTTCGTACCAAGATTCTAAAATGGTAGTGGGGGAGGCTTGCTCGACATCATATATTTTGATTTCTTTCTCCCATACTCAAAGATATTCTTCTTCCTTTACATCCACTTCTTTTGTTTCTAGTCAACACAGACTATGGCCCTTGATTGTGTGAATCAGTTTGAAATCTAAGTCATATTCCTTTAAACCATTCATCCAATTCACCTTTCTCTCACCCAACTCTTGTTGAACAAACAATGATCTGATTATTGGGTGTGGAACAAAGATAATACAATGGATTTTAAAGAGATAGAACCGAAAGTGTTTCCCTACCTTGTATACTGCATAAGCATGTTTATCAATGGTGGGATGATTTAGTTCAAGTCCTTGAAGACTAGATCTCATAAAGGATATAGGACACTCATTGTTCTGATCATCATTTTTCGTAAGCACGGTGGTGAGAGGAGAGTCAGAAGCAAAGGTGTAGAACAAAAAATATTTGTTCAAATCTAGGATATATAATGCAGGTGCTTCTGCGATAGCTTGCTTTATACCAGAGAATGCATAATTTTACCTTTTATCCCATTTGTAGACTGCGTCCTTCTTCACCATCTTCTATATTGCCCTGATAATCTGAGCATAATCGGAGATGAAATTACAAAGGAAATTGACTTTCCCTAGGAAGGACGACATGGCTTTCTTGTTTAGTGGGAAGGGAATATCCATTATTTCTTTCACCCTTTCCCGGTCTACTTTAATCACACTCTTAGGAATGATATGGCTAAAGAGATTACCCTTGGACATTCCAAAGATGCTCTTCTTGGGATTAAGAGACATCTCGTACTTGTGACATCCCTCAAAAAATTTCTTCAAGTGGTGTATGTGATCTAATCTACGTTTGGAGAAGACCATGGCATCATAAAGATAGACCACTATGCTTTGTCCAATCTTTCCATAGAGTCCAATGCCCATGGTGCATTGGAATGTAACATAAACATTAATCAACTTGAATGGCATTCTCTTGAATGCAAACGTGCCCCACTTTGTGCAGAATATTTTTTCAATCTGTCAGGCTCTGAGACTAGAACCTGGTTGTATCCTAAATACCGATCCAATAGAGAGAATGTTTCTGACCCTGATACTATTTGTAGTATATGTCCCATAGACAACACGGGGTAGTTGAATTTGTCTGAGGCGCAATTCATATTACGAAAATCGACACACAAGCGGATTTCCTTGGACTTATTACTTACTGTTGGAAATAATACTGAGAGGGGGGGGGTGAATCAGTATTATCAGATCAATCAAACTTTTTCATTTCCATAATCAGAAACATATACGCTACTTCAGTTAAGTGAACCCGCGTGTATACGCTACTGTGTCTAAAGCAACTAGCGTATATCCAGAAATCTTATGATTCAGTTATCTTATCTTCAGTAAATGCATCAGAACATTATTAACCATATTAACAGTAAACAGGTGCAGTATAACAGAACAGATCATCACACAAAAGCCACACACATGAACACCATGATATAAGGTGGAAACCCAATGTGGGTGAAAACCACCTGCTGCAATTTGTTTCTATCTTCCTTTAATAAGAAACTTCTTTTACAATGTACTGGTGCAGTCCTTTACCAGCACGCAGGCTACAACCTGCAGAGGGCTACAACCCTCTTAGCTCTTGTACTAGCCGATCCATTTACTAGTACGTAGGTGCCTGCCTACAAAATGCTCCAACCTTTACTCGTTCTCCAGCTACTCCTGGAAGGGAGCTACAACCCCCTGGCTCTTGTACTGGCTGATATGTTTACCAGTACGTAGGCGCCAGCCTACTGAACTCTACGATCTTCCCGGGACCACGTTTCATACATTTTCATACTGGATCCATAAAACAACCTGCATCATCAATCTCTGAATCACCCAATACTGAATCACTGAAACCCTGTCAACAACATAGACAACATAACAATAACCAGATCCAACTTCATCTTCAAATATCATACTTCACATTGTATACACTACTTGGACAAACCAAACCTGCGTGTATACGCTCTTTTGCCAAAGACAACCTGCATACAGATCTGCAAATCCTAACTTATAATTCCACAGCTATATCAGACATCAAAACATACCCAGATCATAATAATAAACATGTGTCAATAGATCTAGTCTATCCACAGTCAAACCATATGAAGATAATCATTCCAAGCCTTGAGATCCCGTTCTATAGTTCATCATCCTCCACATGAGTGAAACCATGGTTCAGATCACCAACCCATAACCAGCATTTGGATCTCACACTTCATCAGATATTCATTACTCACTAACTCCCTTTGGCCTAATGATCTTCTCCTTATATAGGTTTAGGCCTTTCATAATACCACGGTCCAAAACCATAGTAAAACAATACCATCAACTCAATACTAGGGGTCAACACGTCTGTCGAGATACTTTGGTCCAAAAGCATAGGCTCAAGTACCGAGGACGAACTACCATGGACCAAAAGTAAGCTTTCCGACACGTACACTCTTTTTCGTTCATTAACCTGCGTGTATACCCTACTTGGTATATAGCAAACCTGCGTATACGTGACTTGGTATATAGCGAACCAGCGTGTATACGCGACTTGGGCTTAATGAACCTGCGTATATGAATTTTCTCTTCTTCTTATAGTTTGATCATCAATTCCTTGCTGCTGACCTTCTGCACTATGATTTGTCATCAGTGTGGTTTGCCATCAAGGACAACACTTATCTCATAATGCCAACAATCTCCCCCTTTGGACTTGATGGCAAAGCTAACTTGTTACACTTAGAACTATCATCTGATTCCTTTCAGCTATCCTCCATCAGTCACATCTGATATCTCTTCTGAAGATTCATCCAGTTATACATAAGTGAGATGCTCTTCTATGAGAGGGTTGCCATCAAGTACAACACATGCATCATAATGCCAACAATCTCCCCCTTTGGACTTGATGGCAACAACACCAAATCACTCTCCCCCTTTGACATCAAGGGCAAAGGGTGGACCAAGATGTTCTCTTCCTTTGCTGAACATTTCGTTGTCCATACTCCCCCTGAGTATCTGTTAAAATCTCTGAATGATCTCCCCCTTTGTATATGCCAAAGTGTACCAATCTGTCCATGCTCCCCCTGAGTACATGTCGAGTCTCTGTACTGCTGAAGTGTGTTGTTCATGCTCTTCCTGACTGTAGGCAAGATCTGCAAAAGATGTTCTTCAAGAAGAACATAACTCTATACATCATAAAAGACCTTCCTATCACCAAAGACTCATACATACATCCATCTCTCAACTAAGTGAGGATATACAAAAAATTGACTCATCCACCCAACCAAGTGGGGATACATCAAAAGTTTACATATGACAACCAATCACATTGCATCAATCATCCCAGGCATAGTGGGGAAACCAAAATAGGCCGTTACATGACCTTGACACCATGAAAGAGATACCACAAAAGAGATATATGTCATAGAGACGAAATATCTAGAGCAAGACTTATGAATGTCACCAATAACTAATATTGGCAGCATCTGTCAATCACCATTCAGAGCAGCAACCAAGAGATCCTTCTGTTCTCCTTTCGCCTTTGTTCCACCTGAAACCAACAACAAATGTGAACTAGAACCAAAAGCTTCTAAGATAATGCCAACAATGCATCATTGGAAGATTATCAGCTCCCCCTGAACCTGTGCCAGATGGTCTCTGTCAGACCCATATCAGACTCTCTGCAACCAACATCTGTCCCTACTGATTTCCTTCAAAACTCCATATACGCGTCTGCATCCACATAAACAAGCGTATATACGCGGATAGGCCTTATGAAACTCGCGTACAACTATTTCCATATCAGCAACCTGTAAATGTCCTGCAACAATGTATGTCTGAACATAGAAGTCAACTCCTCCTTTTAAACATCATCATGAAATCATTCACATTATATGTGACACCACTATAGTCATTACATCAACATCAAGATCTACATGCTCCAAGTATCATTACTTGGGAACATTTGCATCAATCATCATATGTAAGTATCAACCTATCATCATATAGATAAGAACTCATCATCATGTCTCCAACAAGGCAACTTTTGAGTAGTCATCCATGTATCAGCACTATGTATCTTGAGCTCAAGCTCTTTTGACAAAACTTCTTGATATCATCAACAACAACAATCCTTATCCACATGAGTGCCTGCATCATAACTATATGATCTTTATGCATATGATGACAATAGCATAAGAGTGACTCATCATCAAGTGAGGAAGATGTGTATTCAAGCTTTGTACTTCTCCTTATCCTTATGAAGATCACTATGTAAGCACCATATATGCATTATCAAAGAATCAACCATAAATCTGATCTGAACATCAACTATGTAACCACAAGAATCATATCATGGACAACTCATAACCATATCATAGCGAGATATATCATTTAGCCATATAAGCATCATCACCAAGGACTATCAACCATAATGCCAACAATGCAATATTAAGGGCATATTCTCCCCCTCAACCTGTGCCATCTGTTTGCTGTTAGATCTGAACATGCATACATCAGTAGTAAGCATCAAGACATCATCATCATCAAGTTAGGATTAAAACACTTCTAGCATCTTACAAGTATCAAGACATTTCAAGACATTCTCAGCAGACTGTAACTATTAACCAATAGAGCAGATACTGGATTGAATCATATCAGACCCCTTTTCTGAGCCTGTCCCCACTGCTTTTCCACAGACTGACATATACGCGACTTTGCAGTGTATAACTCGCGTATATACGCGACTTCCATTTATGAAACTTGCGTATGAGTTTCAGGACACTGAAGTTTTACACCTTCAGCTCCCTCTGAGTTTATTATGTCTGTGTTGTGCTGAACCTGAGTATTTTGTGCTGTGCCACATCTTTCTGTCTGTACTTCCTTCTTCTTCCATATCTTCAAGTGTGATGTTGTTTTCTCCTTTTGGTGTGAAGTCTGTGCTTTGTTCCTGCATTCCTTTGCTATATGTCCAAGCTTGTTACATGCATAACATCTTACATGTTTCATATTTCTCCTGTAGCAATCAGCAGCTTTGTGACCAAACATATTGCAAGCAAAGCAATATCCATTAAAGTACCTTGAATGTGATGATCTTTTTGTATGATGGTCTTGAACTCTTCTTCTTCTACATCTAGCTGCAACATGTCCAAGGTTATGACATACATAACATTCAACATTATTCATAGGAAGAGTGAAAGATTTTCTATGAGGAATCTCTTTCCTTGAATGTTGATGGGGTTGACCTCTTATTTCCTTGATGATCATTTTAGATTTCTCTTTAAAGTTCCTTGCCTCACCTTGTGAACTAGATTCACCTTCAACAGATTCATGGAAACCAGGACCAGTCTTTATAGCAGGAGACCTTTGACTACTAAGAATATCATCCAAGACTTTAGAACTATCTTGAAATCGTAAAAGCTTATCCTTTTCTTCTAGTATACCTTTCAAGATATTTACCTCAACCTGAAGCTGTTCTTCCTTTTCAAGAGATTGCTTTTTCAAATCTTCTTCATCTTTCCTTCCTTCTTCCATTTGTTCCCTTAGTTTGAGAATCTCCTTTTCTTGTTCTTCATTCAGATCCTGCCGCATTTGACGAACTCGGGAGGCACATTCTAGTTGAGATTTTAAGATGATATCTTCGTTTACCTGTTTTTCAATAGCTTGGAGTAGATCTTTATTCTGCTTCTTTGATTCTTCAAGACCTTTCTTTAGCGAGCGGATCGTGGCTTCAAGACTTTCATAGTAACTGGATCTATCTCTGAGTTTCTTGATGGTTGTGCTTCTTTCGTTGACTTCATCTCTTAATGATGTCACTTCACCCTGCAACTTTTGACATTGATTTTCCCTGTCCTTGAGTAACTTTCTTACCTTGTTTCCTTCCTCTGATTGAGCTTTTAGTTTGGTAACTTCTTCTTTGAAAGCACATTCCCTTTTGTTCAATAGATCTTGTTGATCTTTAATTTTGTCTGTAAACCTTCTAAATACTGCCTCTATTTGATACTTTTCTTGCTCACCCATAAAAGCAAGTTCAGTAGTTTCACTATCACTTCCATCTCTTTCACAAGGAAATATAGCTGGAACATCAAAGGATAACACATTCATACCTGATAATGATTCTGAGTCTGATTCTGAATCTGAAGAGCTTCTTATACCTAATCCCCAATCGATTCTCCCACTGTCATAGTCCTTCTGAGATGTCTTCTTCTTCTTATGAGCTTTCTTCTTAAGCTTCTTTCCCATTGTTCCACAGATCTCCTTCAAGCGATCAAGCTTCTATCAAAGGACCTGCTCTGATACCAATTGTTGGAAATAATACTGAGAGGGGGGGGGGGGTGAATCAGTATTATCAGATCAATCAAACTTTTTCATTTCCATAATCAGAAACATATACGCTACTTCAGTTAAGTGAACCCGCGTGTATACGCTACTGTGTCTAAAGCAACTAGCGTATATCCAGAAATCTTATGATTCAGTTAGCTTATCTTCAGTAAATGCATCAGAACATTATTAACCATATTAAGAGTAAACAGGTGCAGTATAACAGAACAGATCATCACACAAAAGCCACACACATGAACACCATGATATAAGGTGGAAACCCAATGTGGGTGAAAACCACCTGCTGCAATTTGTTTCTATCTTCCTTTAATAAGAAACTTCTTTTACAATGTACTGGTGCAGTCCTTTACCATCATGCAGGCTACAACCTGCAGAGGGCTACAACCCTCTTAGCTCTTGTACTAGCTGATCCATTTACTAGTACGTAGGTGCCTGCCTACAGAATGCTCCAACCTTTACTCGTTCTCCAGCTGCTCCTGGAAGGGAGCTACAACCCCCTGGCTCTTGTACTGGCTGATATGTTTACCAGTACATAGGCACCAGCCTACTGAACTCTACGATCTTCCCGTGACCACGTTTCATACATTTTCATACTGGATCCATAAAACAACCTGCATCATCAATCTCTGAATCACCCAATACTGAATCACTGAAACCCTGTCAACAACATAGACAACATAACAATAACCAGATCCAACTTGATCTTCAAATATCATACTTCACATTGTATACACTACTTGGACAAACCCAACCTGCGTGTATACGCTCTTTTGCCAAAGACAACCTGCGTATAGATCTGCAAATCCTAGCTTATAATTCTACAGGTATATCAGACATCAAAACATACCCAGATCATAATAATAAACATGCGTCAATAGATCTAGTCTATCCACAGTCAAACCATATGAAGATAATCATTCCAAGTCTTGAGATCCCGTTCTATAGTTCATCATCCTCCACATGAGTGAAACCATGGTTCAGATCACCAACCCATAACCAGCATTTGGATCTCACACTTCATTAGATATTCATTACTCACTAACTCCCTTTGGCCTAATGATCTTCTCCTTATATAGGTTTAGGCCTTTCATAATACCACGGTCCAAAACCATAGTAAAACAATACCATCAACTCAATACTAGGGGTCAACACGTCTGTCGAGATACTTTGGTCCAAAAACATAGGCTCAAGTACCGAGGACGAACTACCACGGACCAAAAGTAAGCTTTCCGACATGTATGCTCTTTTCCGTTCATTAACCTGCGTGTATACCCTACTTGGTATATAGCGAACCTGCGTATACGCGACTTGGTATATAGTGAACCAGCGTGTATACGCGACTTGGGCTTAATGAACCTGCGTATATGAATTTTCTCTTCTTCTTATAGTCTGATCATCAATTCCTTGCTGCTGACCTTCTGCACTATGATTTCTCATCAGTGTGGTTTTCCATCAAGGACAACACTTATCTCATAATGCCAACAATTACTACGACCAAGCTTGCCACCTGTTGATGCCTCGAAAATCATTGCATCAACATTGGGGAAAACCACTCGGTCTGGACCTTAAAGGTAGCTCCTTTTCCATTTGTTGTGGTGGCTCCGACAGAATATAATGGGACTAGTTTTCCAATGGTTTGTAAATAGGATCGATAAGTGATTGATATTCTATTATCTATTGATAATGATGAATGATTTATTCTATAATGCAAAATTATAAACAACTAATCTATCCTAGGAAATTTCCACTTTAGTGCAACTTTTGATGATCCTTATCAACAAATAGGCATATAGATGACTCCACTTATAAATAAAGACATTCATTCATATGATAATTACTTTGTTCAAGTAGTTGAACAAAGCAATAATTAAAACATTATTACACTATTCTTCATATATCATTAACATAAATACAATTGAAAAAATAACATTCCTTAAACATTCAATAGTGATAAGTAAAAGGATTGTTGTTAAAACACATACATATATCTAATGATAGAAATAATTCAATAAACGCTGATTCATATAAAAGAATGGAACAAAGACATAGATAATAGTACCATATGTAATTTGAATCCCCTCTGATATCAATCGCATTCAGATCTCATCTTTCAACTTAGAAATACTCTGACAAAAAGCAATAGTGCATATCTTATCAAAGCATTCTTCATTAAAATTCAAAATATAGGCCCAGTGTTCATAAAAAAATATATATCGGCAGCACAATAGTGCAACTCCCGATCCAAGTTTTGATACAAAAATTGAGGACCCTTTCTAAATGCAATGAAAGGGTCTATAAATACTTACCAACTAACTAACTACGAAATAAAAATGCTGTGAGGTGGTATAACCAAATCATGAAAATCTCCTTGAAATAGACATGCTTGCAGTCGGTAGAACGATTCACTGTTTCGGCTGATTATCCTTTGGCTTGAGCTGGCATATAGTGAGCATTGGTTGCAATTTTGGAGGGTGACTCATACGCGAATGCAGTTGGGTTGAATACGTAGCATCATTAATTTCAGGAATCATGTAACTGATTGCATCGGTTAAACATTTTATTGCTGCCTTTTGACTATGGGGTTTAACCAGGAAGAACTAAAAGGTGTCCCAAGTTAAACATTGAATGCTTGTGATTAATCTCTCCTTCTTTGATAATTCATGTTTGCATTTCTACTCCAATGCTTTAGCTAATGGCAGTTTACCTGGAGTACATTCTAAAATCAAATTAGACAGATAAAGTGTATCATTGATTAATTCAATCAAATTACTAGTTGTTGATCTACATCTTGAAGTTGCCCGCTCTGCTTTCATCAATTGAGACTACAGAATTTCCTTATGCAATTCTAGAATTTGAGGTAGATTTGCAGTTTGTCCCTCCTTGGTTTCTTGCCAAGCAAGAAACTCTATTAATGTCTCATCGGCCTGCTCCAAATTCTATCTTGCTTCAACTGATTTATCAACCATTGATGAAGAAATCTCACAGAGCAGCTCAATAAGAGAAATATTATGACATAGTAAATTTAATTGATTAATCAATGCTTTATTGATCTGGAGCACTTCATATTTGAGTTATGTTGTTTGAGGAAAACCCTTGAAATTCTCTATTTGTTATGACAATTGAGCGATTTGCTCATCTTTCATGTTGCTCAATTGTTCGTTCAATGATTTCAGCTTAGCCAATGCTAAGGATAATTCATTTTGTTTATGAACTGTGTTTTGGTCTATCCTCTGCTTCTCCTTGAGAAATTGCTGTTGGAAATAATACTGAGAGGGGGGGGTGAATCAGTATTATCACATTAAAACTTTTTCATTTCCATAATCAGATTCATACATGCTACTTCCACAACTTCTTATGATTAAGTTAATTGATCTTCAATGAGTGCATTAGAACATTATCAACCATATTATCAATTAACAGATGCAGTAACATAGAATAGATCATCACACATAAGGCACACACATGAACACCATGATATAAGGTGGAAACCCAATGCGGGAGAAAACCACCTGCTGCAAGTCATCTCAATCTTCTTCTTAATAAGAAAATCCTTTTACAATATTTGTACATGTGCAGTCTTATACCAGTACGGGAGCTACAACCCCCTTTGCTCTTGTACCAGCCGAACCATTTACTAGTACGCAGGCTACTACCTGCTACAATGCTATAAAGATTTCCTTTAGCTCTTGTACTAGCTTAGATACTAGTACGTAGGCGCCGGCCTACAATCTTCTCTCCTCCAGGTACCACGTTTCATCAATTTTCATACTGGATACACTAAAGCACAACACATAATCTGAAAGGCTACGTTTCATCCAATTTTCATACTGGGCCCAACAACAACATTGAAGCACATAATCAAACAATCTTCTGAATCACCCAATCACCAGATCCATACACATACAATGATATTATTAGAGTTATCAACCAGATCTAGTACATAAAGATAAGTCATTAATCATGCTGCTATCTGAACTCAATACCAGTAACCAAACATCAGTTATGCACCCAAAACCCTGCAGAATAGTCAAAGGCAGTTAAAACAAATTTCAAGCAGGGACCGCAACTTCATTGGTATAGATCTGCGGATATCCGCACTTCCACTTGCTCCAAGCCTGTGGATCTCTGCACCTATACCTTCTACCTGTCTGAGCACCTCCGCACTGCCTCTTCTACTTCTCTGCGCATCCTTGTGCAGATCCGCACCTGCGCCTTCTGTGGCGCCGCGCACCTCCGCAGCTGCGCCTTCTGTAGCGCTGCGCACCTTCGCAGCTGTGCCTTCTGTGGCACCGCGGACCTCCGCAGCTGCGCCTTCTGTGGCGCCGCGTACCTCTGCAGCTGCGCCTTCTGTGGCGCCGCGTACCTCCGCAGCTGCGCCTTCTGTGGCACCGCGCACCTCCACAGCTACGCCTTCTGTGGCACCGCGCACCTCCGCAGCTGCGCCTTCTATGGCGCCGCAGACCTCCGCAGCTGCGCCTTCTGTGGCGCCGCAGACCTCCGCAGCTGCGCCTTCTGTGGTGCCGCGTACCTCCACACCTGCAGCGCTTATGTGCCTGCGTACCTACGCACTTTTCCTTCACTGTACTTGCGTACCTGTGGATATAGATAATTTCAAGACTTCAAGAATAACCCAGACTATCAGATCTACAGATCTGATCATGCGCCGAAGTGATCTCAATCCATCAGTAGATTCGCCTTATATAGATCTAGACATTACTCCCAAGAGATCATAGTATTTCAGATCTAGCTCCCATAAGATGTTCAACCCAAAAACTACACAAGCCAAATGATCTCCTTTGCTTTATATAGGCAAGCTCTTCCTCAAATCATGGATCAATACCACGAGCCAAAACCATAGGATCAAAAAACTGTTGGACTAATACCATGAACCAACCATGAAAGTACATGAGATCAACACTTTTGGATGCAATACCACGGGCCAAAACCATAGGATCAAAACTGTCAGACTAATACCATGAACCAACCATGAAATTGCATGAGATCAACAGTTTTGACGAGGTACCATGGTCCAAAACCATAGGTTCAAATACCAAGGACTAACTACCATGGATCAAAGGTAAGTTCTCCAACATATACGTGCTTTTCCTCATAGGTTCAAATACCAAGGACTAGCTACCATGGACCAAAGGTAAGTTCTCCAACATATACGCGCTTTTCCTTGCATGAAAGTGCATGAACCTTTTCTCTACATGAAATAAAATTTTCTCTGCATAAAAGTGCGTGAACTTTTCTCTACATGAAATAAACTTTTCTCTGCATAAAAGTGCGTGAACTTTTCTCTACATATAAGTGCGTGAACTTTTCTCTACACTATAATTTATTATCTGAGATGAGTGGGTTGCCATCAAGTACAACATATGTATCATAATGCCAAAAATCTCCCCCTTTGGACTTGATGGCAACAACACCAAATCACTCTCCCCCTTTGACATCAAGGGAAAAGGGTTATGCTCCCCCTAAGAACATGCTCTCCTTGACTATAAACCAGTTCTGCTAAAGTCTCTGAATGAACTCCCCCTTTGTATATGCCATGGTGCTCCAATCTGATAATGCTCTTTCTGAGAACAAGCTGAGATGTCTGCTCTGCTATATAGTGTTGTTCATGCTCAAGCTCCCCCTGACTGCAAAAAGATGTTCTACAAGAAGAACATGACTCTATATATCATAAATGGCCTTCCTATCACCAAAAGACTCAATACATACATTCATCACAATGGTGATACATCAAAAGTTTACATAAGATAACATCATTCATCCCAGGCATAGTGGGGAAACATAGGCTGTTACATGACCTGAAGAGATAACTACAAAAGAGACACACTATTACATAAAGACCAATCACCTAAGATAAATATCAGCAACAACACTGTATGATCTCCTTCATAGTATCTGTCAACAGCAAGGTACGTCTGCATCAACTCATTCATAACCATCCAGATATACATGAACCAAGAGTCATCAAATGGAAGCATCTGCATTAATCAACAAATGTACGAAACAACCTATCATCATATAGGTAAGATCTCATCATCATCATGTCTCCAACAATGCAACTTTGAATAATCATCCATGTATCCAGCCAACAATCCTCATTCATATATGTGCCAAGAATAATAAAGACTCCATGCAAGCACCATTAGAGAATCAACCACAAATCTGATCCAAGGACCATGTGAACAACTCATAACCATAGCAAGATGAATCATAAGCATTTTCACCAAGGACCATAATGCCAACAATGCATTAAGAACATATGCTCCCCCTAAACTGGTGCCATCTGTCAGATACTCAGATCTGATTTTATGCTCGAGAGATCATACTTCATAGATCAACTTCACTTTTCCTACTGTCTTTCTTCAAATAATCATATACGCGATTGTGCAGTATCCAACTCGCGTATATACGCGACTTTCCTTCATGGAGTTTGCATATGAGATTCAGGACACTGAAGTTTTGTACTTTCAGCTCCCTCTGATTCTAGTTTGTCTATACGTTGTGCTGTGCCGCCTTTTTCTGACTGTACTTCCTTTTTCCTCCATATCTTCAAGTGTGTTGATGACATTTTCTCCTTTTGATATGGTGCCCACACTTTGTTCCTGCATTCCTTAGCTATATGTCCAAGCTTGTCACATGCATAACATCTTACATGTTTCATATTCCTCCTGTAACAATCAGCAGCTTTGTGACCAAACATATTGCAAGCAAAGCAATATCCATAAAAGTACATTGATTGAGATGACCTTTCTGCATAATGGTCTTGAACTCTTCTTCTTCTACATCTAGCTGCAACATGTCCAAGATTATGACATACATAACATTCAACATTATTCATAGGAGGAGTAAAGGATTTTCTTTGAGAAATCTCTTTCCTTGGTTGATGATGAGATGGATCTTTCATTTCTTCGTTGATCACTTTAGATTTCTCTTTAGAGTTCCTTGCTTCACCTTGTGAACTAGATTCACCTTCAACCGATTCATGGAAACCAAGACCAGTCTTTATAGCAGGAGACCTTTGACTACTAAGAATATCATCCAAGACTTTAGAGCTATCTTGAAATCATAAAATCTTATCCTTTTCTTCTATTTTACCTTTCAAGATATTTACCTCAACCTGAAGCTGTTCTTCCTTTTCAAGAGATTGCTTTTTCAAATCTTCTTCAGCTTTTCTTCCTTCTTCCATTTGTTCCCCTTAGATTGAGAATCTCATTTTCTTGTTCTTCATTCAGATCCTGCTGCATTTGACGAACTTGGAAGGCATATTCCAGCTGGGATTTTAAGCTGATGACTTCGTTGTCTTGTTTTTCAATTGCTTGATGTAGATCTTCATTCTGCTTCTTTGATTCTTCAAGATCTCCCTTTAGTGAGAGGATTGTAGCTTCAAGAGTTTCATAGTAGCTAGATCTATCTTTGAGTTTCTTGATGGTTGTGCTTCTTTCGTTGACTTCTTTTCTTAATGATGTCACTTCATGCTGCAATTTTTGACATTGGTCTTCCTTGTCCTTGAGTAGTTTTCTTACCTTGTTTCCTTCTTCTAGTTGGGCCTTTAGTTTGGTAGCTTCTTCTTTGAAGTCACATTCCCTTTTGTTCAATAGATCTTGTTGATCTCTAATTTTGTCTGTCAGCCTTTTAAATTCTGCCTCTATTTGATATCTTTCTTGTTCACCCATAAGAGCAAGTTCAGTAGTTTCACTATCACTTCCATCTCTTTCACAAGGAAATATAGCTGGAACATCAGAGGATAACACATTCATACTTGATAATGATTCTGAATCTGATTCTGAATCTGAAGAGCTTCTTATGCCTAATCCCCAATCGATTCTTCCACTGTCATAGATCTTCTGAGATGACTTATTTTTCTTAGATGCTTTCTTCTTAAGCTTCTTTCCCATTGTTCCACAGATCTCCTTCAAGCGATCATGCTTCTATCAAAGGACCTACTCTGATACCAATTGTTGGAAATAATACTGAGAGGGGGGGGGGGGTGAATCAGTATTATCACATTAAAACTTTTTCATTTCCATAATAAGATTCATACATGCTACTTCCACAACTTCTTATGATTAAGTTAATTTATCTTCAATGAGTGCATTAGAACATTATCAACCATATTATCAATTAACAGATGCAGTAACATAGAATAGATCATCACACATAAGGCACACACATGAACACCATGATATAAGGTGGAAACCCAATGCGGGAGAAAACCACCTGCTGCAAGTCATCTCAATCTTCTTCTTAATAAGAAAATCCTTTTACAATATTTGTACTAGTGCAGTCTTATACCAGTATGGGAGCTACAACCCCCTTTGCTCTTGTACTAGCCGAACCATTTACTAGTACGCAGGCTACTACCTGCTACAATGCTCCAAATATTTCCTTTAGCTCTTGTACTAGCTTAGATACTAGTACGTAGGCTCCGGCCTACAGTCTTCTCTCCTCCAGGTACCACGTTTCATCAATTTTCATACTGGATACACTGAAGCACAACACATAATCTGAAAGGCTACGTTTCATCCAATTTTCATACTGGGCCCAACAACAACATTGAAGCACATAATCAAACAATCTTCTGAATCACCCAATCACCAGATCCATACACATACAATGATATTATTAGAGTTATCAACCAGATCTAGTACATAAAGATAAGTCATTAATCATGCTACTATCTGAACTCAATACCAGTAACCAAACATCAGTTATGCACCCAAAACCCTGCAGAATAGTCAAAGGCAGTTAAAACAAATTTCAAGCAAGGACCGCAATTTCACTGGTATAGATCTACGGATATCTGCACTTCCACTTGCTCCGAGCCTGCAGATCTCCGCACCTATACCTTCTACCTGTCTGAGCACCTCCGCACTGCCTCTTCTGCTTCTCTGTGCATCCTTGTGCAGATCCGCACCTGCGCCTTCTGTGGCGCCGTGAACCTCCGCAGCTGCGCCTTCTGTGGCACCGTGCACCTTCGCAGCTGCGCCTTCTGTGGCACCATGGACCTCTGCACCTGCGCCTTCTGTGGCGCCGCGTACCTCCGCAGCTGCGCCTTCTGTGGCGCCACGCACCTTCGCAGCTACGCCTTCTGTGGCGCCGCACACCTCCGCAGCTGCGCCTTCTGTGGCGCCACGGACCTCCGCAGCTGCGCCTTCTGTGGCGCCGCAGACCTCCGCAGCTACGGCTTCTGTGGCACCGCGTACCTCCACAGCTGCGCCTTCTATGGCGCCGCGTACCTCCGCACCTGCAGCGCTTTTGCGCCTGCGTACCTACGCACTTTTCCTTCACTGTACTTGCGTACCTGTGGATATAGATAATTTCAAGACTTCAAGAATAACCCAGACTATCAGATCTACAGATCTGATCATGCACCGAAGTGATCTCAATCCATCAGTAGATTCGCCTTATTTAGATCTAGACATTACTCCCAAGAGATCATAGTATTTCAGATCTAGCTCCCATAAGATGTTCAACCCAAAAACTACACAAGCCAAATGATCTCCTTTCCTTTATATAGGAAAGCTCTTCCTCAAATCATGGATCAATACCACGAGCCAAAACCATAGCATCAAAAAACTGTTGGACTAATACCATGAACCAACCATGAAAGTACGTGAGATCAACACTTTTGGATGAAATACCACGGGCCAAAACCATAGGATCAAAACTGTCGGACTAATACCATGAACCAACCATGAAATTGCGTGAGATCAACACTTTTGACGATGTACCATGGTCCAAAACCATAGGTTCAAATACCAAGGACTAACTACCATGGACCAAAGGTAAGTTCTCCAACATATACGTGCTTTTCCTCATAGGTTCAAATACCAAGGACTAGCTACCATGGACCAAAGGTAAGTTCTCTAACATATACGCGCTTTTCCTTGCATGAAAATGCATGAACTTTTTCTCTACATGAAATAAAATTTTCTCTGCATAAAAGTGCGTGAACTTTTCTCTACATGAAATAAACTTTTCTCTGCATAAAAGTGTGTGGACTTTTCTCTACATGAAATAAACTTTTCTCTGCATATAAGTGCGTGAACTTTTCTCTACACTATAATTTATTATCTGAGATGAGTGGGTTGCCATCAAGTACAACATATGTATCATAATGCCAAAAATTGCTCATTTAACTAGTTATTTTATTGTTGTCGCGCTGCTAATTACTGCTCTAACTGCTCTATCCTTTGCTGCCTTTCAGATACCTGTGCATCAAGTGAAACAATTATTGGATCTTTCTCTTTGAGTAAATTACTGACTTCCGATGCTTTATCCATAGTAGCTATCGAGTATGCCCTGGCATATTGAGAGATTTTTATGAGGTCTTCAAAAGGACTAACTTCCTCTCTTCATACCAGATTAGCCATCTCCATTTGTGCAAGTAAAAGGGAAGGTTGATCAAGCTTTCTCTTTTTCCTTTGTCTTTTTACTACAACCCTATGCTTAGGGTTGTAGAAGACATCTAAAGGTGGTATTTCTTCTACATGTAGGATGATTTCATCGAATGGATTTTCTGGAATTATCTCCATACCCTTTTGAGTGATTGGTGGGCCATTGGCTCCTTCAGTTGGAACCGTATTAGTTGTTGTCTTATGACTAGTTGTTACATCAGGTGTACTAAACTCCTGTAAATTCTGAATATTGCTTATAATGGAATCAAATTGCTGCCATTCTTTAAGAAGCTTGGGATCAATCTGAGTATCTGTATCCGTGAATTGACTATCGTTTCCTTGTCCCTATTCCTGTTCCTGTTCCTTTTCTTTTTCGGAGACCTTTTCAATATCAGAAATCTTGATAGTAACTATTTTCTCAGTTTGAGCGGATGACTGGCCTGTAGGAGCTATGACTAAGAGGTCTAAAGGTAGATTTTGCAACCTTTGTTCTCTAATCCTATTAAACACTTCTAGTCCTTCATCTTGATATTTGATTTTAGTCAATGCTTTAACTTGGAATAGTGATTTGGATGAGGCAAATAGATCATCGAAGACATCATCTTCATGACCAAATTTGGCAAGCTTGGCCTAGTCAAGAACATTATAAGCCACCTTTCTGGGATCATACTATCTATTAGTTATTATGGCAAGCTTTAGTGTTTGCAATTTCTCTGTCTCCTTCTCTATGTGCTTGTAATCATGAAGAGAGAAAATGTTGCACCGTAATGGGAATGTAGGCCATACCTATTTCTTAGAATTTTTAAGGGTTTTGGATGTCCCATCTACTATTATCTGATAAGCCCGAGCTAACAGTTTTTCTGGCACATACAAGGGAAGGACATGGGGTTTTGTATTGCTACCAAAAAGCCTTATATAAGTGAATTTTTCCTCCCCAAACCAACTGCCTACTGCTGTCAAATCCGTTTTTGCTTCTGGAGATATCCTGGGAGCAGGCTTATCAAAAATAGAGTAATAAATAGGCAAAATAAAACCGTTGCAGATTTTATACAGGTGATTTTTGTAATTGGCCTTCCATAACTGCTCATGATAGATATGTATTGGTTTAGGGTCTGCGGGGGTCCATCTCCACCCGAGCAATGGAAATTCAGAATTAAAACAAATAGTGTCCATAATGAATGCACTATAATAGAATGGGGGAATGGTCCTAGTAGTATGATATACATTTGCCCTGTACTCTAGAATTGTTGTGGCTAGTTTATTAGATAAAATATTAGCCCAATCCATCACATAGCCATTGATTGAAGCCTGCATTAGAGGGACCATTTCTATAGTAAATTTAGCGGAGTCATGTATTCCCCACATTCTACACAGCATAGCTCTGGAATAACAGTAAGGAGAATCCAATGAGTCTACGGAGTACTTATCCAATGATTCATGCTTGTGCTTCTCACGGAAGTGTCTCCATTGCTTAATCGGGGCTGATTTTGACTCATTTTCTTTTGCAAAAGCTTCTAAGAATGCTTTGTTGTACCGCTTCTTAGGCTTAGGTAAGTGATACATTTTCCTTAGATCATCAGGCTGGAACGAGCCAAATATCCTCCCGTCAGTTGTGCAAAAGGTTCTGTTTGTAACTGGAATTTTTTCCACCACCCATCTCACGACATTAGTATATGGGAGGACTTTAGCTCGCACTGCTATTCTGTGAAGAAATGAGCATGCCAACTCTTTAAGAGTTCCTTTAGACTTATTAGTTGAATCAACCATGGCTTCTTCGGATAATTCTTCAGGCTCTTCAACTTCAATTACATTATAGATACTCTCCCAGCTAGTGTTTCCCAATCCGAGACAGGTTGTGTCTGATATTAATCCCTTTTTACTTGGTCCTAGATCTTTTGCTGGAGGAGGTGTTGTTGCAGAATTCTTGGATTTCTTTCCCATCTTCTTCACATTTCTGGTTTCAGCAGAATTCTGGACAAGTGATTGAAAAACCGTGATATAGAGAAATGCTGCTATAGACCAATATGATAATGAAAAAGGGCTACGTCGATTGGCAGATGATAATGGAAAATAGTTAAAGTTTGTCGCGAATGAAATCTAAAGAAAAGATCTCCCCTTAATTCCTTCATTGAATAGCCGTTTAACCTGTCAATCGTGGTAAAGACTATTTTAAATGCCCATCATGTCGTTTATATTATGAATGATTAATTCAAATGTGCCTTAGATTTCTTTGATGGATGATCAATGATAAATTGCTAATCGGCAATCGGGAATGTCAAGGTGCAGGCTTTAATACTTGCTTTAAATATCTATGATCATTAAAGGGTGATATAATGCATGCAAACCATTTTAAATACATTTTCGAGATGTGTGCCTAATTAATACATCACAATCAGGAATGGGCTCGGGCTTTCTTGTTTTGTCACTGTGATTTTGCCGACTTTCGATTGCGATATGCTTTATTGCATCGGAGGTTTTGAGAATTCTTTGTTTATGTGTTGGCTTGATGTTGTCATCGCCGATTTTCCGATTGCGATATGCTTTATCGCATCGGAGGAATTAAGGGGTTTGATTATATTGTGCTTGGCTTTTGGCTTCTCCAATTCCTCGATTGTGATTGCCTTTTTGGATCAGAGAGAATGGATAAGGGTCTTCGTGGCTTTTGCTTATGTTTCCTTTGTTATTGCGATATGCGATCTTTCGATCGCTTTATCACAATAACGAAGAGTTTTATATTTTTTCTTAATAGTCACGCTTTATTTTCATTCAAAAAGGTTTTTGTAATAATTCATTTACCTTAAGCCTTTTTAAGGGTTTTTCCTTATGATGGGTTAATACCAATTTAATTTATTAACACACAAATCTTACCTAAGTTGATTTAAAGGGACCCATTTCTTATTTTAAAATCTTTATATAAAGATTTTATAAGAAATGGGGGGTTGTTGTTTAGCACAACAATTGGTGATTTATTGGGAGAAATAGTTAACTCTGAGAAAGTAATATAATACTTTAATTTTCTTAATCTGAAAACCTTAATTGATAGAGAAAATCTAATATAACTAGGTAATCATAAATTCTAAATAGAATGATAGCTATTTTTGCTATTTCTTTCTCTACTTAAAAGTAAATACATTCTAAGCTTTAGATTAACCTCAATTGGTTGATAATGATAAAACAGAAGACTTTTCCAACTTAGCTTTTATAATGACTCCTTTATCATAGGTACAGCCTATGCTGCCAACAAATGTCTATAGTCTCGACAGGGTTACCTTTTAACCATTAGATCATTCATTGTTCCATCCATTTTAGAGTATAATTAAAAAGAATGAATTCAAAAGATATGTTCCCACATTTTTTGTATTGCAATTTCTTTTTTCCTTATTTCGTAAGATAAAAAGCCATTTTCCTAGTTTGGTGGCCAGTTGTTGACAATTTCATTCACTGGTTGTAATTTAACTGAACAAGCTGGCTCGTGATGAGAACCCTTGTCTTATAATAATAAGCCATTACCCTGTTATAGTATGCAGTATTGGTAATGTCAGTTGAACTATTCCCCCATGATCATGGTAGGAAGGCTTGTAATAAGACCCCTTATCTTTTATATCAAATATATTTTAGAATTACAGTCTGAGTAATTATAAACTTTGATGAATGGGATGAACAATTTTCTCCTTAAGAGAATATGGATGACAAGGTAAGAGTTGAATATGCTAAGATTGAATCAGTCTTTGTTTTGTATTGATAACCATTTTTAGGCTTCTAAAAGTTTAAAATGATTTACAGTATTTCTAAGCTTTGAGAATATTTCGCAAAAATAAAATGGGGTTTTTAGAATCTAATTATACCTAATTTCCTAGAATCTTCCTTTTCCTTCATGGCTTCCATTTCTTAAAAGTAAATATTAAAACTATTTTCTTTTGAGTAACTTTTTCAATATAGCAAAGACCAATGGAAGGCTTTTTACAACTTTATTTGCTAGGATTTTAAACAAACTAATTTATCCACACAAATCCTACTGAAAATTGAATATTTAAAATGGGAGAAGGAGTTACCTCCTCAATTGAAGAATTTTTTCAGAATAAGATCGTTGCCAGGAAGAGAATCTCTCTTTCCTGATAGATCTTATAATATGAATCTAGAAGGGCCTATTTTCTCGCTGATTTGGAATGGTCCAAGCCACATTTTCTAAAACTTAGTGTGTTTTCCTTTATCCTCATGGGCTTTGTCCCACTTCAAAACTAGAGCACCAACCTGTAAATGTTTTGAGCTGGTTGAAGTTGCATCAAAAGATGATTTAATAGTCTGTTGATGTTTTGCATGTATAATGCGGGCTTTCTCCCTTTCTTCCTCTAGTTTCAGGATCTGATCATGTCTCACTTGGATAGAAGATGAGGGAATTTCTTCAATAAACTGCACTAGGGTTAGTGATGGAAGTACTAAATTTGCTGGCATGACAACTTCTTTTCCATACACTAGATTAAATGGGGAAGTTCCTATTGAGGCCTTCTGTGTTATTCAGTCAGCCCATAGTGCAAATGTCAAAGATTTGTGCCAGTTTTTATGATTCTGCTCGATAGTTCTCTTAATGGTTTTGATGAGATTTTTATTGGTAGATTCTACTAAACCATTACCCTGATGGTAGTAGTTTGCAAAATATTTCAATTTAAATCCCCTTTTGATAGCAAAGTCAAATATAGAATTACCAGAGAAGTAAGATGCATTATAAAAAATAAGAGCGTTTGAGACACCAAACCTGGTAATGATGAACTGATTTATGAATTTGATAATTGCCTTAGAGTTTGTTGTCTTCAAAGGAATTGCTTCAACTCACTTAGCAAAGTAATCAGTGGCTGTGAGGATATACCTATGTTGTTTGGACGAATGTGGCATGATTCTCCAATGATATCCAATCCCCATTGTTCAAAAGGTTGTTCAATGTTGACTGGTTGCAAAGGGAACACTGGCTTCCTTTGCCTTCCACTATTAGTTTGACAAGTTTGGCATTTCCTTACATATTCATAAGTATCTCTAAACAAGGTGGGCTAGTAATACCCAACACGAATGATTTTGTGGGTTGTTGTATCAGCTCCAAAATGTCCTCTTGCTAGTCCATCGTGTAGCTCCTGTAAGGCCTTTTACGCTTCAGGTCTTTCTAAGCATATTAATAGAATTGAATCATAATTCCATCTAAACAATACATCATCTACAATTATGAAGTTTTTTTCTTTTAGTCTTATAGCATGTTTGTTTTTATAGGAAAGACTAGAAGGAGCATATCCATTTTTCAAATAGAAAATCAGATCTGCATATTGGGATTCATGATTAGAGGTACTTATCTGATTGATTTCCTCAGTATCTCTTGTATTTTCAGGTTGCTAAATGTTAGAAGCTCCTACCAACAACCTGCAAAACCCTTGGCCTTTGACAATATTTGCTTGGTTTATTTCCAAGTCATATTCTTGTAGAGCTGTGACCCAGTTGGCTCTCTTTTCTCCTAATTCCCTTTGAACTAGTAACTGTCTTATGCTGAAAAAGGAACTATCACTTTTGTGTGAGCTTTTAAGAGAAGGGTTTGTAGTGTTTGATGGCTTTATATATAGCAAAAGCTTGTTTTTAAACTTCCGAGTAATTAAGTTCAACACCTTGAAGCTTTGAACTATAAAATGAGGTTAGTGCTTCCAAGTTTTGATCGTTAAGTTGTGTGAGTACTGCTGTGTAAGACGAATCGGATGCAAGAGTATATAAGATGAAATGAATTTAAAAATTAGCAATGCTTAAAGCAGGGGAATTTATGATTGATTGTTTGATGGAATCAAATGCCTCCTTTTCTACAGGCCCCCATTTAAACATTGAATTTTTCTTAATCATGGTTTGTAATGCTAAAACAATCTGTGAAAAATCTGGTACAAATCTTTTTACAAAGTTGATTTGACCTAAAAATGATTACATGGATTTTTTATTATGGGGAAATGGAATATCAGAAATCTCTTTGATTCTATTCGGATCAATATAAATTCCATCTTTTGAAACAATGAAGCCCAGTATTGATTAACCGGAAAGGCATTTTTTGGTAGGCATAAGTTCCTCACATAGTTCTGAAAGTAGTCTTAAGTCTGTCATCAGGGTGTACCAAAATTTGGTTATACCATGAAAAACTATCTAGGAAGGACATCAGCTCAGAACCGGCTATTGAATGGAAAGTTTGCTCCATTGTTGGTAGATGGAAGTTATCCTTTTGACTTGCTTTGTTAAGATTTCTAAAATCAATACAAATTCTAATGTCACCATTTTTCTTCCTAACTGGCACCATATTGGACACCCAATTTGAATGTCTAATAGGAAAAATTATTTTAGCTTTCAAGAGTTTATTTAATTCAACTTTTATTTGACTCTCTAACTTAGGATGAATCTTCCTTGATTTTTGTTGCACTGGTTTTTGTTCATAAAGCATTGGAATCATATGTTGTATGATAGATGTATCATATGTTTTCAAATCATCATATTACCAAGCGAAGACATTTTTATATTTATGCAATAATCTAATGAATGCAATTCTTTCTTTTAAAGAAAGTCCTATTCCTAAATTGATGTTTTATGGATTGTCCTTAGTACCAAGGTTTATTAATTCAAATCTCAAAGTTGAAATTTGGAGCTTTGAATTAGTAACCTATTCAAACCTGTCTTTGATGTCATAAAGATCTTCAAGCTTGACCACTGGTCTAGGTATTGAGTTTTCTTCAAGATTTTCCTTCATTTGAAGGTCATGGTCACTCTCATCAATAATTTGATCATCATAGGATTTTTCAAAAGTTAAGAAATTCAAAATGTCTTCATCGTGACTGAACACTCGCCAGTTAGTGACATTATCAGGAATTGATGGCCTAAAAGTTAATTCTACTGAGAATCTATCGGGACTGTAATCTTCAGATGGAAGGAGTTTAGAAAAAACATTAGCTAGAAAATATGTTGCTACATTCCGGGAACTAGGGATGGGAGAAATAATAAATGCCAAAAATTGAGATATTAGGTCTTGTACCAAGGATTGATAGTGTTTAAGGTGATTAGAAAGGCAATGCATAGTATTTATGACTTGTCTTATAATAATTTCTAAATCACCGAACACTTTCAAATATTGAACTTTAAGACCAATTACTTTATAAAGTCCTTGAGCCAAGGCTTCATATTCAGTCATATTGTTTGTGCATTCAAATTCTGGCCTACATGATAACATGGTCTTTTCTCCCTCGGGACTAACTAAAATACATCCTGCTCCTGCACCTTCACTAGATTTAGACCCATCAAAATATAATGACCAAAACAAAGATTTATCTACAGTTTTATTTACACTTTCCTCAACAATTTTAACACACCTTGATGTATCTGTTTGAGAAAAAATTCTGGTTTGAGATGTCAAATTATTAACTGAGAAGGGTGATGGTTGAGCAGTAAAATTCCCAAAGAATGATTCAGATGAGTAATTCCCCAAAATATTGTTATTGAATGCTATTGGTTGATTTTCTTGTTCAAACTCAGTAACAATATGAGTCATATGTTTCTCTCGATCAATATTTATTTGATTTGGCTTTCCTTTATAAGATAACCACATATGAGACCAATCGGTGGAAATATAACCATGAAGTTTTTCTGACCAATCTCTACTCAAAATCAAACCATAGAATTCAGGTATATCAGCAATTAAAATATCAATTCTCTGAACCACTCTTGGATCAGTTGATAACCTGATAGTAACTGAGTTGATTTCTCCTAAAACCTAGACCTTAGTTCTATCCAATTGAACAATATGAATTGCAGACTTTTGGGGTTCTATGTTCAGTTTGGAACAAACCAAAGCTGGCATTATATTCGAAGAAACCCCTGAGTCAATCAAACAGTTATGTAGATTTCTATTATAGATCTCCTAGGTTAAGAGAAAAGTAGGAGTATGGGAATTTGATCTATCTCTGATTAAAACATCATCAGTAGGTTCTACTCTACTAGGAGGTGGTTTACCTGATTCATTGGTAGCTTTGGACAGTACAGCATTAGGAAGAGGAGAAGATGGTACCACATCTAACTCCTTAAGCAGCAACTTTTATTGGTGTTTCAGTTTACTGAGTTCAAACATGGTAATATTTCCTTTTGTTTTCTTCATGTCTTCAATAATGTTGTAGTCCATAGAATCTGTAACCACTAATGTTTTAGCTGTTGTAGGTGGATATGAAACTGATGGCTGACTTTGAGAAGGTGGAGTTGGAGATTTCTTTGTGGGAATTTTCTCTTTTGTAGGAGTACCTGTGTTTCTTTTCTTTTGATTTATTTGAATAGGTTTAGAAGTACCTTTACTTCTGGTAGTAACTCGGAAAGTTTCCTGTTCATTTTCTGTATCGGAATTAGGTAGAATGAAATCCCACATCCCATGGCATTCAACAGTTATTTCTTCTTTAGTTTCTTCAGATGACAAGATAGTCTCCTCTTCTTCATCTTCTTCCAGATCTGAGTCTGCATTGGATATAGCATTTGGTAGCTTTGATTCAGGTTTCTTAAAGTTTCTAAATGGCCTTTTTGTTGAAGTTTCAGCTACCTGGTTTTTTATTTCTACCATTTCATTTGACATAGTTTTAAGAACTTTTTGAAGACCCTCCATATCATATGGATATTTAGCCATTTTCTTCTTTGAATCATCTTTGAAAGAAACCTTTTTAGATTTTCTGTCTTCAAGAGCAGCTTTCTTTTCCAAAGCGGTGATACGTTTTTCCACAGCAATTGCCTCTTTCATGTTTTCTGCTAGAGTAGGTTTTCCAGCTCTATCTACAAAGATAGCTATGTTTGAAGGTAAAGCTGTTATATACCATTCACTTCTAACTTGTTCACTAGGTTTAGAGGCAGTTGGGATCTTATTCAAGAGTTTATTAAACCTGGAATTGAATTCTTTTATAGGTTCTTTGGACTCTATCCTAATATTTGAAAGATCATTGATTAATGTTGTTATAGATCTGTCATCACCGTATTTAGTCAAGAATTGTTCTTGAAAAATATTCCAACTGGCAAATGGATCCTAATGGTAAAGAAAAGTACCAAGACCTAACTGATCCTTGTAGGGTATAATGGAAAAGCCTACTGATGAAATCTTCCTCTATAACTCCCTTTAGATTGACTGATAACATAAAGGTGTTAATGTGTTCATCTTCTGGCATTCCTACATCTAGATTAAATTTTGGCAACCATTTTTCGGATTGTGTTGGCAATGGGTGCAAAGGTGCAGGCATAGTGACTGCACCAAGACTGCTCCATTGATTTTGTGCCATTGTAAAGATACTAGATGATAATGCCGATGAAGTTCCAGATGGTTGGGAAAGGGCAGATATTGAGATTCCAGAAAGTTACGAAGCTGATGTTGAAGTTCTTATTCCCTGTTGCACAACAATTTGTAATGGAGTCCAGTGAATGGTTGACTTTGCAATGGAGAAGATGAAATGGAGGATGATGATGAGATTGTTTCACTATCAGACCCTTCAGTTGTTTTCCTTGCCCTTTTCCTTTTGGGCAAAGGTAACTCAGTAGGTTCAATACCAAGCTTTTCACTCTGAAGTCTGCTGAGGGGGTGAGAGGGAATGAATTGCAAAGTCACACTACCTTGAGATACCTCAAATTTCTGTGGTGATATTGATAAGCCTTGAAGTTTATGGATGAGAGACTGTGCTTCAGGAGATTCAATACTTAATTTGTCTGAGATATGTTGGGGTTGAGTAGTGTTAGTTGTCTCGTCTTCTTCTTGTTTGAAGACTGGAGTTACAGCATGCAAAGTAGAAGTCAGAGGTGAGGTGGAGGGAGCTTTACTCTCAGAATGGGTTGTAGGTTTGGATTTTTTCACCATTCACAACTCATGCCCTCCTTCTAGTGCCAAAAATGTTGATGCCTTGAAAATCATTGCATCAACATCAAGGTAAACCACCCGGTTTGGACCTTAAAGGCAGCTCCTTTTTCGTTTGGTGTGGTGGCTCCGACTCGATATAATTGGACCAGTTTCCCAATGGTTTGTAAATATGATGGATAAGTGATTAATCTTCTATTATCTATTGATAATGATCGATGATTTATTCTATAATTGAAAATTATAAACAACTAATCTATCCTGGGAAATTTCCACTTTATTGCAACTTTTGATGATCCTTATCCACAAATAGGCATATAGATGACTCCAATTATAAACAAAGACATTCATTCATATGATAATTACTTTGTTCATGTAGTTGAACAAAGCAATAATTAAAACATTATTACACTATTCTTCATATATCATTGACATAAATACGATTGAAAGAATAACATTCCTTAAACATTCAATAGTGATAAGTAAAAGGACTACTGTTAAAACACATCCAGATATCCAATGATAACAATAATTGAATAAACACTGATTCATATAAAATAATGGAATAAAGACTTAGATAATAGTACCATATGTAATTTGAATCCCCTCCGATATCAATCACATTCAGATCCCGTCTTTCAACTTAGAAATACTCTCACAAAAAGAAATAGTGCATATCTTATCAAAGAATTCTTCATATATATATATATATATATATATATATATATATATATATATATATATATATATATATATATATATATATATATTATATATATATATATCGGTAGCACAATAGTGCAAATCCCGATCCAAGTTTTGATACAAAAACTGAGGACCCTTTCTAAAGGCAATGAAAGGGTCTATAAATACTTACTAACTAACTAACTACGAAATAAAAATGTTGTGAAGTGGTATAACCAAACCATGAAAATCTCCTTGAAATAGACATGCTTGTAGTCAGTAGAACGATTCACTGTTTCGGTTGATTATCCTTTGGCTTGAGCTGGCATATAGCGAGCATTGGTTGCAATTCTGGAGGGTGACTCATACACGAATTCAGTTGGGCTGAATATGTAGCATCATTAATTTCGGGAATCATGTAACCAATTGCATCGGTTAAAAATTTTATTGCTACCATTTGACTGTGGGGTTTAACCAGGAAGAACCAAAAGGTGTCCCAAGTTAAAATTTGGATGCCCATGATTAATCTCTCCTTCTTTACTGATTCTTGTTTGCATTTATGCTCTAATGCTTTAGCTGATGGCAGATTACCTGAAGTACATTCTAAAATCAAATTAGACAGATAAAGTGTATCATTGATTAATTCAATCAAATTACTAGTTGTTGGTGTACATCTTGAAGTTGCCTGCTCTACTTTCATCAATTGAGACTGCCATTCTAGGAAAAGAATTTCCTTGTGTGATTCTAGAATTTGAGGCAGATTTGCAGCTTGTCCCTCCTTGGTTTCTTGCCAAGAAAGAAAGTCTGTTAATGTCTCATTGGCCTGCTCCAAATTCTGTCTTGCTTCAACTGATTTATCAACCATTGATGAAGAAATCTCACAGAGGGGCTCAACAAGAGAAATATTATGACATAGTAAATTTAATTGATTAATCAATGCTTTATTGATCTGGAGCGCTTTGGATTTGAATTCTGCTGTTTGAGGAAAACCCTTGAAATTCTCTATTTGTTGTGACAGTTGAGCGATTTTCTCATCTTTCGTTTTGCTCAATTGTTCATTCATTGATTTCAGCTTAGCCAATGCTAGGGATAATTCTTTTTGTTTATGAACTGCGTTTTGGTCTATCCTCTACTTCTCCTTAAGAAATTGCTCATCTAACTAGTTATTTAATTACTGTTGTGCTGCTAATTGTTGCTCTAACAGCTCTATCCTTTGCTGCCTTTCGGATACCTATGCCTCAAGTGAAACAATTGTTTGATCTTTCTCTTTGAGTAAATCGCTGACTTCCGATGCTTTATCCATAGTAGCTACTGAGTATGCCCTGGCATATTGAGAGAGTTTTGTGAGGTCTTCGGAAGGATTAACTTCCTCTATTCATACCACATTAGCCTTCTCCATTTGTGCAGGTAAAATAGAAGGTTGATCAAGCTTTCTCTTTTTCCTTTGTCTTTTTACTATAGCCCCATGCTTAGGGCTGTAGAAGACATCTAAAGGTGGTATTTCTTCTACATGTAGGATGGTTTCATCAGATGGATTTTCTGGAATTATCTCCATATTATTTTGAGTGATTGGTGGGGCGCTGGTTCCTTCAGTTGGAACCATATTAGTTGCTGTCTTGTGACCAGTTATCACTTCGGGTGTACTAAACTCCTATAAATTCTCAGTACTGCTTATAAAGGAATCAAACTGCTACCATTCTTTAAGAAGCTTGGGATCAATCTGAGTATCTGTATCCGTGAATTGAATATCTTTTCCCTGTCCCTGTTCCTGTTTCTGTTCCTTTTCTCTTTCAGAGACGTTTTCAATATCAGAAGTCTTACCAATAACTATTTGTTCAGTCTGAGCAGATGACTGGATTGTAGGAGCTGTGACTAAGAGGTCTAAATTCATAGTTTTCAACCTCTATTCTCTAAGCCTATTAAACACTTCCAGTTTTTCATCTTGATATTTGATTTTAGCTAATGCTTTAACTTGGAATAGTGATTCAAATGAGGCAAATAGATCATCTAAGAGATCATCTTCATGATAAAATTTGGCAAGCTTGGCTTGGTCAAGAACATTATAGGTCACCTTTCTGGGATCATACTATCTATTAGCAATTGTGGCAAGATTTAGTGTTTGCAATTTCTCTGTCTCCTTCTCTGCATGCTTATAATCATGAAGAGTGAAAATGTCGCATCGTAATGGGAATGTAGGCCATACCTATTTCTTGGAATTTTTAAGGGTTTTGGATGTCCCATCTACTGTTATCTGATAAGCCAATTCCCGAGCTAACAGTTTATCAGACACATACAGGGGAAGAACATGGGGTTTTGTATTGCTACCAAAAAGCCTTATATAAGTGAATTTTTCCTCCCCAGACCAACTGCCTACTGTTGTCAAATATGTTTCTTCTTCTGGAGATATCTTGGGAGCAGTCCTATCAAAAATAGAGTAATAAATAGGCAAAATAAAACCGTTTGCAAATTTTATACAGGTGAATTTTGTAATTGGCCTTCCATAACTGCTCATGATAGATATGTATTGGTTTAGGGTCTGCGGGGGTCCATCTGCACCCGAGCAATGGAAATTCAAAATTAAAACAAATAGTGTCCATAATGAATGCACTATAATAGAATGGGGGAATGGTCCTAGTAGTATGATATAGAATTTCCCTAGACTCTAGAATTGTTGTGGCTAGTTTATCAGATAAAATATTAGCCCAATCCATCACATAGCCATTGATTGAAGCCTGCATTAGAGGGACCATTTCTATAGTAAATTTAGCGGAGTCATGTATTCCCCACATTCTACACAGCATAGCTCTGGAATAACAATAAGGAGAATCCAATGAGTCTACGGAGTACTTACCCAATGATTCATGCTTGTGCTTCTCAAGGAAGTGTATCCACTACTTAATCTGGGTTGATTCCGACTCATTTTCTTTTGCAAAAGCTTCTAATAATGCTTTTTTGTATCACTTCTTAGGCTCAGGTAAGTGATACATTTTCCTTAGATATTCAGGTTGTAATGAGCCGAATATCCTCCCGTCAATTGTGCAAAAGGTTATGTTTGTAACTAGAATTTTTTCCACCACCCATCTCATGACATCAGTATATGGGAGGACTTTAGCTCATGCTGCTATTCTGTGAAGAAAGGAGCATGACAACACTTTAAGAATTCCTTCATACTTCTTAGTTGAATCAGCCGTAGCTTCTTCGGATAATTCTTCAAGCTCTTCAACTTCAATTAGATTATAGATACTCTCCTAGTTAGTGTTTCCCAGTCCGAGACATGTTGTGTCTGATATCAATCCCTTTTTACTTGGTCCTGGATCTTTTGCTAGAGGAGCTATTGTTGCATACTTCTTAGATTTCTTTCCCATCTTCTTCAGATTTCTGGTTTTAGGAGAATTCTGGACAATTGATTGAAAAACTGTGATACAGAGAAATGCTGCTATAGGCCAATATGATAATGAAAAAGAGCTACGTCGATTGGCAGGTGATAATTGAATATAGTTAAAGTTTGCCGCGAATAAAATCTAAAGAAAAGATCTACCCTTACCTGCTTCATTGAATAGCCGTTTAACCTGTCAAACGTGGTAAAGACTGTTTTAAATGCCCATCATGTCGTTTATATGATGAATGATTAATTCAACTGTGCCTTAGATTTCTTTGATGGATGATCAATGATAAATTGCTAATCGGCGATTGGGAATGTCAAGGTGCAGGATTTAATACTTGCTTTAAATATTTTCGATCGCCGAAAGGTGATATAATGCATGCAAGCCATTTTAAATACATTTTCGAGATGTGTGCCTAATTAATACATCGCAATCGGGAATGGGCTCAGGCTTCCTTGTTTTGTCACTGTTATTTTTCCGATTTCCAATTGCGATATGATTTATTGCATTGGAGGTTTTGAGCATTCTTTGTTTATGTGTTGGCTTGTTGTTGTCATCGCCGATTTGCTGATTGCGATATGCTTTATCACATCAAAGGAATTAAGGGGTTCGATTATATTGTGCTTGGCTTTTGGCTTCTCTGATTCCCCGATTGCAATTGCCTTTTCGAATTGGAGAGAATGGATAAGGGTCTTCATGGCTTTTGCATATGTTTCCTTTGTTACTGTGATATGCAATATTTTGATCGCTTTATTGCAATAACAAAGAGTTTTATAAAAAAAAATTATTCATGCTTTATTTTCATTCAAAAAGGCTTTTATAATAATTCATTTACCTTAAACCTTTTTAAGGGTTTTTCCTTATGATGGGTTAATACCAATTTTATTTATTAACACACAATTCTTACCTAAGTTGATTTAAAGGGACCCATTTCTTATTTAAAATCTTTATATAAAGATTTTATAAGAAATGGGGGGTTGTTGTTTAGCACAACACCACCCAAGTAGAATGTCACACTTTATAAATAATCCAAGAATCCAACAAGTTGGTTAACTCATTTTGAATAAGAGGCACAAGTGTAGGATGTCCCTTCCGCGGCTTTTCTTGGAACGACTTAGCCCCTTCTTTTGTTGGAATTACATGTTGGATAATTCACGTGACAGAATTTTTGAGCTCATCATACGTCAGGGAAAATTTTAAGAATCCCCCCTAAATTTACATGTATAATAAATGGGCGAATCTCCATGGTATATAGGAAAAATGCAAGGCGATTTTATCAATAATATGATATGTATATATAATTTTTTGGCGAATCTCTCACCAGGCATGGCAAATATTTTACTCAGTTATAAAATCTTGTGTTTATTGAATACACAAATGAAATCATTGCATTTCTTTAAAATATCTTTTGAAATCAAAATTACTGAAATTACGTATCAATAACCTAGTAGGTGTAGGATAAAATTCACCTGTGCCATTCACAGAAAGCATGAGAAAAAACCTAATACTATATATAAAACCAAGAAAAATTCAAATTCATCACTTCTAGGGAACTCGTAACCACCCTGCCAATACACAAGTATGTTCCTATTTGCAATTAGAAAAATTACCCAAATTACAATCTGTTTACTCCAGCATATGTTGGAAAGTTATAGAAGGATGACTAGTGTAATCAATCCATTCCTTTTAGCTCTGGATTTGTTTCAGTTTAAAACAGAAGTAGACAAATATACTTGTCCATTTTCTATGCTTTAACCATTCACCTTAAGATGTTTTTACAATATAATTTCCTAAGTCTATTTAATATCTTCATTATCATAAAAACCAACCTATATCCATCTTAACTCCACATCTACCACTCTTAGGGGGATGAAATCTATTTATCCCTCTGAGCACTTGGTAGACCCAGAATTAAAATGGATCTAAGATGATAGAATTTCCCCTTTAAATAGTCTATGCTCACATGAATACCATGGTATTACCATGGGTCAATACCATGGGTTATCATAAACTCGGAGCTTAAAAATTACTATTAGTAATTTATAAAAATTAATAAAATTAATAGTTGATTTTTATTTTATTTTTTATTTTAACCAAGCTAAAATGTTTAACATACATTAAATTACAACATCCATTTTTACTCTTGATCGGATCAAATATTTTTTCACTCTATGCTAGTTTGCATATCACGATATTTCCCCCATTTAAATAGGCTACATTCCAGGTGAATACCATGGGTCAATACCATGTGCCATTTTGGTGAATACCATGGGTCAATACCATGTGCCATTTTTATTTTTATTAATACTAATATTAGGGTTAATAATGTTTTTTTCATGGTATTAATAACAATCTAGTCCATGGTATTTGTCCCATAGTATTTTGCCCATAGGTTTCACCTAAATATAACTCATTTTTTGAGTGTTCATAAATATAAGGTGAATTATGGAGTAAATATAAAAAAATGTTTTATTTGTTTACCATACCTCTCGTTTATTTATATTTTTATTAATTTACCATACCTCTTTTACAAATATGGTATTTGGCCCATAGGATTCACTTGAATAAAACCTCTTTCTTGAGCCTTCATAAATAGAACGAGGGTTATGGACTAAATATAAAAAGAGGTTTTATTTATTTACCATGCGTCTAGTTTATTTATATTTTTATTTATTTACCATACCTTTTGAGTAAGTATAAAAAAAACGTTTTATTTATTTACCATACCTCCACTTTACTTATATTTTTATTTGTTTACACCCTTGCATGTATATAAGGTGACTTATGGAGTAAATTTAAAAAATGTTTTATTTATTTACCATACTTCTCATTTATTTATATTTTTATTAATTTACCATACCTCTTTTATAAATATGGTATTTGGGCCTTTGGCCCATAGGATTCACTTAAATAAAACCTATTCTTGAAAATGGGCGAATGGATTCACTTAAATAAAACCTATTCTTAAAAATGGGTGAATGGAAGGTTGTAACTCTTAATTTCAAGGGCTAAATTTACCTTTCTTACCCTCTCCCTTAAAAGAAGGTGGGCTATTTGAGGTGATTTGTAAAAGTGTACTATGATACAAAATCATCGCCCACTAAAAATTTAAAACCCCTTAATTTCGCCAAAGGGCGAACATTCGCCCCTAAAATCACCCCTGTCATACGTCCATGTGAATACATATCAGTACTAATTGAATAAGTTGACAAAGGCTTTCCGCTCTTATGGTGTGCAACAATTACCAATATTGACAAACTAAGGATATTTTTATGTTCCCAAATTGATCTTCTTGTGCGATAGTGTGGAACTGTGGGTTTTAGATTTGACAAGCCCTTAGAAGCGTTTTTGCAGGTAATATAACTTTTCCAATGGTACCATGCCTTTTGGCATGAGGTTTCTTTCCCTGTACTAGCTACATCATGCAGGTCCTTCTCGTTCTCGTCTTCATCGATCGCTACATCTTTGAAAACATCAACATTCACCATGAAGTGCAGTATTTGTTGGTCATCATCAGAAACATGTAAATTAGAAATTTTATCAGGGATGGATGGCTCATAAATAATTTCTACAGAAAAATCATCCATAACTTGTCACAACATACCAGCAACATCTTCCAATTCATCCACAACTTTGTTACACATTCTAGGAACAAAGATAAAATCAAAAGATTGGAAATGTGAAATCAAATGCCATACCTCTTGTTGGTAACTTTAGAGATGAGGTGGAAAACAATGTATGGTATCACATACCTGTCATTCAATCATTTCTGAGTCACCTATTGCTTTAAGGACTGCAATGTTGAGGTCAATGGATCTTTGTAAACCCAATATGTGTTCTTCATATTCCGCAGTGTTGTTTGTGCACACAAATTCCAAGCAGATAGAGATAAGATGTTTTCTTAGTCACGGGTCTATTAAAATGCAACTATCTCTAGATCCCTCATACGTTTTGGAACCATCAAAATAAAATGTTCACATATCATATGTACAAGGGATACATACTACACTAGTACTATTATTAGTACTACTAACATCTGTACAAACATCATTTATCCAGTTGGACTAGGAAGGAGCTCCAATTGTGTATTTGGTGGTACTAGGGATGGCTGAGCAAGATAACACCCTAGTTCAGTTTCCAAAAAGAAATTGCCAAAAATAAGTTCTACCTAAACCATTGGTTCATTTTTTCTGTTCAAGATAATAAAAATATGTTTCATATATATCTATGAGTTCAGTCCGATATGATTATTTTTTCCCCTGTGAGGAATCCATAAATACGACCAGTCCATAGAAAAGTACACTTGTAGCTTTTTGGATCAATCTATTCTAAAAGATACTCCATATGCTTCTGGTATGTCCATAATTACTATTTTTATACATTGGTGAACTCGATCATGGGATGATAAATGGTTAAGCACAGCCCTGAGTTCACCAACTACATGGACAAGAGTCTTGTCCAATTGAATAATTTTTTCATATTTTCTATCTCATTTTGCATTGATTTTCTTCGTGACAGATAGAGGCATTACATTTATCGATGCCCCAAAATCAACCAAGAAATTGTGTACATTATAATTGAAAATTGAAAATGTTAAAAACAATGGAGGGAGAAAGTATTTACATCGAAAGTTAAAGCATTATGTACAGACTCTAGTGAACTAGAGGACTTAGCAGATTCAGTTCCCTCTTGTGCAGAAGAATTGTTACCTCAGATGGGTTGTCCAAGTGCACGTAGGATCATGTTCTTCTGTCTTGCGATCTTTGTTTGTTAGAATAGTGAGATATTCACATGAGTCTTCTTCATTTCATCAATAACGTTGTAATCTAATGTAGGAGAGTTTGCCGAAGTGTCTGGAGGAGTTGTCTTGTCTGCTACTTTCAGACTAACAGACTTACTTTTACTGCTTGAGGAAGTATTTTTTTTTGTGACTTCATTTCCAGATTGTTCTAAGTAACCTCTGTTGAGTTGACATGCAGACTGATCTTCCTCACGAAATGTTCCCTCGGTTTTTGCTTTGTCAACTCTTGTGTAGGAGCTTGCCCTTGCCTTCTCAAGTTGTATCAAATGGTCTACTTTTCCGTTGGTTCATTACTTAGTGTTTCCTTGTTGACATTTCATTTTCCAGTTGTGAGTATGCAATTCAATGCATTTACTACATGCCCCATTCTTGGAGTCTCTTCAATTGCAACGGTTTCTTCATTTTCTTCCAAGGGCCTAGTCTACCTGTTAGTAAGAACTGTGTCAATAAAGTGCATAGCCAGAGCATTCATGTTTTGGTTCCACTATGGGAATTTTTTCTCAAAGTAATATTCTTGATGAAATGAACAGTACTGATCCATGCCCATACTTTTGATATTTAGCACAACATTCAAGATTTGCATAGGCTTGATTGGTTGTTTATTGTTGTTTTTGGAGTTGGAAGTCCTTCTCAGAAGGTTGAACTTGGGAGGCTTGCCATTCATGGTGGTTTCACTTCACCTTTGTTTTAGTTATGCCAACTCATTGGAAAAAGACTTGATAATGTGGGTCAAGCTCTCAAGATCAATTACTTCCTTTTATTTGGCCTTGTTTACGGAGGTCTAAGACCTTTTCCCTGTGTCTTTGGAGTCTTTTGTTACTTCGTCATCTGTGATGACTCCAATCACATGAAGGTGTTTCTCGACAGCGATTTCCTCTTCAGAAGTTTTAGCTAAAGTTGGTTTTGTAGTTCTTTTTACGAACTGTGGAATGCTTGATGGTAAGGAAAATGTGAAATAGTCAATTGTGATGGAGTTATGAGGTTTTGTATTTGGCAGAAATCTATTCAAGATACATAAACTCTTATTAAAGTCTTTCATTTTTTTTCTTCTCCATCTTGGGATTGCCCAGGCCTTTCAAAATCATGGCAGGGATTCTGGATCGAGTTTCGAGGAATGATATGATATCGTATAGCTCCTTTGCCATCTAAGGTACATGGAAGTAGTCTACATGCAACATCATCGTAGTGTACCTCAAGTGTTTCAAGATGTGGGTAGAAGTTGTCTAGATGGTCCCTCACATTTATTGCTTTGTTAGGGTCATACTTCATTAGTGCTTCTCTTAGTACCTTGCCATCTTATGTAACACACCCAGCATTGCAAATGGGCCCCCATTCATCTAGTCCAGATCATGGTATTCCATGTATTCGTCCTTGTCTTCCCCTTCTTCTTCAAAATATGATTGGTCTTCTTCTTCTTCTTATTCTTCTTCCCGCCCAACCTATGGTAATTATCATCTGAGAGCACTACATTATCACCATTACCACCATTGAAGGTTGGAGGCTATTCTGGATTTCTACATTTTCTTCAGAATATTCTAACTCTTCAAGGGTGGCAAGAACCAATTCTTCAATTGTTAAGACCACTATCCTAGTGCAGGTGGTTTGGTTCTTCATTAGAAAATATGGGAGAGTTCCTATTCGAAGTATCAATCCAATATCTCTCGCAAATGTTTAGGTGATGGGGCAGATTATCTAGATTTGGTCATAAGAGACTTCGTAAGGTTGTGTAGTTGCAAGCTGGTAAGAATTTCCAACTTCAAGAATGTGCACAAGGGAGTTTCTTAGAGTTTTTATGCCTTGACCAGAGGAAGTACGATTGGAGTTGGTGGGGTTATCAACCATAAAAATCTAGATTCCCTCTTTCTAGCACCATAAATGTTGATGGTGTTGGACCTGCCAACATTCAAGGGTTATCTTCTATATGTGGTCCCAATTAGACCTCAAATCATTTTGGATAGGATCCCCATCCAGAATATGGCCCTGTTGTCGGTTATATTAAAGATATGCCTTGTCCCTAACTGTGAGACAAAGAGAGGAATGCAAATGTGCGTTCGAAATGAAAGGGGGTGTGCATGGTCAGTATTCAATAGTATGCGTGTAAAAGTTATTTTACAATACAGGGGTGGAAAAGTGAGCCCCTAAGAGAAAGGTAGTAGTACCACCCTAGTAGGGACACACATAAATGACAAGGATTCATGCAACATCAGTAATAATAGTCTATAGAGATGCAATGGTCAATGCAACCAATGTAATGAAGAGGATTTGTCTAATATCCCATGGAATAGTAAAAAACGATGCAACAACAATAATAGAAATTATAGAACATTCTTAGTATGATAAGTACTAAAATAACTGAAATAGTTCAACTACTTTAGCATAGATGAGAGAAAACATGAATTACAAGCATTCATAGAATAGTCTTACAAATATCCATAATCCATGCATGAAGAACATGTTGGCCCATAGGTATTCTTATATTAATTAAAAGTTCCAAGGAACATGTATACAATGACCACCACCAGCTCCAATAGTGGAGCATTGGAGCAACTCCTTGCTCCTCAAAAGAACTCTCTTATCTCTCTAATGCCTTGCAGTAGGAGCCAAGGTGGAAAGTTCTTTGCGCTTACAATGAGGGTGTATATATATCAATGTGTAAGTGATACTTCACCTTCCTTATGACTCTTCATCTACCCTCATGAATATCTGACTTCCTATTACTTTTCAACTTTACATGACTCTTTGTATTCCATACATGTCCTTTGGACTTGCACTTTACAAAACATTTTTGAAACATAATTTACATCATTAACCACAATGTTGTGGCATGTGACAACTTGTGACATGACATGTCATGACACTACTGACATAAATTTTCTTGATGATGTGGAAATGTTAGGCCACTATGTGTTGCAACTATTCTTCTTTTCACCTCTACATGGTTTGGTGATAAGGGATCTTCAATGATCTCAAGTCTTCAATGGTGATCACAAATTGGTGTCCCTTTGATTTCTCTTGATTGATCAGCTCGTGTATGCAAATACAAGATGGAATTTCAGCATGTTTCATTCCTTCATCTCCTTTTTCATCATATTTTCATGGCATAATAACTTACCTATTTCTGCAATTCACTCATGATGAAATGACATCATTCTGCAAAACACTTAGCGGAAGATTGAGAATTTGATCTGTTGATTAAGCCAAAACATGACAGAAGGTTGGGAAAAGGGCTCAGTTACTATGCAATTGCACAATTCAAGTAGGAAAGGGGAGCCTTGAGCCTTGAGACTACACATTGTGTAGTTCAGGCTAGGTTGAGGGGACAAACTGCACAATTCCTAGAGTCAGTGTAGCATGCTGAGGGGATGAGCACTGGATGAATACATTGTGTAGTTATGGGAGACAAGAGAGTCTAGGCCACTATGCAGTTGCATATTTTAGGAGCTCAAGGAATATCTTGAGGTTAGATATTGCACAGTGCACAACTAGGGCTAGGCTAGGAGAAAAACTTATGCAGTTCTTGGGGGCAAGGCTAGGGCATGGGCACAAAAACTGCAAGTGCAACATTTCTGGGAGGTAGGAATTGCGCATTGCGTAATGAAAAGAGGAAAGGTCATAGCTAAGGACTATGACTATGCAGTTCACACTCCAGGGAGGCTAGGTGAAGCTAGGTTGCTTGGTCGGGGAGCTTTCGACAAAATGACTAAGTGCGGGATCAGTGAGGCTGATGTGAACAGTGATAAAACTTCGACTGTGATCACATGCTTAGAATACTTGATGACACAACAACATAGATCATACAAGGCACATGGAAATCCATTTCCCTTCATGTGATAACTTTATGGCAACTTTACAAAAAGTGCGACACTTAAGATAGACTTTGCGACAACTATGACAATACTTGTGCAACAATGCTTACAACTTTGGAAATGAGTGTGACAGATGTTTAGATGGTTGGAAAAACTCATTTATGCAAAGGTGACCTCTTTAAACAACCATAATGGGATTTTATACGTTATGTGACAACGGAAATGTGAATATATGACATTTTTCCCATCTTTCAAAGGAGACAAAAACTCCTCAAGAAAGCATATGAAATGAGTTTCAATGTTTGCGACAACAATGTACAAGACCAAAGAAGGTTTTGAAAGTGAGCACGAGCCAAAATTTTGGAGGGTGTTTTGGCGACGACAACAGATAGTTAGGAGACATAATAGTTGTGTCCCCTCAACATCCTATAGGCGAGCATATATATAGCTTGATTTCAAACTTTGAGATATCAAACATAAAGAATTTTCCATTAGAAAAGAAAAATCATCAATAACATAAATGACCATATGTAACCATACATATTATATAAAAGGTGATTCACCATATATAATATACAACATATTTTCATACATAATTCATCATATATTTACATTCCCAAATGGGGTGCACCAATCCTTGTCCCCAATCCAAAACAACTATGGGCATAAACCTTTTTGTGTCAATCCCAAAAAAAGTGCACTTGCACATGAGCCTACAAGCTATTATAATAGAAAAATATAAATGTTGGACCCACTCTCCATTTACGAGGAGGTTGATTGTCATCGCTTGAGCTTGAACATGGTTGATATATATCATGAAACATTGGCATGTATAGAAAACAACCTCCTTAGGATTAGTTTAGCCATATATGGTAAACTCCAGTGAATTATTATTCTTCACAATCCTAGGAGGTACACAATGCATTGCAATAAGCTCAAAGGTAGCCATGAAACTTCCATCTGAACAAGGAGTTTCCACATACACTTCAATGAGTATCATGTTCCAAGACCTTTGTGTGGTTGAAAATATTATAGGAAATAAAATGAATCTTATCCTGATGGATTCGATGTGACTGCAATACTCCAATATATAAAGGGAATGCATTGTAACATCCATATTCCACAGAGGCAATTAATTTAGCACTTACTTCATCATTTCATTTTGTTTCAAAAGGTTGGAAAATTGTGTGATCATCGTCTTTCATAGAAATAAATCAACAAAACAAAGGTTCTCCATTTTGGGTACTAGTGCCCCACCTTCTAATAAAGCTCATATTAAAGAAAACATCGACAATGGATACAATAAGAATAAAGATAAAATTATATATTTTTATACCTTGATATTTGATACTTTCATATAATTTTAAAACATTGCTAAATTTGTATATAAAAATGTTGTAATATAAAGATAAGGTATTGTAATATAAAATTTAATATTTGTTATTGTAATTCCAAAAAACAATTCCTAGACTCTGCCTAGAAGTTTTGAGCATTTTTATGAAGTGAAAAACTATAATTTTAGTTTAATCCCACTTAAGGACTAACAAATACTATAAAGAAAATTTCTTGGAATGAAATGAAAAATGTCAATTAAAGAGATACACGTGTATACCTACCATCAATGATTTCACTTGGTATTAATAATCCTTTTGTTGTATAGAACAACTCACATGAATGTAAATTCAAATTATTAGGAATATGATGGCATCTACCAATAACATACACATGATTTTGAAATATTATTACCCAACAAAAAGTTCCACGAATATTCAAATCTAATAAAAAATTTGAAACTTGCATAGGATATGGATTTTTCAATGACTCTTCTTCAAACATACCAGAAAAATTTCAATAATAAATATAAGCATACATGCCTACCTTTATGGTAAAATCAAATGGATTTGTGTTTCATACCATAAATCCAACCATTTTAATGAATTTATTTTTTTCCAATTTTGATAAAATGACCATTTTCCAATAAGGGAGTCACATCTGAACTGAATCCCATGAAATATCCTCACTTGATGATTGCAGTGCACTTTTTTGTGTGGTATTCATATGAAACACTTGGTTATAGGTTATTTTGTCTCATCTGAACAATCAACCTCCTAATGGGATTAATAAACATCCTATTCCACCTTTACATCATCCATGCATAAAGGCGTATGCATTACTCTCTCATTCCCCACATTTTCTGCCCTGAACTACATCATCTGAGCCAGTTTCAGGACAAACATACCCTAGGCTCTTGGTGGAAGGTGTTCACCTATAGGTTGCTCCATTATGGCATGTGTTGATCAGCTACATGTTTCTCTCCTTGCACCTGCATTGCTTCTAGAAATCTAGGAAAAAGAGAGAAAATCCTGAAGCCTCCATTTCCATAATTTTCTAGGATCTGTTGTAACCATTAACCTCAGACAAAAAAATTAAATCCTATCATATCCTACCTTGGAGTTTCCATCCATTATCCTTAGATCTCATCCTCCCATCAAGAGTGGATCTCAATCCCAAGATTGGTAAAAGGATAAGAGCTCCTAACTTACCTCACTCCTATATATATTATAGCCTTCCATATGCAAGGGGTTGGATTTTGGAGAGTGATTATACCCTTATGTTGTTGTTGTGAGAGTTATCCTTTCATGAATTTAGGGTGATTGGAGGTACACTTTCTGACAAAGGACAAGTCAACAACTTGGAGGATCTCTTCTATAAGATCGACACCTATTTATGGTTGTAACTCAGTCCATTTATATCAATACAAGGAGTTCTTTTGTTTTCCTATATGTTATGTCGTTATTTCATATATTTCAATACCATGTTGATATGTTGAATAAATTAGATAGATGATGCCACATATATCTCGTAGTTTATTGGCTTGTGTTGTCTAGTTGTCTAGGTTCTAATTTTGGTAGCTAGAGCTAGGATTGGAGCATTGAAGCCAAAGAAGGAGGAAAACATACCTCAGTTTCTAAGTAGGTTTAATCCCCTTATCTACTTACTTTAAGGAAGATATTGGATCCTTTTCCATTATATTGTTCTAGGTTAGCCATGAAATCGAGGGGAAATATTTATTTCCACGGTCATAAATCCTGCATAACAAATTAGTGACTCCACTGGGAAACGATGTATTCCTTTGGTGATTTTTCAATTGTGTTTGATTTACCTACTTCGTAGACCTTTTGTTGCTTTAATTAGCCAATAATATAACTAGGAATTGATTGCATTGGGCCTTGTTTGCAATTTTTTGTCAAAATATTGTTTCCTTAAACCAATGAACTCTCTATTCTATTAATAGAACCATGCACCTCACCTGGACCCTCTCTGTGCCTAGTTTGCAAAGAACTGGTGACTCTTTTACACCTGCATTGACCCATGTTATTGCACAAATTTTTCCTTTTTTGCTCAATGTTGATTTGATCAGTCTACCTCTAGTTGACCTTCCTTGAGCCTTGAGTGTCTTGTTATCTCTCTGTAGCTTCCATTTGGTTTGAATTTATTTTCGATTTCCTTTTCTAAGAGTTTGTTTCGGTTTTTCTTCATTCTTGTCATTAGCTCCCTTGAACTTTTTTTTTGTTTGATTGTTAATTGCTTGGATGAATTGTTGTTCTAGTCGTCATTTCAAAAGCTGCATTTGAATTAGTGATTAAACATTTGCATCTTAGTTTTCCTCATTTTGAAAATTAAGTGTCGTGAAAAGAAAAATCTTGCATTGGCATTTAATATTTTTCGTCTATATTTATTTAGGAATAGTTACATGAAAATGGGATTGCATTGAACATCTTCTTTGTTCCATTTTCTATGCTACATATTGTGCGTATCTTCCCTCCCTTAGCTATATTTTAATTAAAGAAAAAAATTCATCTCCTCGTGCTAGATTTCCATTTTAGGGAATTGAAGTGAATTCGTGGTGACCCATAAAAATGAAACTTAATTCAAGATCAACTTAGAATATATTGAATCAACCTAAGGAGAATTTGTAACATTAATGCAAACATATAGAGGTCTAATCTATAGACCTGTTCCAACATCGTTAAACATAGGAGTTGTTGTTGTTTTCCACCATTGCATCCTGGGCATGAAATTTTGTTCCATGTACCTAAGTGTATAGGATCGTTCTCCACATACCTTCAGGTATATAGGACGGTGCTCCATGCACATAAACTATGGGAACACTCTCATCGAACTGTTATGCAATAGAAAACACTACTAAGGACTGCGCTCCCATGTACCGTTGAGTATATTTTGCAAGTATCCTATAGGTTTCTATCCATCCATAGGTGCCCAAGAGGGTCACCTTTTATATCGTGATAGACGAAACAAAACATTTGTGGATATTTCCTACACACACGTTAAGTCCTTGGTTTGCCAAGCTGTATATTATAGTTCAAGGTTGCTTGGTAAACCTTTTTCCTAGTTTACCCCTTTGTTTTTTTTCTTTAATTTCTAAAATCAATTTAGTGACCACAAAACAACATCCTCCCCGTGGAACAACTCCTTAGTCGATCTTAAGTTCAAACTAGTGGCAACAATTCCGAAGTTTATCAATTAAGGGAATCCCTTTGACAGGAATCCTGGTCCTTTTCCTTCTTTTCAAAATATTGGTGCTCCTTATATGGCAACATTGTCCCTTCCCGGATTTACCATTGCTCTGCAAGTTTGGTTATTTTTTACCCCTATGGTTCCGAATGCCCAAAATGCTTCCCAACCAAGTTCTCCTTCACCTAAACAACATTGACCTCATTTTGATCCTAAAGTTGACCCTTTTACTTCTTCACCTATTGTTTCTTCATCCCTTTCTTCCTCTTTTCCTAGTGAAAGTCTTCATTCTAGTAGCCAGGAAGTTAAGAAGGAGAAGAAAAGGATGAAGAAGAAGAAGCAAATTAAGTAGGGGGTTAGCCAAGAAACCATTGCTATAGATGCAGCTAGTATGGACAAATCTTCCAATTAGCCCTGTAGATTTAAATTCCCTTGCATGTTATGTAAGGGTGACCACCTTCTTAGATATTTTCCTGGTATTCGCAAGGTATTAGAGATGTGGTACACACACTCACATCGACCTTTGTCGTCAGCTTTTGGAGATCATGTTGATGCCAAACCCTCAACTAGTGAGAGTAACATCCATGGGAAAAAGGGTAAAATAAGAATTCCACGTAAGTTATGTGAAGGGAATCATCTTGTTCACCTTTTTCCTTGTATGGATGAAGCCTCAAAAGTGTTGGAAAACCTTACAACTTCTCAGCCTCATCTTCCGACTGATTATTGAAAGATTTCTCCCAATCCTCCACTAATTGATTAAGTGATTGATCAGAATCCATCTCTAGTAAATCCCACTCTCTCTGAATGTGAATCCCATGAGTCTATTCCCAACCAACTAGTGATTGAGAAAATGATTCACTTGATTCCATCGTGAGTTGATCATACCTTTCCCATAGAAAGTGTACTTCATACCACTTAGGTTCTTCTCATTTCCTTAGGTTCCAATGAACTGGGGGATATTTCTCTCATTCCCATGACATAGGTGGAAATCCTCTCATTCCCATAGCACAAGGGGTCATTTCTCCCATTTCCATAGCACGTCCTCCAAGAAGCATGGTCACTTCCTTTGATTGGAGTCAAATAGTAGGATATCATCTTCCTTCTTACACGCCCTTCCATATCATAGTACAGGCTTATAATGTGGTCGTACCTAGCATAATCATATATGAAGGTGCATATGTTAGCATTCTATCCTCAACTACTTGGAAATATTTAGGTTCTCCATGGCTTCTGCTCATTCCCCAGAATTTGTTGGTTTTTAACAAAGGAACCAATCAATTATTAGGGATCCTTCTTAGGTTGCCTATTACTTTGGGAGGAAATACTATCTATATAAATGTGATGGTAGTGCAAGGCCCTTTGGATTTTAATTTACTCCTTGGGTGTGACTATATTTATGTCATTGGAGCTCTTGTCTCTTCTCTCTTTCATTTGATGTGTTTCCCACATGAAGGAAGAACTGTGACTATTGACCATCTTTCATTCATTTGTGCTAATTTGACACCCAATCAACCACATTCCCTAAATGGTCCTTATATGGGAGTGTTACCTCCCATGCCACAAATTAATTATGTGGAAAATTATCCCATTCATGTACCTACTACTGAAGATGAGCCTTTCAATGTCTGCTTAACTTCTTTCGACCTAAATTTGGGAGGTGATATGGTGAATCATTTACTGGGGGTATTGGGGCATGATATTTCCATTGGATCCATTGATATATATCCCTTCCATACCACTTTTCTCCCATTTCATGAGAACATCTTGGAAGCCATGGTATCTCGGAGGCCATGATCAATATTTGAGCACGATTCCTCTTCTTGTGTCAAGCTCGTTAAAAAATGAAACAATATTTCTAAGCAGAGTTCCTTTTCTTGTTTCAATCTCATTAAAAATGAAACAATCTCTTATGAGGATAGTTCTTTTATTATTTCAAACTCATTAAAAAATAAAATGGGTTCCTATGAGCATAGTTCTTTTAGTATGTCAAGCTTGTTAAAAAATGAAACAAATCCCATTTCAATTAGAGTCTTTGTTTAGATCTCGTAAATTCGAGTTCAAATCTTTCACTTGATCTCATAAATGAACCTTTATTCCATCCACCTATTAGTACTGAGTAGTCTACTTAGGTGAATGAAATGAAGCTTCGAGGGCAGGTACCTCAAATTGAGTCATTATGTTGCAGGCATGAAAAATTATATCAAGCATAGTTTCCCATGTTTCAAGATTGCGTAAAAATGAAACCAATTTCAAGCATAGTTTATCATGTTTCAAGCTTCTATAAAACTGAAACCATTCCCATTTTATCCCTAGTGATTTCCATTTTTATCATCTTGTTTTCTGCCAGAGGAGCCTTCATTTTCTCATTCCATTGTCAGCATCTGCTTAGTCAATCATATACTTTCACTGGGCTTTTTACCCTTGTCTAGGGAACCATTTTGATGAGTGGTCTTATTAGCCAACGTCTTAATCTTTATGTGTTTTGAGCAGTTCCATCGTGACCAAAACTAGTTCCTAACCTTTATACCACTCATTCGTCCAGGAGGAGTCATCTTTCAATTGTTTTCAATCTCCCAAAACATCAAAATATTGTCGAGCACTTGTATTTTTGAACTCGTAAAAGTAAATGAAAATACGTCTACTTAGTATAAGTTTAACTCTTGAGATAGTCTAACTACAAAAAAGGAATACCTTAGTCGAACATGGCTAAGAGGTTCTCTTGGGTAATGTTTTCTACCTTTTCAGGCCTAAGGGACTACCTACAAAAAGGGATATGTGGAGTTTTGTTTTTCGCCTCTTTTTCAAACTCTCTAAACATGAAAAAGAAGTTGATTTTTACCTTCGCTAGACTTGCTAAAACATAAAACAATGAAGGACTTGTCGAACATGACAACGTTGAACCACGCCTTATTAGGGTTCATTAAATATACTTAGAGGGATTCATCCAAAGGATGGACTTATAGAACAAGAATATGGTATCCTCCTCAAGTTTGTCAAAAAAATAAAGAGGTACTAACTATTATGGTTGGGGAAATTGGGAAAACAGGGTACTCCATTTGTTAATGGCAACGAGTCCCTCTTGAACACAACAATCTTCCACTTCATCATTGTGATTGTTATGTTAGGTAATATTCTTTCCTTTAAGTCCATCTTACCTTCACAGATCCTCGATTTCAGTTTTGTGTCAATGATACCAACTCCATTCAGTGTCATTGATGTGCTCAAGAGAAGTCATCCAACTTATATTCGTTAAAATACTCTTAAGCCTTCATTCCATGTTTGTTTTTCCGGATATCAACATCATTCTAATCATTTTGTCTCAATCAAGATACCTCTTTCGTGTCATTGATGGGGGACACAAAAATTCCCTCCTATGATGAGTCTCTTCCTGTCGACATCAGTACATTATCAAGGAAATTGACTTAGAAACACCCATCATTACCTTGGTGCTTACATACATCAATGGAAAGTGTCTTCATTCTCAGTGACAAGTTTACATCATTGGCCTTGGACTGAAATATTTTGTGTTGTGTTCGACATCAACTTATTTATTTACACCATATAGATTGTGCTTGAGTACCTTGAGAACCAATAACATTTTTGGTGGTTTCTCTCCTGTCTATAAACAAATTACATCATTGGTCTGTAATCAAATGGTGTCTACCATGTTTGAGTTCAGCTCATTGATTCACATGGTTAGACTTGTACATTGGTTGGTCGTATGAACAAGATATAAGACCTCAAATATAGTTTCTGCCATCTGGGCTGTGATTTTAGGATTATACAAGACAACTACGTATGATGGCTATGATCGTACTTATAGTCATCCAGTCATGGGTCCACCATCGGTCATCAATCGATGTGTCTTTTGATCATTATACATGTTATGTTATGTTATGTTATGAGCATGGGTATACCCCACTTAGCAAAATATGTCATGATATAAATGTATTAATATAAATGTATTATAACAGAAGACGAAGCTTGTCGGATGTTCTTGATCCTGACTTGTCACAAAGTAAAGTACTTCAGTCATTAGCCATCATCTCTGACTTTGTGCTTTAGGCTGCACTGTATTATAGGCTATTTTGTCTCATCTAATCAATCAACCTCCTAATGGGATCAATCAACATCCTATTCCACCTTTACATCATCATTGCACAAATCGCTATGCATGACTCTCCCATTCCCCACAATGTTTTCCCTCAACTGCATCATCTGAGCTTGTTTTAGGACCAATGCACCTTGGCCTCTTGCTGGACAATTTTTACCTATAGGTTTCTCCACTGTGGCCTGCATTGATCACCTACAGGTTGCTCTCCTTGCACCTACATTAGTTCTAGAAACATGAGAAAAGGAGAGATAATCCCAAATCATCCATTTCCAGAAGCTTCTAGGATGTATTCTAACCATTTACCTTATATAAAACACTCAAATCCTATCCTATCCTACCTTGTAATTTCCATCCCTTATCCTTAGATCTCATCCTCCCATCAAGAGTGGATCTCAATCCCAATATTATTAAAAGGATAAGAACTCCTAACTTACCTCACTCCTCTATATATTTACAACCTTCCATATGCAAGGGATTGGATTTTGGAGAGTATTTCTACCCTTATGTTGTTGTTGTGAGAGTTATCCTTTCATGAATTTAGGTTGATTGGAGGTACACTTTGTGATAAAGGAAGGACACGTCAACAACTTTGAGGAGCTCTTCTATAAGATCGACACTTATCTATGGTTATAAATCACTACATTTATATCAATACAAAGAGTTCTTTTTTTTCCTATATGTGATGTCATTATTTCATATATTTAAATACCATGTTGATATGTTGAATAAAGTATATAGATGATGCTACATAGATCTCGTTGTTTCATGGCTTGTGTTGTCTAATTGTGTAGGTTCTAATTTTGGCAGCTGGAGCTAGGATTAGAGCATTCAAGCCAATGAAGGAGTGAAACATACGGTAGATTCTAAGTAGGTTTCATCCCCTCATCTACTTAATTTAAGGAAAACATTGGATCCTTTGTAATTCTATTGTTCTAGGTTAGCCATCAAACCTTGGGGAGTTATTTCTGTCCACAGTCATAAATCCTGCATGACACACTCAAATATAATTGTGATTTTATTTTATGCAATGAAGGATGGTGCATCATATGCTTCCCACTTTCATCTGTATACACCATTTGAATAAGTAAAACATCATCCATACTACATGTCCATGTTCCATTGGCACTAACAGTGTAAAGAATTGGATCATTACTGCAAGGATCTAGGCATGTCAACTATACATTTCCAGTATGGGACTCACCAATAACTTTGTAGATAATGATCTCTTCTATATATTTTTCTCCTTTAATAAGAGAAAATTTATTAAACATTGGATCCTTGCCACTAAAAATCTATATAGATGAGAAACAACGAAGTTTACAAGGATTTTCTACATTATTATGTTGGACTAGGAAATTATTATCAATGGCCTTAGCAATTCTTAGCAGTTTTAGATATTCTCTCTGACTTTCTTCATTGTAAGGCTAATTGTTGCTTCCTTTGTTTTTTTTTCTCTTCTATCATATTCTTCTTCCAGTACTCATAATGCTTCTTCCACAAATTTTGGAGCCAATGACTTTCATTCCTTATGTGGCAATGGATTAGAGTTTGTATTGAACATGATTGATTATATAAAATGAGGTAATTTGTAGTAATGATAGGATACCCAAATGGGCTACACAAGTTACACATGAGATCTCTAAATTGGAAACCAGCAGTGGGTAAAGTAATAGATTTATTTATGCATGGTATACATTCTATACTAACCCCTAATATAATCTTTGCTTTCAATTCTCCTTGAGTTAGATACATATTATACATAAAATAAATTGAGTCCTAAAATATTTCTATGATAAAATATAACTAGTATGGTCAGAAAAAAAACATAATGAAAAATGAAAAATTAATGTAACGAATATTTTTGAGTGGTTATTTTCAACAAACTTGGATAAAAGCCATGAGAATCCTAAATAGAAGAATATCTAAAGAAAAAATTAGCATTCTGTAAATAAATTTAAATGTCTCTTTCTAATGACTACCATCACCTTGAAATCCCTTTTAGTTTGATATGGAATCACATCCTATGTTAGATTAGTTTATGGCTTGGTTTGTTCATAGGAGGTCAAGAAAGGTAGATGACCTAGAGAATTCAATATGGTTTTATAAATTGTTTTGATTCTTAAAATATTTCTACTTAAAATATAGCCATACTGGTTAGAAAAATAATGCATAATGGAAATTAAAAAATAAATGTAACAAATATTTTCGAGCGCTTTTCTTCAACAAACCTTGAACAAGGTCACGACAATCTGGAACAGAAGCACATATAACGAAAGAACATCATTCTGCAAATAAATTTAAATTTTTGATACCAGTGACTACCAACATCTTGCAATCTCTTTCGGCTTGGTTTGGAATTGCATCTAATAAGGTTTGATCTTCAATGGTGTCCTAAATTCAACCAGGTGTTGGGCCACTAATTTGTCATTATTATTATTATCACTTTTTAACATTTATTTCATCCATTTCTACCATTATTTATCACGTCATTGATCATAATTTATCATATAATTCCATTTTATAATTATTTATGCTCTTATGGATAAATATTATTTCCTCTCCTTTTTTTTTAATATATTGAAGATTCCGGATTTTTTTAATATATTGAAGATTATTATGCATTATTTTTCCGATGATGGTTTATTAATATCACTCATGATTTTAGCCTCCAAGATATTTTTCAAATTGCAAATTTGACTCCAGCTCATAATCAAATATTCTAATTCAGAAATTCATTGGAATAAGAAGTGACAGTTTTGCATTGGACGTTTCAGACAAATGAAGGAAAATCTTGAAAATACGAGACATGGGTTTTGTCCAGAATGGACCAAATCAGTTTTTTCATAAGCAACTTTCCAAAATTCGGTCTTTATTAAGCGAAACACAAGGTTATTCGAAGATGATTTTCTCATATTTGTTGTTGCGACCATTTTCCGAATTCTCCCAATTGCAATATTAGATTCGACTTGTTCCAACTGAAATTATGATGAGAAGATATTTCAGATCTGATCTTCTTTATTAAGATTATGTAATCAATCAAAAAGTGTAATGGAAATCATTTTGTAATCAACTTTGTTGTAACTTCCCTTTGCTCTCTATGTATTTAAATGAAAACAGAGATCAAAGAAGAGGGGGGATAATGGAAGGATAATTAGGAGATAGGAGATGGACAATTCTTAGATAGGATGTAGGAGAAGAGATAAGAGATGAGAGATGGGAGATGAATAATTGTTGAATTTGAGGCAAAGCTAAGAGATTCATTATGCTGTAATTATTTCTCTCATACGTTTTAATTAAGGAAGTTATCCATTGAGTTCTACATCTGTTATTTGTAATCAGATCTAAGTTATTTCTTAAGGAAAAATTGAGTCTTGGGCAGTTGAGCCCACTACCTTGGACAAGGTGCTATCTTGAATATGTAAGTTAGTGTATTTATGTGTTTGTTTATTTGAATTTCAATTGTCATTCCTTAAAGTATATTTCCCTTCTTTTAACTAATTTGTTCTTTGTTGCATTTTCCATATTTGCTACTTCATCCAATTTCTAGATTTCATTTAATTTACTGCTCTAGATTAGTATTTGAATTCTATTGGGTGCAATAGATTAAATTTCCATTTCAGCAATGTGTGGTTTAATTTAGTATTGATTCAAATCGTGTGATTAGCATAATTATTTTCTTGCCATTTACATTCTACTTTTTAAATTACTATTGTTATTCAACTCTTACATTTTATTTCTTGTTAAATGAGCTTGATAGTATAGGACACAATCATATAGAACCAATGTTAGTTTTTGGTATTGTTATGCATATATTTTGCCGATTGCCTTGAAATTAAAAAACGCTCCTCAGGTTGATAATTAATGTCTAGGTGATTAGTTGTTTTTATTAAGCAATTAATTTTCCCCAACATTTTGGCATCGTTGCCAGGGAGACAATCAAATTTCACTACCACACTAATATTTGGTTGTAAATACATACCTGATTTCGTGAGATATGGATATTGAAGATGGAAGGTAAGAACCTACTTGCGCATCCCAGGGAACCAGTGATGGGTCTACCCTCAAGTAGTCAGGCTTAGGTCATATAGCATGCACTGATAGAAGTAGGAAATTTAGAGTTAGAATTTCAAAAAGAATCTCATGGTTTCACTTAAGTGATGATGTAAGCACCACCCATTCCACTAACCAATTGACAGGGACATTTGAAGGAGGATCCTCAAAGAAACACATGAATAACATCTTCTATTATGGTAAGAAATGGCTCACATTGCTACTTTTGAATTCCCTATTAAAGATCTAGGAGGAGTGACACAAATGTAAATAATTCCCCGATATTCTCTAGCAAATTTTCATGGTTTGGAAAATGAAGACCGAAATACATTCTTATTTGAGTTTGAAGTACTTTGTAAAGGATATGATTATTGTACTAATGATCAAAGGTTGAAACTGTTTCCTCTTACTCTAAAAGGAGCAGCTCTCCGATGGTTCATGAGCCTTGGTGGGAACTGCCAAAAGAACATATTCTTGAAGAAGTACCAAGACTATTGCAAGGCCATTGAATATATTTTCGTTATGATACAAGGGAAAGATGAAATCTTGGAGGACTATGTAGAGTGATTTCAATACAACCTTCAAAAATCAAAGCATAAGTATTTGGAAAAACAGATCTTAAAAACACTCCTCCTTAAATGAATCAAAGATGAATTTTTAGAACTCTTAAATCTAATGGGAAAAGCTCATGTCTTTCAATTATCATATGATGATGTTTGTGAATTATGCATAAGGTATTCAAGAGGAATATGCAAGCCTCGTAAGAATTATAGAGAACTTTCTTCTTTCTTTTCCAAATCTTCTACAACAATAGGAAACATAAGAGCTGAAATCAATGTTTTATTTGAAAATCTTAAACACGAATTTATTAGCTCTCTAAATTCACAATTTCATCTTTTGTAGGTTAAGAAAAATTAGGTAGAATTTGATGAAGTGTTTTGCCCTCATTACTGAAAGGAGTATCACATAGATAGTCACTCTTCCTTATCTAGTATGGAAGTAGAATATCAAAGGGATGGGGAAGCTACAACAAGGTCAAAAATATGGAAACCACGGCCTACATGTATGGTTCAAAACACTTCGTCTCCATTTTCTTACTTGTATAATCAATTATGGAATACACCTATGTTAGGGAAACCATACCAATCTGAATATAACCCTCACCAATCTTGTCCACAAGCTTGGCATGGCTCATCTTATGATTACATAAATACTCTCCCACATCTTGTAGCACAAAACATGTCATCCATATTCTTTTCCAAATTTCCAATAACATCTTCGTTGTCTATCAAAACTATCCACACAACCCAATCAACTACATCATCAAAATTCTCCATGCCTTACACAATTTCTTGTTCAACTCATTCCACACCCTCACAATAATAAACCAGTACAACATGCTTACAGTGTTGAACTGCAAAATTTACCTACCATTCCCACCAATTCTATCTCACATGCACCATTTCAAAAAACTTATAATGAGATTAAGAATGTTTCAAATCCAAAAATTGTAGAAGTTATGGAAGAAAATGAGGTTTCTTCTAGTTTGCATCAACAAGCCGTTTTAAAAACTCAAGAACTTCATGATATGATGGCTATGGGAAATCAAGAAAGTAAAGGATATATTGAAGATTGGTTTCACTCCATCATTTTTTTGCAGCATCACTCCATTCTTCAACAATTTTTGACACCATCTTTTCAAGGTAAGTTGGCTTCTCATACCCTACTATTTATTAACATGCATTTTTCAAATTTGGGTATGTACATACTTGAGGCCTTATTTCGAAAATGGCTCCACTGGAAGTACTCTTATATGTAAGAATATTCATTTTTCAAAGCAGAGTAGGTTAGTGTAGAAAATAAAATAAATAAGGACATAAATAAATACATTTTTTTATGTAAAAATAGTTGTTTTTGTTGTAACACACTGTGGAAATCAACATCGGCGATAAATGTTTTTATTTATTTGTGTATGTAGATATATTATATTGAAAATGGCAGTTCTACAAACACTCATATTCATTTTTATCACCATTTTGGAAAAAATCTTTGAATATCATACATTTTTGGCTTGCGGGCTTGATGAAAGTTCTGAAAACACAGTCGGGACAGTCATGTTTTGAGTGCCCAAAATTGAATATTTTTAAAACCTGTTTTTATCTTAAGTATCCCTTCATTTTTAATTTCCATCCCAATTTTAATCACTGCATTTGGATTTGAAATGAAAAAGTTATAACCAAATCATTGACAAGGTGTTGAGTCGACAGCTCAGGAAAACAATTGGGACAATCCGTTTTTGGAGGCATAAATGACTATATTTTTAAAACCTATTTCTATGGTATATTTACATATTAAACTAGTTTATAAATCAATTTTAATAACTCAATTTTTATATTGAATTAGAAATTTATGACCAAAATACTAGTTGTTTATCATAAATCTGCATTTTAAAAACTCTGTTTTTCTAGCTGTTCACCGGCCTATTTGACCCATCAATTATTTTTGTCTTCAAAACCTGTTCCTATTGGAGATAAATAAATGAATCTAATTTAAACTCCAATTGAATAATTTTAATTTGTTATTAAATGAAAATGGTATGCTTAAAATATCCACTATTGGTCTAAGCTAGGAAATCGAAAATGACTCTGTTATGTAGGTCGTTCTAAGTCAATTTGAGAGATCATCTCACAAAATTTTCAAAACCTATTTCTATTAGAGATATAGCTTTGAATTATCTCTCATTTGGCTTTTGAATCACTGAAATCAGATGAAAAACAAATTATTTATAGTTCAAACACTCCTCGTTAGTATGGTCTAACACTCCTCTCCCGCTAGTGACAAATAAATTTTTCTTTCTATATCTTTCTGTGGATTTGTTTTATAGAGTAACTAATTTTTATTTTTTCATATTTCTTGTATTATTATAGCCCTATCACCTCTCTTCTTCCATGATTTGATGTCTTATTACAGGTATACACTTGTTTTTTTCTTGCAGGTTCTAGGAAAATAAAAGAAGTCAATTTATGAATGAGCGATTCTTGAAAGAAATGTTAATCAAGCAAGGGAATTTCATCCAATTCATTAGCTAATGGATTCATAACAGAAGAAATGGAGAATTGATTTCCATTTGAAGATTTATTTCACTACTGCCAAAGCATTTTTCCAAGAGATCATTTTTTTCCATTAACAGATTGATGTTCCCTTAGGAAACAACATCATAGCTATTGTAGCTTAATTTATTTATCTATTTACTATTTTAAATAAAATTTGTTTATTTTTGTGTTTTATGTGTTGCTTCCTTCGAAGTTGTAGTTGTCGTTTCATTGGCAAATATGCAATTGTTGTTCTGTCAAATGAACAGTTGTTGTTCGGTAGAACGAACAACTATTGTTCAAATCAATTGAACAACTCCAATTTCTTGTTGTGTGTTTGTTGTTCAATCAATTGAACAACTCTGATTTCCTTTGGTGTGTTTTGTTGTTCAATCAATTAGAGAGTTTTTCAAATTGATTGAACAACTCTGATTTCTTTTTGTGTGTTTGTTGTTCAATCAATTGAACATATGTTGTTCAATCAATTGAACATATGTTGTTCAAATCGATTGAACAACTTTGATTTCTTTTTGTGTGTTTTCTATTCAATCAATTGAATAACACCGATTTCTTTTTAAGTGTTTTGTTGTACAAATCAACTGAACGATTACAGTTCAATCAATTGAACAACACTGACTTCTTTTTGGATGTTTTGTTGTTCAAATCGATTGAACGATTACTGTTCAATCAAATAAACAACATTGACTTATTTTTGTATGTTTTGTTGTTCAATCGATTGAATGATTGATGTTCAATCAATTGAACATCGATTTCTTTTTCCATGTTTTGCATTTCAATTGATTAAACAATTGATGTTTAATCAATTGATCAACACCGATTTCTCTTTGAGTTTTTTGTTGTTCAATCTATTGAACGATTGTTGTTTAATCAATTGAACAACATCAATTTCTTTCAAAGTGTTCTATTTTTCAATCAATTGAATGACACCAATTTCTTTTTCTGTGTTTTGTTGTCAATCGACTGAAAAATTGTTATTCAATCAATTGAACAACACTGATTTCAATTTAAGTTTTTTGTTGTTCAAATCGATTGAACGATTGTTGTTCAAATCGATTGAAGGATTGTTGTTAAAGCAATTGAACAACATTGATTTGTTTTTTATTGTTTTGCTATTCAATCATTTTAACAATACCAATTTGCATTTGTGTACTTTGTTGCTCAATCGATTGAATGATTGCTGCTCAATCAATTGAACAACACCAATTTACTTTTTTATGTTTTGTTGTTCAATTGATTAAACGATTGTTATTCAATAAATTGAACATCACCGATTTATTTTTGTGTGTTTTGATATTCAATCGATTGAACGATTATTGTTAAATCAATTGAGCAACACCAATTTCTTTTTGTGTGTTTTATTGTTCAATTGATTGACCGATTGTTGCTCAATCAATTGAACAACACCGATTTATTTTTGTATGTTTTGTTGTCCAATCGATTGAACGATTGTTGTTCAATCAATTGAAAAACACCAATTTTTTTGTATATTTTGTTGTTCAAACAATTGAGCAACACCGATTTCTTTTCTGTGTTTTGTTGCTCAATCAATTGAACGATTGTTGTTCAATCAATTGAACAACTATTATTCAATCAATTGAATAGCCCAAATCAGTTTTTTCATAAGCAACTTTCCAAAATTCGGTCTTTATTAAGCGAAACACAAGGTTCTTCGAAGATGATTTTCTCATATTTGTTGTTGTGGCTGTTTTCTGAATTCTCCCAATTGCAATATTAGATTCAACTTGTTCCAACTGAAATTATGATGAGAAGATATTTCAAATCTAATCTTCTTTATTAAGATTATGTAATCAATCAAAAAGTGTAATGGAAATCATTTTGTAATCAACTTTGTTGTAACTTCCCTTTGCTCTCTATGTATTTAAATGAAAACAGAGATCAAAGAAGAGGGGGGATAATGGAAGGATAATTAAGAGATAGGAGATGGACAATTTTTAAATAGGATGCAGGAGAAGAGATAAGAGATGAGATATGGAAGATGAATAATTGTTGAATTTGAGGCAAAGCTAAGAGATTCATTATGCTGTAATTATTTCTCTCATACGTTTTAATTAAGGAAGTTATCCATTGAGTTCTACATCTGTTTTTTGTAATCAGATCTAAGTTATTTCTTAAGGAAAAATTGAGTCTTGGGCAGTTGAGCCCACTACCTTGGACAAGGTGCTATCTTGAATATGTAAGTTAGTGTATTTATGTGTTTGTTTATTTGAATTTCAATTGTCATTCCTTAAAGTATATTTCCCTTCTTTTAACTAATTTGTTCTTTGTTGCATTTTCCATATTTGCTACTTCATCCAATTTCTAGATTTCATTTAATTTACTGCTCTAGATTAGTATTTGAATTCTATTGGGTGCAATAGATTAAATTTCCATTTCAGCAATGTGTGGTTTAATTTAGTATTGATTCAAATCGTCTAATTAGCATAATTATTTTCTTGCCATTTACATTCTACTTTTTAAATTACTATTGTTATTCAAGTCTTACATTTTATTTCTTGTTAAATGAGCTTGATAGTATAGGACACAATCATATAGAACCAATGCTAGTTTTTGGTATTGTTATGCATATATTTTGCCGATTGCCTTGAAATAAAAAAACGCTCCTCAGGTTGATAATTAATGTCTAGGTGATTCGTTGTTTTTATTAAGCAATTAATTTTCCCCAACATTTTGGCATCGTTGCCAGGGAGACAATCAAATTTCACTACCACACTAATATTTGGTTGTAGATACATACCTGATTTCGTGAGATATGGATATTGAAGATGGAAGGTAAGAACCTACTTGCGCATCCCAGGGAACCAATGATGGGTCTACCCTCAGTAGTCAGGCTTAGGTCATATACCATGCACTGATAGAAGTAGGAAATTTAGAGTTAGAATTTCAAAAAGAATCTCATGGTTTCACTTAAGTGATGATGTAAGCACCACACATTCCACTAACCAATTGACAGGGACATTTGAAGGAGGAGCCTCAAAGAAACACATGAATAACATCTTCTATTATGGTAAGAAATGGCTCACATTGCTACTTTTGAATTCCCTATTAAAGATCTAGGAGGAGTGACACAAATGTAAATAATTCCCCCATATTCTCTACCAAATTTTCATGGTTTGGAAAATGAAGACCCAAATACATTCTTATTTGAGTTTGAAGTACTTTGTAAAGGATATGATTATTCTACTAATGATCAAAGGTTGAAACTGTTTCCTCTTACTCTAAAAGGAGCAGCTCTCCGATGGTTCATGAGCCTTGGTTGGAACTGCCAAAAGAACATATTCTTGAAGAAGTACCAAGACTATTGCAAGGCCATTGAAGATATTTTCGTTATGATACAAGGGAAAGATGAAATCTTGGAGGACTATGTAGAGTGATTTCAATACAACCTTCAAAAATCAAAGCATAAGTATTTGGAAAAACAGATCTTAAAAACACTCCTCCTTAAAGGAATCAAAGATGAATTTTTAGAACTCTTAAATCTAATGGAAAAAGCTCGTCTTTCAATTATCATATGATGATGTTTGTGAATTATGCATAAGGTATTCAAGAGGAATATCCAAGCCTCGTAAGAATTATAGAGAACTTTCTTCTTTCTTTTCCAAATATTCTACAAGAATAGGAGACATAAGAGCTGAAATCAATGTTTTATTTGAAAATTTTAAACATGAATTTATTAGCTCTCTAAATTCACAATTTCATCTTTTGTAGGTTAAGAAAAATTAGGTAGAATTTGATGAAGTGTTTTGCCCTCATTACTGAAAGGAGTATCACATAGATAGTCACTCTTTCTTATCTAGTATGGAAGTAGAATATCAAAGGGATGGGGAAGCTACAACAAGGTCAAAAATATGGAAACCACGGCCTACATGTATGGTTCAAAACACTTCGTCTCCATTTTCTTACTTGTATAATCAATTATGGAATACACCTATGTTAGGGAAACCATACCAATCTGAATATAACCCTCACCAATCTTGTCCACAAGCTTGGCATGCCTCATCTTATGATTACATAGATACTCTCCCACATCTTGTAGCACAAAACATGTCATCCATATTCTTTTCCAAATTTCCAATAACATCTTCGTTGTCTATCAAAACTATCCACACAACCCAATCAACTACATCATCAAAATTGTCTATGCCCTACACAATTTCTTGTTCAACTCATTCCACACCCTCACAATAATAAACCAGTACAACATGCTTACAGTGTTGAACTACAAAATTTACCTACCATTCCCACCAATTCTATCTCACATGCACCATTTCAAAAAACTTATAATGAGATTAAGAATGTTTCAAATCCAAAAATTGTAGAAGTTATGGAAGAAAATGAGGTTTCTTCTAGTTTGCATCAACAAGCCGTTTTAAAAACTCAAGAACTTCATGATATTGTGGCTATGGGAAATCAAGAAAGTAAAGGATATATTGAAGATTGGTTTCACTCCATCATTTTTTTCCAGCATCACTCCATTTTTCAACAATTTTTGAGACCATCTTTTCAAGGTAAGTTGGCTTCTCATACCCTATTATTTATTAACATGCATATTTCAAATTTGGGTATGTACATACTTGAGGCCTTATTTCGAAAATGGCTCCATTGGAAGTACTCTTATATGTAAGAATATTAATTTTTCAAAGCAGAGTAGGTTAGTGTAGAAAATAAAATAAACAAGGACATAAATAAATACATTTTTTTATGTAAAAATAGTTGTTTTTGTTGTAACACACTGTGGAAATCAACATCGGCGATAAATGTTTTTATTTATTTGTGTATGTAGATATATTATATTGAAAATGGCAGTTCTACAAACACTCATATTCATTTTTATCGCCATTTTGGAAAAAATCTTTGAATATCATACATTTTTGGCTTGCGGGCTTGATGAAAGTTCTGAAAACACAGTCGGGACAGTCATGTTTTGAGTGCCCAAAATTGAATATTTTTAAAACTTGTTTTTATCTTAAGTATCCCTTCATTTTTAATTTCCATCCCAATTTTAATCACTGCATTTGGATTTGAAATGAAAAAGTTATAACCAAATCATTGACAAGGTGTTGAGTCGACAACTCAGGAAAACAGTTGGGACAATCCGTTTTTGGAGGCATAAATGACTATATTTTTAAAACCTGTTTCTATGGTATATTTACATATTAAACTAGTTTATAAATCAATTTTAATAACTCAATTTCGATATTGAATTAGAAATTTATGACCAAAATACTAGTTGTTTATCATAAATCTGCATTTTAAAAACTCTGTTTTTCCAGCTGTTCACCTGCCTATTTGACCCATCAATTATTTTTGTCTTCAAAACCTGTTCCTATTGGAGATAAATAAATGAATCTAATTTAATCTCCAATTGAATAATTTTAATTTGTTATTAAATGAAAATGGTATGCTTAAAATATCCACTATTGGTCTAAGCTAGGAAATCGAAAATGACTCTGTTATGTAGGTCGTTCTAAGTCAATTTGAGAGATCATCTCACAAAATTTTCAAAACCTATTTCTATTAGAGATATAGCTTTGAATTATCTCTCATTTGGCTTTTGAATCACTGAAATCGGATGAAAAACAAATTATTTATAGTTCAAACACTCCTCGTTAGTATGGTCTAACACTCCTCTCCCGCTAGTGACAAATAAATTTTTCTTTCTATATCTTTCTGTGGATTTGTTTTATAGAGTAACTAATTTTTATTTTTTCATATTTCTTGTATTATTATAGCCCTATCATCTCTCTTATTCCATGATTTGATGTCTTATTACAGGTATACACTTGTTTTTTTCTTGCAGGTTCTAGGAAAATAAAAGAAGTCAATTTATGAATGAGCGATTCTTGAAAGAAATGTTAATCAAGCAAGGGAATTTCATCCAATTCATTACCTAATGGATTCATAACAGAAGAAATGGAGAATTGATTTCCATTTGAAGATTTATTTCACTACTGCCAAAGCATTTTTCCAAGAGATCATTTTTTTCCATTAACAGATTGATGTTCCCTTAGGAAACAACATCATAGCTATTGTAGCTTAATTTATTTATCTATTTACTATTTTAAATAAAATTTGTTTATTTTTGTGTTTTATGTGTTCCTTCCTTCAAAGTTGTAGTTGTCGTTTCATTGGCAAATACGCAATTGTTGTTCTGTCAAATGAACAGTTGTTGTTCGGTAGAACGAACAACTATTGTTCAAATCAATTGAACAACTCCAATTTCTTGTTGTGTGTTTGTTGTTCAATCAATTGAACAACTCTGATTTCCTTTGGCGAGTTTTGTTGTTCAATCAATTAGAGAGTTTTTCAAATTGATTGAACAACTCTGATTTCTTTTTGTGTGTTTGTTGTTCAATCAATTGAACATATGTTGTTCAATCAATTGAACATATGTTGTTCAAATCGATTGAACAACTTTGATTTCTTTTTGTGTGTTTTCTGTTCAATCAATTGAATAACACCGATTTCTTTTTAAGTGTTTTGTTGTACAAATCAACTGAACGATTACAGTTCAATCAATTGAACAACACTGACTTCTTTTTGGATGTTTTGTTGTTCAAATCGATTGAACGATTACTGTTCAATCAATTAAACAACATTGAATTCTTTTTGTATGTTTTGTTGTTCAATCGATTGAATGATTGATGTTCAATCAATTGAACATCGATTTCTTTTTCCATGTTTTGCATTTCAATTGATTAAACAATTGATGTTTAATCAATTGATCAACACCGATTTCTCTTTGAGTTTTTTGTTGTTCAATCTATTGAACGATTGTTGTTTAATCAATTGAACAACATCGATTTCTTTCAAAGTGTTCTATTTTTCAATCAATTGAATGACACCAATTTCTTTTTCTATGTTTTGTTGTCAATCGACGGAAAAATTGTTATTCAATCAATTGAACAACACTGATTTCAATTTAAGTTTTTTGTTGTTCAAATCGATTGAACGATTGTTGTTCAAATCGATTGAAGGATTGTTGTTAAATCAATTGAACAACGCTGATTTATTTTTGATTGTTTTGCTATTCAATCATTTTAACAACACCAATTTGCATTTGTGTATTTTGTTGTTCAATCGATTGAATGATTGCTACTCAATCAATTGAACAACACCAATTTATTTTTTTATGTTTTGTTGTTCAATTGATTAAACGATTGTTATTCAATCAATTGAACATCACTGATTTATTTTTGTGTGTTTTGATGTTCAATCGATTGAACGATTATTGTTAAATCGATTGAGCAACACCAATTTCTTTTTGTGTGTTTTATTGTTCAATTGATTGACCGATTGTTGCTCAATCAATTGAACAACACCGATTTATTTTTTTATGTTTTGTTGTCCAATCGATTGAACGATTGTTGTTCAATCAATTGAAAAACACCAATTTCTTTTTGTATGTTTTGTTGTTCAAACAATTGAACAACACCGATTTCTTTTATGTGTTTTGTTGTTCAATCGATTGAACGATTGTTGTTCAATCAATTGAACAACTATTATTCAATCAATTGAATAGCCCATGCTCACTAGAATGAACAGATGTGATTCTTTTTTTCTTCTGATCAATAATTGTTGTTCCATTGCCATTCATTTTTAATCAAACAACAATTTTTCTCTCCCATGTTTTCCTATCAAAACCATATTTTTGGATTGGGAATTTGTACCCAAGATAAAGTAAAAACGGTAATATTAATACCATTATGACTTGTAAAACCTTTGATGGTTATCTTCATTCTGAAACTGAGCTGGTTTATCTATATAATGACTAGCTCAATATCTTCTCTTTGTACATATCATAAAATGATTCACTATCTTAAATATCATGCTCGTTTATCTTTCACACTTTCAATTAATAATTCCCTTTGGTATGATGATATAGGAATAAAAACATAACTTTCAATTGCATTTTTTGTACTTCTTATGCCATCCTTGACTCTTAAGGAGTAAATGAGCCTCCCTCCCTTTATAATAAAAACATGAAAATATGAAAATATGAAAATGCAACACACATCTTCTTAAAGAGGATATGGGATCTCATCACAAGCCAACCTACCATGAGCATGAGGGTGTAAGAGGTGACATTCCATTATGGCCACCACACCAAGGTAATGACCTTCTTGATAGTTAAAACCGTCAAAAGGACATGGGGTCTCATCATGAGCCAATGTGATCACTTTGTTATATCTTCGTGAATGGCAGTATGATTATCTAGTTACCATGTCAGCATAGTCATCTCTTTACATCAAGGAAAAGGAGAATCATCTAAATACTAAAAGGAGGACTCTAGATCATTTTGTGGGTTTAAAAAGCAACACTATCGAGGCTATGAACACTTGCTGGTAGCAATGGCTCTGCTTGTGGTATTGAAGTACTATGTTACACTACCAAATACTCTCTATCCTATTACCCCGTATTGATTCATTTCTAAAGGTGAATTTATCGATTGAACATTGTTTATAACTATATTAACCAATATGCATGGTAAACTACACTTTTATATGCATTATATCAATATTGTCTGATCAATCAATACCAGTAGTCATTATCATTTATCATTAGTCATGCTTTCGTCATATTTTTCCACCTAATCAAAATATCTCTTCGCATAATGATCCATTCTCTGTTTTATTCCTTTTACAGTCATTTCCAATCTTTGCAACTTGCACTGCTCTGACTATCTTTTTTTGAATTTACGTCGCTTTGATCATTGTCCTGCTGCATTAATGAACCCCCAACGTCATTTCCATTTTTCCCATGCTTTATGGTCGTGGATGCCCTTTTCTAATTGGAGGGGGAAAGGTATGAATTATGGGATAGCATGCATAATAATTACCGAACTCCACCATAGCTTGCTGATTTGACAAAATATTATTATTGCATTTATACAAACAAAACAAAAAATCTGATTTAAATCTTTGCATGCGGCTTATCTATTGATGTTCAAAACTAAAAATGTGGATTCAAGAAAATTTCATGCATAGTAGTGAGTTGTTTACAAGAGAATAGTAAGTATGGGGTCAACTCTATTCACAACAAGCCCAAACTATTGCAACTAACAAAAGAGGCTCGAGCAACTCGTGAACGTGAACAATTATTCCGAGAGGATGTACTTGCATGGTTTACACCTTTTGCATCACTTTTAGCATCATCTCAGCCTACATCAGCTTCAACAAATGTTAGTCCATACATATCATTCCACTTTTTTTCGGAGGTAAAACTTGATGTAAAATAGCATAAGTTTCTAATTTATTAAAAACTTAGGAGAATTTCATGAAAATCCATTGAGCATTATTTATCATCATTCATTCCACATCTTTACCACTTCCTATTTTTCAGATACATAGAAGCTTTAAGTTTGGGGGAGTGTTGCTTTCATTTATTTATTTAGTATGACCATGACATCATCCATTGATCTTCTTATTCATTCCCAAAATCTCCCTTATTCCATGTTTTTTACACCAAGCATATATTTCAACAACAATTGTAGCAACCACCTCAATTTGTTTTCTAGCATTGAATGATGGCATGCTAATTCTTTAGTTTGGGGGAGGAATTGCTAGACATGATGGATGTTTTCTACTTTATTTCTCATTTAAGGCATACAGTGTAATTTTTATATAGTGCATAAATTGATTTGTGTATATCTTTAAAACTGAACTGAATTCTTGTGATTTTTGGACAGCAAAGAGGTATAATTAAAATACACAAACCTAGAAAATTTCAAGTTAAATTAGTTTGTAAAATTTCAAAAATCTTGCATTGTCACCTACAACCATTTTGCTTATATCTCATGATCCATGCATCAAAATGATCTGATTTTTGTACTAGAGAAGCACTAATATAGTAAAGATATTCTTGCAAAAGTTTAGCGAAATCTGGTTTATAGTTTTTGATAAAATAGTTAATGAAGTTTGTCGTTACTTATATCATATTTTGATGCAACTTCATATATATATATATATATATGGTTGAAAGTCAATGTGAAAATTGTTATGCCTTCATTAACATTGTTAAAATTGAATATTCATTATTTGAGGAAAAAGTCATTTGTTCCATCAATTTCATGAGTTGGGGTGAACATTTTTGTATTATAGCGTGGTTAATACACAGACTTTGGGTTGCATGATGACATGCAACATATTCAGTTTGGGGGTATGTTGGGCCACTAATTTATCATTATTATTATCACTTTTTAACATCTATTTCATTCATTTCTACCATTCTTTATCACGTCATTTATCATAATTTATCATATATTTCCATTTTATAATTATTTATGCCCTTAGGGATAAATATTATTTCTTGTCGTTTATTTTTAATATATTGAAAATTATTATGCATTATTTTTCAAATGATGGTTTATTAATATTACTCGTTATTTTAGCCTCCAAGATCTTTTCTATATTGCAAATTTGATCTCCATCTCATAATCAAATATTCCAACTCAGAAATTCACTAGAATAAGAAGTGATAGTTTTGTGTTGGATGTTTCTTACAAATGAAGGAGAACCAAAACATGGGTTTTGTCTAGAATGGATCAAATCAGTTTTATTACGAGTAGTTTTCTAAAATTAAATTTCTATTAAGAGAAACACAAGGTTCTTCGAAGACGGTTTTCTCAGATTTATTGTTGTGGTCGTTTTGCAAATTCTCCCAATTGCAATACCAAATTCGTCTTGTTCCAACTGAATCATGATGGGAATATATTTCAGATCTGATACTGTTTATTGAGATTATGTAATCAATCCAAAATTGTAATGGAAATCATTTTGTAATCAACTTTGTTGTAACTTCCTTTTTCTCTCTGTGTATTTAAATGAAAACAAAGATCAATGAAGAGGGGGGATAATGGAAGGATAATTAGGAGATAGGAAATGGACAATTCTTAGATAGGATCTAGGAAAAGAGATAATAAATGAGATATGGGAGATGAATAATTTTTGAATTTGAGCCAAAGCTAAGAGCTTCATTATGTTGTAATTATTTCTCTCATATGTTTTAATGAAGGAAGTTATTCATTGAGTTCTACATTTATTATTTGTAATATGATCTGAGTTATTTCTCAAGGCGGAATTGAGTCTTGGGCAGTTGGGCCCACTACCTTAGACAAGGTGCTGCCTTGAACATGTAAGTTAGTGTAGTTATGTGTTTGTTTATTTGAATTTCAATTGTCATTCCTTAAAGAAGATTTCCTCTCTTTTAACTATTTTATTTTTTCTTTCATTTTCCAGATTTGTTATTTCATCCAATTTCTAGATTTCATTTAATTTATTACTCTAGATTAGTATTTGAATTCTATTGGGTGCAATAGATTATATTTCCATTTCAGCAATGTGTGGTTTAATTTAGTATTGGTTCAAATCGTGTGACTAGCATAATTATTTTCTTGCCATTTACTTTCTACCTTTTAAATTACTATTTTTATTCAAGTCTAACATCTTATTTCTTGTTGAATGAGCTTTATAGTATAGGACACAATCATATAGAACTATTGTTAGCTGTTGGTATTGTTATGCATATATTTTACCGATTACCTTGAAATCAAAATACGCTCCTCGGGTTGATAATTAATGTCCAAGTAATTAATTATTTTTATTAAGAAATTAATTTTCCACAACACCAGGGAGATTGTGAGGGAGGTCACAAAGATAGGATGAGAGTACGGAAGAACGATGACTGAATTTCACCTAGGTAAGCTGAAAATGGTGGAAAAAAAACCCACCAAATCAAAATTAAAATTTTCTAGTTAACCTAAAATCGTTATATGTGTGAACCACACCAGTTAACCCAGGCATTGTAAATTTTGTAGCTAGGAAATATTATCGATGGGATCACGAGTTTTACTAATTTGGAGATTAACACCAGTAATTACAGATTAAATAAGTTTTAATTTTTTTCTTACATAGGATATATTTTAGGTCTACTATATTCTTATGGGATGGTTTTGAACCATCCTCTTCCCTACATCGCTTTGAAGTCATTTCCTCTTTGCAACATGGGGAGAGCTATGCTCACTTAGACTAGGCATCCTCGTGGCTCTTTCAGCTCTTCTCTTAAGCTTGGTGGGAATTTGTGCACTCTATTTTGGTCAGCAAGTAAAGAAATATCATTGGGAATTGGGTCGATAATGGCTTATGGTGTATATGGTTGGAAATTCCCTAGCCTTAGTGAAGAAATACAAATTGGAAGTAGCCTGGTTATACGGTTGGGCCTTGAAATTTTGATCTCCTCTGGATAGATAGAATACTCACTGTCATTATTAGCACTGGGTTGGTGGCCCTGTTATACAGGATTTACGATTGTGGACAAAAGTACCTCCCCTAGGTCGATGGCTAACCTAGAATAACATAGAGACAAGGAACACAATTCTTTTCCTTGAGTTAAAGAGATGAGGGAGTGAGTTTCACTAGGAATCATTCACACACTTTGATCCTTTAGCTTGAAAGCTACAATTCAAGCTCTGAATGCCAAAATTAGAACCTACACAGTTAGATAACACAAGCCAAGAAACTACGAGATCTATGCAGTATATTATAAGTACTTCATTCAATAGATCAACATGGTGTTGAAATATATGAAATAGAAACATCACATATAGGAAAAGAATGAATTATCTACATTAATATAAATGGAAGGATATTACAACCATAAGAAGTAGTTTATCTTGTAGAAGAGCTCCTCCGAGTTGTTGACTAGTCCTTTGCTTGTCACAATATGCACCTCCAATCACCGTAAATGCATGAGATGATGACCACTTAGTACAACAGCATAAGAGAAAAATCAGTCTCCAAAAGATAACCCCCAACCACATAGAAGGCTGCGAATAAATAGAGAAGTAGGGTAAGTTGTCAGTTCTTATCCAATTACCAATCTAGGGTTTGAGATCCACCTTCGACGGAGGGATAGGATCAAAGGATAAGTGGTGAAAACTCCAAAGTAGGGAAGGATAAAATCTAAAGGTTAAATCAAAGGTAAGTAGTTGAAACAAATTCTGGAAACTCCTCAAAGGGGAAGCTTCCATTATCCCAATCATTCTCTTGGATTTCTAGAACCAATGGAGGTGCAAAGGGGAGCAACCTACTAGTGACCAATGCACGCCATAGTAGAGAAACGTATAGGCAATTGCACTCTAGTAGGATTACAGGGAGAATTAGTCCTCAATCTGGCTAAGATGAAGTAGTTTAGGGCTAAAGCTCTAAGGGATGAAGGGAACATGCTTAGGGCTTCACGCAAGATGGCGACAAGGGGGAATAGGATGTTGATTGATCCCATTAGGAGGGTTACTAATCGAATGTGAAAAAATTCCCTATAACAGAATGGCCCCTATAGCGTAAAGTCATAGATGATCAAGATGACTGAAGAGATTTACCTCATGACAAGTTGGGATCAAGGAAAACTAGTGAGATTCATCTATTACAATACATTTACAACATGAAATCAATGTTTTCTAAGGGAGGCATACCCATACTCAGTCGATAATCTAACATAGCATGTATAACGATCAAATCATGTGTCGATAGATAAAATTGGTTGACCCATGACTAGATGAATCTCTATATGATCACGACCATAATACATTGTGATCTTTGTATAACTCCTGAAATCGGAGCCTGGATGCATGAAACTATATATAGGGTCTTCTATCTCGTTCACATGACCAATTAGTGTACGAGCTAGCCATGTGAATAAATGAGCTGGAATTGAACATGGTAGACACCATCTGATTACTGGTCAGTGATGTAAGCCATTAACAGATGTGAGAGAGACCATCGATAATGTTAATGGCTCTCAAGGTACTATAGAACAATCCATATGGTGTGAATGAATGAGTTAATGTCAAACACCACAAAAACTCTTTTGGTTGAAGGCCATTGATGTAAACCTATCACCGAGGGTGAGGAAACTTGCCATTGATGTATACAAGCACCAAGGAACCAAAGGTGTGTTTCTAAGTCAAATTCCTGGAAGTTGTGTTGATGTCGATAAGAGGCAACCGATCATAGGAGGGCCCTAGTGTATCCCCCATCAACGACAGGAAATGGGTATCATGATATAGATAGCATGATCAGAATGATGTTGATATGGAACTGGGTTAGGAAAGGGAGACATGAAATGAAGGCTTAAGAGTATTGTAGAGATCAACTGAATGACTTCTCTTGAACACACGAGCGACATTGAATGGAGTTGGAAGAGTTGACCAAAAACTAAAATGGAGGTTCTGAAAACGATATGATAACCAAAAGACAAGTAGATTACCCAACCCAACATCCATGGAGAAGAAGTAAAAAAGTTGCATGTTCAAGTGTGACTTTCTGCCATTAACGAAATGGAATCCCTTGTTTTCCCAATTTCTCCAACCATACTGGTCAGTACATCTTTATTTTTTAACAAGCTTGAAGATAACATATGCTTGATTTGTGAGTTCATCCTCAAATGAATCCCTCTGAGTATATTTAATGAACCCTAAGAAGTAGTGGTGCGACCTTGTCATGTTCAACAAGTCCAACATTGTTTGATGTTTTAACAAGTCCAACAAAGGTAAAACTCCACATGTTTTTCATGATTAGAGAGTTTGAAAAAGAGGCAAAAAAGAAAAATCCAACTGTTCCTTTTCATAGGTAGTCCCATAGGTTTGAAAAGGTGGAAAACAATACAAAAGAGAACCTCCTAGCCATCTTCGACTAAGGTATTACTTTTTCGTGGCTAGTCTATCTCAGTACAGAAAAGGGTTAAACTTTTACTGAGTAGATTTATTTTTGTTTACTCTTACGAGTTCAAAAACATAAGTACTCAACAATCTTTTCATCTTTTGGTAGTTTGAAAAGTGTTGAAAGAAGACTCAGTCTATAGAGCCCGAAGAAGAGATAAAATCATACTCTATGGTCAAAGTAACTTGTTCAAAAATAGTGAAAACCGGCTAACTGCTATTGACGTGCTCAAACCACCACTAGAAGGATTAAACATACATGTTTAATAGAAAAAAATGAATCATAACTATGTCAAAATACCTAAAAAATATAAAATAATCAGAAAATGAATATAAATATTCAAAATGACTTCTCATTTTTACCATTCCACTTTTAGCTTCAACAATGAGTATTTGAAGCCCTTTTGCCCTCGAAGTTCTTTAGTTGATTACAGATTCAGGGAACCATTTTGAGTGTTGTCGCACCCATGTAGGAACTAAAACCTTTCTCTTATCTTTCCATGGCTCATTTTTGTGGTTTCATGTAAAAATTTTAAGGTTTTGAGCCCATTAGGGTACATAAAACCCCCTTGTGTCGAAAACTATGTTTCACCTAGGTAGAGAAACACTGCAAACATAGTTGCAATGCTTTGGTACACAGTACTAGGGTGCGTTGGGCACATTTCTCTAAGTTTTCTTTCTGTTTTGCCTCAAGATTTGTGATATTTTTTCCATGGGAAAGAGCCTAATGGATTCCCTGTTGATGTTTCAGGTACCCATTAACACAAAATGGAATTCATTTGGAGAGAAAGAGAACATGAGGAAAAAGACTTGAATATGGAAAACAACCCTGCTACCATCCAGGCGCTCAAAAATTGTGGGTTATTGAAATACTTCTGGCTTACTGGTATGAGTCAAGAGATGGAGTTGTTGAAATACCTTGTTCATTAGTGGGATATTCAGGCACAAGCGTTCACGTTTGGGGAGAATCTATTCGAGATACAAGTAGAGGACATTTACTTTCTGATAGGATTGTTAAAGTGAGGTGCCTCCATCTCTCTTCTAGGTGGAAGAAGTTGTGGTGAGATGGTGAAAGACTATATCGCTACCTATTGTAGACCTCGAGCTCTTCAAACTCGGGATGGAAAGATTAAAAAAAAGATGTGAGCCAATTACCTTTGAGAATTATCTTGTTCATTATTTCAATATTGGTAGATAGCTCAACACTACAAGTAGCAAGCAAATCATACATCCGGTATGAGATAGAGTGTCTAGAGCCAACAGTAATCAACTGGAGTGAGGGTTCTTGATATAATATTGATCATAAACTATACTGAAGTAGAATTGATTATTTTCCAATACTGAATTAATCATTAACTTTAAGTGCTTAATGTGGAAGACTGAAGGAAAGAAACTGATTTTAAGACTTAATTAAGAGCTTAAGAAACATAATTAAACATGAATTTGCAGCAAAAACAGATATAGAAGACAACAAACATTGATTATGAAGTTCGTCCCTGAAGGACTATGTCTCCGGGTTCGCTTCCATGATGGGCGTCTGCTTTATTAGGATTGATCAAAAGATCTCTTTTACACAGAAAAACACCAGACTGAATGTGCATGTAGGCACTTCTAGTCTCTCTTAACAGATAACTCTGTCTCCTAGCTTTCCGATGCCTATCTCAGTTCCCAATTCTGCCTCTGGACAGCCAAGATACATTGAAAACAAAACGGCCTCTCTCTCTCAAAATATGAGTACAAGTCTTCAAAACCGCTAATATCCCCTTCATGAGAAATGGACTGAATTTATAGTCTTTTAGAAGCATTCAAGGCCCTGATGGCTAAAGATGGCATGTATGTGCCTCATTGAAGGTTTATTGGCCTTGGTCTTGTCACATTGTGACTTTAGGAATTAGTTACATGGTGGTTGAATTAAAATAGCATAAAACAAACAAAATAAAACCAAAATAAACTTTGTATAAAAAAACCCGCTGGCAGTCAGGAAACTGTGTGGAGAAGGTTGAACTACCAGCATGTGACTTCCGTAGTCTAACCACAGGCTACCACCCAAGCGGCCTATCCCTGATGGTTCTGGTCTGCTTTGGTGACTGTGCATGTGACAATGCACAACCCCCGATGGTTGCGGCTCCACCTAGTCGCTTATCCTTATCTGCATGGTAATCATGATGTTCACATGACCTATAACCTCTGCCCGATGGTTTTGTTCCCCGCGTAGTTAGCTGCTGCATTAACACTAGACTATGCGGTGAATTTCGGCTACCTCTGCATTCACATGTGCATTCCGTGATGTAGTCCCGCTATGGCTAGCCCTTTTGGTTAGGGACTATGTATGTTTTGTTTGCATTTTTTTTAATACAAAGCCCAAAAGGTTTAGGTCTTAGGTTTATAACATAGGTTTTTTCATTAGGTTTTGTACCATAGTGTTTGCATATGTGCTAGGTCTTAGGGCTTATCCACTTAGGATTATGACCTTAGATTTAGTATTTAACATAGGATTAAGACCTTATTACATCACCATAGTAAAACCATTACAAAAAATTTGTCACCATGATATTCCACCATGAAAAATTTAACCAACACCGGACACTGAAGAACACTAGTGAAGTTGACGAAGTTGAAGATGACCTGAATTGTTCATATACACTGGAATGACAAGATCCTCCTGGATCAATCCTGTCCACTTGAAATATTTTGGACGACAAAATTTTTATTTAATAAGATATCAAGTGAGGGTGCAGTTCCCTCACTCTCCTGATCTCCATCCACCTTGCCTTGCCCAGATTCATCCCCATGAGTGCCACTCGAAGATATTCAACATCTCCACACCTCAAAGATCAAACCTTTCTATCCAAGATGGTATCTTCCTGCAACGCACTCATATACTTAGGTGCCAAATCATCAATAGTCGGAATATGTGTATCTTCCTTGGGATCCACGCTCATCGGAGGTTCATACAATTTCAAATTTTCTACATTTACAACTAAGTAAATACGCATGTAAGGAGGTAAATCTAATCGAAATGCATTATTTCAAATCTTCTCATCAATCTTGAAAGGACCATACCTGATGGGTTTCAATTTCTTACCTTCTCCTTTCAATCTGTCTTTAATGATATACAACCATACCTGATCGCCGAACCAGAAATGATGATTGACTCGATGATTTTCATGGAGCATTTTGTACATTTCCTAACTCTTCTCTAACTAATCCTGCACTACCTCATGTATCTATTGTATCTGTGGAGAACTTAACTTCTTTGTTGGCATCATCATTTTCACCCACTTTATCCTCTTCATCGAACATGAAATCCATCAGTGACTTTGGCAAATACCCAAAACATGTCTCAAATGGCAATTGATTAGTCAAAGAATGTAAGGCTTGATTGTAAGCATGTTGCACATAAGGTAATGATTCATCCCACAACATAGGATGTTTACTGCAGTAACCTCAGATAATATGTGTGACTGTCATGTTCACCACTTATGTCTATACATCATTATTTGGATGAAAATTTGTGCTCTTCTTCAGCTTTGTGTCCATGAGCCCCCACAAAGTGGACCAAAATTCTCCTACAAAAGGAGCATCTCGATCAAAAATAATGGAAGTAGGTAACCCAAAATGAACCCATACCTGTTCGAAGAACATCTTTGCAGTGTGTTCAGTTGTCACTTTCTTTTTGTACGGAACAAGAATACACATCTTGCTAAATCTATCAACCACAACATACATGTAATCATGTCCTCTCCTAAGCATCAAAATTCCTCCAAAAAAGTCCATGGAAATGTTGTCCCATGGTCATGAAGGAACTGGAAGTGGAATTTACAAACTGATCTTTCGATTACTTGGCTTGCTGGTTGAACACATCACACATCCTTTAATGTACTTACCAAATATTTCATACATGTGAGGCCAGTAACAATAGCTTTGAATTTGTGGAATAGTCTTGCTTACACCAAAATGTCCTGAAATGCGAGAAGAATGTGCTTCCCGAATAACATGCACCCTTTTTCTCTATGGTATGCACAACTTACCCAGATGATATAACAACCTGTCATGAATATGATAATTGAATTCTTCCACTTGAGCATCATGAGTTAGTGATTCATAAATATCTTTGAAATCAACAATGGTACTATATTGTTCTATATAAATTTCATGTTTTAAAGAACTATTCTGCAACACTGCTAAAGCATTCAAAGATAGTCTAGACAACATATCAACTACTTTGTTTATCACACCTTTCTTGTTCTTAATTACTAAGTGAAATTGTTGAAGAATTCCCATCCATTTGTAATAATGAAATTGTTGCAACTTAGTATGAGACTGAAGGTACTAAAGCAGCTGATGATCTGTGTGAAACATTGCTTCCTTACCCATTAAATAATGTTTCCATTTCTTAACACTTTCAACGAAAGAAAATAGTTCTTTATCATATGTTAGATAATTCATTACTACCTTAGAAAAAGTTTCAAAATGAAAACAAATTGGTTTCCCTTTTTGAAGTAAGACTGCACCCATTGCAAAACCACTAGCATCTGTTTCAATTTTGAATGGCCATTGAAGATCTAGTAAAGCTAATATTGTTGTTGTGACAATTTTCTGCTTAATTGTATCAAAAGATTTTTTTTGTTTTCCTCCTCACTGTAAGGGAAGTTTAGAACATATTAAAGCATGTAACACTAATGCAATCAAAGAAAATTGAGCAATAAATTTCCTCCAATACTAAATTACACCTATGAAACTTCTAACTTCAGTCAGATTTGTTGGAAATAATACTGAGAGGGGGGGTGAATTAGTATTAGTTGTTTAACAATTTTTCATTTCCATAAACAAATTGATATATGCTACTTCTGTTAATTAAACTTGCATATATATGCAACTGTGTTTAGATAAACCCGCATATATCTTGCAAACTTCTAATCTAGTTAGCTGATCTTAATCTATGTATTAAAACCATAAAAACAGTAATCAAGTGCAGTAAACAGTACAGGCAATCGCACATGAACACAAGATATAAGGTAGAAACCCAATGTTGGTGAAAACCACCTACTGCAATTCGTCTTTATCTTCTTTTAATAAGAAACTTCTTTTTACAATATTTATGTACTGGTGCAGTGTTATACTAGTACGCAAGCTTCTACCTACAGAAGGCTACAACCTTCTCTCATTCTCCAACTTCTCCTAGAAGGGAGCTACAACCCCCTTAGATCTTGTACTAGCTAATGTACTAGTACGTAGGTGCTAACCTACAGAAGGCTACAACCTTCTCTTTTCTTCCAGGGACCACATTTCATAAATTTTGAGATTGGATCCATCAATAACATCAATCAAACATCAAATATATCTGCATCAAACAATCTCCTTTGCACCCATCAAAACTGAATCAAACAATCACTTCTCTGAATGCTGTAATAGTAACAATAACCAGAAACCAATCCTGAACCTAGAACACTGCAGCAATAAATAGAAGTAGCTAAAACATATTTTATGAGATGTACGCTACTTCAATATGTAGAACCTGTGTGCATATGTTGTTATATTAAGGCAAACCTACGTATACACTGTTTTGAATTACCTAACCAGTGTGTATACGCACCCCTGCTATGCTGAACCTACGTACAGATCTATAAAAGATAATTTTCCCTTTTCAACAATTCAAACATCAGTTATACCCAGATCATCAGATTTATAGATCAAGTCGTGCGCCAAATATAACAGAACAAAATCACACAAAGATACTTCTATTCAAGCCTTAAGATCTTAACCCATCAATAGAACTCATCCTTCTCCTAGCGCTCAGGTTTCTCCTTGATTCAGATCCAACTATGCACCATAACCCAATGACCAGTATTCTAGATCTTGTTCTTCATAAGATATCCAATACTTGAGTGCCTTTGCCTAATGATCTCCTTCCCGTTTTATAGTCTTAGGCCTTACTCAATATCATGGTCCAAAACCATTTCGAACCAATAACTAGGTCCAAATTCCTAGGTTCAACACTTCATATGAGATACCATGGTCCAAAACCATATGTCCGAATACCAGGGACCAAAAACCAATTTTTCCAATCTATACACACTTTTCTGTGCATGAAAGTGCGTGTATACGCATACGCGCCTTTTGGTCTGTGAATCCACGTGTATACATGGCTTGGTCAATGGGAACCTGCATATACCACCTTTTCCTTTGTTTTGAGAGCCTGTGATCCTGAACTATCATCTAAGTGATGTGCCGAGTGAGTTGCCATCAAGGACAATACATGTGCCATAGTGCCAAGCTTGTGTCATAATGCCAACAATCTCCCTCTTTGGACTTAATGGTAACCCCAAGTCACTCTCCCCTTTTGTCATCAAGGGCAAAGGGTTATGCTCCCCCTGAGTACATGGTGAAATCTCTGCTCTGCTAAAGTGTGTTGTTCATGCTCCCCTTGACTGTAAGGAAGGTCTACAAAAATATGTTCTAAAAGAAGAACATGACTCTATACATCATAAATGACCTTCCTATACCTAAAGACTCATACATACATCCATCTCCCAACCAAGTGGGGATATACCAATATTGACTCATCCACCTAACCAAGTGGGGATACACCAAAAGCTTATACATGATAAAGCAAGAACATTACATCATCCATCCCAAGCATAGTGGGGAAACAAGATAGGTCGTTACATGACCTTGATAATAAAAGAAATACGTGACATAAAGACTAAGTATCTAAGATAGGACTATGATAGTCATCAGAAACTATCATCAGCAGCATCTGTCAATCACCATCCAGACTAGCAACCATGATCTCCTTCTTCACTTGTTCCACCTGAATCAAAAACAACTGTGAAATTGTACCCAGATCTTCTAAGGTAATGCCAACAATGGACTATTAGAAGTATATTCTCCCCCTGAACCTGTACCAAATGATTAGACCCACATCATACTCTTTTCAACCTAAGTCTAACCCATTGATATTCTTCAAACCAACATATATGCCACTGTTTGCACAGAAACCTGCGTATGTACGCGGATACACTTCATGAAACTCGCGTACAACCACTATTCTCTGAAACAGATAAGTGTCAAAAGCAAGATGATGCATCAACTACTCCCAACTTCTATCTGAGGTATTCAAATGTCTCTCTGGGCAGAGGTTTGGTGAATATATCAACAACCTGTTCCTTGGAGGGAACATACTCCAATTTGACTTTTTGTTCAAGCACTTGTTCCTGAAGAAAATGATATTTGATAGGTATGTGCTTAGTCTTGGAATGCATGACAGGATTATTTGAAATACTGATTGCACTTGTATTATCACATAAAATGGAGATAGGTGGAGTACAAGTGATTTGAATGTCTTGCAATGTTTGCATCATCCAAAGGAGTTGTGTGCAACAAGATGCAGCAGCCACATATTCTGCTTCAGCTGTAGATAATGCAATTGAACTTTGTTTCTTACTGAACCAAGACACCAATCTGGAACCCATAAAGAATGCAACACCACTAGTACTTTTTTTGTCATCCACACTTCCTTCCCAATTTGCATCTGTATATACATGAAGTGTTAGATCTGTATCTCTAGGATACCATAAGCCATAGTTTTGTGTTCCCTGAAGATATTTGAGAATCCTTTTAACTGATTGAAGGTGTGCTTCTTTTGGATTTTCTTGGAATCTTCCAACTATACCCACTTCATGCATGATGTCTGGTCGAGTACCTGTTAGATAGAGCAGACTACCAATGATGGATCTATAGGTTGGTTGATGTACTGCAGCTGATTCATCATTTGCGCTGAAGCTGCATCCTATTACCAAAGGGGTACATACTGGTTTCGAATCTTCCATGCCATATTTCTTCAAGATCTGCTTGAGGTACTTGGTTTTTGATAGAAAGATACCATCTTTGTTTTGTTGGACTTGTAAACCAAGAAAATATGTGAGCTCACTAAGCAGGGACATTTCAAATTCTTTCTGCATCACGAAGGAAAAGTTTTGACTCATGTCTTCTTCATTGCTACCAAATATGATATCATCAACATATACAACAAGTATTAGCAATTTATCATTGTCAATTTTTATATATAGATTGCTATCTATTGATCCTTTTGAAAAACCTTGTTGATGGAGGTATTTGTCCAAATGATAATACTAAGCCCTTGGAGCCTGTTTAAGACCATAGAGAGCCTTTTTGAGTTTGCATACAAGTTTTGGATCATTTCCAAGGATAAATCCATCTGGTTGCTCAATATACACTTCTTCTTCTGAGTCTCCATTTAGAAAGGCAGATTTCACATCCATTTGATATTCTTTGAACTTCTCAAAGCTAGAAATAGCAAGGAACATTATTATTGCTTCAAGTCTGGCAACTGGTGCAAAAGTTTCTTCAAAGTCTATACCTTCTTGTTGAGCATACCCTTTACAAACAAGTCTAACCTTGTTTCAAATAACATCTCCATTTTCATTCAACTTGTTTTTGAATATCCATTTTGTCCCTATGACTTTCTTATCATTTGGTCTAGGAACCAACTTCCAAGTGTTATTCTTTTCAATCTACTCAAGTTCTTCATTCATGGTCTTGACCCACCGTTCATCTTTGCATGATTCACTTACATTTCATGGTTCAATGAAGGAGAGCAATGCTAGATAGCTTGAAGCTTCTGTAATAGTTCTTCTTGTTTGTACACCTGCCTCTTTCTGCCCCAAAATTTAGTCTCTGGATGGTTCTTCTGGGCGTACTTGGATGGAGTCTTTTCTTCTACCCTTATCTATTCTTCTGGTGCCTCATAGGTTTCTTCTTCATCATTAGTCTGATTTGATGTTGAAGGATAGTCCTTATCATCTTCAATATCTTTTAATTTTACCTACTTTGAATTGTATCCTGCTTCATCAACCACCACATCAATACTTTCAACAATTTTTCCAAGTCTTTTATTGTAACACTTATATCCTTTACATCGGGAAGAGTAACCAATGAGAATGCCTTCATTCGCTCTAGGTTCAAACTTACCAAGCTTTTCATCAATCCTTTTGATGTAACATTTGCTTCCAAAGACTTTGAAGTATTTTACAGTAGGTGTCTTACCATACCAAAGTTCATGAGGAGTTTGAGTGCTATTTACCCGGACGTTTGTTTTGTTGAGAATAGTAACGGCAGCAAATGCAGGTTCACCCCAGAAGGTTGCAGGAGTTCTAGATTCATCAAGCATAGCACAAGCCATTTGTTGAACTGTTATGTTCATCCATTCTACCACTCCATTTTGCTGAGGATTCCTTGCAGTGGAGAATTCCCTTCTTATTCCATGTTCTTCACAAAAGTCAAAAAATTCATCCAAGGTAAATTCCCCTCCTTGATCAGATGTGAGGCATTTGATTTTGCAATCTGATTCATTTTCAACCAAGGCTTTGAAAGCTTTGAACTTTTCAAAAGCTTCATCTTTATGCTTCAGAAGTCCTATCCAACACATCCTTAAAAAATCGTCAATGAAAAATATAAAGTATTCTTCTCCACGAGGTGACTTTTTCCTTGATGGACCACATAAATCAGTATGGACAAGTTCAAGTGGCTTACTAGCTGATCCTTCCTTCTCAGGGAAATGGGTCTGGTTTGCTTACCAAACTGACATGATTTGCATATTGTATTGTCAAGAATTCTAATGTCAGGAAAATCGCGAACACCCTGATATTTGCATGCTTTCCTTATCTGAGGGAAGCTTAGATGCCCCAATATTCTATGCCATAGCCAGTGTTCATCATTTTTGCTTAGATAGCATTGTTGTTGTCCTCCCTTGAGTATGTATAAATTATTTGGATTTCTTATGCCTTTGATCACTGTTTCTCCTGTATCAAGCTCATGAACAATACATCCATTTGATCGAAATACTACCTCATTTCCTTGATCACACATTTGACTAACACTTAATAGATTATGCTTTAATCCATCAACATACATAACATTTCTAGCTTTGACCTCTTCCTTTAAAAGAACAGAGCCTTTACCTTTTATGAGCGCAGGAGTGCCATTTCCAAATGAGACCTTCCTTTCCTTTTCTAAGGCACTATATGACTGAAGTTTTTCTGTATCACCTGTCATATGTCTCAAGCATCCATTGTCGATGTACCACTAATTTTCCTGTCCTTCCGCATATAAGGCTATACCAGACCTTTCTGGTTGTGGTTCTTTCTTTCTCCATGTTTTGGGACCCAATGAAGCTTGAGATGTTTGCTCAAACTTACTCCTGCATTCAGTATCTTCATGACCGAAGTTGTTACAAATAGAGCATTCTATTTCATTTTCAAGAGCAAAAAAGTTATTGTAGGTCCTCTTCATGATCCCAGTCACACTCCTTTGATTTCATGCTTCTCTAGTCATGATGGTCTTGTAGGCAACACATTGAGCAGCTTTGTGTCCAAAGTTATGACATGAGAAACATTGGCCATTAAAGAAATTCCTGCGATTATCAAATCTACTGACTAGGTGATTGGCATTCATCCTTGAGGAAAGCTGAGAATGATTTACCTATGGTTGGTTGTAGCTTCTGTTCATCCATGAAGTAGATTGACCTCAATTTACCTGGTAATCTGCTTTATGTCTTTGCTAACGATTGTTAATCTGTTCACTTCTCCTTGCTGCATCAAGATAAATTTTGGAACTGGATGGCTTTTGTGCTTGAGATGCTTCTTCAGTATATCCAAGACTTGTTTTGATTAGAGGAGAACGCTGCACTTTGATAATCTCATCTAAAGTTTTAGATCCTTTAGCAAATCTAAGATTGAGAGCTTTTGTTTTCTCAATATCTTTTCTAGGTCCCACAATTTCACATTCTAACTTTTCATTTTGTTTTTCTCTTTCAACAAGTTGGAATGTCAGAGTGTTTATAATCATACTCTTTTCTTCTAAATAGATTTTAAGTATAGAAATTTCTTCATAGAGATCATCTTCATCTATAGCATCCAAGAAATCAGCATCTTCAAAAGCCATCAAAAGTCTATAATCATTATTATGTCCATCTTCATCACTATTTGAAAACCCATTGCTATCTTCATGTGTATAATAGCTCTTTTTACTTACATTCTGTTTTCTTTTCCATTTAACTGGTTCCTTACCTTTATCAAGCTTATCTTTATGAGGACATTTGGCTGCATAGTGACTGACTCTTCCACAAGTAAAGCATTTGAAAGGTAGCTTACCTCTGAATCTTCCAGAACCCCTTTGAAGGTTTTTGACAAAGTTTGATTCTTCCTCTCCTTCTGACTCATTGTATTCTCCTTTTCCTGAAGTTTTGAATGTGGCTTCTCTCATGTCTGATGGACCCCCTCTTCTCATTTTGAAAGCAGTTAGGATTCCGTGCAGCTGTGACATGGTAATACTCTGAAGATTCTATTTTTCTTCTATGGCAGAAAACTTTGATTCAAACTTAGAGGACAAAGATCTTAGAACCTTTTCAACTAAAGTGATTTCTTTTATCTCTTCACCCAAATTTTTCATGTGATTAACAATATCATCTATACGTAAGAAATAATTAGCCACACTTTCATCATTTTGCATTCTAAGAGTTTCATATTGAATTCTGAGAGATTGTAGTTTTGCACGTTTTACCTGATCATCTCCTTCATAGGTTAGAACAATCTTGTCCCATATTTCTTTGGTAGTTTTGAGCTGCATAACCTTGATGAATTCTAATTGAGATAGACTCCACAATAGTGTATTGACAACCTTTGCATTTGTTTCATACTGCTTTTTACCAACCGTATCTATAGGAGTTGCTGATGGAAATGTGTATCCTCCTTCCACGATATCCCAAACTTCTGTACCAAGAGATTGAATATAGATTGTGATTCTTACCTTCCAATAGACGAAGTTGCTCCCATCAAAGATTTGTGGTCTAATAGATGCCTCTTTTTCGTAGCTACTCACGATGATAGATCTTCCTTCAAGTGATCAAGCTTCTTCTGAAGGACCTAGCTCTGATACCAATTGTTGGAAATAATACTAAGAGGGGGGGTGAGTCAGTATTAGCTGTTTAACAAATTTTCATTTCCATAAACAAATTGATATATGCTACTTCTGTTAATTAAACCTGTGTATATACGGAACTGTGTTTAGAGAAACCCTTGTATATCTTGTAGACTTCTAATTTAGTTAGCTGATCTTAATCTGTGTATTAGAACCGTAAAAGTAGTAATCAAGTGCAGTAAACAGTACAAGCAATCACACATGAACACAAGATATAAGGTGGAAACCCAATGTGGGTGAAAACCACCTGCTGCAATTCGTCTCTATCTTCTTTTAATAAGGGACTTCTTTTACAATATTTTTGTACTGGTGCAGTCTTATACCAGTACACAGGCTTCTACCTGCAAAAGGCTACAACCTTCTCTTTTCTTCCAGGGACCATGTTTCATAAATTTTCAGACTAGATCCATTAATAACATCAATAAAACATCAAATATATCTGCATCAAACAATCTCCTTTACACCCATCAGAATTGAATCAAACAATCACTTCTCTGAATGCTGTAACAGTAACAGTAACCAGAAAACAATTTTGAACCCATAACACTACAACAATAAACAGAAGTAGCTAAAACATATTTTATGAGATGTACACTACTTCAATATGTAGAACCTGCATGCATACACTGTTATATTAAGGAAAACCTGCATATACGTTATTTTGAATTACCTAACGATCATGTATACGTGCCCTAGCTATGCTGAACCTGCGTACAGATCTATAAAAGATAATTTTCCCTTTTCAACAATTCAGACATCAGTTATACCCAGATCATCAGATTTATAGATCAAGTCATGCGCCAAATATAACAGATCAAAATCACACAAAGATACTTCTCTTCAAGCCTTAAGATCTTGACCCATCAATTGAACTCAACCTTCTCTTAGCGCTCAGGTTTCTCCTTGATTCAAATCCAGCTATGCACCATAACCCAATGACCATTATTCTAGATCTTGTTCTTCATAAGATATCCAATACTTGAGTGCCTTTGCCTAATGATCTCCTTACCCTTTTATAGTCTTAGGCCTTACTCAATACCATGGTCCAAAACCATTTCAAACCAATACTTGGGTCCAAATACATGGGTTCAACACTTCGGACGAGATACCATGGTCCAAAACCATATGTCCAAATACTAGGGACCAAAAACAAAGATTTCCAAACTGTACTCACTTTTCTGTGCATGAAAGAGCCTGTGATCCTGAACTGTCATTTGAGTGATTTGCCGAGTGAGTTGCCATCAAGGACAATATCTGTGCCATAGTGCCAAGCCTGTGTCATAATGCCAACAACATTATGTGGTCTTGGCCACTTAACAATCACATTGATTTTAGATGGATCTATTTTCAAACTTCCACCTCCAACTATGTAACCAAGATAATTCAGTGAATTTTTCCCAAACTCACATTTGGAAAGTTTAAGGTACAATTTTTCCATGTGCAACACTTCGAAAACCTGCTTAACATACCTAACATGCTCTTCCATACTGGAACTGAAAATCAGGATATCATCTAAGTAGATTATGACAGATTTATTAATGTATGGGTGGAATACATCATTCATAACCTGCATGAAAGTTTTTGCCACATTACACAAACCAAAAGGCATTACTAACCATTCAAATAGTCCTCGCCTAGTTTTGAATGCAGTTTTCAAGATGTCATTTTTTGCAATGTCAGTTTGATGATATCCACTTCGCAAATCTAACTTAGTGAAATAAACAACATTTTTGAGTTGATCAAGTAAATCATCTATCCTAGGAAGAGGATACATGTTTTTTATTGTGATTTTGTTTAAGGCACTAAAGTCGACACACATTCTCCATGTCCTGTCTTTCTTAGGAACCAAAATTATAGGTGAGCCACATGAAGATCAATTGGGTAAGATGCAACCTTTTTCAATCAATTATTGGATTTGTTTCTTTATTTCTTCGTTATCTATAACTTACATGCGATACATTACGATATTAGGAAGAGGGGAATCAGACATCAATTTTATCTCATGTTGTATTTCTCTCTTACAAGGAAGATGTTTTGGTTCTTTAAATAGACTTGGAAAAGATTCTACTTCTTTAACAAAACTATCTTTAATCTAAGACTCACAACCTAAAAAAGCATCATGTATATCCCTATCTTGTTCTTTTACAACCATGAGTACATATTTCTTACTTTAACTTATTAATCACTTATCTAATTAACTGAAAATAAATCGAAGTGTGATTTGAGTTTATGTGCCCTGACAATATATTCAATCCCATCTTTCTTAAGGTGATATTTATGCTCTTTCCTATGAAACATTGCATCATGATCATAGAGATAAGGACTTCCTAGCACTACTCCACATATGTCTGCTGGAATCACATCTAAATCCACTTCATCAATGTAATTAGTTGTGATGGAAAATTTTAAATGACACTGCTTTGTGACATTAATCCAAGTCTCTTTATTTAGCCAACCTAATGGGTATGGTCTTGGATGATTCTGTGTCTCCAAACCCAATTTCTTAACTAAATCTTTAGATATGAAATTTTCCTTTGATCCACTGTCAAATAATTTAGTTATTTTCTTGCGCCTAGAAGTTATCCTTATATGGAATAATTCAACCCTTTATCCTCATTCGGAAGATTTATGTTTGAAGAAGGTACATAAGTACTAGAACTTGAACTAGTTTCAGAAATTTTACCTGTCGAAAACATTACATTACTTTCCCTTCATCACCTGAGTCAGAGCCCAAATCCTATTGGATTGATGCATTAGCCTTCTTTTCACCTTTCTTCTTCTAGAACTTCTTTGGTTTGAGTTCTGGGTGAAGTTTCCAAAATTTGGATTCATCATGTCTGTTCCTCTAACAATGAATACAAGTAGGTCTTTCACTTTCCTTCTGAGCTATCGTTGATCTCTTTCCCTTCAAATTTCTCTTCCTCTTCCTATCTTTGGAATCCTTGATTTCCAACTTTCTGGATGTTTTTGGTGAAAACTTGCATGGTCTGCCACCTGATTCAATATGTATGTCTTGAACACACACTTCATCAAAGTCATGAGGATTAAACATCAACAATGTGTGCTGTAAATATGAATGTAAATTTCCAATGTACTATAATAAAGTTTCACGTGTATCCAATGGAATACCATGCACCAAAGCCTTCTTCCTGAACTCCTGAGTAAACTCCTGAACATTCTACCCTTTACCTTGCCTCAAATGCTGCCAATCAATAAAAGTTTGTTGCATGTATCCCAAAGGATATATTTGTTTTCAGAGAGCTTTTGAAAACTTAGACCATGAAGAGATGACTTTACCTTTCCACTTTACATCTATTTTTTTTTTACTTTCCCAGTAGATTAAAGGTGTTCCCCCCATTCTAAGTGTACTTAACTGAATTTTTGTTTTTTCATCAAAAATGTTATGGATACGACAATACACTTCTAACTTCTTAATCCAGTTACCTATATTTTCATGATTCATTTTTCCATCGTAAACAGGTAGTTCAAATTTAACATCAAGTTTCAAAAGAGATGATTTCTTAGGTTTATTTTTTGTTTCTGAATTTGAACTGGAAGAAGAAGAAGAAGAAGAAGAAGATGGAGATGATGGAGGAGAAGGAGGTTTATCAGCCTTGACTTTTCCCTTTTCCTTCTTCGATGTCCTTGAAGGAGAAGCTGCATCTCTCACCATCTTATCTTCGTATAGTTCTCCCAACATTTGTTGCATGCTCCAAATCACTTGCTGAAATTGTTCCTCATTCATGACCTTCCCTTCAGGAGTTTCACCTGCATCGGATCATGTCATTGTCGATTTATGAGCGACTTTTCGCTTTCCAATTTCTGGATTAAACTCCTCAAGTGTTCTCCATGTCATGAATTAGACCTGGTTAACATTCGCTGGAAAAAATTCTACAAAACACAAACTACTATGATACCAAATTATATGACCTAATATTGATCATAAACTATACTGAATTAGAATTTATTATTTTCCAACAGTGAATTGATCATTAACTTTAACTGTTGAATGTCGAAGACCGGAGGAAAGTAACTCATTTTAAGACTTAATCAAGAACTTAAGAAACATAATTAAACAGGAATTTGCAGCAAAAATAGAGATAGGAGACAACAAACATTGATTACATAGTTCATCCCTGATGGACTACATCTTCAGGTGCACTTTCAAGATGGGTGTCTGCTTTATTAGGATTGATCGAAAGAGGTATTTTACATAGAAAAATCACTAGACTAAATGTGCACGTAGGAAATTTTGGTCTCTGTCAATAGATATCTCTCTCTCCTATCTTTCTAATTCTTATCTCAGTTCCCAATTCCGCCTCTAGACGACCAAGATACACTGAAAACAAAACTTCCTTTCTCTCTCAGAATCTGAGTACAAGTCTTAAAAACCTCTAATATCCCCATCATGAGCAATGGATTGAATTTATATTCCTTTATATGCATTCGAGGCCCTGATGGCTAAAGATGGCATGCATGTGCATCATTGAAGGCTTATTGGCCTCGGTCTTGTCACATTGTGACATTAGGCATTAGTTACATGGTGGTTGAATTAAAATAGCATAATACCGACAAAAGAAACCCAAAATAAACTTTGGATAAAACAAACCCGCTGGCAGTGAGGAAACTATGCGGAGAAGGTTGAACTGCCAACATGTGACTGTCGTTGTCTAAACCCAGGCTACCACCCAAGAGGCTTATCCCTAGCAGTTATGATCAGCTATTGGTGACGATGGATGTGACAACGCACAACTCCTGATGGTTGTGTCTCCACCTGGTGGCTTATCCTTATCTATGTGGTAACCACGCTTCTCACATGACCTATAACCTCCGCCCGATAGTTCCTTTCCCCACATAGTTAGCTATTGTGGTTAACACTAGGCTATGCAGTGACTGCCAGCTATCTCTATGTTCACATGTGCATTCTCTAACATGGTCCCTCTGCGGTTAGGGATTGTGTATGTTTTGTTTGCATTATTTTTAATACAAAGTCTGAAAGGTTTAGGTCTTAGGTTTATAACATAGGTTTTTGCATTAGGTTTTGTACCATAGTTTTTGCATATGTGCTAGGTCTTAGGGTTTAGCCACTTAAGATTATGACCTTAGATTTAGTATTTAGTGTAGGATTAAGACCTTATTACATCACCATATTAAAACCATTACAACAACTTTGTCACCATGACATTCCACCATGAAAACTTTAACCAACACTAGACATTGATAAACATTGGTGAAGCTGGCAAAGCTAAATATGACCTGAACTCCTTGGATACACTAGACTGACAAGATCCTCCTAGATGAGTTCCTTGATCAATTTGAAGGAAAAATTTACTAAAGAAAAGGAGGGGAAGTTAAAAAACTTCAGTTATGGAATGATATTAATCTATTTTCCTCTAGAGTGGATACCATTAATGCTTCCTCAACAAATTCTACTTGAGCCCATCGATCTAAGGACCCTACAGATGAGGAGGTGGATAAACCACACGAGACAACATGTAGGACCATCCATGATCAAATTTTCGCCAACATTATTTGCATTATTGTGTAGATAGTTCATCATTATTCATGATTATCCTTATGCAGGGATGGATTTCTGCGATGATCCTCAGCTCGAGTTTCCTGAGGGTGAGAAATGGGATGCTTCAGGTAAGATAATTTGATAATTAAGTTTTTGAAATTTCTGCAATTTTTTTGTGTTTTCTTTTGTTCCTGAGATTAAACTATTTCATATTTTCGTGCAGACATTGGACTTGTTCAACCAGTAGGTGCAGTGGAATCAATATAGGTCACTGTGGTAGGACAAGATGCGCTACATGATATTGAGGTAGTTGAGATCCTATCATATGTGGAGCACCACATGAAGGGACCGACACACAGGATCGATCAGACCACGGTTGATCAACTTCCATTGTGACTTCAGCGACACACTATTGGAGTGCCTAGTCGTATTGGTCGATTACTGTGCAAAATAGCTTTTGCAATGTTGTTTTGTCATGAGCACCACTAATTTGTCTACTTAGATGTTTTTCATGTAGTTTTTATATCGGTGATGTAGCCATATGTGTCTCGAGGCACACATTTTGTAAAACCAAAATTAATATATCTATATATCTATATATATATAGATATATATATATATATATATATCTATATATATATAGATATATCTATATATATATATATATATATATATATATATATATATATATATATATATATATATATATATATATATATATATATATATAGATATATATATATAGATATAGATATATATTCATTGTTTCCTAGCTCTTATTCTATTTTTAATATGATGTGATGTGAATTGGAAGTTATTTACATTCGTTGAAAATGTCGATCTAAAACAAAATTATCTAGAGCATTTACTAATGTGTAAAGATTTCTAGAAATATGTTCATATCGTGTGAAATAGAAATGTCCTTCCAGAACACGCACTCTCAAAACCATGTGAAGGATAACAGGATTTCTCATTGAAACGATATTATAAGGTTATAGTACTACAAGTTGTGAGTCAAGCTTGATGACTATATGGCAGATACCATGTGAAATAGAATGAGATAGTAGCTCAACCACTTGCTATACTTAGTGATGTTGTTAGTAGAGCGACCAATTCAAATCCCTTGCATGCTCACTAGCGTGTCATTTGCAGCAAAGATAGCCCACGCTGTGAAGGATAGGTTCAGAGTAATACAGTTAGCACCATCAACATAACCAATCTACAGTTCGAGAGAGGTTGACATCTACAATCAAAAAGTAAAAGGAATCAACGGAAACCATGGGAAACTTTGAAAACTACATTGCAAACACACTAAACACACTTATAGAGGGTATGTACATAGTGTAGTACACATGGGATCAAGCATAGTATTCTTTTAGGTACAACCCATTTCTAGGCTATGCAAGTGGAAATCAATTAAGCTCTTCTAACTCACAAGCCATTTTTGCAAGGATAGTCTTGACAATGTATGGGCCCAGCCACGTAGGCTAGAACTTTCATGGACCTAACTTGTCTGCCTCATGGTCATATAGGAGATCCCCTTCCGAAAAGACTCTAGGCTTGAAAATTTTGTCATATTACTCTTTGATGTGTCTTTTATGGGCTTCATTGACTAATAACAAACGAGTTAGATGTAAAAGACACTCCTCCTTGGCAGAAGTAGTAGGAAGAAGTTTGATAGCAAGTTTCAACAACGGAATTTTGAATTTGATGGGGAGGATTGCTTCCAAACCATAGACCAACTGGAATGGTGTGAATCTGGTAGCAGTCCTAATTGAGCTTCGGTATGCCCAAAAGGATGCAAAAAGAGTCAAGTGCCAATCTGATTTGTGGACCCCTATCATATGTTGAAGCATAGTCTGAGGAACTTTGTTGATCTCCTCAATTTTTGCGTTAGCTTGAGGATAATAGGGAGTAGAATTTTCATTTGAAATTCCCAATTTGGCAGCTAGTTCAGTCATCATATGATTCTGAAAATGCTTTCCATGATCCGTAACTATTTCTTGCAGAACACCAAACCTAGCAATCATATGGTTGAAGAAAGAATAAGTTACCATTTCACCGGTGTTGTTAAATGTAGACATCGCTTCATCCCAATTTGTAAAGTAGTCAATAGCGACAATAATATAGCCATGCCCCCAGCTGAATGAGGGTTACATGTCATAAAGTCAATACCCCATTTCAAAAAGGGAACAATAATGATAATGGGATGTATACGAGGCTCAACAAAATTAGGTAAGTATACATCTCTAAGATTATCATCAATGGAATCTGGTAAGGAGGAACGATGATGATGTTCATACCATGTTGTGTTGTCTAACGTTATGATCTCCATGATGCTTTCATCGGTAGAGAATATACACAAGAATGGATCAAAGAGCATGCTATAATCCATTGATCAATCTATCCAATTGATGGAAGAAACATTATGGGCCACACAATTTGAATAGATGGCTTCATAATATTTCCCAATGGGGTTAAGTTGCATTCGCTCACCAAAACGTTTGATGTCATTTTCATCAGGTACAATCCATGGATCGGCTAGGATCATAGAGGATGATATCATGTTAATATAAGAAATCGAAGGGGAGGAGATGGGAAGGAGAGGGGGAGGTATCGAAAAGGTTCTAATAAGCGATGAATCCTTCAGCAAACCAACTCTAACATGCTAATAGGACTCTAGGGCTTCCCCTACAATTGTGACACTTCCATTAACATTGGAATTAGAGGAAAGGAGATAATTTGGAAGTAAGTCAAAACGATGGCAGCCATAGCGTAAACCCATGTACATTCCCATAGAATATTATAATATAGAGGTTCATTGATAACTTCTATTTCAATGGAGATGACTTTGCCTCCTAGTTCCACTTGGAGGGAATTCAAAATCCCACAAGGTTTGTATGTTCTTCCGTCAAAGGATTTTAATGTGGTGGTTGATTAACTCGGTTGGGATGAATGAATCACCTTCTATCAAGACAAAGACATGATGTAGGTTGAGGATCCCTCATCCACAATAGAATGATGAATTTTCTTACCATGGATAATGACTTGAATCATAAAATCTAACTGAGGCAGAAGTTGAGGGGTATAGTTTTCATGAGAGAAAACCACTAGGTTGGAATCTGATGGATCCACACATCTAATAGCTAACAACAAGGAGTTCTTTTGAGTGGGGCAGTTTTGCAACACGTCAAGGATAAACATAGATGATGGAGACTGAGCGAAGTGTTCAACTAAATTGTAATTTTTAGTTGCCCTCGAATGAAGGTTGAAAGTAGAATTATGGATAACACCCTTCGGAAGCTTGATAGTCAATTTCATAGGAACCAGAGGTGGAACAAGATCAGATGAAGGTGGTGTCAATTTGCCAAGTTGATCAATAGCGTTCCCATTCATTGGATTCACATTACCATAGTCTTTATTTTGAGTGGCCACCATGACATCAAATTTGAACTTTGAAGCAGAAAGCATCACAACCGTGTTAGAGGAAGAAGCATCCTTAGCAACCATATGAGTCTCCAAATTGGGAAACGGGTTGGTCAGCACAACCAGAGAAGTGGAGGATTTAAGAAACTAATTCACTTCAGCGTGGTGCAGAAAATCATGTGTAAAGTTATCCCCGTTACAAATCAAACATGGGTATCAAGGATTTCGATTCTTGGCAGAAGATGAATTTGTTTGTTTATCGTGCGGTGACGAATATTTATTTTTCTTACCTTTACCTTTCTTCTTGATTCCAGGCCATTTTTGAGACTTTACTTTATCAGATGATACAAAATTTGTCTTAGAAGAAAAATCTGGACGAGGATGGTGTTGAGGGTTTTGTGCACGAGCAGTTAGAGAAATACTAGATGGTTTACTCATCGACTACTAACTGGAAGAACCTATAATGCCATCGGAAGCATGAGATTCTTTACTAGGTGAAGGAGGAACAATATTCAAGGGTATCAAAGTATTTGGTATCTTATCATAGAGTGTTCTCGATTGGGTATAAAACAAATATAGATATTAAGCGCGAGAAATAAATTTCTCTTCCTTCACAAATCCACCTTTTTCCACATCTTCTATTATGGGAGCCAACAGAAATTTGAAAAACCATTCTACTAACAATTGATTGGGAACATAAGACTTGACCAACCGGCGATGATACCTCAACCCATAAATGTGGTCCAAAATGTGAGTAGAGTCTGATTGTTTGAAGGTAGTCAATAGTTCCGTTCTAGTTTCATATCTGATGGGAAACTAGAAATGTGTGAGGAAGGTGGTGGATAAAGTGTTGAGGTTGTGATACGACACTCTAGGTAACTCAATAAACCATTTAGCTATGGTACCCATAAGGGTTCGTTAGAACGGATGGAATTGAATGGAATCATCATTAAGGGAGTTGGATGAACACCATAGATGATACGTTATAACATGCATCGACTAGTCTTCTCTAGGATTGCCATTGAATTTTGGGATATCAAAAGGAAACATAGTCGGAATAATTGGCCACCATGGTGAATGCGTAATGGAGCCATTATTATGTGCAGTTAAATCTAGTAATTCAAGAGTAGCCAAAAAATACAACTTCCGATTAAGGTCTGGAGGCAGATGACCCATATGTGAAGGGATAGCCTGGGAAATAGGCACTTTCATTCTTGGATAAGAAGGGTTCTTATAATAAGGAACCTGGTTACTAGAATATGGAGGGTTCTGATAGCCAGTATACAAGTGAGTTTGTTTCCCAGTCCCAGGATGGCAATAAAGCTGCTAGAAATGTTGGGTTTGGATTTGCTGGCCTTCAAAAGGAACTTGATGTGATCGATATTGTTACTGGATGGGAGTTTTCATTGCCCCCTAGTATGGGTTTGATTGATACTGGGAAAAGTTTTGAATAATTTGACCTACAGAAACTTGAGGAGTACCTTTTGTAAGCAATTGCAAAGGTGAGGGACCTTGTACACGTTGACCAATTGGGATCTGGGGAGAACCAGACACCGTTGGAATGGGTTGTAAAGGTTGGATCACATGTATTTGAGCTTTTTTAGGTGTTGAGGGATAGGTAGAAATTTTTTATGAAGATGGTATGGTTTGAGGATTCAACAATCGATCCCAAAATGAACCAGGTTGAATAGGTAAAGTAGGTTGCCAAACACTAGAATTCATTCCAAGATAAGGAGGACTATAACTAGGCAGGTTACCATATTGAGATATACCAACAACAATTTTCTCCCCTGCCATGGGAGGAGGGGATGATGGAGATAGTTGCGATCCTGATGGAGGGTATCTAACATAAATAGGGTTGGGATGTTGAGGGTATCTTTTCCCACTAACATAAGGGATAGTATGTGGCTCTATTGTACGTGTAGATGGAGGAAGAGGAGTATACTATGTGGAATTTGTAATAGAATTACCAGACATTATTCTCAAATTTTATGACATGGGAGAGGCCCAAGGACTGGAAGCCACACCAGAAAAGGTACTAGACAATGACTGATAGCAAGGCAGGATGGATGGACCACCATATAAATGCGTTTTTGGTGATGTTACAAACATATATAAGGAAGAAACATTTAATGTCTCAACCATAGTGGTGGACATGGGCTAGGAGTTTGAATCAGTTCTAGTCATGGTTAACAATCTTAATGAATATTTCTAGGAGAGATTAGTAGGTAGGCCCAAAGAATCAGGTAAAGGATATTGTGTCGGAGGTTGAAGATATGGAAGAGGATTGGTTTGGTAAAAATCAAGTCCTTGCCCATGAATGAGAGTATAAGGACGAGGCTCTTCTTGAGGGATCTCTTTAATAATGAAAATTTTGTGTGGAAGAGAATCACTGTTAGGCCCAAGATATATTGGTTTTGTCTGAGACGAAGGAAGAGAGGAGAAAGGTCCCAAATAATCAGGTAAATATGGATGAGGCTCCTTAGGTTCAGTAACCTATAGAAACAAAGCTTTTGTCTCATGCAGATCAAATTCAATGACCTCAAGTAACAAAGTCTCAGGGACTTCTGTTTCAATTGTGCCAGGGTCAGCAATACGAATAGATGTGATCTCGGGTTCGAAACTCAAAGTGATAGATGATTCTATCCAATCAATATCGGGTGGAGGGACATAAGTATTTCTCGATATTCCTTATTTGGTAGTTTACATTTTCTTATTCTTTTGGAGATGATTTGGAGTAGCCTCTAGAGGAATAGGAGGCTTGTTTTGCATTCTACGTGAACAATGGGGAGGGGGATTTTGTTCTTCCAAGTTGAATAATAAATTTTATTAACACAAAAAGAAATAAATCAAAAAGAGGATAATCTAGGCATAAAGGATTACCAAGCAAATCCGAAGTACATTATACACCTTGGCAAACTAAGGACTTAACGTACGACAACCAATCTCCTTGAATGTTGTGTTCGATGTATCATGTTATAAAAGGTCGCATAATTGGTTACATATGGATGGATAGCAACCTGTTGACGCTGCGGGACCTGCCAGCATTCAAGGGATCACCCCGGTATGAAGTCCCAACTGGACCTCACACCATTTAGTGTGGGAGTCCCATCCAGTATGATGGCCCAGTTGCCGTTATCTTAAGGATTTGCCTCAACTCTTTCTTGCGAGCATAGGAGAGTCGTTTTCTTTGTCTTTGAGATGTGAGGTTCACATGCTTGGTGACTGTAAGTTTACTTGTGTCAATGATTCTTTCACTGTGATGGGAAAAGTTGAAGGTGAGTTCTAGGTTGAAAGGGATCAGTCCCAAGTTGGCTAGGAACATACAACACAAAGGACATACATAGCTTCCAGAGGAGCAGTCCACTTGGATGTGGCAGTCACAACATACAAGGTAAGATAACACGTACAACACTCATAGATTACTCTGAATGAGTGCAACAATTGTTACAACAATGTTCATGCGAAAGGTATGTCTGATGTCCGGCAGAGTAGTCGACATAGACGAGACATCATTAGAAGCATATACAACACACTTCCATTAATAGATTATGCATTACAAGAAAAGAATCAGTTCAGATGTAGAACACATGTTAAAGAAACATGCATTACAAGTGTTAAAGATCAGTCTTACAACAAAGACAATACATGTGTGAAAACATGTTGGCCTGTTGATAGGCTTCTGAATTAAGTGAAAGTTCCAAGACACATTGTTACACCATACATCACTAACCCCGTCAGTGTGGCATTGGAGCCACTACTTACTTCTCAAAGAAAATATTACAAAGTCTCTTGGCTATGTGGGAAGAGCTGAGGTGAAAATTCCTCTCATGTAAAAATGAGGGGGGTATTTATAGCCAAGGGTGAAACTGACCCTTGTGTCTATTCGACTACCCTCATGACCGTTCGACTTCCATGACCTTTTGACTTACATGACTCTATGTTCAACAAGTGGATCTATTGGAATTTCACATTACATCATATTGATTGACAGCAAGCCCATAGTGGAGATGTGGGCAACATGACTCATGACTTGACTTGACATGAATTGACATGTCAATGCTGGTATATTCATGCTATTGTTGGAGTGCATGTCAAGCTATAGTGTTGCTGAGTGATAGATGTCTTCATGGTGTATCATAGCTTCACCTCTACATGGCGAAGTGCACAGAGTCTTCGATCGTCCTTAGTTTTCTTGATTAAGCTTTAGCATGTTGTTCCTTTCTTTCATGTTGGAAGGCTTGACATGCTCACTTGTTCATGAAGGTGCATGTTCATTGCGTTCGTTTGCTTCACATGCTTCATTCCTTTGTCTATTGGTCAACCTGTCCATATGCATGTGTTCCCTTCATTCATCCCATTCGTTGTCTTGACATGTTTATTGGTGTATCTGTACCTGTGATCACTCATGATGAGATGACATCAAATCCAAAACCTCGTAGTCTACCATCACACATGATCATTTGGATGTAGGTTACAGGGAGAGGTAGCAAGGCTATGATGCGGGATGATGGCTCCAGGCAACTACTGATGAAAATTGTGCAAGAGTCACTAAGAGATGGAGACAGACAATCTGAGTTGAAAATGACTATTTGGAAGGTCTCGATTGGCTGGGAGGCAAAATTGCACAAATTTTGGGAGGGACAGTCCAGGCTGCAGGAGGGAAAGGCAGGCATGATCTGCGCATTTTCTAGAATGAACAAATAGCAGGGGCTGGACAACCAAATTTGCGCAATTTTCGAGAAGAACTGGTTGGGCTCCATGAAGGGTCAATAGGCAGGGATTGCATAGTTTTTATGTGGAACTACCTGGGAGACTAGCAGCCAGAACTATGCAATTACCAGAGGGAACATCCAATTGGCTACTAAGGTTACTAGAAGCCAAAACTGCACAATTCCCAAAGCGAACATCCAATTGGCTATTGGGGTCACTGGCAACGAGAACTACATAATTCCCAGAGGGAACTACCAGTTGGCTGCTGGGGTCAATGGTAGCCAGAACTGAGCAATTCCTAGAGGGAACTGCTAGTTGGTTGCTCAGTCACTAGCAACAAAAGCTACACAATTCCTGGAGGGAATAGGAAGTCTGCTCCTAGGAGCTACTAGCTGGGAAAAATGCATAGAGGTCGGGAGGCCGGCCTACTGATCATCTCTATGCAATTTATGAGCTAAGCTGACTAATGGGAAGAAAAATGCCTTCTCATGAGCAGTGCGCAATTTCTAAGATGAATAGTCGGTCGACTCTCCGGATGACTTACTGGGAAAACTACACAATTTTTTGAAGGAGATAGGGATGGGCACTTGGTGTCTGTTTGGCCTATTTGCACAGTTTCCTTAGTCAGTTGAACGGGTGAGGTCAATGTACTCTGCGAATATTTTGAGGCGTGTCAGTCCCGGGGTGACTATTGGGTCTAACTGTTTGGGTGGCCAACATGAGAGTTGATTGAGTTACTTGCGGGTAGTGCATCTTGAAAGGACTAGCTTGGTGCTTCTGCACTGTTCTGGTTGACAATCAATTGAATCAAAAGTAGGGTGATGGTCCGGTTTTCAATAAGGATTTTGGTCATCAGAACTTTAGCAAAACTGACTAAGTGTGTGAACAATCGAAAGATGCATAGGTGATCATATGAACACACACTCGCATGACTTGACGATGAGATGACCAAACCATCCAGATACACATGTTCAACATGACTAATTGACGGTGCAAGTGACAAGCGCAACACTTACAATTGATTGATCATGATCGAGATGACGCTTGTGCGATAGTGAATGTGACTCTGTGTGTGAGTGCAGCAGATGCTTTCATGGCAAGCACAACAAACAGATATGAAGCAAATACTTTGAGCATAACGAGAACATGGTCAGAAGCATGACTTTGACATCTACATATAGAGACTTGAATGAAATGAATAAGAAAGGAAAATGTAAAGACTCACATGAGCTCATGGAGTGAACTCGAGTGTGTGAAATCATCAAGTGAAACTCTTCGGGGGAGGCTCTGAAATTGGTATAGGCCAAAATTTTGGAGGGTGGTTGTAGTCACTACAACGCTTGGTGACACATTGATAGAACTCTAGCTTCTCTGTTTTGGTTCATTGCTAGCACATGTCCTTGGTCTTTCAGGGAGTATTGAATCGCTGTGCAGGTTACTTCAGTTTCCTCACTTACCCCATGGACATACATGGTTAACCCTTTGGAAACTCAGTCAAACACAATCCAAATTTCATCTAGATCTTTCAGTGTTTCGAATCTGGGAATGGTAGTTTAGTTCACGAGTTGAACATTTTCAGTGTACAAGTTTTCATCTCTGGTGTTGCTCCGTTTCCAGTGAGCCTAGACAGTACCCCAATAGATTCATGCAAAAACACACACATTTCTCCACTGTCAGGGAGCCTGGTCAGTACCCTAGTCGAGTTGCATGATTTACCTCTCTGCGTAGGAAGCCTTTCTCTTCTTTTGCCTTTGTATTTTTTAAGAGAGTTTTGCATAAGCAATTATTCATTTTTGGGGCGGAAGAGGAATCTTGATTTATTGAGAGTAGAAGAGGATGTTCCTTCAGAGAAGCATGTAAGACCTCTAACATAGGTTTGCTCATTTATATTTTTCCCCTTCTCTGTTTCTACTAGTTGCATTAGCTTAAACACATAGAGCAGAAAGCTGAGTACAGGCATGGGGCTTCCCAGTGTAGACACAGGTTCACGATTGGACTAAAGCTTCCCTTACAGATGGTTCTTATTTTCCATATGGACTTGATCAGCCAAAGGTTATAACCAAGCACAGAGAAAATGGACACAAGACGGGCCAAGTGTTGCAGTGTCACAAGTCTCTTCAAATTTCAGCCACATACTCTATTCAAAAGCTAGAACGTAGTAGTTGGCAGCACTTATGTCCAAAAACAAAAATAGTAATATATCAAACAAAGAAAATGAACATGAACAAAAATATTAAGCGGAATCAAACAAAGCAAAAGTAAAGATAATAAGCAAAACAAACCAAATGAAATAGAAAGTAGACAACAAACTATGCACATGGCATGGGCATGGCCTGACCTACTGAAACTAGTGTTTGAGGACTTCACTATTAACAGGAAGATTATCAATCCTCCCATCAAGTGATTGCAAATGATATGTGTGTCAGCCAAGTTTCTCGTGGACCAGTGTCGGTCCACCGGGCTTCACTACCGGAACCTGGTGGCATTCCAGAAGACCTACAAGTGAGGACAACACCATTGTTTCAGGTACTGTGTTGAAAATAGGCTTAGATGATGGCATGGGGTAGTTGTTTTATTCCAGGAAGGGTTTAAGTTTCTGAAGTCAATGCATAAGTGAATCTTCCTAGATTTATGACGTGTAGAATTTACATTAGAAAACCAAGTATGATGACGAACTTTGCAAGTAATCCAAACACTTAAAATGTTAGTCAATATTTTCGGCAAAAGGAGGACAAACAACATGTATGTGTTACATGTTCTTTGCTGCAATGGCTTGTCTCCTCCTTTACCTGGAATCTCATGTTGGATTGCTCACGTGCAATGGGTACTCAGGTCATCATCTACTCGTGTAGACCCATCTCGGTACTATTCAATCAAGTGGTCAACAATTGGTTACTACTGTGGTGTGGAACTTGTACCGAGATTGGCCATCTTCAGATCATGGTGGGTTCCCAGGATGTTGTATTCATTCATGGGGTTGGTCCTTTGTGTGTTCAGCACAAGTGCTTTAGCATCATAGTTTGTGACTTCGAACATCAAAAAAATTGAAATCACACACGGTTCATTGTTTTGGATGACTGAAATACACTCGGTCCTTGAGCCATGATGTATTCCTGATTTTTCAAGACTCATGGCCCACATCTTGTCTATACATGGACCGTTTGGCATGCTGGTATTACTACTACTACCGCTATTGCTACTGCTACTACTATCAGAAAAAAAAAATGGACAAGTTTCATTATCATCAATTAGGCGAGGAAAGAGTCCCAACTACTTGTTTGATTAGGTTGGAGTTGGTCATGCAAGATAACACTCCAATGTATTCTCCAGGAAGCAGTTGCCAAACATGAGTTTTGTGAAGGCCAATGGTTCATTCTCGCCGTTAAGGGGAGTGACATTATGTTTCATATACCTCTCAGATAACACCTAGATTTGGTTGCATCTTCCCTTGTATGGAAGCCACATGTGAGACCATTTTGTACCAAAATATCCATCTAGCTTATTGGAACAGTCTCGACTAAGTAGCAGGCCATATGATTCCAGTATGTCCACAACAACTATGTTGATGCATTAATGGACTCAACTTTCATGGGATAGTCAGATGATCACATATTGTAGTTCACCAATGGATGTTAATGATGTTCTATTGAGTTGGATGATTCTTGTAGATGTTTCGCTCCATCGTGCATTGATCTTCTTAGAAATGGAGAGTGGCATGACATTTGCTACCATGCTACAATCAACAAAGTAGTTGTGGACATTGTAGTTGAAAACTTCGAATGAAATTAGGAGTGGGGGGAAACTTGAGTTTTCTTCTTCCATCCGAAGTGTATTGAGCACAATGGATAGTGATCCGAGAGGTGTGCTTGCTCCCTTGCTGGTGGAGGCCGTGTTGTTTGTTGCTGTTTGTACCAATGCGCGCAACATGATATCTCAATGAATTTGGACTTTGGCAAGCTTGAAAAAACTGATGTTTGCTCTGGTTTTCTTCATGTCATCAACTATGTTTTAATATAGAGGTGGTAGACTCACCGAGGTATCTTGGGTCGAACGGATGTTTTTTCTGTCTGGCGGAGCGTTCTCCAGCTTCCTACCTATGGATGTACACTTATCTGTCGTTTTCTTCTCGGACATGCTTTGTGTTTTTTCCTTGAGGATGTCGGTGGGTCGGCCTTCTTTATCAGTCATCTCACCTTCTCTTGCATCTCCTCAAGTGTAGGGGGAGCCCCTTTACTCTTAAGATGGTAACGATCATTTTTCTTTTGGGTCTACTTCTCAGTGTTCGTCTTCGAGACTACTTGCGAGCATTGGTATGCATTCATAGCATGCGCAGAACTTCGTGCTTCATCAGGTGCAACAACTACATTATCATCAGTGTCTTCAGACTACTCCTGTATGTCACCATCTGCCTCAAGTGTATGAGTATAGACAAAGGTAACAACTCGTTTCCAATCTGAACAAGAGTTCTCAAGGTGAAATTCTTCATGGAAGGAACAAAAAATAGAATCAATGCATTGATCGATTTAGAACATAGGCTTCTGTGCAAATTTGGAACTCAACCGGTTGTTTCTTGATGTGCTAGTTGACCAACTACTTTCCTGTCTCTATCTAGGTAGATGACTTCCCGTGAATGTGTCCATCTTTTGTTGCTTGAGTTTAGACACTTCGATGGTCAAGTTCTTGACAAGGCAAGTGAGGGTCTCAATATCAGTTTATTCCTTGTCTCGACCATTGCTCATCGTTGGTTGGGGCTTTGTACTCACATCCTTGAAATATTTCATTGATTCCCATCATTGATGACTCCAATGGCATGCAAGTCTTTCTAAACAACAATAGCCTCTTCAAATCTTTCTAAAAGTGTTGGCTTCGTAGCTCGCTTGACGAAATGTGCAATGGTGGTTGGTAGTGTAGACATGTAACAGTCAACATTGATGGAGGCATGAGGTTTGGTTTCTATTGCAAACTGGTTCAAAATATACATAAACCTCTGATTGAAATCTTTCACTTTCTCTTTTTCCTACATCTTGAGGCTCCCCAATTATTTGAGTAGCATGGCTGGGGTCTTATCATCAGTAAAATTTTCAAGGAACATACATTTGAAAGAACCCTAATTCTGTATGGAGTTAGGTGGAAGGTTTTGATACTAAGAAGCTACGTAGCCATCCAAGGTACATGGAAACAATCTACATGATACATCGTCATAACGTACCTCAAGGGTCTGCAGCTGTAGGTAGAAGTTGTCTAAATGGTCTTCTGCCTTCACCATGTTGTGAGGGTTGAACTTTATGTTCATTCTCTCTTCTAGCTTTGGCATCTTGTACAGAACAGCCGAGAGAGCCAATGGTCCCTGAGTCATCCATTCAAGATTTGAGTCAGCGATCTCTTTGTTCTCTTCATCCTCCTCGTCTTCTCCCTCTCCTTCAAAATCTTATGGTTCTAGATCTGATTCTATCAATTCATCTCCACGTCCACTTCTTCCGCTGCCCTCCCCTCCGCCTCCTATACCGAAGTTTGATCCCAATACCACAAGAGTGCCTTGTTCGTCTTTAAAGAAGATTGGAGGTTCTTCTCTGTCTTCAATATCTTCTTCGAAAACTTCAAGAGTAGCAAGGACTGCTTCTTCTATAGATGATACAACAACCCTTGTGGGAGTGGCTTTTGGCTTCTTAGATGTGTGTGAAAGATATTGTATGCCTAGATCAATCTAACTACTTTTGTGAACTGGCAAGTGATGGGATGGACGGAGCGAAGGTGTTGATTTGAAATATCATGTTCAATTCTGGGAGGTGAGGATTAACCAACTGATAAGTCGTGAGAGAAGGAGTGTGAGTTACTGCCTTGACCACATGGTTGATGAGTGAGTGTGAGGGGAATTTTAGCCATGTACAACTGGTTGCCCTCCATCTAGTGCCATAAATGTTGATGGTATTGGACCCACCAACATTCAAGGGATCACCCCAGTATGAAATCCCAACTAGACTTCACACCGTTTGGTGTGGGAATCCCATCCGGTATGATTGTTTGGTTGCCATTATCTTAAGGATTTGCCTCAACTCTTGCTTGTCAACACAAGAAAGTGGTTTCCTTTGTCTTCGAGAAGTGAGGTTCGCATGCGTGGTGAGTGTAAGTGTACTTGTGTCAATGGTTCTTTCACTATGAGGCAAAAAGGTGAAGGTGAGTTCCAGGTTGAAAGGGATCAGTCCCAACTCTACTAGGAACACACAACATAAAGGACATACACAACTTCCGGCAGAGAAATCCACTCAGATGTGGAAATCACAACATACAAGGTAAGATAACATGTACAACACTCACAGATCATTCTGAATGAGTGCAATAGTTGTTACAACAAAGTTCATGTGAAAGGTCTCTCTGATGTCCAGTAGAGCAGTCGACATGGACGGGACAACATTAGCAACATATACAACAAATTTCCATTAATAGATTATGCATTACAACAAATGAATCAGCTCAGATGTGGAACACAATTTACAACAACATGCATTACAAGTGTTAAAGATCAATCTTACAATAAATACAATACATGTGTGAAAATGTGTTGGCTTGTTGACAAGCTTCTGAATTAAGCGAAAGTTCCAAGACACATCGTTACACCATACATCACTAACCTTGTTAGTGGGGTGTTGGAGCCACTACTTACTCCCCAAAGAAAATTTTATAGACTCTCTTGTCTATGTGGAAGGAGCTGAGGTGAAAATTCCTCTCATGTAAAAATGAGGGGGGTATTTATAGCTGTTAGTGCCTAGATTTACCTCAGGCTGAAAAGGTAGGATCTAGGGCCAACATCAAACCACGCTCAGCCTCGTAGCTAGCCCTACGAGGACAGGAGAGGTCTCTCTCTGGGTCAATCTCAATAAAATATGATCTATGAGGCTTGAGATGACTGAAATATAAACTAATTTTAGGCTAGGTATGAAGTGCAAGGATTTGATATGATTTTTTGGGGGTTTTGTTGGAATCAAGGGAAACGCAGATTTTGGGGTGTGGGGATTGAGGCTCAATTCTACAGAGATCTCGATGGGGCACGGTAGGCAACCATTTTGACACTTAAATTTTAATGAGATGGAGGGAAAAGACAGGTAAGGTGTTGAAGAGGGCAAGGGTAATCATGAATCCTCCTCAAACAGCTGAAAACATCAAACAACTAAAGCAAACCTCAAGTAGAGCATTGCACTTTCAATGAATTCTACTTACACTCTTGTTTTTTTAGTTCAGAAGAAATAATATAGATGATGGTATACATAAACAAAATTCAAAATTACAAAGAGAAGCACTGTACCAATACAAATTGCAATTGAATCCGAAAGAGTGCTGCAAATCCTGGTCTCAATTCCTTAGCCAAAACACTGAAAATGAATGTACAATGAAGCTCAAAGATTTCTCAAGAGTCCAACCATGCTAATGACTAAAAAACAAAGTAATATAGACAGACATAGCTCCTCCTTTCCTTTAGGGGTCAAGCTCATGAGTCTAGGAGCTGATCCAACTGATTCTAAACTACTGCTGAGGGGTCTTGTGCTGCACAAGGGTGGTCATCCTTTCTATGTTTCGGCATATGAAATAAGGAATGTTCATCATCTGTACCCGAGTGAAATGCATCAGTAGCCTGATGTGATAAGCATACAAGCAGGAGAACCGGCCCTCACAAGTGAAATACTTCATGATGAGTTTCATTAAAGGAGCATACTCATCCTTAAGAAACCGAAAAGGAAACACTCTCTTAAGCTGCCTCACAAAACCAGGTTTGATGTATGGTTTCTAGTGTTGCTGGTAAATCTTCTGTCTCTTGTTCCATGGTTCTTCAATGTTTGGTATGCCAATTGCCAATGAAATGGTTTCTGGTGTTAATTTGAAAGTAACACCAGCAAGAGTGGCTTGATCACCATGCAAATGCAACAAAAATAAGCGGGCCAACTCACGATGAAACTGAATATGAGAAACCTTCTCACAAAATTCATAACATGACTGATGCTGGAAACAAAAGAGGGCAAGAGGGTAGGCCTGCAACTCGGTAAGAGTGGTAGGTTCTTCTCTGATATGTCTGCCACCTCTATGAGGCCTCCTGGGTGCATGTCCCTCTGTGGTTGAATCACTTTGGGTCTCTTCTTCATAATCATATGAAGGATCAGATGCCATAACTACTGATAGACAAATTGGCTTGGAGAAATAGGTGCTAAAACTGTGTTGGATTGCCTTTAATGATTTTTTGACCTATGCTACCAAGGGAAAACAATGAAACAAGGGACTGTTAGGAGAGGGAAAAATAGTGGGAATTTTGGGACTGTTGGGACAGAGTTAGCTAGGGAAAATATGGGATGTTTGGGAGGTTTTGTATAAGGTTAGGTTTTGGGATTTTATAATAGGAAATATGGGAAAGGGAACTTGGGATAGGGGATTAGTGAATTTAGGGGGTAGAGGAACTTCGGGAAGCATGAAAACAGGGAAAAATGGGGTAGGGAATGATGGAGGGAAGATGAACTTGGTAGAAAAATAGATTTTCAAAACCCTAGGCAGCAATTTTTGTTTGAGGAATTTGTAATGGTAGGGTTTGATTATTTGTTAAAACACTCACCACATCAACCATCATAACATAAACAACAGAGGTGAAGCTCAACCTACTTGGAACAAGGAAAATTCGTGCGATTTTTGGTAATTGGAGGTCGTCCTGGTGTTTTTCGGGCTTCCTGGCTGTATTCGCCGTGCAGCACGCCCAATGTACCGTGCCTCACCATTGTGCCATGCCCGTGTTAAAATGAACTGTAGACTAAGGCCCAGTGCGCCACGCCTGATGGGTGCACCGCGCCTCCTGCCCAGTGCGTCGCGCCGGTCGATTTGGAGCGAATTTCACCCAAAACTCCCACAATCACTTTGCTTTGTTTTCTCTTGGCTCTTGGAGTGAAAATGAGTTTCAAGCACTTGGAGGAATGACTTATACATGAGCTTTTCAAATTTAATTTTCCAAAACCCACTTTCATAATGTTTTGCCAATAACTTTATTTACAAACTCTGTTTTTTGGACTTTTCACTTCTTTTTAGCTTTGCAAGGAACCATATGTCCTGAGCTTTGCTTGCTTTGAAGGTGTTGGAGCTTTTTAGGCTAAGGAAAGAAACCAGGGTGCAGATGAAAGAATTTACAATGATAAAAACAAAATTTCCATGATTTGTACAATAAATACTAAATACTCTTTTTTTTCTTCAAAATAGAGTTTTGAGGAAAAACACATTTTCAAATGCTTGGTGATAATATTTATTGATGTTGCAACCTCCTCATGGCCTGCTAGCAATTATTGGACATTTTAACACATTTTTTTGACGAAACCCTAGACCTAATTGACCATGAAACCCTAAAGACAACTTTTACAATTTTCAAGATAAAAATAAGACTGTGTGTGTTTCTAAATGAAAAAACATGAGCCAGCAGGTAGATAACATGAGGGAAACTGGAGGAATGCCACTGTCGTCAGATGATCTATCCGCCTAATGGAATGGAAATGACTAGGTGGGACACCTAACATGAAATGAAACAAGAGGATTTGATCTCTGACGGAGAGATGACAATACCAACTCTAAAATTAGCTCCAATGGGGATGGTAGCTCCTTGGAGGTGCCAAGAACTACGGATCTCTGGGAATGCAGGCAGTTCCTTCATCCATTGGGCTATTGAGTCAATCACTTTGACATAACAAAACTGAACTCTTGACTGAAAGACTCAATTTCAGGACTGAACGTGACTCAAATTGACTCATTTTCAAGACTGAAATTGACCAAAAGACTTAACTCAAACAAACCAAACCAAAACTGAAATCCAAATTCAGCTTTATAGCCTTCACCTTGGGCCCCAAGCTGAAGAAGGAAGACAACACACTCTTGCAATGGAATTTAAACAAGCCGGTATATACAATGATGAATAGGACAGCAGAAAATAGTTTACACAATATACCGTTTGAGAAGCCGACCATTGACTGGCCCACCAGGATAGTCTTCGCCATTCAGCTCTTGCAAAAGGAACACATTCTGGCCCCGATGTGCAGCAATCTTGTATGGTCCTTTCCAAAGATTTTCAAATTTTCCATGCTTACCCTTCTCTTCATTCCTTGCATCCCATTTCAACACTATGTCTCCAATTTCAAACCTGTCCACCTTTGCTTTCCGGTCATATATCCTCTTAATTCTTTCCTGCAGCTTGGAAGTATGCTGAAATACCTCTTCTCTTGTTTGCTGCAAATGTATCATTTGGTTGATTCTCCACTGCAAACCATCATCCTCACTGCCAGCTTCTTGCAACAATTTGACCACCGGGACTGCCAAAGATGTCGGGAAGACTGTGTCCACACCATACACAAGCTCAAAAGGAGACATGCCAATGGATTTCTTTTGACTTACCCTATCTGCCCAAAGTGCATTGACTAGCTTTTTGTGCCAACTCTTCTTGTTAATTTCTAGCAGCGTTTTGATGATATTGACAAGAGATTTGTTGGAGGATTCCGTCAAACCATTAGCTTGTGGGTAATAAGCGGTTGAATGCCCCAAAGTGATTTGATACTTATGAAAAAATTCGATCATTCTTTTTTATTTAAAGGCTGCTACATTGTCAGTGATCAACTTATTTGGACATCCAAAACGAGACAAAATGTTGTTTTCAAGAAATGAAATAATTACCGAATCGGTGGCCTGCCTTGTTGGAATTGCCTCAATCCATTTGGTGAAATAATCCGTCACCGTGAGGATCCACTTATGTTGTGCTGAAGAAGAAGGATGAATCTCACCAATAAAATCCAAACCCCATTGCTGAAATGGAGCACTCACTTCAATGGGCTTGAGTGGTAAAGGCTGCAACTTCCGCTTACCTTGAAAAATTTGACATTCATGATAGCTAGCCACTGTTTTGTACACATCAGCAAATAGACTTGGCCAATAATACCCTGCTCTCAAGATTTTATTGGCTGTTGTTTTCTAGAAAATATGGCCTCCACAATCTCCTTTGTGAAAGTCTGCCATAACTTGTTTCGCCTCCTCTTCTACCAAGCAATTTAGTAGGACACCACCAGGATCTTTCCAATAAAGTGCACCATTCATGATACAAAATTTTTCAGCCTTCAACTTCAATGTCCTACTTTTGTTCTTGGCCATTCCGGGAGGTGATGACAAATTTTGAAGCACAAAAACAATGTTTGAATACCAAGGAGAAAGGAGGAAAATTTCTGATACCTGAGTGGGTAGATTTTCTTCATCTTCCTCGGACATAGCAACAATTAAATTAATGTCCAAAGCATGCAGATTTGACTCAGCCATGAGTTTTTCCAGCCCCTATCCTTTAATGAGCTTTGTCGATTTGATTTCCATATCATATTCCAACAAGGAAGCAATCCATTTGCCTCTCCTTCCCTCTGGATCTGTTTGCACTAGGACATCCTTGACAGTAGCATTAGGAACATAAGCAAGGATGTGAGAGTGCAAAATATAAACCCGAAAACCTTTTAAGGCTTTAACCAATGCAAGGGCCTATTTTCCAATAATAGTATACTTCAATGCAGCATCCCTTATAGTTCTACTGAAGAATGCAATTGGTTTTTCCAGCTGGTCTCTTTTCTGCATCAAGACCGTCGACATAGTATGATCCGAGGCAAAGGAAAATGAAATAAAATCCTGAGTATAGTCTGGGCTGATCAAAACCGGAGCTGAAGAAAGAGCTAGTTTCACTAGATTAAAAGACTTAACTGCTTCCTCGGTCCACCTTACTACACTATCCTTTTTCAGCATGTTTGTGATTTCTCTTAAGTGTTCTACAAGATTGGGCACAAAGTGACGTAAGAAATTGATCTTACCATTGAAAGATTGGATTTCTTTCTTACTTCATGGGAAATCAATATTTTGAATGGCCTCCACCCATGCTGGATCAATTCGGATGCCCTCCTTTGAGATTATATGCCCGAGAAGTTTGCCTTCATCCATGGCAAACAAACTTTTCTTTGGATTGAGCGAGATGCCATACTTCCTACACCGCTGAAAGACAATCTTCAAATGATAGAGGTGCTCTTCATCTGTATTGGAGAAAATTGTTAAGTCATCAAGATAAACAACTAGAAAAACATCTTTTTCATTGGAAAATACTATATCCATCGCCCGCTAAAAGGTTGCACCAGCATTTTTCAATCTAAATGGCATCTTTGCATAATGAAAAGTTCCCCACGGAGTGGCAAACGCTGTCTTGTCACGATCATCCTCATGGAACAAAATTTGGTTATAACCCAAATAACCATTGAGTAGTGACATCCGTGATGCTCCAACTACTCACTGAAGTATGTGATCCATCTTGGGCAATGGATAATTGTCTTTCAAGGAAACTTTGTTAAGATATCTAAAATCAATGCATAACCGAATCTCACCTGTTTTCTTGCGGACGAGAACCAAGTTCGAAATCCAATTTGAAATTCTAATAGGGACTATGATACCAGCTTTATACAACCTATTCACATCATTTTCAATTGAGGGCAGCAGCTTTGGATTGATTCTTCTTAGCTTTTGGCGAAAAGGCTTTTGATTTGGCTTGATTGGGATCACATGCTGAATTATGCTCGTGTCATAATCTTTCAAATCTGTATAATCCCAAGTGAATACATCAGTAAAAGAGGATAACAAACTGATATACTTCACTCTCACCTGTGGGGACAATGCTTTTGATAATTTGACCATCTTCAGATTTTCAGTTGATCCGATGTTCACATCTTCAACTCCTTTTTTAGTTGGCAGCAAGGTTGGTTTTTTAGCCACATCATCCTGATCAAAGAGCTCCTCTAAAGGTATCAGACCCTTTGGAATGATGTTGTCTTTGAGCTGCAAAACTTCCATCTGATTGACTTCCATATTCTCATCACCATCATCATACTCCATGTCAATAGAAATGTCCTTGAATTTACCTTTGTTTTGCAGAAATTCATCGATCTCATCATCATCTTGGAACACTTGCCAATACCTTTGATTGTCAGGGATAGTCGGGCGATGCTTCACGTGAATCTCAAACTTCTTGTTTGAGTTCATAGGAATCTTCAAATTGCTTGCTGCTATTGCAAGTGAGTCTACTATGACATTCTAAGCACAGGGCACACAAGTGATAGTATAATCAGAAAATACCTTCAAGATATCCAACACTACATTGCGGTAGGCCCACATTCGAGGATGCTTAGCTTGATATTCGCCTTTCACCTGCTTGATAACTAACTCAGAGTCACCATACACTAAAATCCTCTTAGTATTTAATTTTCTAAGAACTTTCAAACCAGCAATCAAAGCTTCATATCCAGCCTCATTGTTTGAATAGTCAAAAGTTAATTTATAAGAGCAGACCCTTACATTGCTTGGCACTTTGTTTGGGGCGAAAACCAGGCTGCGTATCCATATACCAATGCCAGCACCTTCTCTTCCAACAGCACCGTCAAAGTCCATACTCCATAGGCCTGTTTCATCCTCTTCTAAATGCTGAAACTCTTTTTCTTTACCTTGTTGTCCATCAATATGTTGCTGTTGTCGGACTGCTGATTTTTCAGCGGTGCCATCAAGTCTTTGCCGCTCTTGTCCCAAGACTTCTCTAAAATTTTCAGTAATCTCAAGAATGTCTTCTACTTCCACTAGTTGGCTATTTACATCATTAAAACTATCTGAATACAAAACATATGACTCTAGATCAGTATGTACATAGTTGATCGGATGATTTACCATTTCTCCTTGCTAGTGATCATGTACTTCATTTTCTGGTCCCGGAATAGTTTCCTCATCTGACCGAACACAGGAATCATAGCATAGGAGAAATAAAGTTGCATTGTCCCCTTAATCTTTGTGCCTCAAGATCTGGAAAGAAGCATGCCAAATCTAGGAGGTATATCTGCCACCACCACATCCATCAAAACATTTTTAGCCGGAATCTGATCCAAACCGACCACCAAATCCCTTATAAGACCGATACACCTTACTCTACCGGAATCAAAAGAGTATAAGTCATGGCATTTTCTAGTGATGTCCAATCCCAATTTCTCCATGATATCTTTCGGCATAAGATTATGAGAGGCTCTGGAACCAAACATAGCATTATGTAAAACAAACTCATGTACCCTGAGACTGATATAGAAAGGAGAAACATCGTTATCTTGGGACTGACCTTCCAACGCTGGCCCGAAGATAAATTCAGGACTTTCATCCTCCACATTTACCATGTCTGATGATGGATCTAAGCTCAAAATTTTAGACACCTGACCTTTATAATTGCTGTTCTTCATCAACTCGGTCAAAGGAATGGATATTTTCAACTTAGCAATTTCATTTTCTAAGTTAAAAACTGAAACCTTTTCTACCTCTTTTGCTGGAACATCCTTCTTTTCCATTTTCTCCTTTGACACATTTGGCTGGGTTGGTCTTTCACTTGCTGATGTAGTTTTGCTGCTACTAGGATCAGTTGTCTCTTTTCCCTTTTTCTACACGTTGGGAGGATCATTCTTTGACGTTGCTGCCTCCTTCCTTTTCTGAATTGGATTTATAGGCACATCTCTATTTCGAAGTGAATACTACCGCTGATGAGCTGACAAAGCATTCATGTATCCTCTTTGGTAATCATCGGACTCTTCCTCAAGTACCGTCTCATTTGCCAAAATAAAATTTTCATCCCTCGTTCAGCAAGATTCTCGGAGTACTCCTCATCTTCAGTGATGTAAATTGGCATGTCATCGGGCGTGAAGAAATGATTTTCTTCTCTAATCACATTCTCTTCTTCTTCTGACTCCGGACCGAGCACAACATTCTGTTGTAGAGGTGTCTACACCTGCTGCTGCACTGTTTGATCTTGGCCTCGCTGCTCTCATTGTTTGATCCTATATTGGGGCTGCTACTGGCCATGGAAATTAGGATTTCTGATCTGTGGTTTAGGCTTGTCAAGTTTCAGTATATCTAACATCCGTTCCACCATTCGAAGCACTTGATCTAATGAGGAAGACTCTTCTTTAATTGTGACTTTCTTTTCAGCTCTTACTCTAGCTCTCTTGGCCAGCAGATTTTCTTCAATGCTAACGCAATCTTCTGCATGTCTTCTAAAGTAGCTAGATCTCTTTCTCTTAATTGGTAAGCCATATCGGTGTCAAAACCATCTGGAAACTTTATCAAGGCTAGCCCCATGGGTGGCTTTAGGTGATCAGGGATTGCATTATAAACTTAATTGAACCTAATGCAGTAATCTTGAACAGAATCACCCGCATTTTGTTTGATGTGCTCGTACTCGGAAAGAATCTAAAGGGGATTTTTGTTCACTTCCCAGCAGTTTAAGAATTGTCTCTGTAGATCGGCCAATGTAGTGACACTTGCAGCCGGCAAGGCCCTAAACCATTTCGTTACTTCACCTCCAAATGTTTGTACAAACAGTCTCATGGTTACATTTTCTACATCAATCTCATGAAGATCGAAGAAATCAGTCATTTTGTCCACGTGTTGCTGAGCTGTGATACCATGAGGAGTGCCATCAGACAAAGGAATTTTTCTTTGGTAGTCAGTGGGCATATCATCCAAATTTTGAGGCAGTACAAGAGGTGCAAAATGAGCAACCATTGCTCTTGGTGGATTTGCAATCGGTCTTGGTGATGTTGGGGGAGTAGGTGGAGCTGATGTATGGGGAGTATGAGGAGGTGTATGTGGCGATGAAGCAATCTTGGCTATTTTAGGAGTAGAAGGAGTGGACGGAGGGGATACGACTGTAGATTTTTTATCAGAGATAGTAGGCTGTGGGGGAAGGGTAGGAATGAAAGGCGGTTCGGTGGGAATTCTTGAAATAGATGCAATTGCAGATGACCCAAGGGTTGCAGAAGCAGTGTCTAAAAGATCAGAGATATTAGAAGCCACAATGGAAGTCTAGAGACAATTCATGATATAATCACCAATGGATTTATTGGCCCTTTTGGTTTCAAGATTTCGAACAAACTCAGGATTTAAGACAGTTGAAGCAACAACGCTTTCAGATTTGGTTTCAAACAAAGACAACTCAATCTGCTCATCAAAATCTTGATCCTCAAGATACTCAAAACCAAAAGGACATCACTGAGCTTTGAACACGGGAATGATAGAGCTTCCTTGGCGAATGATTCTTTGAATAATATTGGGTTTTTGTAGACAGGAGTGGGATCAGGATCTGGATTTGCTCTAGTATGTCTTCTGGAAGCCAGTGTGTTACTATTTCAAGAAATCAAATGGACATTAACAACTTGTTTATCCTATCAAATCCTAAACTTATTATCCAAAAGCTTAGAATTCTCAGATGTACTGGGGTGATCTGCAAGTTAGATACTCTGTTTATAAGACTAGACCCGAGATTGACTAAATTAGTGTTTATCTACTTGCGCTAATGCAAAGAAAAAACATTTTGAAGGCTACCTGACTAATCTTCAGGCTCCGTCTATAGTTTATAAAACGAAGAATACCAACAAACAAATTTTTTAGTTCCCCAGTATGGTCACCACTATGTTAGTGCCTAGATTTACCTCAGGTTGAAAAGGTAGGATCCAGGGCCAACATCAAACCACGCTCAGCCTCGTACCTAGCCCTACGAGGACAGGAGAGGGCTGTCTCCGGGTCAATCTAAACAAAAGGTGATCTATGAGGCTTGAGATTACTGAAATATAAAATAATTTTAGGCTAGGTATGAAGTGCAAGGATTTGATGTGATTTTTTGCGGGTTTTGCTGGAATCAAGGGAAAGGCAGATTTTCGGGTGCGGGGATTGAGGCTCAGTTTTGCAAAGATCTCGATGGGGCAAGGTAGGCAACCATTTTGGAACTTAAATTTTAATGAGATGGAGGGAAAATACAGGTGAGGTGTTGAATATGGAAATGGAAATCATGAATCCTCCTCAAACTGCTGAAAACATCAAACAACTAAAGCAAACCTCAAGTAGAGCATTGCACTTTCAAAGAATTCTACTTGCACTCTTGTTTGTTTGGTTCAAAAGAAATAAGATAAATGATGGTATACATAAACAAAATTCACAATTACAAAGAGAAGCGTTATACCAATAGAAATTGCCACATGAATCCCAAAGAGTGCTGCAAATCCTAGTCTCAATTCCTTAGCCAAAATACTGAAAATGAATGTACAATGAATCTCAAAGATTTCTCAAGAGTTCAACCATGATAATGACTGAAAAGCAACATAATATAGACAAACATAGCTCCTCCTTGCCTTTAGGGGTCGAGCTCATGAGTCTAGGAGCTGATCCAACTGATTCTAAACTGAGAACTAGAAACTAGGCAAGATAACAGCATGCCTCTAAAAACAAGGGAACTGATTCATTCAGTTTCAAACAACCTTTAAAATGATGAATCTACCTCTACAAGTGAAGGTCCAACATATTTACATCATAATCCATCAAATTTCATCAAATTACATCATAAATTTTCCATTAGGAAAGTGAAAAGGTCAAACTAGGCGAAACTAGGCGAAAAACAGAGCAAAACATGGTCAAACTGGCAAGTTTTCCTCTATGCATAGCGCCTAATTCTCTATGCATAGCACCTGTTTGGACCCACTTTTTTAGGCCTTCCCAATGTCCAAATTATCTCCAAGTGTTTTTTTTGGAAAGGCCTTCCTGTGTACTTTCCAACATAAGTGGAATTTTTCAATTTGGACTCCATTTTCCCCTCCAAAAGTTAGTTCTCCCAACACTACTTCCTGTGTGTCAAAATAGGGGCAGTGAGGTCATTTTTTGAGTGTTTTTTGACCTTTTGAGGGCTCAAAACTTGCCCAAATTTCTTGGCCATAGGTAGGAAAGCATAATGTTTCATGAAAAACCCAGAAATGTAAAGTTTTTGCGATTTAGAGCCCTCTAGCAAAAGCGAGTGCCACATGGCGCAGCGCATAGGGAGGAAAAATATGTTTTTTGTGCCAAAAATTTACAAAAATGAAAAAATTGCTCCAAATTTCTTGAAATTTGGGCTGAGTCTTCTCTACTAAGTGCTTTGATCGGCCAAGGAAGCCTCAGCCAAGATTTGAAGTCCTTCATCCTCTTTTTTCCTTTTTGATGCTCTCTTTACCTTTGCTTTCAAATTCCTGATTCTTGCTTCGCACACCAAGTTCCAAGACAAATAATGATATGACAAATTTCTAAGCATGTTATTCTCATTTATTGCCTTCTCCATCTTCCTCTCTAAGTGGATGTTGGCTCTTTCAAGCCATGACTCCCTATCTGCATTGATCTCTTGCTCCAATGAAGTGAACTCAATCCTCCTCCTTCGAGCACTTTGGCAGTTTTGCTGGATGTTCTATAACTCCATCACCAGTTGCTGATCTTCAAGCTGCTTGTTCCTCTGCTCCAAATACTGTATATTCCACTGGGCTCTATCCAAGTTGGTGGACAAGACATCAATGTCCGCCTGCTACTCCTTGATGATCTGTCTAAGATTTGCACTTTGTGGGCCCATGTCGGTATCATCACCCTCAATGAGGATGAAATCAGTCTCTCGCTCACCTGATGGTGCTTCCTCCTGTAGAGGCCTCTTGCCTCGGTCCTGAACCTGCTGTGCTAATGGAGGAAGCGAGGTCCCTTCAACCCCGCGTGGAGATAACACTCGCTTCGCTACTGCAAACAACCATCTAGTGCCCCTCTGATAGGAGATGAACACAGGCATACTAGCGGTCTCATGGCCCTGCTAATAAGAAGTTCAACCTGTCTCATGCCCAACCTCTAAAGGTCCCTATGAATCTCTGAAAAACTCACAAGAGATGAAGTCATCCCATGTGATGCCCTGTAAACCAAGCTAATGAATGACCACAATTTTGATGAGAGCAAAATGATAAAGACTGTTAAACTGCTGCTAAGGGGTCTTGGGTTGCACAAGGGTGGTCATCCTTTCTATGTTTCGGCATATGAAATAAGGAATGTTCATCATCCATACCCGAGTGAAATGCATCAACAGCCTGATGTGATAAGCATACAAGCGGGAGAACCGGCCCTCACAGGTGAAATACTTCATGATGAGTTTCATTAAAGGAGCATACTCATCCTTGAGAAACCGAAAAGGAAACACTCACTTAAGCTGCCTCACAAAACTAGGTTTGATGTATGGTTCATAGTGTTGCCGGTCAATCTTCTGTCTCTTGTTCCATGGTTCTCCTATGTTTGGTATGTCAGTTTCCAATGAAATGGTTTCTGGTGTTAATGTGAAAGTAACACCAGCAAGAGTGGCTTGATCACCATGCAAATGCAACACAAATAAGCGGGCCAACTCACGATGAAACTGAATATGAGCAACCTTCTCGCAAAATTCATAACATTACTGATGCTGGAAAGAAAAGAGGGCAAGAGGGCATGCCTGCAACTCGGTAAGAGTGGTAGGTTCTTCTCTGATATGTCTTCCACTTCTATGAGGCCTCCTGGGTGCATGTCCCTCTGTGGGTGAATCACTTTGGGTCTTTTCTTCATAATCATATGAAGGATCAGATGCCATAACTGCTGATAGACAAATTGGCTTGGAGAAATAGGTATTGAAACTGTGTTTGACTGCCTTTGATGATTGTTTGACCTATGCTACCAAGGGAAAACAATGAAACAAGGGACTGCTAGGAGAGGGAAAAATAGTTGGAATTTTGGGACTATTGGTATAGAGTTATCTAGGGAAAATATGGGATGTTTGGGAGGTTTTGTATAAGGTTAGGGTTTGGGATTTTATAATAGAAAATCTGGGAAAGGGAACGTGGGATAGGGGATTAGTGAATTTAGGGGGTAGAGGAACTTAGGGAAGCATGAAAACAGGGAAAAATGGGGTAGGGAATGATGGAGGGAAGATGAACTTGGTAGCAAAATAGGTTTTCAAAACCCTAGGCAACAACTTTTGTTTAAGGAATTTGTAATGGTAGGGTTTGATTATTTGTTAAAACACTCACCACATCAACCATCATAACATCAACCATCGGGCTTCCTGGCTATATGCGCTGCGCAACACGCCCAATGCGCCGCGCCTCACCAATGCGCCGCGCCTCACCAATGCGTCGTGCCCATGTTAAACTAAACTGAAGACTAAGGCCCAGTGCACCACACTTGATGGGTGCGCCGTGCCTCCTGCCCAGTGCATCATGCTAGTCGATTTGGAGCGAATTTCACCCAAAACTCCCACAATCACTTTGCTTTGTTTTATCTTGGCTCTTGGAGTGCAAATGAGTTTCAAACACTTGGAGGAATGACTTATACATGAGCTTTTCAAATTTAATTTTCCAAAACCCACTTTCATAATGTTTTGCCAATAACTTTATTTACAAACTCTGTTTTTTGGACTTTTCACTTCTTTTTAGCTTTGTAATGAACCATATGTCCTGAGCTTTGCTTTCTTTGTAGGTGTTGGAGCTTTTTAGGCTAATGAAAGAAACCAAGGTGCAGATGAAAGAATTTACAATGAGGAAAACAAAATCTCCATGATTTGGTACAATAAATACTAAATACTTTGTTTTTTCCTCAAAATAGAGTTTTGAGGAAAAACACATTTTCAAATGCTTGGTGATAAGATTTATTGATGTTGTAACCTCCTCATGGCCTGCCGGAAATTATTGGACATTTTAACACATTTTTTGACGAAACCCTAATGAAACCCTAGACCTAATTGACCATGAAACCCTAAAGAGAACTTTTGCAATTTTCAAGATAAAAATAAGACTGTGTGTGTTTCTAAATGAACAAACATGAGCCAGCAGGTAGATAACATGAGGGAAACTGGAGGAATGCCACTACCGTCAGATGATCTATGCGCCTAATGGAATGCAAATGACTGGGCGGGACACCTAACATGAAATGCAACAAGAGGATTTGATCTCTGACAGATGGATGACAATACCGACTCTAACAATAGCCAAGGGTGAAACTAGCCCTTTTGGTTGTTCGACTACCCTCATGACCGTTCGACTTACATGACTTTTCAACTTACATGACTCTATGTTAAACAAGTGGGTCCCTTGGACTTCCACGTTACATTAGATTGATTGACAACAAGCCCATAATGGAGATGTGGGAAGCATGACTCATGTTTTGACTTGACATGGATGGGCATGACAATGCTGGTACATTCGTGTTGTTGTTCGAGTGCATGTTGAGCTACCATGCTGCTAATTGATGGATGTTTTCATGGTGTATCATAGCTTCACCTCCACATGGCGAAGTGCACAAAGTCTTTGATGGTCCTTGGTTCACATGATGAAGCTTTAGCATGTTGTTCCTTGCTTTCATGCTGGAAGGCTTGACAGGCTCACTTTTTCGCGAAGGTGCATGTTCATTGCATTTGTTAGCTTTGCATGCTTCATTCATTTGTCTATTTGAACCTATCCATTTACATGTGATCCCTTCATTCATCTTGTTTTTCATCTTGACTTGTTTGTTGGTGTACCTTTACTTTCAGTCACTCATGATGAGACGACATCAAAAACAAAACCTCCTAGTCTACCATGACACATGATCATTTGGATGCAGGTGACCTGGAGAGGCAGAAGGGCTATGATGTAGGATGATGGCTCTGGGCAGCTGGTGATGAAAACTACGCAAGAGTCACTAAGAGATGGAGAAAGACAGTCTAAGTCAACAGTGACTCTCTCCAAGTTCTTGCTTGGCCAGGAGGCAAAATTGTGTAAATTTTCAGAGGGACAGTCTAGGTTATAGGCGGGAAAGGCAGGAATACTCTACACATTTTCTAGAATAGACAGTCAACAGGGGCTGGACAACTAGATTTGCGCAATTTTCCAAAGGAACGGGTCAAGTTACATGAAGGGTCATCATGCAGGGATTGTGCAATTTTTCTGGGGAACTGCCCAAGAGACTACTAGCTGGAACTGCACAATTCCAAGAGGGAACTGTCAGTTGGCTACTGGGGTCACTGGAAGCTAGAACTGCGCAATTCACAAAGGGAACTGCAAGATGGATGTTGGGGTCACTGGCAGCCAGAACTGCGTAATTCCTAGAGGGAACTACCATTTGGCTGCTGGGATCATTGGAAGCCATAACTACGCAATTCCCAGAAGGAACTACCAATTGGCTGCTCAGTCACTAGCAACAAAAACTGCCCAATTCCTGGAGGGAACAGGGAGTTTTCTGCTAGGAGTTGCTGGTTGGGAAAATTGCATTGAGGTTGGGAGCCCAGCTTGCTGATAATATCTGCGCAATTTTTTAGCTGAGCTGACTGGTGGGAAGCGGAAGGCCTGCTCATGAGCACTATGAAATTTCTAAGATGAACAGTCGGTCAACTTTTAGGATGACTGACTGGGAAAATTGCACAAATTTCTAAAGGAGACAAGGATGGGGACTTGATGTCTATCCGCCCTGACTGCGCAATTTCCTTAGTCAGTTGAATGGGTGCGGTCAATGGCCTCTGCACAAATTTTGAGGGGAATTAGTCTCGGGGTGATTTCTGGGTCTGACTGTCCAGTTGGCCAGCATGAGAGTTAATTGAGTTGCTTGTGGGCAATGTAGATTGAAAGGACTAGCTTGATGCTTCTGCACTATTCTGGTTGAAATTCGATCAAGTCAAAAGTAGGGTGATGGTCCTATTGTCAGTGAGGAGTCTGGTTATTAGAACTTCAACAAAAATGACTAAGTGTGTGAACAATTGAAAGATGTATAGGTGATCATACGAACACACACTCACATGACTTGACGATAAGACGACAAAACCATCCAGATACACATGTTCAACATGACTGACCGACGGTACAAGCGGTAAGCGCGACACTCATCATTGATCATTCATGATTAAGACGATGCTTATGCGATAGTGAATGTGACTCCATGTGTGAGTGAGATAGATGCTTTCATGGCGAACACAACAAACACATACGAAGAAAAGACTTTGAGCATAACTAGAACACGGTCGCAAGCATGACTTGGATATCAACATGCAGAGACTTGGATGCAATGAACAAGCAAGGCAAACATAAAGACTCACATGAGCTCATGGAGTGGACCTGAGTGTGTGAAATCATCAAGTGAAACTCTTTAGGGGAGGCTCCGAAATTGGTGCAGGCCAACATTTAGGAGGGTGGTTGTAGCCGCTACAACACAACCTATTGGGGACTTCCAAAATATATGTGATTGTACGTGGGAATGTAGTCTGTAATAGTGTTGTCCGATGCATAATCGTTTGATGAGAGCATTCACATATACATTACGTGCATGGAGAACCACCAATATATGTGAAGGAATGTGGAGTATGATCCTATACACTCACATACATGGAATAAGATTTCACCATCAGGATGCAACGCTAGCAAACAATGACAGATCCTACGTTTAACAACACTAGAACACGACTCTATAGACCTCTAAATGTTTGTGTTAATGTTACAAATTCTCCTTAGGTTGATTCAATAAATTTTACTCTTTAGATTTTATTATGTTTTAGTGTTGGGGCTCACCATGAATGTCACTTGAATATCCAAAAAAGAAAATCTAGCTAAGGAAGGGAAGGACCACTTAAGAGGCAACACACAACGTGAAGAAAACAATATGCAAGATGCAATTTCAATTTTGTGCAATTGTTCCTACTAATGCACATGCAAAAACCCTAAATGCGGACGAATTTTTTTTCTTTTCACCACACTTAATTTTTAAAATGATGAAAAATAAGATGTAAATGTTCAATTACTGATTCAATTACACATTTTTGAATCAGGATTAGAGAAACAACTCATCTAAGAAACCAACAATCAAATGAAAATCAGTTTGTAAGCGATCGAATGATAAGAAAAAATAAAAATCAAAACCAATTCTTATGAAAGGAAAAAAACACAAATGCAAACCAAATCATGAGGCTTTAGAGAGACCATAAGACATTGAAGACTCAAGGAAGTTCAACTGGATGTAGGATGACCAAAGAGAGGCTCAAGAAGCAAGGAAAAATTCATGCAAAAACAAGGGCCAATGTTGGTGGAGAAGAGGCACCAGTGCATTTCAACGCTGGTACAGGTGTTATTGGGAAATCTAGTGTCCACTCGGAGCTGCTAGTCCCACTAAGACTGGTAGCTATCTTAGAAACAAACAAACCAAAACTACTTTCATTTTCCTTTATGAGAAGTAGATAAGAGTGGAATGAAGGACACCAACCTCAGTCTTGCGCTTGGTTCCTTGCTCAGTTCCTCTCCCTTCTGACAGATCCTTGCCACTTCTGTTTCGTCTACCTAGCTTCAAAGAGAACCCGTGGAATCAAAGTAGCATAATACTATCGAAGAACAGAGATCTACAATCATAAACAATATAGGACCAAATATATATTGACCACACAAATGCATATATCACCAAACATACAAGAATGTGGAGGAAAACTTGAATAGCTTTATTAATAATCAAGAATAGCAAAGAGGATTACAACCAATTGTTCTGACCCAGCGTCATCCTCCAGCATGAAAGCCCTTCTTTCACCTCATGAAATGCTTAGATCACCCAACGCTATGATATTCCAACAAGAAACCAACAGCACTTCCTTACAAGATACAAAATTCCAGCCCCCTGGATCTCTAGGATGAGGGATCCATATATAGATGATTGCAGGGGGGTGAGTCAGCTTCAGGGATTTTGATTAGTGTCCTCTCTCTGAGAGTTCTTGATTCCACTTGGAGATTGATGATCTCTTACTCATCGCTAGGCGAATTCAGAGAGGCAAGTGTCATAGGAGAAGTTTCTGGAAGATTCTGTGATCATCCACCTTGCAAACTGTCTCCACCATTTGTCCACTCTCGCCCATTGCACCCTATAGAAGGGATTTTCAGTATGCATCGCACCCTTTTCACTGGGCAGGTGGGATGCATTGCATCCTTAGCACTGAGCGACCTGTATGGTCCGGTTTTGACCAGTTCTAAGCAATTTCCTATGGAGAACTTCTGGGAGATGATGTAATCAGCTGACCTTATTCCTTTAGGGTATGAAACAACACTTTTAGGGACTTAGGAGCCCTTGGTTTATGGACATGTTTGATTGGGGTTGTAGTGCCCAAAAATGTCTATAACAGTTTCCCCCTAAAGCATGAGGTCATTAATCTTTTGATGTCGGTTGAAATGTTTTATCATGAGGATCCGAAGATTTTTCGAGCTGGAAGGCGACCTGTAATAAGATACAATACAATACATTATCTTCATAATATTTTTCATGATCTAGATGAGGCGGGCATTCCCATGCTCAGCTTTATAAATTCATTTTCATGTACATAAGGCAGACAATCGTCTGTGCGGGAGACCGATGATTCTGATAGAGTCATGATCCTTTGATTCGGTTGATCATCTGTGCAGCAACAATGTACATTTGATGTCTTTATTTTCCTGAATATATCGCAGCGCGGATGGATGAAACTAGATCTGGGGTCTTCAAACTCGTTCAATCTTGACTCGAAGTACAAGTTGATCCATGTGAAAGATGTTCTGGAGTCGAACATGGAAAGACATCGCGTGATTACCAGCCAATGATGTAAGTTGTTAACAAGCGCAAGAGGAATCACCAATAATGATGATGACCCTCAAGGTACTACAGTACAATTCGCGTGGTGTGAATAAGGGACTTGGCATCGAACACCGCACAAAATCTTTCAGTCGAAGGCCATTGATGTAAACCTGTCGCCGGAAGTGAGAAACTTGCCATTGAGGCATGCAAGCTTCAAAGTACTGAAAGGGTTGTTCCTAAGTAGACTTCTTGGATAATGAGCTGATGTCAACAAGAAGCGACCCGCCGTAGGAGGGCCTTAATGAATCCCACATCTATGACACAGAATGGAGTAAATGATTTTGAAGGTGAAAACGATCTGATGATACAGGGTTTAGGGTGGCAGTCATGAAAGAATGGAGCGTGAATGTATTGCAGTGGATGAAACATAGGTGAATTCTCTGAGTGACTTCTCTTGAACATACCGGCGACACTGACATGGATTGGTAGCGCTAACCCCAAATATGGATGGTATGATGGACCAATGGTGATATGACCAGTGAATGGAACAACCCAACGTAACTCGGATACGGAGTGAAAGTGTCATGTTCAAGAGCGACTTGCTACTAATAAAGTTTCTTCAAGTTTTCTTCCCAATTTTTCCCAGGTCATTGCTAACCAGTACCTCTTTATTTTTATCAAGCTTGAGGAGGATAACATCTGCTTGTTCTATAATTTTCCCTTCAGGCAAACCCATCGTTATTTTAACAAGCCTAGCGACAATGAAACTCGTTCCTTTCTATATGGACAAGTTTGTCGCTATTCGATTTTAACGAGTTTAACGACAAAGATAACTCGATCCTTTTCAATTTTAGAGAGTCTGAAAGGGACATAAAGAAAACTCCAATAACCCTTTTTCGTCATATAATCCCTTAAGTCCGAAAAAGTATAAAATAATATGAAAAGGATGAATTTGCGGTAATTTTAACGAGCCGAACAAGACAAGCGGTTGATATTTTTGTGTAATAATCCCTCAGGTCCAAAAATATTAAAATCTAGAGGAGGGATAGCACTTCCGATCGCTTTAATGAGCTGGAGAGGCCAATCGCTCGGGAATCTTTTCATATTTTACGAGTCAGGTGAAAAGAGCTTAAAGAAGACTCATTTTTTGAGGAACGAGTGATAATTTCGGGTAGTAGCTGATTCCAGGTAAGGTTTGGAATTTTCCAATCACGGTAGTGTCACAAGGATGGCTAATAGGATCACTCTTCGCAGTTGTTCCTCAAAAGGGGTAAAAGATCAAATGGAGGTGAATGATCGGCTAAAACGGAGTGGAGGTGATCATGAGAACATGACCAGGGCTCAAAAGTTGACGATAATGCATTCACAATGGTTATTTACCAGATATTGGTTCATTTTTTAATGAGCTTAAACTCTCAGGGGACGTTTGCTCATTGCTTATGTTTAATTTTTAACGAGCTTGAACTCCACTAATAAGGATATCTCATCTAAGATGCCATTTTTTATGGAGCTTGCACCTTTCAAAGCTTTGCCCCAAATCCTTTATTTATGCAAGTTAGGAATGACCAATCCTATGAGTTTAAAGGGTTGAGAAACTACAAACTAAGAAAATAAATGGTCACTCTTCGCTTGCATGCAAAAAGGTTTGCATGCCCCCAGGTATAGCGAAAAGTTTCCAGGCTACCATATGAAAGCTCTCCATCCTCGTCGCAGACAAAATGCTTCCTTGGCAATGTCTACCAAAATAGACAAAGGTGAGTGATGCGGTCACCTCCACTCACATAACTTTGACGATGGAATCTTATTCCGGTCTAACTCCCTTTTCCTCTTTCGAACGGGTGTCAGACCAGTCATTTTCCTTCACGGAAACTTACTCTATACCTAGAGTTTCCCTGCCGAAGCAAGCCAGGGTGCATGCCCCCTAGGTTTTAGTCATGTCCTCCCAAATCACTCGTGCTCATCAGGTGGATGGACTGGAGATTGATGAGACATTCCTTGCGTGAAAAAGACCATTTAGGGATGGTATTTGACTATTTGCTATGTGTGAGCCAGGGAACAAAAGCTGGTCTATGAGCTTGACCAATCTTCCTTCATGCGGAAAACACATTACTCTAAAGAGTGAGGAGACAATGGGTCCCATGCAATAAATATAGTCATGCCCAAGGAGTATATTATAATCCAAAGGTCCTTGGACTACCATTACGTTCATGTGAACGGTTTTCCTTCTCAATGTTATCGGCACATTGGGAAGGATCCCTAACAGTCGACTGGTTCCTTTGTCAAAGCCTGTCAGATTTCTCATCTCAGGCAGAAGCGATGGTGAACCAATCACTTTCCAAGAAGTTGAGGAAAGGATACTCACAAAAGCCCCTTTATCTATGATGGTACTGACCATGATCATTTTGTAAGCTTGTACAATGATTCGGAATGGTACATTAGCTGGTACACGGGGTCTGCCTAGTAGATTCCAATTGAAGGAAACGACTAGGTTGCTTGGAGGTGGGACCGAATAGAAGGCCGGATATGACTCTGATGAATTTCCTTCATACGGTAAAGGAATTGGTAGATTGCCCCCATGCTCATTGAATTCTGTGTTTATGAAAATAATTTGAACGGTGTCGTTATCATTCTCTTCGGTGATTGTGTCATCTAAAGATGGACCTTCCGAAGACAAGACCGGGTCGACTGCCACCTCAACCTTTTCACTTTCGTCTGGTATGGATTCAGTGGTTTATCTTCAATGATAGATGCTTCGACTGATCACAATGGCATGTCGGTCAGATTTTCAACTAGCGATGGACTCGGCAAGAGTTTCTTATATCCAGTAGGAAGCCGTAGCGGTGAAGCTGGACGGTCATCCAAAACTCTTTTAGCTTCATCTAGGAAGGGACAACGGTGGACAATGGTGTATTTTCAACATGGTCTTCAGAGGTTGATGACACCAAGCTGTGCAAACAAGGAGACCAGTCCCTTAAGATCCGAGGGTTGCAGGGACAATCTCAATGATAGTGGTCTCCTTTGCAAATGACACATGGAGATTTAGGCTCAGATGACGCAGTGTGTGGATTTTCACTAGACGATGCCTGGTTACCCATTTTCGCCTTTGGCTCCTTCTTCTTCTTCTCTTTCTTCTCCTTCCCCTTCTTATCCTTCTTAGTTACTTGATTTTTTGCCTTACCGGCTCTATCAAGTGAAGAGGAAGGAGGAGAGGGAGAATCAGACGAAGTAGAAGGTTGGGGGTAACTTTAGTATCATCCAGTTGTTGACTTGATTGCTCAGGAATCATGGTGTTCTGAATGACAGAGGTCGAGAAGAGCCATACGGGCGAGCGAGCCGATTGTCAATCTTGGAAGTGACAATGTGGCCATATGGGGTGCACCAACATCTCCCCAAGAGGAGAAAGGACTAGGATTTCCTCTGAGGGGAACTCCTTGGTTGGTGGACTCCATTTTCCTCAACCTAAGACCAACGCGGGAATGGTGATATTATTCCAATTAAAATAAATTTTATACGCTTTGAAACAACTTGTTTTTTCAATTTTTAAGAGTTGAGAAAAAACAAAAGATGACTCTAGTCGCCTTCGATTTTTAATGAGCCTGAAGTGACAAGTGCTCAAATGGACCTTTTCCTTTAAGGAGTCTGAAAAGGAATGAAAGAGGCTACTCTGGAAATCTAGATAGAGGGATTACCAAACCAATCACAAAATTGCAAAATACTTTTTATGGTACGGCAGTCAATCTTCCTGAATGTTGTGTTCAGTGCATTGCGATCGATAGGGCGGCAGACACAGCTTCCTATGGATAAATGATATAGCCTATTGTGGTCTCCCAATATATACACGATGGTACGTGGGAGCACAAGTCCGTACTGGCACTTGTCATCTCAAAGAGGAGGAATCACCCAACCAACTGTGAAAGAGACAGTTACCAGGCTTTATGGTGCCGGAATACATCTCTAGCCTAGAGTTCTAGATGTTGTGCGTTAAGTTCCAAAGCATTTTTAGGTTCATTAAATTTATTTTAGAGTTGATCTTTCTTAGGAAATTTGCCTTTCAGTTTCACCGCGTGATGTAGATGTACAATTCCTAAAATGCAATCTAATATGATAAACAATCATTTAATCTTCTTTTTGCAATGAAAATCCTAGCTACTAAGGAAAGAGAGACGATATTCTTTCAACATAGAGCAGAGAGCACACACTAGATGCACTGTCCTAAATCAAACCAACAAGCAGTCTAGATGCAAATGCACATGCATGTATTTGTTTTCAGCCTTCTTAATGTGTGAATGACAAGAAGAATGCTAAGTACAAATCTTAATTATATTTTCAAAGCGACAGTACTAACAAATTTCTCTCCAAAAACGAAAGGAAGATAATAACGACACTTTACTATTTTGAATTGAAAACTACTTTCGACACATGAAAAACTACTAATTCAAATCAAATACAAGAGTAACTGTATAATCAACCATCAAGAACAATAGAATTCTTTTCTTTGACTGAAAACAACACTTGCGATACTTTCAAATCAAAAGACGATAGTCGACTATGCTACTACTTTGTAAAAGAGAACTTAAAATGGCAGAAAATACATAAAAACATTCACAGTTCTTTGCACAAAGGAGGCAGAAAGATGGAAAGGAAGGGGGTTTTGACAGTGGTATACTGATCACAGACAGCAAAACTCCTGAATCGAGCTGAAGAGAGTGAACACAGAAACCAAAATCTGAGAGCAGAAGAGGTCTTGTCAGATCAGCGCACCTGTAGCACAGGGAAAGTGCGATGCAGCGCACCTACTGCACATGGGAAGTGTGATGCATCTAGATTCCCAAGAGTAAAAGGTGTGATGGTCCAGGGACGAGACTTCAACTGGGTTCCGAGTCACAGTTTGCAGCTCAGTTCAGGGATTTAGGCCGAGCAAGTGATGTACAGTAAATAGAAATCACAGGGGCTGATATAATGATGTTACTAGAGCCACCACTAGGGCAATTGGAAAGTTTGCAAATCGATTGTTCAATTTATAAACAAAACCCGGAGATAGACTGAAGCAGCATTGATCTACTTTTCACTTGCATAGCAAATGCAGTTTGAAGGCTAGCTGGCTTGACTTCAGGCTCCGTCTGTAAGTTTATAAAACAAACAAATATAGACAAAAAAACAATCTATTCGCTCCCCAGTGGAGTCGGCATTTTGTTATCAGGAAATCTAGTGTCCACTCAAAGTTGCTAGTCCCACTAATACTGGTAGCTATCTTAGAAACAAACAAACCAAAACTACTTTCGTTTTCCTTTATGAGAAGTAGATAAGAGTGGAATGAAGGACACCAACCTCAGTCTTGCACTTGGTTCCTTTCTCAGTTCCTCTCCCTTCTGAAAGATCCTTGCTTCTTCTCCTTCTTCTACCCAACTTCGAAGAGCACCTGTGGAATCAAAGTAGCATAATACTATCGAAGAACAGAGATCTACAATCATAAACAATATAGGACCAAATATATATTGACCACACAAATGCATATATCATCAAACATACAAGAATGTGGAGGAAAACTTGAATAGCTTTATTAATAATCAAGAATAGCAAAGAGGATCACAAACAATTGTTCTGACCCAGTGTCATCCTCCAGCATGAAAGCCCTTCTTTCACCTCATGAAAAGCTTAGATCAACCAACACTATGATATTCCAACAAGAAACCAACAACACTTCCTTACAAGATACAAAATTCCAGCCCCCTGGATCTCTGGGATGAGGGATCCATATATAGATGATTGCATGGGGGTGAGTCAGCTTCTGGGATTTTGATTAGTGTCCTCTCTCTAATAGTTCTTGATTCCACTTGGAGATTGACGATATCTTACTCATCCATGGGAAAACTCAGAGAGGCAAGTGTCATAGGAGAAGTTTCTGTAAGATTCTGTAATCATCCACCTTGCAAACTGTCTCTGCCATTTGTCCACTCTCGCCCATCACACACTACAGAAGGGATTTTTAGTATGCATCGTACCCTTTTCACTAGTCAGGTGGGATGCATCTCACCCTTAGCACTGGGCAACCTATATGGTCCAGTTTTGACCAATTCTGAGTAGTTTCCTGTGGAGAACTTCTGGGAGATGATGTAATCAGGTGACCTTGTTCGTTTAGGGTATGAAACAACACTTTTCGGGACATAGGAGCCCTTGGTTTATGGACATGTTTGATTGGGGTTGCAGTGCCCAAAAATGTCTATAACAACAGGGTGGGCCAAAGTGAGATGCAACACTTTGTCAAAGGCACAGGGGGTGTGTTGGGCCTGGGAAAGAGAATTCTTACACAAAGATTGCAAAACATGCTCAATGAATCACTTCCTATGTCTGTTCATGGTTGGATGATACAACAAAGTTCTTTCAATGACATAACCAAACATAATGGACAAGGAAACCACCAAGGGAATACTTTGTTCCCCACTATGGTCACCAATTTTTTAATAGGATTTACGATTGTGCACAAAAGTATCTCCCATAGGTTGGTGGCTAAAATAGAAGAACAGAGAGTCCAGGAACCTAATGATTTTCCTAAATTAAATAGATGATGAAGTGAGGCCTACCTGGAATCTTTCACACACATTTTTCCTTCTTTAGCTTGGAAGTTCCAATTCCAGCTATGAATGCCAAAATTAGAACTTCCACATTCAAATAACACAAGCTAAGAAACTACAAGATCTATGTAGTATCATATAAGTACTTCATTCAATAGATAAAAATGGTATTGAAATGTATGAAATAACAACATCACATATAGGAAAATAATGAATTCTTTTTATTAATATAAAAGGAATGAGATTACAACCATAAGCAGCAATTGATCTTGTAGAAGAACTCCTCCTAGTTGTTGACGTGTCCTTTCCTTGTGACAATATGCACCTCCAATCACCCTAAATGCATGAGATGATGACCACTCACTACAACATAATAAGGAGAAAATCACTCTCCAAAAGCCAACCACCAACTACATAGAAGGTTGGGAATATATAGAGAAGTAGGGTAAGTTGGGAGTTCTTATCCAATCACCAATATAGGGTTTGAGATCCACGTTTTATGGAGGGATAGGATCAAAGGATAAGTGGTGAAAACTCCAAAGTATGGAAGGATAGGATTTGAATGTTTTGTCAATGGTAAGTAGTTGAAACAACTTCTGGAAACTCTTAGAAGGGGAAGCTTCCAAAATCCTGATCATTCTCCCATATTAGTAGAACCAACGCAGGTGGAAAGGTGAGCAACATGTTGGTGACCAATGTAGGCCACAGTGGAGAAGCCTGCTGATGATCACACCCCAGTAGGCTTACATGGAGCGTTGGTCCTCAAACTTCCTCAGATGATGCACTTTAGGGCTGAACCACTACAGGATGAAGGGAACATGCTTAAGGCTTTGTGTAAGATGGTGACAAGGGGGAATAGGATATCGATTGATCCCACTAGGAGGCTCACTAATCATATGTGACAAAATGGCCTATAACATGCCCCCCAAGGTAAAATACTTGAATTGCGGAAGTAGTTAGTGGACTTTGGACTTGATGCTCTCAAACCACTCCATGTCCTCCTCTTTCTCCATAGGGATATCTAGGTAATTTATGGCCATAATTTTTATTTCTGAGACAGAATTTAGTGTCATCCAACTCCCTCACAAAGGCTTAGTTCATTGTGTGGTGCTTTCAAAGAAAGAGGTTCCTGCATGCTTTCCTTTTCTTTTGTTAGTGTCTCTTCTATCAGTTTTTTGTTGTGTAATTCTCTTCCCTATTTCCCTGGTGGTGGTTTTCATCACTACACTAGGTTCCTTACTTAACTCTTTCCATTGTATACTTTCCTATTCATTAGGGCATGGAATGAAATAACTATGTAGATGCAAACATTCTAGGTCAAACAAAAGGTTGGATCCGGGATCCAAGGCACACCAAGGGGAGAAAGAATCTCTACCTATGTGATGTTGAATTTTATTGTCATATGAAAACTCTCATTGATAAGGCTCTCACTAACAAGGAAGGCACCAAAAGAAGGATGTCCATAAAAATGATATTTTTTGCATTTGGAGAATCAACAACTTGCAATCGAAAACAAGGAAACTCAGTTAGAGATTAATAGAATTGAAGCACTCCTAGTAAAAAAGGGTACAATTATAGCTATTGATCCTTCTGCACCTATAGATCTCACACACTCTATATGATAGTGATGGTGTTCATTTATGTTTTTGATCAATTCTAGAGAATTTTTAGGATATTTATTCCATATTTGATCTAGATTTAAACATGAACACAACAAATTATAGATATAACCATAAATACAGAGGTGTAGCAGAAATAACGCTTCCTTTGATTAATATCAAATAATGAAATATCCTTACAAACAATATGGAAATGATATTATCTCGACGATGGTAGCTTATCTCTGAGGAGAGATGTGGTGGCTACATGCCTCTGAACTACGTTACAATGAGGCTCATGGGCCTTTTTATTATTGAACAATAAGGGAAAACCCTAAACAACCAAAACCCTAACCCGAGGAGATGTAACACCAAGAGTTTATGGGCCCCATTGGGGTTAGTTGGGCAGCCAACTTCCTGAGGTCGTGACTTGGTCATATTATCTCTATTTGATGCACATGATACCCTGTTGGAAAGATCTCTCCAAGGAATAGGATGGAAAAAATGACTTATCAAAAGTCATTGGAGGTATATTTGAAAAAAAAAACGTCGTTTAGGGCCTCAAAATGGCTCAAGAAGTTTAGGACCTGAAAAATTGCTAAATATAGTAAACTGTGCTATAATTAAGGAAACTAAAATATTGAAAGAGCAATGGTGGGGCTCCACGCGGAGTTGGCAAGTGGCCACCAATATCCACCTAGATCAATATCACATTTTGTGTATGAACAATGAAATTTATGTTGTCAGTAGTACCTTAGCTTATTATGCTGATAGCTTAAGTCTATCTTTGTATAATCCATTAGTTCAATTCTATACTGATTCTGTCTCTTTTTGTACAATAACTCTATACTTCAATCGCTTGTCTGATTTCCCTGGTGGCAGACTATGAAAGAATTATCTTTGATGTAGTCATAACATTTTAGTAATACAATGATTCAGTAACTTGCTAAAAAAATGATATCTAGGTTTTGTATGAATCTCCTAAAATAATCACAAAGATATATTTCTAAAAATTACTCGGACTAGAAAATAACCTCCCCTCTAGACTAGGAGAGATTATTTTTAACACTCCCCCTTAATATAAACTATTACATTCATCAACACTAATAATTGTTAAATGTTGTCTCTCAAACTCAAAAACAATTATTCATAGTGATTTGATGAAGATATCTACTCATTGATCTCTACATCGACAAAATTGAAGAGATATGTCACCATTATTCATAAGCTCATGAATAAAGTGATAGAGAGTGTCAATGTTCTTTCTTTTCTTATGAAACACATTGTTATTTGACAATGAAATTTCTAAACTATTTCAACAAAAGATAGTAGTTGGATCCTTCTCGACATGTGCAAGATCTTTTAAAAGTCTTCTTATCCATACTGCATGGAATTCTACTGTAGTTTTTGCTACATATTTTATATCTAGAGATGATATTGAGGCAATTGGTAGTTTCTATAGAAATTCCTTGTAGATTCAAACTACAGATTGTAATATGCTAAAACAATTAACTTGAATCTACTCTACTTGTCAATGGAAACAATAAGCAATCTATGAAATGATGAAGCACAAAAGAGAAAGAATTCAATCATAGATAACATAATAATTTTCTGCGGAGGGGAACAGTTGAAAACCCCTACTCTTTGTATATTGCATTAATCATAAAATATGAGAAGATTACAATGATTTTCTCAAGCACAAGCAACCTTTGCACTATCTCAATCTATCTCACTACCAATTTCTGCACACGATTCTCTTGGCACACCTCTCTCTCACAAGATCCACACACAAATGTGTGCTTTCTATTTCTTTGTCTCACCAAATCATGCTCACCAAAACAATTATTAAACTTTTGCCTTCATTCCTCCTTTTAAAGGAATTTCGAATGGTTAAAATTAGTAAGTTTTCTAATTAAGGAATGATTTATTTTAGGCCTTCCTCTAATTGCATGCACCATCTATTTAATTTAAATGATTTTAAAATTGATAGTGCACTATCCCTGAACTCCAATTTCAACTGGGCCTTTCTCTGATATGACATGCATGAGTTAATTATGAGTTAATATGCATTTTACTAGTTGATCACTATAGGCAGCACCCCACTATATACCAGGTTATTCCCCACTACTGTAGGTTACACCGCACTACTACGGTTACACCCCACTATAGTAAGTTACACCCCACTACTGTAGGTTACACCCCACTACAGCAAGTTACACCCCAATACTGGACTTCCCACTAATTCCTCCATTAATTGGAACTAGTTTAATAGAGTTTAACTCAGTTAGACCGAATTAAATAATTAAGACTCAAAAGAACTCAACTTGGGCCCCTAAAATCTAGGAACCACTCTACATGAGTCTATATAGACTCCCAACTCAAATTTACTAAACCAAGTCAAATTACCCTAGTTAACTAGTACAAGTTTCTATGAGAATAAGAATTACAATTTAATTCAAGAAAATACTAAATTAGGATTTTTATTGATGTTATTTTTAACATTTCTTTTTGGTATTTTCAACACTCCCTCTCAACAAGAAAGGAATTCACATCTATCCCAATCTAGTACCTTTGGATTGTTCTCCACGCAACACTTGTCACTATTATTGTTTCTACTACAACCTACAACCCAAAAAAAGCATCCAAACAAAATAAATTGAATCAACTGTGTCTACAATTGTCTACTAGAAAAACTATTTTCTTGTTGACTCTACTACTGAGCCTCCTACTGTAGTTTCAACATAGCTATGCACTCCTCAGTATCTAACTTCCATTGATCCTCTTGCTACTAATTACTGTGGCCCCTCGTAGTAAGATAATGATCCATGAGACCAAAAACACCTCAATGGATCCTACCTAATTATTGAAACTCTTGGACTAAGGTTTTGTATCGCCCTACCTCACACCTGGAGGTATGGATGTATGTGCTCTTTTTGCCAACTTTTCTCTAAATTCCCCCCTACTAGAGGTCTCTACTTGAGTTGATGTCACCACTCGGTCTCCTCTACGCTTCTCCAATTGTATCTACTCGGAAACTTCCTGAGACTTCATGTTGAGAGGTAATTCATGCTTGCTCTCAATCACCAACTGTCTAACCTTTCCCTTTATTCTCAAGGTTTTGCATGCATGCGATAAATCTAATCTAATCATATTGTTGTTTCTACTGCTTACACACCGCTGCTGCAACTACTGCAATAATGAGTCTGATCACACCACATCTTGAAGTACTAGCTTCCATAAGGAGGCCCCCTCTGAAACTAGACTCCTTCTGAGTTTTGATCTCACTATGGGAAATCTCACTTCTCCTAAATCTACCAATATCAATGATCACATCTCCCTTTTATGTCACTAAACATTTCCTCGTTGATCTACCTATGAGCAACCTTATAGTTCCATTAAGAAGTTTCCACATAGGGTGTTTTGTATCTACCCTGAACTATAACTCCATCAATCTACAAGGACAACCTCGTATTCCTCTCTTCTATCATGATTTCAACTCCGATACCATGTATAAATTTCTACAAATCTAGCTCTGATACCATGTAGAAATTCCTTTTAGATTCAAACTACTAATTGTGATATGCTAAAATGATAGACTTGAATCTACTCTAGTCATCAGTGGAAACAATAAACAATAGATGAAATCAAAAAGCATATCAGAGAAAGAATTCAGTCACACATAACAAATAATTTTCTAGGGAAAGCCATAGATAAAAACCCTTGCTATATGTAGTTTGCATTAATAAAAAAATATGAGAAGATTACAATGCTTTGCTCATGCGCGAGCAACATCTACATTATCTCTATCAATATCACTAAAAACTTGTGTACAAGCTTCTCTTGGCACACCTTTCTGTCACAAGCTCCATGCACAAAATTATGCTTCCTATTGCTTGGCCTCACCAACTCGTGCTCACCAAAACAATTATTAAACTTGTCCCTTCATTCCTCCTTTTAAAGGAAATTCGAATGGTTAAAATTCATGAGTTTTCTAATTAAGGAATGATTTAGTTTAGGAATTATTTTGGTTGCATGAACCATCTATTTAATTTAGATGATTCTAGAACTAATAGTACATTGTCCCTTAACTCCAATCTGAACTGGTTCTTTCTTTAATCTTACATGCATGAGTTAATTATGAGTGAATGTTTAGTTTACTGGTTGATCACTATAGGTAACACCGTATTTCTCAACAAGTTACACCCTACTACCACAGGTTACACATCACTACTGCAAGTTACACCCCGCTACTGCAGGTTACACCCCACTATAGTATGTTACACCCCACTACTGCAGGTTACACGCCACTACTAGACCTCCCACTAATTCCACCACCAGTTAGAACTAGTTTAACAAACTTTAACTCAGTTAGACTAAATTAAATAATTACAATTATGCATGACTCTAGACAGAATCCCAACTCAAATTTACTGAGCCAACTAAGTCAAATTAACTTAGTTAACTATTACAGGTTTCTATGAGAACTAGAATTACAATTTAATTCCTAATTTAATTCAAGGACAAATTAAAATAGTATTTTTCTTGATCTTATTTTTAACGTTTCTTGTTTTTATTTTCAACAGTTTCAAAGAAGTCCATGAATTCAAACCTTTTCCCAAATGAAAATCATATCCTAAAGTGATTTTACTATCATCAATACTGGCATCAAAATAACTATCTGTGTATCATGTAATCATGTTGTCTTCAAAACCTTTGTACCATGATCTGTAACTAGTTGTACATGCAATATACCTAAAAATAATTTTTCTAAATTTTCAATGAGATTCCTTGGGAGACTCCATGAATATGGAAATGTAACTAATTACATACATAACACTAGGTATAGTTGTGATAAGGTACATCAAACTTCCTACAAACCTCTTATACAATGTTGAATCCACTACTAGTTCATCACCATGCTTCCTTAATTTTGTTCTCGTTGCAATAGGTGGATTTGGTGATTTGTATTTGTCCATTTTGAAGCTCTTGAAGATATCTATAGCATACTTCTGCTGACATATGAAAATCCCTTGACTAGATTGCTAGACTTCAACTCCCAAAATCTACCTCATGAGACCAAGGTGTGTCATATCAAATTCTCTTTTCATGGTAGCTTTAAATTCATTTAACATCAATTTCCATGAATATACCATGTCATCAAAATAAATAGAAACTATAAGGATTTTACCCTGATTTGATTTGGTATAGAGAGTGGACTTGTTACTGTTCTTGTTGAACCTAATGCTATGGAAATATGAGTCAATCCTATTGTACAAGGATCTTAAATATTTCTTTAATCAGTAGAAAGCTTTCTTCAAATAGTACACATTGTACTCCTCCCATTTTACTTCAAATCTTGGTTGATGATAAGCATACACCTTCTCTTCTAGTTTACCATTCAAGAAAGTTAACTTCACGTCCATCTAATAAAATGACCATATATTTTACATTGCAATGGCTAACACTCTTTAAATAGCATTGATCCTTGCAACTGGAGAAAAGGTTTCACCATACTAAATACTTGGTTGCTGAGAAACTCCTTTTGCAACCAACCTTGGCTTATATTTCTCTACTTTTCCTTTCTCGTCCAATTTTCTCTTATACGCCCACTTAATACCAATGTTTTTTACGTGCGTGAAGATCGACAACATCCCATGTTTCATTCTTTTCAATAGCTTCAATTTCTTCATTTGTGACATGTACACAATGTTCTTCTTTCATTACTTAAAAATAGCTATGTTGATAGGATAGTAAGGAAAAATTTACCTATTGATCCATATCGTCATATGACTCATATATTTCCATTAAGCTCGTTGTTCTCTGATTTCTCATGTAATATTCTAACTCACTGCTACAAGATAGATTATTTCTTTCATTTCTAACTGAATATGCTAACTCTCTGTTAGAAGTAGGACTAAATTCTTGTATTTGAATTTGTAATCTTAGAAAACTTGTTAGAGGGACTTATTGTTCCAAATTTTCCACTAGTTCAACTATTTTAAAAAATGGATATAGTCTATCCATTTCTTCATTCTCTTTATCACTCCGAGTTTTATCCTTTAGGAATTTTATATTTGTACTTACCAAAAATTTCTTATTGATTGGATTATATAACTTATAGGATTTGGAGTCTTCACTGTATCCAATGAAAATGCATTTTTCACTTCTAATGTCAAGTTTCCTCCTTTTCTATTTTGGAATATGTGCATAAGAAATACATCCAAAATGCTTAGAATTATAAACACTTGAATTTGTCCCACTCCAAGATTCTTGAGGAACTTTACCTTTCATGCTATTTGTTGGAAATATATTCAATATGTAGAATGAAAAAGAATAACGTCATCCCAAAATAATTAGTCAAATTTCTAGCTTTGAGCATACTCCTTTCATTCCTTGTTTTATGTAAAAAATTACAAACTCCTTTGACCCATAGTCTCATCCTCCATCTAATCTAAGCACAATGACATATTTTCCACTTTCATTTTTTTGCAACAACTTTAAACTCTTCGAAATTTGTGAATTTATCTAATGTAACACCCTCCTCCCACATCCACCCAAGTCACCATGCCAACTGGGTTAAACATGAGACGAGAGGCTACTATGATCACATTCGACCATCTAGGTAACCTTAAGGAAGTGGAATTGACAAAACCTCATACACAACCATCCAACATCATCAATAGAACCATCAAGACACAAACTAGCCACTCAGACAACTTGTTCATGGATCCCACTGTTGTTCTAGACAATTTAAGGCCTAGTCATTGTAATGGATGGACAAGGGAGAAATGAGATACCTAAATTCATTCTCGTAGGCCTAAATGCCAGTCACTGTGGACGAAACTTTTCAGTTCTATGCCAGTGACTTTAGGATTTGAGCCACTTTTTTAGGCCTAGAGCCCAAGCCATTGCCCAGAATGGAATGATAGCTTATAACTAAGTACAGTACAAGGAAATGATGATGCACATGTGAATAATTGATCAAGGCCTTAACCACAACCCTACTAGCCATGACAGACATTTCATCAATCATACCATCGACATGTAACCTACAGTTATAAATAATAGAGCTAAGTGTACGGATCACTTACTTATCTGGGAATCGCCATGAACCATCTTTTCCTCATGTCATTTGTTTCCTTATCACTTATTAGGTCATAGATACAATATCCATTCAAATACAAGTAAAAATATGTTGAGAGTCAAACATAGTTGCTGCCATAAAATGAACATATAACCATCATAATATGAACAGAGTTACAATAAACATATCAGCCATCAAAACCTAGATATACACCAGTACATTTACACATGAAAATAAATGGAATTGATTTCTCATTAATTAATTCAATGAACCAACCAGAGATGGGACTACCACGTTCCACCTAACCATAGATTGGCTATGCCAAGCCTCTCCTCAGCCAATCACCCCATGCCATATTCCAAGCATGAATCTGGGACTCATAGAACAAATCAAAACACAAATCAATGCAGATGCCACTAAAGTTCTCCACCTACACCATGAGGAATTTGAGTGCCTCATAGTCTCTTAGGCTTTACGTGCACCTACAGTCTGATACAGGGATCACTAGGCCCTACACCAAGACATACTCTCTAGGCTTTAGAGTGCATTCCATCTAGGAATCACCAGGCCTAACAGAGATAAAATCCACCTCTTGGCTTTACCATATATCTTGCCATTCATTGGCAAGGATTCCAAGGCCCACCGAGGCACACAATTTGGCTCTACCGCAACCCATAGTTCGGTCCAGGGGCTACTAGGCAGGTGGATTTATACATCCTCAGTCTCGTTCAGGGACCACTACCACCATGTGTTTGTCAAATTAGATATCATCCCCACTTAGCTTTGAATCCAATCCGGCCGTCCCACATAAACCACATGAGAGAACCCATCTCATCAAAGTTATCAAGAAATGGAAAGACTAGGCTGAAAATACGGTCACACATGGCATAACCCATGCCATGGTGGAAAAGAAACACATGAAATCCCATGCATGTCAAATCTAGCGAGGAAAATACACATGCAAGTCGATACCTGTAATGAAGCCTGTTGTAGCTTCTTGATCTTGCGTTTCCTTGCTTGATATTTATTTCTTCTTGCCTTCTTTTCCTTTCTTGCTCCAATGCCAAAGTCCTGCAAGAAAACTCTAAGATTCCAAGAGTATCAGAGACAGAGAAAATAATGAAAGAGCTCCAAAGCTAAACTAGAAAAAGGTTACACTACCCAAGCCCTACCCACTGATCCTCAGAAGCCTTTTTATTAATGAGTCCTCTATTTTCATCATTTTCCATTATTTTCCTTCACTTTCCTCCTCAGATGAAACTTGTGACCTTTCACCTTCCTTTTCTCCTAATTTCCATTATTTTCATAAATAGATGTGCCAAAATACATGTTTTCCTCTTTAATGCCTTAGCCGTTTCCATTGCCAATTTACTGAGTCCTAAAAAAACAGATGAATGCCCACTAGGATGTCTTGGAATACGTATCCCATCATTCATGGTTTTTCTATATTTTTACATGGAATTTTCACCAGGGTTGTTACAGAACCCTCCCCCTTGGGGGAACACCATCCTCGGTGTTCAACGACACCTATAACCAAGAAGACTATGGAAAACAAAACATACTACCCATGGAGCTTTATAACATATCTCAATGCAGTATTTACAATGAAAGACATGCTCAAAAGAAAAACATCATGAAAAAATGACAATATAACAACCACTCTGCATAATACAGCTCATTATAGTATTTACAATAATACACACATATACACATATACACTTTTGCTCAAGTAATAAATAGAAGGATATGATCAAGTAATTTAGACTTCTGTGATCCATAAGGATATGATGTCTGCATCTGCAACAAGGGGATCCATGATCTCACACCTCCACCCTCAAAGTAATGCTAGGATTCACCTCCTTTGCAGGAAGTCCAGAATCCACTGCAAAATCAAATTTGCATCCAATGTCCAATGATGTAATCTTGTACCACTTGTCCTCTCAGTGAATAGTTACTAGCTCATTGTTTGAGGGCACAATCCCAATGTGCATATGATTCCATCTACCAATGCTAATGACCAAAAAAAATCCATCCCCGACCTTCCCTTCTCTGCTACACAGTTCCTCGGGTACTCCAGTCACCCCTTCTGTGGAGTCACTCACCTTGCAAGTTCTACTGGCACCCCCATCCTGGGCATTCCATCCCTTAGCAAGGCTTCCTCACATTGGAAGGTACAACAACCAATGCATATCCCTACCTTAAAACCATTATATCGGTCATAGCATGCTCATGGAAATCAATGGACACTATTGGGTACCAGTGTCACACAATGGCCCTGATCCTAAAGTGCTTTACCAGCATATTGTTGCATGTTCCAATGTCTTTCGCTACTGCTGTTAATTATTGCAGTTGATTTCAGCCACTCAACTAGGAATTTTCATGCATTCCTGTTGGCAACACATAACTTCCATTGGATTTAAAATAAATTGAAATAACTTAAAATCATACCTCATTGGTAGCTTGTCAACAAGGTACATTTGCAATCATGTTTGCTTCCTGTCACAACAAGTCAAACTAGCATATTTGACCAAATCAACATGTATAAAAATATCACATCATGTTAGCTAAAAACATAACCATTAAAGTCATAAATCACATTAAACCATCGTAAACCATATATCACATGCAATCATCATAAACTACAATCATAAATCATATGCATAGTAAAAATGAAATACAATACCGATACTTATATTTCGTCAATCCTTACTTTTGTCTTTGTTCTTTTTGTATGCACACTGGATCAGTTGCCACACCCAGAAAACACCCAGTGCGTTCTCCTTTATGAGGTGCACATACGCATATTGTACATCACACACATACAAACACACACGCCATACAACATGCAACACATGCACTTATACCTGACATACAACACATACACCTTCGCCCAGTGTACGTATGTATACATGCACAGTGTACATCAAAAGACATTCATCCACACACAACATGCAAAACCACAAAATGCATACATGTACACTTGGTATACAACACAACTCATACACCTATACCCGATGTACAACACAATACATGAACCTACACCTAATGTACAACATAACACAAATACGTATCTAGAGTGCAACACTATGAATGTATATGTCATGACACCATGACTACACAATGCACATACATAGTACTGCATGCCCGCAACATAGCATGTACGAGATGCACTCAATCACACACGTACACCAATACCACATGTACCAAGCACCACCTGCACAGCGTGTACACAACATCCCATGTACATAGTACCACCTACACAACATGTACACAAAGCCATATGTACATTGCACCCATGTGCAACATGTAGACAATACCACATGTACACATTACCACACACACAACATGTACACAACACCACATGTACACAGCACCACATGCAAGACATGTACAAAACACCACCTACACATAGTGCTACTTGTACAACATGTACACAACACCACATGCACACATCACCACTTGTACAATCGTTCACACCATAGCATATGTACATAGCACCACATGTACAACATGCACACAACAACACTTGTACATAGCATTGCATCTCCAACATGTACATAGCATCATCTATACACAAAACTACATATCCAACATGTGCATAACACCATCTGCACACAACACTACATATCCATCATACACAGAGTACAATATGTACACAAAATCACATATCCAACATGTACATAGCATCATCTATACCCAACACTGAATATGTAACATTAGTACAACACTATCTGTACTAACATCCTATACATAATATTTCATAAGCAACATGTACACACACTACATATGCACAATATTGCATGCACACAATCGCAGATGCAACATGTATGACATATGCACAACAGTAATACCACACATCTGAAACCACACTACCACTATCAAGTAAACTTGCTTCTTGTGTTGTATCCATGCTTGTCCCAACATGTCATATTCCACACTGCTTTCATTACATTGATGTATCCCTCAGTATAGCGAGTCAACAACATAGACATAATATAATCACATAATATAAACTCATAATCACATGATACTAACCTCATATATTTGTCATGACTACTTTTCCCACTTGATCCCTCATAGACCAAGAACCTCTTCATGTCATTCACCTACATAAGAAAGCATTCCTCCATAAGAATGATCCCTGACAACCTTGTCAAACAGTGACATAGATACATAGATACATACATATATAATCATTAGCATAAAACAATCATCATCCTATCAGACAATGTCATACATACACACATACATGTATACATATATATAAACATCAACATAATCATGATCATAACATAATTACTAGATATCACAGGGTTAAGGCTAAGAAAAGTTTCCATATTTCTGCAGAACATGCACAACATTGAGAACCATTGTTCCCAACTTAGTCAAACCATTTGACACCTCAGGTCCTTTTTTTTACCTTTTCCTATTACCTTTCTCATGGCCATACTGCCAACATCCATCTACACCAATGGAACCAACCAGTCCAACCAACTATCACAACCTTACTTTCTGCTGCACTTAATCATGGATCAAGCTTCATCTGGGTCTTACATCATCTATTAGGTACCACAGATCTCTCCCAAAGCACCATTAACTTCCTCCTATCCCAAACAATTCCCAAGACTCAAAACATAAAAGGGAATACTAAGAAACAACCAAGAAGAAAGACATGAAAACCAATAACAACATGACACCACAATAAAGTGGCATAGCTATGCACCAAACACAATCAAAATCACAAATCAAGAGCAACAATCACAAAATACCAAAAGCGCAAGGCCAATAGCAGACACCATTACTCAATCTACATGGTTCCCAAGGAAAGCTCAACCTGAGCCTTCTTCCAGATTTCATGGCAACCTCTCTTTGCCATGTAGTCCCCTGCATCACATTGCCATCAACACATAATTGTTAGTGTATAAATAAACATAACAATACATCAGTCACCTTATCTTTTTATGCCAAGCATTTTTCTTGCAACTAAACACATACATGCCATCTCTCAAGGGCTCCAATCCTTTGACAGATCCTTCTGTAACTAGAGACTAGCTAATATACCTGTCAAGTACATTTTCAGGAATATACAATGTATCAACATAATGTCAAACAAGATTAAGGTTAATAATACTTCATGTATGCAAAACACTCATTTGTTTGTAATTAGGGTTTCTAAATGTAGCCAAAGGGATTCTTGTCCAATTCCTTCCTTTTACCATTTTCTTTGTTGCAAATGAGGGTTACTAGTATTGTCACATCATCTAACTATTAGTCATATATGCACGTCAATTTTTACCTTGTTACGCCAATAACAAGCATGTTTCCCTACAAATTTCCCACACATGTCAGTCTCATGTTATAAATATCAGACCAATCATATCTAACAATTTGAAATCAACCTTTACCAAGACTAAGATTCATGTCATAATCCATAGTCAACTCATAGTCCTTAGACACAATGCTACAACTATCACCTACTATACTCAAGTACATATCAACTATCTTAACATATATGTATTACTAAAATCATCTCAAAACAAGATCATTTGAATACATACTCATATTATGCAATTCATCAAATGTTCAACCAACTTGAAAACATAACATGTTAACTAAATCAACTAGACAACATAATCAAACCATCAAGCACCAAATATATGACATAAGTGAGCCCATACCTTACTATATTTCAGGGGAGGAAATCTTGTCTACACAATCAAGCTAGTTACCACGATCTAGCTTCTCAATACAACAACTCAAACATAAATCCTGACATCCATAACAATAACTAACTATCACAATCACAATCCGTTCATGCATAACAATCACATATGTACAATCACTCTAGATTAGTACAACAACATATCACAACTATGTCGGCTCATACCTAAATATCACAACCATAACCATCTGCATAGGTAAAACCAAGTTAACATAATACATATAACATCAAGATCTCAATGAAACAACCCTAATCATCTAGTTAATACCATATAATGACAAGTTAACTTATAAGATACTTCATTAACAACATATAACATAATCACTAATTTATCTAACCTAAAACAACAATATCAATGCATACAACCATAGATTACTATCGTTCATAACTATCCGAGACATGTGCATATGACTACACCAATTAACTAGAATCTATCATGTATGTAACCATAACATAAAAAGGCATGTACATAAACCTAATTTATATAACCTTAATGCATATATAAATCCTTAACATACATACTTGCATGCCAAACATACAATACCTATATTATGATTTTCTCTTATCCAAAAGTCTAATGCTGCATCCTCATTATGATGATCTGCATCTCCTACTCTACCATATTCAACACATTAGCATCATAACATACCAATCACACCATGATGACCTAAATTTCATACAATGACTTCACGAGGCATGATTGACCTACTACTCAAACTATAACCAAGACCATACATGCATAACAACTGTATATAGACATATAATAATGAGTACCAACCATGCACACATCATTCTATCTAGATTCCACTCATTAATGCATGACCATATCAATTACACAAACCATGACCTCATGCATAACAACAACCATTACTCCATTGTACACATTTCCACACGCAACCAACAATTTCCACAAGCAATGCCAAATCAACCACACATACACATAGACACATGTAGTCGAAGATAAGCGATCAATTATTGTAATCAACCTACAAGACAGTTACATGTAATCAAAAATATTCAAAAATGTAACCTAACATACAAGGATGTAAGTAGGTGACATAAAATAAATATATAAGCGACATATAACCATATGAAACTAGTCATGTACTCATGACAAATACATTTTGTGAAATCAACATCAAATTCTTCATGATAACCATACTAAAACCCTAATCAATCATCAAGAAAATGCAACAAGCACATGAAATGAAAGTGTGGGAGGCAGACATGCAACTATACTGCATGCATGACCAACACACATTGCCCATCCAGTTTGAGAGTTGAACCATTCTCTGATATGACTCTGTAACACCCTCCTCCCACATCCACCCAAGTAACCATTCCAACTAGGGTAAACAAGAGACAAGAGGCTACTATGATCAGATTCAACCTCCTATGTAACCTTAAGGAAGTGGAAATGACGGAACATCACACACAACATGCCAACATCATCAACAAAACCCTCAGGATACAAATCAACCACTCAGACAACCTACCCCGAGTCCCACTATTGTTCTGGACAATTTAAGGCTCAATCACTCTCATGCTATGGGCAAGGGAGAAACCAGAGACCTAACATCGCTCTCATAGGCCTACATGCCAGTGACTGTAGATGAAACTTTCTAGTTCTGTGGGAACAATCTTGGATGAAACTTTCCATTTATGTGCTAGCAACTTCGAGATTTGATCCACCTTTTTAGGCCTAGAGCCTAGGCCACCACCCAGAATAGAATGAAAACTCTCAATTAAATAAAGTATAGGGAAATAATGATGCAAAAGTAAATATTTGATCAAGGCCTTAACCATACCCCTACTAGCCATGATAGGCATTTCATCAAACATATCATCAACATGTAACCTACATGTGTAAATAACAAAGTTAAGTGTATGGATATCTTACTTATCTAGGAATCACCTTGAACCATTGTTTCCTCATGTCATTTTCTACCTTATCAATTATTAGGTCATAGATACAATATCCATTCAAATACAAGTAAAAACATGCTGAGATCCAAACATAGTTGCTACCATAAAATGAACATATAACCAACATAAAATGAATAAAGTTACAATAAACATATCAACCATCAAAATCCATATATACACCAGTACATTTACACATGAAAAATCAATGGAATGAATTTCTCATTAATCAATGCAATGAATCGACCAAAGATGGGACTACCACATTCCACCTGACCATAGATTGGCTAAGCCAAGTCTCTCTTCAGCCAATCACCCTCGTGCCATATTCTGAGCATCAATGTGGGACTTATAGAACACAACAAACCACCAATCAACGTGGCTTCCACTGGAGTTCTCCGCTTACACCGTGAGGAATTTGAGTGCCTCCTAGTCTCTCAAGCTTTACTGTGCATCCCCAGTGTAATCTAGGGATGACTAGGCCCTAGAATAATACATACTCTCTAGGATTTACCGTGCATTCCATTTCGGAATCAATAGTCCCAACAGAGATAAAATATACCTCTTGGCTTTACCGTATATCCCGCCATTCATCGAAAAGGATTCCTAGGCCCACGCCCATCGAGGCACACAGTTTGGCTTTAGCACAACCCATAATCTGGTTCAGGGCCTACTAGGCCAGTGGCTTCGTGCATCCTCAATCCAGTTCAGGGACCACTACCACCATGTGTTTGTCAATTCGAAGATCCAAACCACTTAGATTTGAATCCAATCTGGCCATCCCACATAAACTGCATCAGAGAACCCATCTCATTAAAGCTATCAGGAAATAGCAAGGCTAGGCTGAAAATATTGTCACACCTAGAAAAACCCATGCCATGGTAGAAAAGAAACACATGCAATCCCATGCTTTCCAAATCTAGCAAGGAAAATACACATTTAAGTCAATACCTTCAATGAAACTTGCTATAGCTGCTTGATCCTGCATTTCCCTGATTGATATTTTCTTCCTCTTGCCTTCTTTGCCTTGCTTGCTCCAATGCCAAAGTGCTCCAAGAAAACTCTAAGTGTCCAAGAGTATGAGAGAGGGAGAAAATAATGAAGGAGCTCCAAAGCTAAACTGATAAATGTTTACACTGACCAAGCCCTGCCCACTAATCCTCATAAGCGTTTTTATTAACCTTGATTTTCCTCCTCACATGCAACTTGTGACCTTTCACCTTCCTTTTCTCCTAATTTCCATTACATTCATAAATAAATGTGCCAAAATATATTTTTTCCTCTTTAATGCCTTAGCCATTGCCTTTGCCAATTTCCTTATCCATAAACAACCAAATGAACACCCACTAAGATGTCCTTCCCACCATTCATCTTGGAATATGTGTCCCATCATCCTTGGTATTTATATATTTTTACATCGAATTTTCATGGGGGTTGTTACATCTAATTTTTTCTTGAGACAATACACCCAAAATTTCCTGGTAAAATCATCATTAAATGTTATAAAATAAAAATTTCCACCAATATATTGAGTGTTCATGGATCCACATAGATCTATATGGACAAGTTATATATCCTCCTTGGATCTATAGGAGGCTTCTAAAAGTTTTTCTCTTTGATGCTTTGTAAGTATGAAACTTTCACAAGTGTTTCTTTTCTAATTCAATATGGGAAATCCCTTAACCATTGAATGTCCTTGCAATAGCTTAAGACTCCTAAAAGTTAGGTGATTTTTATGCAACCAAGTCACAAAATAGAAGAAAAGATAGATCAATGATTTTAAAAATAGCCTCTTTGAGGGGGAAACCTCCTTTATATTACATAAATGAACAATTCTTGGATGATACAAATGATAAGACCTCCCTGGTATATATAGGATTCTAAGGGGTAACAAAATAATCATATCCTATATGACAATAATAATGTAAGCACACAACAATAACGATAATGGGATTCTATGGGGCACAACAATAACAACATGGGGGATATATGGGAACAATAATAACAATAGGGGGCTACACTAACAATAACAATAAAGGGAATACACTACTATTATATGGATCCAACATGCCCCTCTCCTTCAAAAAATTGTTTTCCTCAACACTTGAGTAGTTCCAAATTCTTTTGTATAAAATTTTCATCCCCCTATGTGGAATGTTGAATGGGTAAGCTCTTCCACTTAATGAGATACTCTTAAATTAATCAATTCCGTAGTTGTCGAGTTCTTGTTTTCATGACTACTTCAGGCTCAAATATGATTTTTCCTTCTTCCTCAACTTTTGGCAACACTATTTGAATTGGGAGCTTGTCACCAATAACCTTCTTTAAGCATGAAGCATTGAATACTAGGTGTACTTGGGAAGATGCAGACAACTCCAATTTGTATTCTGTAGTACCAATGTTTTGCAACACCTTGTAAGGACCATAGTACTTGGGTGATAATTTATTATTCTTCTCAGCTTGCTTGAGGGAAATTCGTTTGTATGGTTGTAGCTATAAAAATACCCAATCTCCTACATCAAAACTTATTTCATTGTAATGTTGATTTGCTTGATGCTTCCTTCGTTTTTGCACCAGAGTGAGTTTATCCTTTAAGAGAAGGAGAACTTGTTGTTTATGTTCGATATGATCTTCACCTGATTGAACCTTAGAATTTTCTCTTAAATATTATTTGATGGATGGTGGATGATATCCATAAAGTGACATAAATGGGATCATTTTTTCTGTAGTATAGAAGGAATTTTTATACCACTATTCAGCTAGAGGTAACCACTTGACCCATTGTGTTTCTTTATCATATACAAAGCAACGAATATATCATTCCAAACATTTGTTCACTATCTTAGATTGCCCGTCATATTGCGGTTGATAAGATGAGTTATGAGATAATTGAGTACCAAGACAAGAAAACAATTTCGTCCAAAAATTTCTAGTGAAAATGGGATCTCTGTCTCATACAATAATATTTGGGTTTCCATGTAGCTTTTCAATTATTTCCATAAATGTAGTAGCAACTGTAATGGATTTAAAGGATGAGATAATGCACAAAAGTGTGCATACTTGGTAATTTTATCAAATACCACCATGATGACACTCTTTCCTTCAAACTTGGGTAAACCAATGATAAAATCCATTGAGGCCTCTTCCAAATGCTGACTTAGAATGGCTAAAGGTTGTAACACACGTGGGGTCTTAATTGTCTCAACTTTATTTTGTTGGTAAACCAAACATTCTCCCAAAAAAATTTGAATATGTAATCTAAGGAAATCCCAAGAAAATTCCTTCTTGACCCTATGGTAAGTTCTTTAAAATATTGAGTGCCCTCCTAAGGGGGAGCTGTGCAATTCCAAAAGAATATTTTCCTTGAGTTGGCAATTCCTGCAAAGATATAATTGATCTTTATACCACAATGAATCATTTTTCCAACTAAATGTATCAGAAGTGCTAGGCTCTTATTGCAATGTTTTAATGAGTGTTCACACTTCTTCATCATTTTTCCTTTCATCCCTTGCTTTGGTTATCCAATGAGGTTGGATAATAGAAATGACACAAATAAATTCTTCCACATCCTCATCCTTTTTTGAGAGTTCATCTGTAACAACATTTCGCTTCCTTTTTCTGTAGATGATTTCAAAGTCATAACCCAATATCTTTGTGACTCATTTTTGTTGCTCTTCTAAAGATAATCTTTGTTGCAAAATGTATTTAAGACATATTTTAGGATTAGTTAAGGTCTCCATTTCTTTAGTTCATGTAGTATTTCCAACATTTCCTTCTCATAAATAAGTTTGTGTGACTACTTTCCTTTGATTGGATGACTTTAAAAAGCAATGGGCCTTCCTTCTTGCATTAAAACAACACCAATTCCATTTCTTGAGGCATCACATTCCACAGTAAAGGTTTTTTTTTAAGTTTTTCATAGCTAATACCAATGCTTGGCACATTGCTTCTTTAATATTTTCAAAGAATTTTGTTGCTTCTAGAGTCCAAGAAAATGCATCTTTCTTTAGTAATGTTTTATAGGTTTTGTTAGTCTCCCATAAGTCTTAACAAACTTGAGATAATACCCTGTAAACCCAACAAATCCTCTAAGATGCTTTATGGTTGTGGGGAATTTCCATTCCTTAATGGCTTTAATTTTGTTAAGGTCTACCTTAAAACCCTCATGAGACACAATATGACCCAAATATCCCACCTCATGTACTCCAAACAAACATTTGGAGGTGTTTTGATATAAATGTTTCTCCTCCAATAGTTCGAGCACCCTGTCAACATGTTGAACATGATCCTTTCAAGACTTGTTGTATATTAGTATATCATCAAAAAATACAAGAAAAAAATTTCTAAGGAAGGGTTTGAAAATGGAATTCATCAAACTTTGAAATTTGGAAGGTGTATTAGTAAGGCCAAAAGGCATGACCAAAAATTTATAATGACCCTCATGATTTCTGAATGTTGTTTTCAAAACGTCTTCAGTCTTTATTCTAATTTGATTATATCCTAAATGACTATCCATCTTGGTGAAGTAAATTTCTCCATTTAATTCATCCAACAAATCATCAATGAGAAGAATGTGAAATTTATCTTTAATAGTGAGCTTGTTGAGCTCCCTATAATCAGAAACATGCACCATAATCCATCCTTCTTGTGCACTAATACTACTGTAGTAGAGAAAGAACTTTGACTAGGTTGAATTATACCAACCTCTAGCATTTATGCAACCATACATTTAATTTCACTCTTTTGGGAATAGGGATATCATTAATGTCTGATGTTTGGAGGAACACTTCTTGGAATCAAATGAATACCATGATCATGATCACAAATAGGTGGGAGGCCTTTGGGAGTCTCAAATACTTTGGAATGATTGTCCAAGACTTTTTGGAGATCCGGAGAAATAGATGATTTTGATGTTTGAACATCCAGTGAGCATAATTGTGTAATTACACGCCATTGTTATTTCTTTAGAATACTTTTCATTCTATTAGAGTTTATTATCTTTCCTAGTTTCCCTACGATACCCCTTAATTCAACTTCCTTTCCTTCCCAAAAAAAATTAGGAAAATTTCTTCAAAATTAAAAGTTATCATCCCCAAAGATTGTAACCCTTGGACTCCTAGTACAACATCAAAAACATCCATTGGAGTGGAAAGCATTTGATTCTTCAATACATATCCCCCCATGGTTAGATTGATATTATGGCACTTTCTAGAGAAATTTATAGTTCCTCTATTTGCATCCATCACTTGACACTTTAGTGTTGGATATAGGAAGAAATTCAATTCCTTGGTTATCTTACAATAAATTAAATTATGGGTACTACCTAAATAAATCAGCACTGGTACCTTTCTCTCCTTGATATATCCTTCTATCGTCAGAGTTTTAAGAGTGGTAATTCTTGCCAATGCATTACAAGATATGGTCGGATTCATTTCTTCATTCTCTATGGCTGGTTCCTGGTGTATATCCTCATCTTTTGATGTTTCTTGTTCCTGTTCTTCCTCCTTTTCAAAATATATGTAGAATAATTTATTCTCAACACACTTATGACCTTTAGTGTATTTTCTATCACAACTGTAACAAAGCCCTGTTTCTCTTTCTTCCTCCAATTGTTGTGGCATCAACATTGTAGGTTGTGGAAGGCTAAGAGCTACAACACTTACATCTTTATATTTGTGAATGGTAAACTTCGTTGTTGCCATAATATGGCTTTCAACTTTTCTTACCACGCTGAATTCCTTCTCCAATAAAATAGGTTTCCAAAGGTGAACCTCATGTTTGATGTTATCCTTCAAATTCCCTATGAATACATCAATCCTATGCTCCTCTGGAATATCAGTTACCTTGATATTGACTTTTTGGAAGTTCTCAATGTTCTATGTCATTGAACCCTTTTGTTTGAGATTTGTCATTTGGCTAAAGAAGGTGTTTCTCTTTGTATCCTCATAATGTGCTACCATTTCCTCCATTAAAATTGACCAAGTGACAAGTGTTTTACAATAACAAAGCCATTCATACCATACAAACTAATTGGGTTCTAAATATAAAGATGAAATGTGTACCTTTTGTGTGTGTTGCACATCACAGAGATCAAAATATTTCTCCATTTGTAGTATCCATGTTACCGGATCCTTGCCATCAAACCTCCTCATATCGATCTTTGGAATGTAGTGGGTCTTAAACCCAACATTGGAGTCTCTAAAATCATAATTCATATTCCTTTTGTTCTCCTCATGAGTTTCATGGAATACCTTTTTCCCGTTTGGAAGCATTTCTTGTAATAACTTTGTCAAACCATCCTTCAAACCTTCCATGCCTACTTTTAAACCATTAATTTTTCATTTTATTTATGATTTTAAACCATGCATATCCCCTTTCAATTCATCTTTGGTTGCTCTTTATGAGAGCGAAATTTGTTGCACTTGGTCCCGTAATTTGGATATATCATGTTGCAATCTTCCTCTTCATGAGTCATAGTAAAGCTTTTTGAGGGCTTAATGGGTGTAGAATTATCTTGTTTGGGAGGCATTTTAGAACCAAACACTGATAGTTACACTTCAATATTCCCTTTGAATCACTTCAAACTGATTTTTCAAACAAAAGTTTTGCAAAATTTAAACAAATACACATCTTTTTCTTTCATTTTAGGAGCTCGATATTGAATTTGTTGTATCTAAGTAATTTCTGATCTCCAAGGTCTAAAATTTCGTCCTGTGTTAGTCCTATGAGTCTTCCTTCCAACCCCATAAGTCTGACCTAGATTATATTCTTCAATAAATATTTATTCCTAGTCTCCCACGATGACCTAATTATACACTCGTTCAGTAAGGCAAACTTGTACAAAGTGCAATGTGTCACTGTTTCGATCTCATGAAAAACTACAATCCATTGAATTTCAGTTGGTTACTTAATACTTAGGTACTTCCTACATATTCAATGACTTGTAGAAGTGAGATTCAATAGAAAAGTATTGTATGGTGTGGTACTACTCAAATAGGTACTAGTAATGGTTACAGGGAATTTCAACTAGGTGAAACCATGTGTAGTTCTTCCTTGACTGTTTTTTTAATTATTGAATGGTAAGTCAATTTGTTATTTAAAGAAAATTTAACATGTAGATTTTTTTTTTAACGATCTTGATAACCCTAAAGAATATCCCTTAAAATCACGGGAACATAACTTGTACAATGTAAGGTTTGAGATTAAAAAATGTAAAATAATCACAATTTCTTCTATAATTATTAGATTGGCTATTATGAACCCAATTATGAAATTCACAACTTTTTAGGTTTAACTAAAATATTTTAATCGAAGTTTCTAATCCTTGTCAAAAATATATTCAAGATGTGAAATTTGATGTCTTTAAAAAAAAACTAGGAAAATAAACAATTTTAAATTGTGGATAACTTCACTTCTTGAAGATTATTTGGAATGATTACCCTTTTTAAATTGAGTTTTTTTTGTTAGAGGAATTCAGTTCTTGGATTAGATTCTTGAAACTCTACATGTAAAGTTTTAGAAGTTGACATGAATTCTACCATCCACCCTTTTTCCATAAAAAAATCACAAATAGAATAAAAATTCTTTCACTTTGCTTCTGACCACTTCATGCTCGAAAAGAGGGTGGAAATTGATTTTAGTGTAATTTATATGAAATAAAGTGTAAAATTAAAGCAAAAAACAAAAATGAGAGATGAACCCAAAGAAAAATATTTGTAATAATATAATATAGAGTTATGTTCACTTGCATCTTCAAGGGGGAAATGTCCAATTGTAATTCTCTAAATGCAATCATATGTATTGAAAAAACTTTACATAACTTTCTCCTCAATTTATTTATATCCATAAATAATATTAACTACCTATGGTACTACTTATAATGTGATCCTACTAACTAATTGGGGAATTATTAGCAAAGAGGGATTGTTTTACAATGAGTGACTATTAACTAACATTTTAATGGGCCATATACATTAATAATGTATATAAGTGAGGGGGTTAAGGTATGATCCTAAAAATGAGAGAGAAATGTGGAATGGAGAATCTAGTTCTAAGTCCTATATGTGATTATATTAAAATAATGGTTTTTTTTAATGCAAATTCCATTTCTATATCTATAGGGAACATGGTTTTGAATCTTATAAACCCTTCAATGTAAGATTCTATTTGGATGTAAGTAATTAGATTGTTCTTTCATTTTTTATGCTAGATGGTCATTTTCCATACATAGTTTGTTTTGTCTAATAATTTGTCCATATACTAGTTCATAATGAGTACTTTTAGATCATTTCTAGGAAGGAATTATAGTTTACTACTTTTTCGTAATGTTCGAGACAATTATTGATGAGCTATGTGATATTTTTGGTTTGAGAAAGGAAATATTAGTAACATTGGAGAGATAAAATATGACATCCATGCAAGACTTTTATTTTTTGGAAAGGACAAAAATGATCCCATTCTTATGGATACTAGATTTGGAATTTATTGTCTGTATATAGGCTAGTTGTGAGGTTAAATTTGGATAGGTATTAAAATCTATTGATTTATTATCCATCAAAGGATTTTTATAGAAATGTTATATGCATATGATGAATTTATTTTCTTTTCAGCTAGAATAAAGTACATGATTCTTTTTTGGTGGTGGTGGGGATGGGGGTATGTTTTAGATAGTGTGAGGTGTGGTAAGAAAACAAGAACTCATCTCAATGCTTTTGTGTGAGTTTTCCACATAGAAAAAGTTTTTTGGGTGCATTCATAATGGAAGTGTATTCATATTACCACCTCAACACATGATTATTAGCTCCTACAAGTTGTACATGCCGAATAATTAGACATTACAGAATATTTGAAATTATATTTAGAAAATACTTGTCAGTGATATATATATATATATCTATATATATATATATATATATATATATATATATATATATATATATATATATATATATATATATATATATATATATATATATATAATAATTGAAAGTTTTAAAAAAACCATTTTATCCTCATCCACGTATCTATTGTGCATAAGAACCTATGTTGGGCCATCACAATTATGCTGCCACTGAGAGCATATATGAGGAACAATTGAATTGGAACTAGAATATATTGCCTAGCTTGAAGTCATGGTTTACCTAGAATTGATAGGTATCCTAAAAACTATACAATTGGTACTTTAACATAATTTACAGAAGTAACTTAATAGGACACCACAACAAATACCCTATGTTGAAATATCTTGCATGTTATGATGGATATAATTATACTAGGCACATGAATATTATTGTCAATCTAGGGTGGTTTAGGGTAGCAGGGGGTTAGAAATACACCTAGGAAGGAACAACCATATCAATGGGTTAGGCTGGTCCAATTATTGATCCTTAGTAGACTCAAGACAAATCCCCTAGAATTCACCTTTTCAATTTAATTTACATGCTAAAATAAAATGAAATTGACTTATAAATTTTTTAGAAAATAAATTAGAACCTTGTTGTTATTATAGGGAAGTTCACCAAACACCACGACCCACTAATTTTTTAGTCAATCTTTGAATGGTTTGAAAGTGGACCGACCTATATGTAAGTATGCTTCTTTCTTGAATTAGGGGGTTCAATCTATTTTATTGTGAATAAATAATTAGACAAAGTTTTCTTTGGTAATTTCCACATATTTCAGCTCTTCCTTATTCGTGTTATCTTTGTTGTGTTCTCTCACCCTTTTCCTATATTTAGATATATCAAATAATTTCATAAAAGCATTATCAGTGGAAGAAACAATAGTGTTAACTATTCCTAAGGTAACTTATTATGTTTTTAATTTCATTTAAATGATTAATTTCCATGTATGGGTCTCGTGGGGTTGGTTTCGGGGTTAACATTTTGGTTTAGATCAAAGTTTTTCTACATTAGTGTAAAATAAACACTGCATTTAAGAAAATAGCTAAAGAATTTCATGAAGTAAGTTTAAATTTGTATAATTTAGAAAATGTAAATATGAAATCTACCATAAAACGTACCTCAAAATTAGAAATCATCTATTAAAAAGGCTAACTGTGAGGATGTCAACCTCCCTCGTACCTTTCCTCCTCAAAGTATCTCAAAATCAATGATAAGACATGATTCTTCCTCATGGAGAAAGATGGAAATTACGACGTTATTTCGAGAAATTTGGTAGAATAAAGGAGACATCTTCTCTCCCTCTAAATTGTTTTTACATAGAAAACGACACTCAAATTATTATGTTGTGTGAGTTTTTATGATATAGATTAAAATCTACTTTGAGGAAAACATGGAAGTGTGTATGGGAGTGCATGGTGGTTCAGTAATGGTTTAAGAAACCCAAATAAGAGTGCATGCATGCTCTTAAAGAATGTGTAAGTTGTTAAAATTTACAATAAGCACATATTCCCATTGCAGTGATTTTGTAAAACAAGTTCATGCACCCACCCATGAAGTTATATTCGATAAATCCTGCTAATCTTAATGGTTAGAGCGTCACACTTGTAATGTGATGGTCATTGGTCATCAATTTGATCCCGACAGTTGGATCTTTTCCATTCCTCTCATTTCCATTATCCACAAATTTTGGATCTTTTCCATTCCTCTCATTTCCATTATCCACAATTTTTTTTAGCATCAAGATGCAATGGATGATACTCTTATGATCATTCATCGGGTCCCCGTTGTTATATTATAATCATATTGCATGACTTCCACTATTGTTATGTCCCCTTGATTGAGACTTTTAATTTTTCCCACATTAAGGCTTGTGTTGTAGCAAGATTCTATCTATCCCTTCTACATCAACATAAAAATTTCACCCTAACAAATACTTTTTACATATGTGGTAGCTTTTCAAAGATATATGTGTCTTCACATTTGTGAATTTTTGTGCTTATAGGAGTTGGACAACCTCAATTATAATTTAGAAATAATGTGTCCATTTCACTATTGTAAGAGTGTAATCTCTATCTTCCATTCCACTTTGAAGGAAACCTCAAATTTGATGAAAATTTTCTTTCGGGTCTATTCAAAATGTTTCCCCTTACGAGTTTCTACTAAGTAGTGGAAACCAATGTATCCACAAATTTGTCAAATTAATCCAAAAATGGATGATACCTCTAATATAAAATCCACAACCCTGAGATTTTGACTTAAGGCCTACAACTTCAGCCTCGAGCATGTTGATGCATTTTAACAATTCATTTTTTCTCTTTTTATTTTTCATAGAACACATACTGACCATAAATTGTACAACAAATGGGAAACTATGCATATAATGAATGTTTTGATGTTAAGTTGACCCTAGATAATGGACTTAGTAAAAGTAGTGCTTTCAAAACAACTAATGAAATGACTTTTCTCACATGCACAATCAAGTAGCTATGGAAAACATTATTAAGAAAATAAAATATAAATAACTATGTCACACAGCATTCATAATTGGCACACAAATCTGGGTTTAATATCAATTCCAAATTTTCATTACATTGAAAGTAGGTTTGTACAGTCCACGAGGTCTTGGATAGATGGTGATTGGGTGCCTTGTTAAGGCACTCCTTGATGTGAAGTTGCTGGTTCAATTCCCCACCCCGATCAGAGTGAGATATTCGACTGATGAAGATGTAGTCTTGCCAAGCTTACAAAAAAAAGACTTGTACAATAATAATATAAATGACAGTAACAACTAAGACTAAAAGTTGCACCAACCACTAACAAACACATTAATTATAAACTAAAAGTATTGTACACATTAATTATAAACTAAAAGTAATGTACAAATAATTGTCACATTTTGTTGTGATACCTAAGTTTTTTTGAAATTATTGATGAAAATTCCATCCACGTCACCTAATGTGCCTTAATAGCATGTATAATCAGTATTATGAACACTCAACTCAAGAAATATACTTGTTTAATTTATCATATTAAATTAAACTTTTAATTTTTATTAAAAATATTTTTTAATATTAATATTAATAATTCTAATTTTTTAATTACTAATAAGTCTCAACATAATTCAAAGGAAATATTATACCTAGTTCTTCATTATTTTAGCTAAATTTTATAACTATATTAAAATTATCTTTAGTTATCGAGTTTAATCACATTAAGGAATGGAAAAAAAAATTATATCATTTTCTTGTCTATGTTATTGGCTAAGCATGGTACATTTTAAAAAGAGCTCCAATAGTATCAACATCCACATTGGCTAAACTTTGTCCCTGAATGGGAAAGAATTTTACAAGGGAGATATTATTTTAAAAATATTAGGAAAAAACAGTGATCCGCTGCTTTGTTAAGGCACTCCTTGATGTGAAGTCACTGGTTCAATTCTCCACCCAGATAAAGGTGAGATATTAGACATGATGATGTAGTCCTACCAAGCTTACAAAGAAAAACAAGTTTGTACAATAATAATAAAAATAATAGTAACAACTAAGACTAAAATTTGTACCAACCACTAACAAACACATTGATTATAAACTATGTATAATGTATAAATAATCTAACATAGTAAGAATAGATTTGATCATTTTTTTCATATATCAAAATACAACAGAGTACAAATAATCAAAACATGAAGAGTTAAAAAAAAGTTGTGGCATTCTGTTGTGATACCTAAGTTTTTCTTGTAATAGTTTGATGAAAAGTCCATCCACATTACCTAGTGTGCCTTAATAGCATGTACAATCAGGATTATTAACACTCCACTCAACATTTAGACTGACTTAAATTATCATATTAAATGAAACTTTTCATTTATATTAAAAAAAAATTATTATTAATATTAATAATTATAATTTTTTAATTACTAATGTCTCAATATAATTCTAACTTAAACAAAATATTATACTTAATTGTTCATTATTTTAGTTAAATTTTACTATGTTAAAATTATCTTTAATTATCAAGATTAATGACTTTAAGGAATGGCACAAAAAATTATACCTTAATCTTGTTTATGTTATTGGCTAAGCATTTTAGATATTAAAAAGAGCTCCAACATTATCAACGTCAACATTGGCTAAACTTTCCCACGGAATGGGAAAGAACCTTAGAAGGAGATTCTATTTAAAAATTATTAGGAAAAAACAAGTCTTAAAGATGGTTAAAAAAAGTTCTATTGAGAACCTTAAATAGGAAATACTATTAAAGAAGAAGCAATAGTCTTCAAGTATTGTTATAAAAAGTTGCATTCAAAAACATTTATTGAAATATTGTTTCTCAAAACAATGCGTTTTTTTGTTTAGGAAAGATTTATTTCGATGACCAACGTTTAAAATTGAAATAAATTGAAAAAATGGTATAACATTTTGATAGATGTTGCATTGCAACTAAGGTAGTATTTAGATTCAAGTATGTCATTAAAGTTAAATCTTATTTGAAATAAAAAATTGCATTAATAATATGGCATTTTAACAGGAATATAATTTAAATTTGATTTTAAAGTATAATTTTAAATTATTTTTAAATTTAATTAATAACTATAAAACTTGAAATTATCTTTTTACAACCTGAAATAGATTAGTTTTAAATATTCGAATTATATAATAATAAAAGAATATACCTTTACGAAACAAACAAAATTTAAAATGTCTTACAACGTAGTAAGCAAATAGTTTAATTTTAAATATTCGAATTATACAATTAAAAATATATATATGTTTAAGGAACAAACAAGATTAATTTTTTTATTTTAGATTTTTTTTAGATAACTATTAGCAAGATTATGTTAGGAGATTGTTTGAATTAAATTGTATTTTTAAATATGTAAATGAATATTATGTTTTGGAAAAAAATTTAAAGCATTTCTAATATATTATTTTAATAATCAATGTTATAATTTAAATAGTATAACACATTCGATTTTGTTTTGATTGGGTATTAGTTTGCTTTCTATTAGAGATTTATGACTTTTATCCATAATTTAACATTAGGAATTCAATTTTTATTATTTTTAATTATTAATATTGAAATTTATTACAAGGTTTTATTATGGGTTGTTTAGTAAGTTCCATTTCTATTAGTTACTATTTTTTTGTTTTTAGGTTTATTTCCTTTTTATTTAGCATTTTTCTTTTTTCTTTTTCTATTATTTCTATTTTCATAAATTATAATTTTTTCACAATATATTCAATTTAAGGCAACTTATTATTATATTATAAACATATTTTAATCAATTTAATTACAGACAATTACATATATTAATAAAAATACAACACACACATATAGATAAAATTATTTTAATATAAACAATATTAGTTAATTATATTTTTACATCATAAGGCATTCCCCTTTGAAATCAACTCCCCTCTTATCTTACCTGTCTTACTATGATCCGTCTGACCTGATGTTAGACGATTAAAATGTTTTCCACCATTGGATCAAACCTCTCATTATAACTGAAACTCAGACCATCTATTATGCTTCTTTGTAGATTTTAGGGTTTAGTAGAGGAGCTGAGAGAAGACTCGAAGTAGAGCGGAGGCTAGCAGGTGGCACGATGGTGGAGAAGAGAAAAAGTCGTAGGGCCGAGGTCGTGACCAGGGAGTACACCATCAATCTTCACAAGCGCCTCCATTGCTACATTTTTAAGAAAATGGCTCCAAAGGCCATTAAAGAAATCAAGAAATTTTCCAAGAAGGCTATGGGAACCAACGATGTGAGGCTTGATGTGAAACTTAATAAGGTTTTATGGAGCAGGGGAATTAGGAGTGTGCCAGGAGGATGAGGGTTTGAATCTCCAGGAAGTGCAACAACAAAGAAGATGCCAAGGAGAAGCTCTATTCGACTATAATCTGTTTTGGCCCTAGCCTTAATGATCAGGGATTCTTTTTCTATGTATTAATACAAGTTTTGGTCCAATGGTGAGTAGGTGGCACGATGGTGGAGAAGGGAAAGAGTTGCAGGGCGATGGTGGAGAAGGGCAAGGTTTTGGTCCAATGGCGAGCAGGTGGCATGATGGTGGAGAAGGGAAAGAGCCACAGGGCCGAGGTCATGACCAGGGAGTACACCATCAATCTTCACAAGTGCCTCCATGGTTTCACTTTTAAGAAAATGGCTCCAAAGGTCATTAAAGAGATCAGGAAATTTTCCCAGAAGGCTATGGGAACCACCAATGTGAGGCTTGATGTGAAACTTAATAAGGATGTATGGAGTAGGGTGGTAGAGGGTTACCCCGACACATACCTACAGTATGCATAAACATAACTATCCGAGGTATTTGACTCTCAAAGGAGTCAAATCTGCAACCATCAAATGGTTAACGCCCTTTTTTTCACCAGTTCCTTTTACGTCGGAACCAATCACCTCGCCTAAACCTCCTTTCGGGACTATTCACCTCCTTATAACATTCATTGTCCCTTTTATTAAAACCTTTCTCAAATCTTTCTTATTGGGAGTCTAAAACACATCTAAACCTTGGTTAAGAGTTTTTAAACCCATCAACCACATATATATATAACCACCCTCTTAAAACATTGGTTAATATATATTTAACACATAAAACCCTTTATCGGCACTATTTTCCTTAAAACCCTTTTACAAAGGAAAATGCCTACAAACATACCTTTTCCCACCTTTCGTACGGCTTCTGCACAAATTTCGAGGCCGTACCTCTATCACAATCGGCTATCGACACTTTCTCCACAGTTCGTCATCACCCCTTCCCTTCCGATATGTGACTATCAGAACGTAATATATATATTTTACTCTTAAAAGACTCAGCCACACACTTTATGCAAATACATGGAATACATAGGAAATCTGCTCCAAATCACATATAACGGATCTCCAATATTATAGATTCGCCACTATATCTATTGTGGGTCCCCCTTCTATGTTAACCTTCTGCCGCACCACTCCTTCAAACTCCAATAAGTGATCACCTCGACCTTCAATCGACGATCGGCTTTATCGCTATCGGCGTATCGTTGGTACTTGCACTTAACTCTTCTACCTTAAACCTCTGATAATGCGATTAGCGATTAGATTTGGACCGTCGATTTGAATCTTGATCCGATGGTCCACGTTTAATCGGTTGGTCGTTATCGCTATAATTCAATGACCCGTTCCGATGACTTAAAAAGGGTTCCGATGACGCGACTTAATCTTGGTTGTTGATCTAAATGATCCAACGGTTGCTGAGCGTCAATACTTCACATCTCGCTCTTCCTTTTACTTGGGTTTTTTTACGGAATTTTTTCAGCATTTCCTCTATGGGTCGATTCTTCAAAAGGTTCTGGTTCCTTGCTATTTCCACTGCTCAAATCTTTCTAAGCTTAACTCCTTGAACTCTCAACTTCGCTATCTCTCTAAAGATCCGCTCTGCTACTTCAATTGGACTCGATGATCCATTACGATTCTTCTGAATCATTCTCCTCTCTCTGCATGTTCTTCACTAGAACTCTGCCTGCAACCACAGTTACAGAACCTACAAATTCACCATTTATATGTAATTCAATCATTCAATATAATTTCACGCATTCACATAGTCCAGAATAGACTTCTGTATATATAAATGTGAACAATGGATACATGTTGAGACTCTCTGTCTCTCATGGGCCTATTCTCCAATATCATTGGCCTCTCCTTCTTACTCTGCCCATAGGCTTACATATATGCCAGTGAGTTCTGTTGAACTCATCCTAGTTCGACTCCTATATCTACTGAACCGACTCCTAAATCCTCTATCCACTACGTCTACTTCTAGTTTCAATTAATTCCCAAAAGCTCTCCCTCTAGTTCCTCGAATCATGCAACTATTTAAGAGTTATAATTGACTTTGGACTCTTCTTTCATTACTACCCACTCATGTTCTCATTTATTTGAGAGCATTTGCAACATCCTCACATTATCTTATTTATACCTATTCTATGCACTTAAAAGCCTAAATTACATTAATTCATCACTTAGGAATCCAACTATCCTAAAAATACATGACCCCCTATGTCTACATAATTACAATGGTTTTCTCTTGGGTGAATGCTCATGCATCAGACTCCCAAAGCAGGAAATATTCATGATCTCCTGATCATGTGTCTTCCGATCGTTGTCCTCCTGGATCCCATACTTTGTTTTGTAACTGCCCAAATGTCTTGTTCCTTTCTTGTTGCTACACTTCTGCTGTCTTTTGCTCCATCTTTTTCTTCTTGTCAATCGGGTTCAAGTTCTAATCGATCTTTCTTCCTGCTGCTACCATTTTCCTCCATTTGGAATGCTTCATCATCAATTGCCACATTTCTTCAATCTCTGTTTCTAGTACATCTTTGGACTGGTCCATATTCTGCTTCTTACTTCTACCTCCTTCTCTTTGTTTCAGGTTGTTGTTGTTGTCCACTAATTCTTTAAACTGTTGTTGGTTACTTTTAGTTTGTAGCTGCTGGTCTAATTTTTCTTCTTCTTTTGCTCTTGTTCCAAATTTTGCTTTTCTTGCTATTCTGACTTTTGCTTCAACTTTTGCTGTGACTTCTATGTTGGCTCTTATGCTGACTTTTGTTGTGACTCCTATGCTGGCTGCCTCCCTATCATCCTTACCCTCTTTCATGATTGAATCATGACTGTCCAGCACTCCCTCCAACATTTTAACATATTTGTTACATGGATTGAATTCTTCCATAGTATTCTCTTCTTTCATGCTCATTTGTGCCAAATCTTCTCCGACATTTGCAACAAAACTTGCACTCACAAAACAATTGCTAAAATTAAAAACATAAGGCTTTTATGCCTTATCTTCCTTTGGCAACAATTCAGTTTGCTGCTCTGTTTCTTTCTCCTCTATCAGCACATCAGTATGCTCATTTGAATTCTCAAAAGAACTCATGGGACTGTACATTAGTCTCTCTTCCACACCATTTGTCCTAATGATGTCTTCCTTCTCTTGTTAACCATAGTGAACTCCTTCCTTTGTAATCACACTGTCATACTCTGAATTTCTCAGCAAATATTCCAGAAATGCAATCTCTTTGTGACACTTCATAAGTATTTCATCATCACTTATGTTTCCTGCATTTATACACAAATTATTAGTTTGGAAATCATAAGGTTCAACAGTCTCAACTGTTGCTTCACATATCAGCTCTTCAGACTGAATTTCATCTCCTTCTTCCACAAGAAATTCTTCCTATGTTGTCATAGTTTCAAATATTAAGGCATTATTAAGTTCTTTCTGCTGCAATAATTCACTACTTCTCTCACTTAAGAGACATTATTCATCCTCCTTCACTTTAAAGTTTTTATCTTCTAAAAGATACATCTTCATATTTCTGACAGCTTCAACAGATTGCTCGTCCTCTGCAAAACACTCCTTTATTAGTGTTCTTTCTCCCTTTGCTAAGTCTTTTGCAGAGACTTCTTCCTTCTTAACATATTTCAGTAGATTTCCTTCTTCCTTACTGATTGTCTCAACAGCTTCCATGGCTATTTCCATTGTCCCTATCATCATCGTGAATTGATGATCCTTTACTATGTTTTTAGCTAACATAGTCTCTTCTTCAAGTTTGCCTTCAATCTCTTGTTGTTTATCTTCCCCAAGAGTTATCATTGTCTCTCCATCTGCATTATCATTCTCCTTTATGACAACTTCTATAGACTCATCCATAGACTTTTCCTTCTGTATGCAGTCAAATTATTTTTCTTCTAAGAAGTTTTATTTGTCACCTTTCACTTCTAAATCTTCATATAATCTGAAGATATCTTCAATAGGCGGCTTTTCTCCTGCAATACCTGCCATCATACACAAATTAACAGTTTTAAAAACATAAGACCCTGTGGTCTCACTTGATGCTTCAGCCATCATATCTCCTTGATGTTCCAAGTTCTCTTTATGACTCAGAAATTCTTCATTGGTCTCCTCTTCAATCTCTTCAAGCCCTTCACTTGGTTGCTCGATATTTTTCCCCAAATGTATATGAGACCTATCTATCTCATCTTCTTCCAAAATAAAATTTAGATTCTGCTTGTCTTCTTTCTCCTTTATGAAAATATCAGCAAATTGTCCTTCACATGTTTCACCTGCAAACATACATAAATTGTCAGATTTAAAATCATCAGACCTTTTGGTCTCACTTGAAGTTTCAGTCTTCAAGTCTTCATCTTCACTTTCTCCCAGAATTTCTCCTTGTTCTGGTTCACAAATGTACTCTTCCATTTCCAACTCAACTTCCTTAAGTTTTCCCCTCAACCACTTTACTTGCTTTTGTTGTAGCGTTCTTTGTATCTCTTGCCATTTTAATGGCTTCTTCCTCAAGACCCAACCTAATCTCTTGCCTTCTCAAGTATACTCCTTAATGCATCGAGTTGTTCTTTTAACTCTGCAACCTCTTTGTCAACATCTTCTTGACTTATCCTCTTGCCATTTGCCTTCACATCCTCTTTCTCATATTCTCTGTTGCAGCTTCTCTTTGAACCTCTGCTATGACTATCAGTAGCCATCTTCTTCTCCTCTTTCTTCATGATCTCCTCACTCATCTGCAACAAGCCTCTGCAACAGCTAGTCCTCCTCACTGCAATATTACCTCACTAAGCTCTCCTCACTCAATCTTTTGGTAAGCATGGGTCCTGTGTCTAGAAACTCCTCTTAAGAAACACCTTTTCTCCTTCTAGACTTCTACAATCTCTTGAGAAAACTTCAGCTGTCCTCTCTATCCAATCTCTTGTTGGCTTCTTCAGGTTCACTGTCACTTCTCTATCAGAGAGTTTTCCTAACTCTGCATTCAAGAGCACATCTGGTTCTCCTCTCACAGCTTCTCTTGCTGTCACCACTACATTAGTATAAAAACACACATTCTCAATTTAAAACATAACATATTACCTCAACTTCAAGATCTCAACATGATCTTGTTTCACCATTCCACCTGTGCCTTGGATGGATTGTCCTTTGTTTTGGTTTCCGAGTCCTCTTTCCTTCAGAACTTTCATTAAGAAATCTTGCTTTCCCTTTCCAATGTTCTTGTCTACTCCAAGCCTCTGCTGGAATTGCTACAGTCTCCCAAGAACTTCAAAAGTTCCCCTCATAGTCTTCTATTGTATTCTCTATCATCCATCAATTAACTTATGCACATGACCTTCTTTTGTGTGCAAACTCCCTTTCGTAGAAATATTTCCTCACTCTGATTTCAATTCTACTCTAATACCACTAATGGTAGAGGTTACCCCCGCACATACCCACAGTATGCAAAAACATGCATAAACACAACTGTCCCAAGTATTTGACTCTCAAAGGAGTCAAATCTGCAACCATTAAATGGTTAAGGCCCTTTTTTCCACCAGTTCCTATTACATCGGAACCAATCACCCCGCCTAAACCTCCTTTTGGGACTATTCACCTCGTTATAACATTCATCATCCCTTTTGTTAAAACCTTTCTCAATCTTTCTTATCGGGACTCTAAAACACATCTAAACCATAGTTAAGCCTTTTTAAACCCATCAGTCGCATATATATAACCACCCTCTTAAAACATTGGTTAATATATATTTAACATGTAAAACCCTTTATCGGCGCTATTTTCCTTAAAATCCTTTTACAAAGGAAAATGCCCACAAACATACCTTTTCCTGCCTTTCGTACAACTTCGGCACAGATTCTGAGGCTGTACCTCTATCGTAATCGGCTATCGGCACTTTCTCCATGGGTCCTCATCACCCCTTCCCTTCCAATAGGTGACTATCAGAATGTAATATAAATATTTTAGTCTTAAAAGACTCAGCCCCACACTTTAGACATATACATGGAATACATAGGAAATCCACTCCAAATCACATATAACGGATCTCAAATATTATAGATTCGCCACTATATATGTCGTCGGGTCTACCTTCTATGTTAACCTTCTGCCACGCCACTCCTCCAAACTCTGATAAGTGATCACCCCAACCTCCGATTGCCGATCGGCTTTATCACTATCCACGTATCGCTGGTCCTTCCACTTAACTCTTCTGCCTTAAACCTCCAATAATGTGATTAGCGATTAGATCTAGACCCTTGATCTAAATCTTGATCCGACGATCCATGTTTAATCAGTTGGTTGTTATCACTATAATACAATGACCCGTTCCGATGACTTAAAAAGGGTTCCACTAATGCGACTTAATCCTAACTGTTGATCTAAATGATCCAACGGTTGCAGAGCGTCAATACTTCACATCTCGCTCTTCCTTTTACTTGGGTTTTTTTACGCTATTTTTTCAGCATTTCCTCTGTGGGTCGATTCTTCGAAAGGTTCTGGTTCCTCACTGTTTCCACTGTTCAACTCTTTCTGAGCTTAACTCCTTGAACTCTCAACTTTGCTATCTCTCCAAAGCTTTGTTTTACTACTTCAATTCAACTCAATGATCCATTAAGATTCTTCTAAATCATTCTCCTCTCTCTATGTGTTCTTCACGAAAACTCTGCCTACAACCACAATTACAGAACCTACGAATTCACCATTTATATCTAATTCAATCATTCAATATAATTTCACGCATTCACACAGTCTAGAATAGACTTCTGTATATATAAATGTGAACAATTGATACATGTCGAGACACTATGTCTCTCATGGGCCTATTCTTCAATACCAGTGGCCTCCCCTCCTTACTCTGTGCGTAGGCTTACATATATGTCAATGAGTTTTGTTGAACTCATCCTGGTTCAACTCTTATATCTACTGAGCCGACTCCTAAATCCTCTATCCACTATGTCTACTTCTAGTTTCAATTAATTCCCAAAAGCTCTCCCTCTAGTTCCTCAAATCATGCAACTGTTTAAGAGTTATAATTGACTTTGGACTCTTCTGTCATTACTACCCACTCATGTTCTCATTTATTTGAGAGCATTTACAACATCATCACATTATCTGATTTATTCTATTCTAAGCACTTAAAAGACTAAATTACATTAATTCATCACTTAGGAATCCAACTTTCCTAAAAATACATGACCCCCTATGTCTACTTAATTAAAATGGTTTTCTCTTAGGTGAATGCTCCTGCATCACAGGAGTGTGCCCAAAAGGATGAGGGTTTGAATCTCCAGGAAGCACAACAATGAAGAAGATGCCAAGGAGGAGCTCTATTCGACTATAATCTGTTTTTGCCCCAGCCTTAATGATCAAGGCTTCTTTTTCTATGTATTAATACAGGTTTTGGTCCAATGGCTAAGAAGTAATTTTGTGCCAATACCCAGCTGCAACCCACCCCACACCCCTTTCCCATTCGATGGTTGCCTCAGATTATTGGAAACATAATTCAACTGATCAAAAAACTCTCCATCAATCATGCTTATCTCATCTATAACCAATGCCTTGGAATTTTTCCATCTGTTAACATTTTTGTTTTTCTTTTCAATCAGTGTCAACAGTCCTTGCTCAATCATAGCAAATGGTGGAGCTCCAACAAAGGAATGTAGAGTCATGCCACTCAAATGGCATGTTGCAATCCCTGTTGAGGCTGTTACAAAGACGGAGCCTAGACCATGCAATTTCTTCAATATTTTTACTACAAAATTAAGAAGATAGCTCTTGCCTGTGCCTACAGAGCCTGTAAGAAATACAGATTCCCCTCTTGAAATAGCATTCAAAACTGTCATCTACTCATTGGATAATGTAATGTGTCCCTTCGAATGGTCCTCCAAAATTCTCATCATGTCCTTCCATTCTAGATGTTTTCTCCAATCTTCCCACATTCTCATCACTTCATTCAATTCTACCTATTTTTTGCAATTGGACATCTCAGAAAACCCTCCAGATTCTGAGCCCATTTTGACCTGTGATTCTCTCTGGCTTCCTTGTGAGTGTTTTCTCGTCCTCTATTTTTCTTTCTGTATTAGGCTTATCAGATTGGCTCTCCAATATTCTCATGGCTTCTTTCCATTCACATCATTTTCTGCATTTGGCTTTCTTGGAAAGCCCTCCAAATTCTGAAAATATTTTGACCCATGCTTCACTATGTCTTCCATCTGATTTTTTTTTCGTACTCTGTTTGGCTAGTGCCTTTGCTTTTTGCAGCTTCATCCTCTCGATGTGTTGTTGGTTTAGGGTATTTTGGGACTGAGGTTTATGCTGAGAACCACTAAGTCTTTGAGACCCAATACTCAATTTTTTCACTGCAATTTTCTTTGTATATTTCCACATTTCACTGAACCCAAATCCCATCACCCTATATGCAAATTTGTTAGCCATACCTCTAACAGATATTGCTACATGGGTGTGATTTGTCCATGATAATACAGGAAATTCAAGTGGGAATGGGTCCTATAGGAGAGCTGAGGTATCCATCTTATCTTGAGAGTAATGGTACGTGGAGATTCCTAGGGATTGGAGCATTTCAATGTTATGATAAGGTATAGACATTTTTTTTAAATTAATTTCTACAGAGAATAACTTCATCTTACCTTTTTAATATATCTACATGTGTATAGCTGCTATATAATTTTTTAAATATGTTGGGGTCAATGTCCCTTATTAACTAATTTGAATATACTTGTATTGTAGTATATGGTCTCTAATATTAAAGTCATAGTTGAAGATGTTAGAAAGAATAATGGGGTAATGGGGGACGAAGTGATGCAGGCCACTACAACAACTAGCCTAAGGACACACCATTTTTCAGAAGATATAGTAGCCAGAATAGTCCTTATGGTGATTTTTTTCGTTGAGTGGCATTTTGGAATGATTCTTGATCATGGAGAGAGAATCCTAACAGCAACTAAAGTCATTTTTCATGGCACTGTTGTCAAGCTTTCTAGAAAAGTGGTTGGAATACAATGGAATTATGGAACCAGATCCCATGCTCCTATGCTCATTGTTGGATATTATAATACTCGATTTAGAGATGGGTATCAGCCAATTACATCAAAAAATGTTGACATTTGGGCTTAATAATCCTTCACCATGGATTTTGTTATTCAATGGAAACATGATTGCATGTTTGTGGCAATATTCAGATTTTCTACGATGATATTTTTAACTTTTCATAGCATTCAACAAAACTATTGTTGCATCTACAACTACAGTACTTTTCTTCCAATGCGTTTGGAGCCATTTTAGATTACCATTGACCATCATTTTTTATTGTGAATCTAGATTACAGGACACTCTCCTTTTGACCTATGTTTTGACTTTTTTTGTCTTTCTCCTTATGACATTCAAGTTGTTCTCCCAGTTCAAACCACATCCCACCATCAGAATGAGCTAGACAAAGCTTTCCTTTTCTCATGCAGAACTTGGCCACGATACATAGCATGGTTCATGCATCCATCAGTGGACACATGCTAAATATAATATACTTCATAATTGGAATTGAGTTGCTCCACCATTTTAGGTTTGTGACTGAGTTTGGCTGCATTTGAATAAGCACCAATATAAAAAATGAGTAGCATCAGCAAAACGAGAGCTTTTTGTTCAAAAACTCAGTAGCATGATTGCTACCCACCAGTGTCCCCAATGGAGCTGAGATCCTTGCAGATGCGAGCAAATTCTTGAGATGGCATCCTCACAATGGCATGCTACTCTAACTCTAGAATGCCCAAATGCTCGCTGTCAATGTCCATTAACTTCATTTCGAAGTCTGAAATCTTGTCCTGGTCTGAACCCACAGAAAGACAAAACCCATCAATTATAAAACCTAAAAGGAAAATGAAAGATTGAATGATTGAAAAATAAATGACACACTAGGTATATTGAGGTCCTTTCAACTTACTAGGGCTTTCAAACATGAAGGTAACGATGTCGCTTTAGATTTTCCGCCTATGGGGATTGAAAATCCCAATATTTAATGGGCTTTTGTCCTACCCACCAGTGTCCCCAATGGAGCTGAGATCCTTGCAGATGTGAGAAAATTCTTGAGATGGCATCCTCACAATGGCATGCTACTCTGACTCTGGAATGCCTAGATGCTTGTTGTCAATGTCCATTAACTTCATTTTGAAGTCCGAAATCTTGTCCTGGTCTGAACCCACAGAAAGAAAAAACCCATCAATTATAAAACCTAAAAGGAAAATGAAAGATTGAATGATTGAAAAAGAAATGACACACTAGGTATATTGAGGTCCTTTCAACTTACTAGGGCTTTCAAACATGAAGGTAACGATGTCGCTTTAGATTTTCCGCCTATGGGGATTGAAAATTCCAATATTTAATGGGCTTTAGTCCAATGATAAAATCCACCCAACAATCTACTATGGTTAACTAGCACTCTTCCTAGACTACACAGTCCACAGTGACATTCTTTACAAGCTTAATCAGATGATTTTTCTAACTATTGGATCATCTTGATTGTTATCTTCTTATCAAGATTATGCACCCTCATCTTATGGAGGGATTTTTGGTGTGCAAAATAATCTATTGCATTTGGAGAGGTACTTCTATTGGTTTTTCATGTGGAAACAAGTGGAAAATTACATCCAAAAATATTGACATTTGGGCTTAAGAATCCTTCACCATGGATTTTATTATTCATTGGAAACATGATTGCATAGTTGTGGAAATACTCAAATTTTCTAGGATGATAGTTTTAGCTTTTCATAGCATTCAAAAAAACTATATTTAATTGTTGTCGAGGCTATTACAAAGACAGAGCCTGGATCATGAAATTTCTCCAATATTTTGACTGCAAAATTAAGATAGCTCTTGTGTGTGCTTGCCAAGCCTATAAGAAACGTAAATTCCCCTCTTGAAACAACATTTAGAATTGTCATCTTCTCATTGGATAATGTACAATGTTCCTTCGAATGGTCCTCCAACATTCTCATCATGTCCTTCCATTCTAGATGTTTCTCCAATCTTCCCACATTCTCATCACTTCATTCAATTCTACCTGTTTTCTGCAATTGGACATCTCGAAAAACCCTCCAGATTCTGAGCCCATTTTGACCTCTGATTCTCTCTGGCTTCCTTGTAACTCAAAAGGTTGGGGCCCTTTTTGCTGCAGAGAATTCTTTTCCAAGATTTGATCAAGATGCGTATGATCAAATTGTTAGGAATTATAATCTCCAACTGTCAGAAGATGGTCTTAACACCTCAGTGGAACCCATGTGTGCATTCACTTATTTGAGAATAAACCAGCATTTGTTCCAACCTAAAAATTGGAGGTCATTTGTCTCATTTGTTAGAAAAATGGCACAAGGAGGGGCCTCAAATTCACGGGAGCAAGAACATAGAGATAAAAACTCATTTTTCTATGCTACAGTCCCATTGGTCCAAGAGGTTGTTGCACTCTTGCATAATTAAGCCTAAATCTTACCTTTTTTGAAGCAGGAAAAATTTGAATGTAAAACATATTTCTAGACTATCATGCATGCTACAAGTCTTAGATATCCATTCATTCTTCATATGTCCAATTTCCCTAATCTATATTAGTTCTATTTTTAATCACAGTGCTTTTTTTTCTACTTTATTTTTCTTCAAATATCATTGGCCCTAAACTCTTTTATCTATCTATCTGGGATTTTCTTTGGCGTGTGAGAATTCTCTTGCTTGTATGTCAAAGTAAGCTCATGATTTGAGTCTATGCTAAAATTTTGTCTAACATGGATATGATTTGTCCATAATAATACAAGATATTCAAGTGGGAATGGGTCCTGCAGGAGAACTGAGGTATCCATCTTATCCCGAGAGTAATGGTATGTAGAGATTCTGAGGGATTAGAGAATTTCAGTGTTATGATAAGGTAAGGACAATTTTTTTAAATTACTTTCTACAGAGCATAGCTGCATCTTACCTTTTTTATATATCTACATGTGTATAACTACTATATAATTTCTTAAATTTGTTGGGGTTGATGTCCCTTATTAACTAATTTGAATATCCTTGTATTGTAGTATATGGTCTCTAATCTTAATGTCGTAGCTCATGCTGCTGGAAAGAAGGAATGGGTATTGGGGGCCCAAGTGATGCAAGCCACTAAATCAAATGGCCTGAGGACACACCATTTTTCAGAAGAGATGGTGGCTACAATACTATTGAAAAAGAAATGACACACTAGGTATATTGAGGTCCTTTCAACTTACTAGGGCTTTTGAACATGAATGTAACAATGTTTCTTTAGATTTGCCGCATATGGGGATTGAAAATCCCAATATTTAATGGGCTTTTGTCCAATGATAAAATCCACCCAACAATCTACTATGGTTAACTAGCACTCTTCCTAGACTACGCAATCCACAATGGCATTCTTTACAAGCTTAATCAGATGATTGTTCTAGCTGGATCATCTTGATTCTTATCTTCTTATCAAGATTATGCACCCTCATCTTATGGAGGGATTTTTGGTGTGAAAAATACTCTGTTGCATTTGCAAAGGTACTTTTGTTGGCTTTTCATGTGGAAACAAGTGGAAAATTACATCCAAAAATGTTGACATTTGGGCTTAAGAATCCTTCACCATGGATTTTGTTATTCAATGGAAACATGATTGCATATTTGTGGCAATATGCAGATTTTCTAGGATGATAGTTTTAACTTTTCATAGCATTCAACAAAACTATTGTTGCATCTACAACTACATTACTTTTCTTCCAATGTGTTTGGAGCCATTTTAGATTACCATTGACCATCATTTTTTATTGTGAATCCAGATTTTCAGCCACCTTTGAAAATCTTTGTGAAGCAAAAAGGTTGTTAGCTTTTGTTTTCCACTCCATAGACTAATGGTCAAATCAAGGCAGTGAACAAAACTTTGGTTCATGTTCTTTACATCTACCGCTAGTAGAAGAAAGAGTGGAATTATTACTTGCATATTTTGCAGCACAACTACAACAAAACCTCTCATGTCTTTAACAAACTTTCTCATTAGCAAAATGGGTAGTGGGATCAGTAGTTGGATATTTTGCAACACAACAATCTAGCCACTTATGCTTCTACAAGACACTCTCATTTTGACCTTTGTTTTGGCTTGGCATTCAAGTTGTTCTCTCAGTTCAAACCACATCCCACGATCAGAATGAGCTAGACAAAGCTTTCCTTTTTTTCATGCAAAACTTGGCCATGGTACATAGCATGGTTCATGCATCCTTTAGTGGACACATGCTAGGTATAATATACTTCATAATTGGAATTGAGTTGCTCCACCATTTTAGGTTTGTGATTGAGTTTGGTTGCATTTGAATAAGCACCAATATAAAAAATGAGTAGCATCACAAACTCAAGACCATTCAGTGCAGTATACAAGCTTAGTGTTGTATATATGTCATTATATAGTAAATGGGTAGATGGTGATGGTGTTGGGACTATCATTTGTGTAACCCAATTTCTGTTTAATAGTTTGTGAATGAATGTGTAGGGAAAGAAGCTAGTAGCAAGGTTGGGGTTGCAAGTGATGTTTTACACATTTGAGTTGAAGTGAGACTGTTACGTTATAAAAAATGAAGGGTATGTTAGTCCATGAGCACATTGCAGAGGATGAGTCAGATATTGAGGTGGAAACTACCATAACAAGGGTTAAAGGAGACATCAAAATTGAGGGTGCAACATTCAGTGTCAATCTTGTTGTTGAAAGCTCTCGAATGTGGAAGGCTTAACAAATTGAAAGGGTCTTGTATGCAGAGGAGGTCAAGGAAGATCTCCAAGTAGTGAAGATAAGATAAAATGAAGAGAAACATGTCTTTAAATGCCATATTTTGAGATGGATGGTGATGTTGAATTCATCATTTGTGCATTCGTGGATGAAGAGTTCCTGGAGGGCATGCCCATTAAGGAATTTGATTTAATTAATACATCTAATGTTTGTTAGTATGCAAGTATAGAGGAAGGAAGAAGCAACCCTATTGTTTCTGCAACTCAAGAAGAGGACAACAATAACATTGTTGTAGTATTTGAAAAATACTTTGAAGGAGAGGATGGAAATGAAAGTGCCATAAGAGTGGAAGATATTACAACTCATTGTACGGTTGGAGACAATGAAACAAAGGTCGAGGTAGTAACCATATCAATGGTTGTAGGAGAATGCAACCATGGAGCATTTACAACTTTGAAGGCATATTCAAAGGTGAAAAGGTTGGAGGAGGAGTTGCAACAAAAGAGAATGAGAAGCCTGCAAAAATAGAGGAGGTTGCAAATGAAGACAGAGTAATTGAAGAGGAAAATAGCCTTATTGATTGAGAAGCTTCTCCCAAATTTCCAATTTCTGTAATATTTGTATTTTCATTTAGAATTTCATTTTCCCATATTAATACATTTTTTAAGCCCTATTGTTTTGTGCCCATAATGTATATATTTTTTACAACCATTATTGTTTAGCAATATTTGTGTATTTATATAAAAAAAATTGATACTCAAACTAACGCATATGATGGTTACTAATATATAACCAGCCTAGATCCATCTTAACTCTAGATTTTTGTGGCTTAAAATATCTCGAGTTAGTTCATGTCATATAATTAATTATGGTTACAACAATGTGCATATGCTACAAAGTTCAAATTATTTTTACATATACTGCCTTTAAATATTTTTAAAAATATATACTAACTTATTCACATAAATTAAACATATTGAAAAATATATACTAATTTAGATGTATAAAATCTGTATTAAATCTATACTAATTAAAATGTATATGGATAAGTATTAAAAACCTTTTTGTTGTGCTACAATTTTTAAAATTTAACAAAAATATTTCAATATTCAACATTAACCTATAAAAGGGACTCAAAAGATGGTTCAAAATACATTTATATTAAAATTTAAAAATTCTTCTAAAATTTAAACATAAATAAATAAATTCTACAATAATTTATTTAACTTTATTTTGAAATAAGAATATATAAATGTGCTTTTAAAAGTTTGAAAAAGAAAGATTGGGAGATGAATTTTTGTTGGAAACATTAATCTAGATAATGTACATTAACCCATTTTATTTATGAAGGAAATTTCTATTAGGCACTCCTCAGCATATACCAACCTTATTGATTTGTGTATATATTTGGTAATATATAATGTGAAGATATATATAATGTACATTAACCCATTTTATTTATGAAGGAAATTTCTATTAGGCAGTCCTCATTAGCTTGAGCTTGATGTATGGAACTCTCTTACCAACCACAACTCTAAAATTTTAACAAACTAATTTATAACTTACCAATAATTTGAAGAATGAGGAATTATATGGTGTAAATATTATGACCAATTCAAGTTGTGTCATTTAATGTGAGTTGGCTTTGAAGAATAAGAATCATGCAAAGTAACCTCTAAAATTTTAACAAATTAATTTATAACTTACCAATAATTTCAAAAATAAGGAATTATATGGGGTAAATATTATGACCAATTCAAGTTGTGTCATTTAATGTGAGTTGGCTTTGAAGAATAGGAATCATGCAAAGTAAAGATTATGTTTAAGTTGTGCGTCATTTTTGTTTTTTTGGAGACATTTATATTAGTAAATATTATGTTTAAGTTGTGTTGTGGGTCATTTTTTTGGAGAGTCGTTTATATATTTAGTTTATTATTAGTGATAAAAAAACAAACATGTTGCCTTATATTCAGGGAAAACATATTTCATCACAAATTTGTTGTCAAATGACTTCATAAAGATGCATTATATCACAAATATTAGGAACATTGGTTTTTCAATAATAAACCAATACTAATGGTACTTTCTTTTTGTTTAAAAGAACCACCAAACCGTTTTTTCAATTAGAGTGGAACTAAAACTCCTACATATTTCCACTTACAATGAACACTAAGTGTTCTCTAGGTCCTATTGTGTAACCTATTTTTTTCATTCCATATTTGAGATCAAAATCAACCCTAGGAGCATAAATTATATAACATATGGATATATGAATTTTGAATTGGTATCCTAACATGGTCTATATAATCAACTAATATACCTAGGCATCAAAATGGAAGCTATCAACACCATTCCAGTTATCCAAATCATATGCAGTGTAATGTTTGCAACATGAAACAACCTTTAATCCTGTAATCCCCTCACATAGTTGGCGGCATATTCACTAACAAGTAAAGGAGAGGAATCATAGGCATTGTAATGTTTGCATCAAGCAACAACCTTTAAAGCTGTAATCCCCTCACATAGTTGGCGGCATATTCACTAACAAGTAAAGAATCCTCTCCTGTTGTCTCTTGACCTCGTCCCCTTCAAGGATCATGAAATGTATTCACATTAGGGCTCCAATATGTCAATCTTGCTAATCATGTCTTTTACATTGCACAACCTCTGTCCTACACATGAAATTCCAATTAGAGTTATTTTTACTAAATTCAATCCATGCACAAATAGATTGGTTATACTCAGTAGTAAACTGTAAACATAGTGACAAATGCCTGAGAATTAAAAATTCCAACTACAAATTCATGTGACTATGGGTAATCCTATAAAACTAAAAAATAATCAGAAATTGATTCATTTGGAATAGGAAAAACTTAGTAATTGATTTCTTTGTATCTTCTAGCTTTGAATGACATTTTGTTTACTAATTTTTATCTTCAATGATATTTTATATGTCACCATTCTTCTCCAATTTATATTTTATGGTGGTTCCTTTGCAACCTCAATGCAATTGCTACTTTAATTTTTGGTTATGACATTCAACAACATAATATTTTATTAATTATTTTATTTTTGTGATAAAATCTGTGTTTGTTATTTTTTTATTTCATTAAACTATATTTAAACTACTCACTCTGATTTAAAAATTAAAATAAAATAAGAAACATGTTCAATGAATACTTACAAATATTAAACAATAAATTTTATTTCGACATAAAAAGTAAAATCCTCACGATTTTTCTCTGGATTCGGAAGATTCGAAGATTGTCGACATAAGTAAGTCCGCGCGTGGAAGCTTCCACTACAACTATTTTGTACAGCCCACGTAGGCAGTGTGTCGGTGGCCAGTAGTTAGTGGAGGCAATTCCTATTTTCACTTCTATCAGTCCATAAATGCGTGACTACATGCGTCCTCGATAGCCCAATATAATGCGCGCGGCGATATAGCCGTCACATGTGATAGCATGATGCGTAACCTGTTATGATGCGTCACCTGTTAGATGAATCGACCCTTTTTAGAGCGTTTGTCGGCTGATAAAAGGACACGTGGAGGCTACTCAAGCATGGCTGACGGCCCTTCTGTCTAAATCTGAAACAGTAAAATCAGATAAAAGTAGTATTTAAGTAGATAAGGAGGTGACTTTTTGGATTTTCGATAATATTTTTGGTTTTATTATATTTGAAATTTGAGAAGCAAAAAATTGTAATTTTGTGGAATTCGTATAACCTAAAAGTAAAAGTATTGATGATAGGTTCGAATTTAATGAAAATGACCACCAAAGAAAATTGTAGCGTTATACTACCCCAAGATAAAACATCGTCTCATTATACTTTTCATGCATGCCTATGTTAAAATTTTGATGGTTATGTTATTTCATACCATTTCTAATTTTGGTATGACTATGTTAAAATTTTCATGGTTATGTTATTTCATACCATTTCTAATTTTGGTATGACTTTGAAAAAAATCTGGTCTAGTGATGATAATTAAGTTCTACAATTTTGGGTGTTGGTGTTGAATGCTATCGAAAATTAACTGAAACAATTTCAAAATTAATATTTTTTTAAACAAAAATTTACCTAAATCTAAACCGAAATTAGCATTCCTATAAAAATTGTGACCAGAGTATAGGATCATTCCTATAAAACTCGAATTTCAACATTGAAATCAGCGACGGCGACAGCGTCGTTGTCTTATTTATGAGACTTTTCAAGATTGCTGATTATTTCAGTCTGGTAGCGATTTAGCGATTAGTGCCCCAATCATATAAAATTATGGGTTACCAAACATAATTAATTTTAAAGTAACTTATGCTGTGTAAATTAATGGAGTTGTTTTTAGTATTATTTTTTTGAAATTTTTTGTAATTTGAAGTGAAATCTTGATTTGTGTTATTTAAATTAATTTTTTGACTATGATTTAGTACCCTGGAAAACCCCTAGAACACCTCAATTGCACAGGATTATTCATCAAGCTTGTGATTTCAATAAATTCTTGCCAGATTTTAGAAAAATTTGACAAAAATGTAATTAAAAATCGCACTGAAGACAACCCTTAAACTAAATAAGTTGAATAGGATTTAGTTTTTACTAGGTTATGAGTTTAAATTTCACTACCTGAAAGAAGGTAAAAGTCACTCTTGAAAAGTAATTAAAATTTTGTTCAACAGGCTCCAACGAACCTAATGAATAACACCCCATTAGTAAGTAAATTCTTCCAACTCAGCAGCAGGCTGACCGCGGCTAGGCTCAACCTAGTTTCCAAAAAAACTATTTTAAAAGTAACCTCCAATATTTAAGTTTTCCAGGCAAATGGAGCTCACAACACTTTGGGTTGTCGAGAGCATGGCATGCACATTTCCACACTGTTTGTTTATATAGATTCCCGATTAGTTTTCCAATATTTATGTTTTCCAGACAGGTGAAGCTCGCAACACTTTGGGTTGTCGAGAGCATGGCATGCATATTGCCACACTGTTTGTTTATATAGATTCCCGAGGTCTCTGATTAAATATGGAATGAACTGGTTTTTTTTCAAAGTCAAAGTGAGAATGCTGGTATAAGACTAGTACTACGTTATACTCATTTAAATTTGTTTTATTCAAACTTTCATCATTAAACAATAGAATTTAATTTTAAATAGGAGAGATAATACTCATTCCCACAAACCACCCAAAAAAATCTTAATTGACTAATTTAATTTTATATTTTTTTTCCAATTGCATTATTTTATGTGACTTTGTAGGGAAGGTTAATATTTTATTTAATTTTTAAGTTTTTAAAGTGAATGACTACATATTGAATTAGAATAGTTTACTTAGGCCATAAATTTGAGAAGAAAATAGTGGATTTTTTTTTAATGACTTTTGTATTAAAAATTTTAAGAAATTTGGATTAAAGCTGTTAAACTTCAATATTTTAAATGCCAAAAAAATTATTGGTGACAAATCTATTTCTAACATTAAAAAACAATTTAAACACACTTATAATTAAATATTAAAAAAAAATCACCACTAACGAAAAAAAATTATGATTTGCAGTTTATGTAAAAATACAAAAGAAATTTGGTTTATTTGACAGATCTGTTAGATCTTGGTATTTCTATAAGCTTTAGGAATGCTTAAAACTTGTGAAAGGTATAGAGAATTGCATGCGAGTGCTCCGAGGGTTTTTCCCAAGAGAAAAACCTTTGATCCGATTTACAATATCTGGTAAAATATATGACCAAACTGTCTTCAAGTTGCACTGTAATTCATACAGCGTGTAGATTCAGAAAATGGGACTTCTTACATCAAATTTGCTTCAGTGATTCCATGAAAAACTTGAATATCAGTAACTCGGCCGACATGAATAACACAGCCCACATTGTTCAGTGAGCTTTCGTTTTCAAAGACTAAACACGGAGGCAACGGGGAATATTTTGAATATTGTGTGGCTCCTTTCGGCTCCAGAGTGTTCAAATGTCATAGGTCTTGATCCCAAGATCTGGGTCAGTGGTATCAAAGCGGCTAACAATTCAATAATAATGAGGTTTAATAGGACATTCTCGCCTTGTATTGAATCTCCCTTGCAATCATTTGAGATGGGTAGCAGATGGTGATGGGATTTCCATCATTGCCTTAAACGCACATTTGGATATACCATTGCTCCTTATCGAAATGCAGAGATGGCCTCATTGATGCTATCAGGGAATCCGCAGCGATTACAACTTCAAACAACTACTTCACTAACGACGTCGAGGCATTGGTGTTAGGTCATGATTGGCCATAACTCTGAGCCTATTTATTTTGGAGGATTCTTAAAGTATCTATCATGTTTATTATGTTACTTATTAAAGCTTATTTTTGTTTTACTTTATATTGACATTGAACATTCATATTTATCTTTTTGTTTCACTAAATGTGAACCATATACTCACTGGTGTCAACAGGAAATTTCCTTAGAGACATCGTTGGAAATTTATATTTAACCTTATATTTAATTTGTTTTGCCAATGATTGTTGTCATATTTTGTTGTATGCAATCTGTATTTATTTTCTGGTATAGCGTCTAATTGTTTGGGTAATATGGTACTCTAATTTGACTACTATGAATATTCAATAAAACAAGAAGTATTTTACTGCAGGAGACGTCATCACTGAGGAAGAATTGGAAATGCAGCTTGGGTACTTCACCTTGCATGGGTTTCATGTGGATTGTTTTTGAAATGTTCATTCCTTTCTCATTTGATATATTTGATTGAAAAGCTTAAATTTTTATGTAGTACTGTGAACAAGTTTGTGATTGTCCTTCCCATTAATTTGCTAAGGATGAAATATGGGTTCTTCTGATAGATCTTAAAAATGATTTCAAGTTGGACCAAGGCCTTGGAGAGACATACTCATGTCCAAAATGTAGAAGGCTTCACAAGTTTGTGATTGTCCTTCCCATTAATTGGCCAAGGATGAAATATGTGTTCTTCTGATAGATCTTAAAAATGATTTCAAGTTGGACCAAGGCCTTGGAGAGACATACTCATGTCCAACATGTAGAAGGCCATTGTTGACAGGTACCTTCAGGACACCTGCAAATTCCACTGTTGGGCATCAAATGGTCGAAGGTGAACAACTGGTCAGGCATATAAATGCAGGAGTTGATGCATTGTCTCAAAATCAATATGAAAATATCTTATCTGCGGGCCCATTTACTACTCAACGATGGAATTTCGCTGGCATGGGCATGTTGAGGTTTGTGCTCTTTTATCTTTCAAATTGAACTCCTTTTATCTTGGTTTAATTTGGGCAGCTTGTTACATTTGAAATCAACATTTTTGACTATCAACATAACTCATTCTAATTTCATTGCATATTGCTTCAATGGTCATTTCTATTATGTTTGCTTCTAGAAATGCCCCAATTGGTTGTGTTATGTAAAGTGATGGACACATACTAGAGAAGGCTCTAATTGGTACTTCAATGGTCTTTAATTTCTTTCATGTTGTTTTTTTTTGTCAGTTATTGTCCAACATTCCTTAGTTTTCAAAGGTTAATAGTGTCATAGTTGATGGAGAACTATGATATTTTTAATAATGTCCCATTTATGCATAAACACAAATGAATTTGGATAATATTTTTATTAGGGTCTGACTCAACCCCGAGGCTTTTATTTTCCATGGGATTGTCTAAATCTACCATTTATGGTACCTTACCATCTGAATAATCTCTTGGAGCTTTCCATGTGTAATTGTTACTAATTCAATTACATATCTCCAATGCATATTTGTATGTTATAGTATCTAAATATTTGTATACATAAAGCGGTAGACAGTGATAAATCAAACACAGTGAGATGTTTTTGTGATTTCTTTCGCGAAGTTCACATCTCTGCACTCTATTGCTGACATCAAGCAAAAAAATATTGATGCAATCAAGGTTATTAGCACTCATATTCTTGTATATCATCTTTAGAAATGGTGACTTTTATTTTAGAAAGGAGTTTGGAATGGAGAGAAAGGGTTGAATCTGATCTTCAGTTGTTTAGGGAAATTCATCCATGACATGGAAAAAAACATTTGAGGCTCATGCATTCATGCAAAGTAGTCAACTTTTAAAATGACTCCAGCGTAGATGAGATAAAATGAAGCATACACATCTTGATATAATTTCTAAATCTGATAAACATTGTTGGTTTATAGATGCAATTGTATGGATTTGGCTTGATTAACTATCTTACAAATTAAGTATGCTTTCTGGAATCACTGTGCACCTCTTGTTTCTACTAGTGATTATGAAGTAATAATGTTGATGTGAATGATAAGCCAGAGACTTTAGTGGACTAATTAACTTTAATGATAAGAAGCCCAGAGACACATGGAGAACATGTTGGCTTGATCCTAGAGGCCACCAAGTAGATCATAAATTTAAAAATTACCTAGTGATTCCTTCCCTTAGGAGTTCGTTTCATGGTGTTCACTACATATTTATGTCACCCACAAGGTTCACATCAAGATTCTGCTATGAGATTAGTACGAAAGTTGGAAACATACAACTTCATTGTCTAATGTACACATGGTGAAGGCCTAATTGGATAGTCTAGAAACCACTATGGAATTGGCCTTCCTGTAGATGCTATACTAAAGATTACATTTTTCCACAGAAGGATATAACAAAGGTGTTTCTTATACACAACGTGAAAGAAATGATTCCCATAGTTTAGAAGCATAGAGGAGTCTTAACCAAACATGGATATGATACACTACAATGATTGTGACCCCCCCCCCCCCCCCCCCTTATCCACTCCAATAAAGGCAGGTGGTTACTATGTTGACACAATTTCCAAGAATGGTTATGAGGATGTTATTCATAGGGAGAATGCACTGAAGTTGTGATTGCAAGTGTGCAATCGAACTCTAGTATTGAAATTTCTGTTGGTGGACACTTACTATCACAGGAAATGAGAACTCAAGCTATGAGACATGCTTTGATTCTCATTAATTGTCATTGGAGGATTTCCATAGTTCAAGTGCAACAATCACAAAAATGAAAAAAAAAAACTATTTCATGCCTTTGGTTGGAAAATAGTGGACATAATCAAGTAGCACACTTTTTCTCGGCCTTTAAGGATAATGGTTACCAGTTGTTGTTCCTTAGTGCTCTTGTAATTTCTCAGGCATATCTTATGAGGTAGTTCCTTGTCAATGTTAAGCAGGATGGCAAGGTCGGACTTGATTGTCGTCTTGTGATCCCTCCACATGGGTTATTCCAATCCTGTATTGAAAATTAATATGAAGGGCTTCTCATGAATTCAAGGTTTCTTACATTTGTTTCTGGAAGCTTATTTGAATCCTGAATAAATTGAGCTGCATTGTATAACATTAGGCATGTCTAGGTCTTGTTTCATTCCCCTCGAATCATTGCTGACATTGACCAAAGTTGTCTGAAATTAAAAAGCTAGGTTTAAAGGCACCACTAAATCCCTTCACATTTGAAGCCTTTCTTCTAAAATGCCTTGCCTCTTCATTTCCACTGGCATGTCCACATAATAATTTATATGGTTGACTATAAGGGATAGAGGCTAGAGTGGAAATATCATCCCTTTATTGGCAATCACTGGCTGAGATGTTAGCTCTCATTCAGTCAAAGTGCCCACTTGAGGAGATATTTAATTGTGTCACTGCCAATTTGGTGACTAAAATATAGTGTGGATTACTTTTTTACATATAGATCTGTGTGTTTCTCATCACATTCAGCCATGAATGTGTTGTTCCTTTTGTTTTGATGAATTTTGATGTGATCTATCCAACAAGAATATTGCAACTCATTCTTTTATTTTAATAGAAAACTTAAAAGTGGATTATTTTGTTTCAAACTATTTATTTATTTATTATTTATTATTTTTTTTATTTTTTATTTTTATTTTACTTTCTTTTGGTGGTTCACAGACACCCGTGGTCACTGGGTGGCCGCTACGTCCATGGAAATATCTGAGTTTGATCAAGGGTATCAAGCTCCGCGGCCAATAGCTAGGCCTAACCCCAAGGGCTTCGGGGATAATTGACCCTGTGACCTCCCGAACGGTGAGGCACTTATTTGACCACTTGAGTTAACCCTTGGGGCTATTTTTTAATTTTTTCAAACTATATATACATATAAATGTAATTAATTGTAACTTTGTTTATGAGAATTTGAACTAGCTCATAATAGTAAATCAAAAGAAAGTTTATTAATGTCCACAAGTGACAAAAATAAGTTAATGGGACTAGATTAGAGAGTTCAAGTCACAATAGAAATGTGGGAGTTCCAAAGCATGCAACACATACCCATGGATTGAATGCTTCGACTACCATGGGGAGGTACTATGGCATTTCTGCAGAGACTAGAAATGCCTTCCCTTACTGTTGGAGTATGACTACATAGTGTGTGTATATTTATGTGTATAATATTCATGTCTTACAGGTCTAGGAAAGGTCAACACTTCAACAGATCTTGCAACAACATTTCATGCCATAATATGTGTACATAAAGACAAAGAGCCCATTTGATGTGAAGTGGAATCCCACCACATAACACAGAAACCTTTTACTATTGTTCAAATGTGTTCTACTATGGGCATGGAAAATTGCATTTTCAGACAGTATATATCAAAGCATTAACACTATAATTTATGACCAGAAATTTAGCATGGTAAGAATTTGCAGAGTTGTTGGTTTGAATAGCCTATGTAGGCAGCTCTCCTGTCTCCCTTGACAAAAGTAACATTTCAATAAACCAAAAACTTAATCTTAGAACTATGTGCAACTGCAAACACATGACATAAGAAAACATGTTGGAAACGATATATTTCTTTCATATATAACATATGATTTGGGAATGGTGAATAATGAGTATGTAAAAAATAAACAAGAAACCACATGTTATTGGTTCAACAAAAAGGACTCATAGATATAGACAAAGATGATCATTAGGTTGCAGAAATAGAAGCCTGCACTATTTTTACAGTCCATAAGATCAACATAAATCACTTAGATTAACTTTGTCAAACATAACAAGAGTGGATACAAAGCAACTGAAGGATCTGCACTCCTTCAACTTTGTCATTTCCAGGGTTTTTGTAAACCAGTAGAGTGATGAACTGTTGGATAGTAACTATGAGTCATTCAAACTGTTCTTTGTTGTAGCTAGGCAACAATAAACCTTAAAGAGTCAAGTAAAACTGTAAAATCCCATAATTTGACAAGCTAAACAGACACATTCAAGCTCATTAAGAAGGCTATCTATGTAAGCTTACAAACCAACCATACTGATCCTCGCAAATTAGATCTATCCTTGAAAATTATAAGGGTAACTTTGCAAATCTAAGAGGAGATTTTCCTTGACATTTGTAGGTTGGACTAAGATTAACTTCCATAACTTCTCAAGAGTGCCATAATACACATAAAAATTGATAAACCTATTCTCCAACAAAGTGATAATATTTCAAAGGACAACGGAGTTGCACAAATTCCAATAAGCTTTATATATATATATATGGCCATATCTCTCAGGCTACTGCTATAAACATATGCAGACCCAAAATTTATTTCACATTCCTGTGCACTATGATGTTCTCATAGAAAACCTTGTGGAGGCTATGATAACATGTGACAATCTACCTCGATGACCAATCTCTATCCATGAAGTATATGATTTTTTTCTTTCAACACCTTTATGTGACATCAATAAAGAGAGAGAGGCTTAATGATGCGAAGGCAACCTCAGTATCTTGCAATCTACTCTTCCTCAAAGGGTTCAAGACTACAAATGCAATTTCAATTGGCTCTCAAACTTCAAGACTACAAATACAAGTTTGATTGGTTCTCAAACCCAACGGGGTGTTAAGGTGGAACAAATTAAACATCATACAAAAATTCAAAGCACCAGCACAAAGATATACAAACTAGAGCATGGGCTTGACTACCGTGAAAGATAAAGAGAGAGTAATTGTTCAGAGTCCATCTGAGAAAGTTCCTACCAATTTCATTTAGAAGAGTGGCGATGGTTTCTATGCCTCATTCCATCCTTTCAGAATAGGGAGTGTTGTGGGGTTCGAACCCATCAAAACAATGAGTAATTCCTTCCTTATAATTTATATCAGTACACCTCAAACCATCAACACAAAGATATACCAAACTTGAAGAGTCAGATAGGTTCTTTCATACAAATGCTGAGCTTTTGGGAATCTCAACATCCTAGTGATTTATTTCTACAATATTCACAAGATTGTAGGGATGCAAAGCCATTAATCCTTGGATCTAAAATTATGTTCTTGGTTTTCTTATTTTCAAGCAAGGAACGTAGTTAAGGGCAACAATAGTTGTTTGGTTGTACGGCTTGGTTCATTGGATGGCCACTTTTTGTTGATCAATAGAAACATTATTATGGGAAAGGTACAATTTTCACAATCTCCTTTTTCCCTTCATTGGGACCTTTTTCTCTATCCCTATAAAATATGTTTGGATGCTGACAAGTGGCTTCGCACCTTACCTTCTAGCTATCTCTTTGAGGTAACATGCCAGTAACTTGCTTCAAGAGAAAATGCTTGGGATACCCAAAATATAGACACCTCCTACTAGATAGGGATACCCAAAAGAACACTCAACTGTAAGAGGCCAACCATATTCATTGGAATGAAAGATGGAACTAATAAAAGGATGATCCAGCTAAGCATTTCTGTATTTTGATGATTTATAATGATGAGTCATGTAATGGTGGGAACTACCCTTTTTCAATACAGTGAAACTCCTTAGAGTGGAAGGAAGGGCTTGAGCACTTAGAGCATCTTGAATTTTTAAGAAATTTTATATCTATCTTTTGGCTTGATTTGGATTTTCCAGAAGTCAGTTGGTTAGAACAAAGCCCTTTAGATTCTTGTGTCAGTGGTTCACCTAAGAATTTGGTTCTTTTATCCCCTTCATCATTTAGTGTAGTGTTGAGTTGAATTACACTATGATGTTCCATATGGATTTCAGAGGCAATCTACCTAAGGCTCTGGTCTTTGTGTGGCCACAAAAAGGCCAAAAACATGACAAAGTGTACTATGCACCACATATTCAACAACATTTGTTAACTTGGTAAATATAACATAGCATTCGTTATACTTATGCCAACAATATGACGAATTTCAGGACAAATTCCAATATAGGGGAAAATTACATTCAATATATTATTTACTATAGTTGGGCTACCCTGAGTAGCATATGTTGTGTACCCATCAGAGAACATGCATGCAAAACTATATAAATTAAGGTAGTGGAAAATCAAATGATTATCATAGGAGGGTCCTGATGGACATCATCATCTAAGGCTATTCATTGGAACCATTACAAGATAGTGAAGGTCATCCCCAACTTTGAAGGGATACCACTAAGGATCTCTCCACATAGACAACAAAGGCTCGTTTGCAAATTCTCTGAGTTTTTTTGGTCACCAAGTCTAGATGAGGAAATATCACATCGCAAAAATAAACCCCAAGGAACCTAGCCCAAGTCTAGGCTTGCAACTTCTCTAATGAATCCACTTGAGGTAAAACAAATAGACTGAATCTAAGATTTCTAGCTGGTCGTCACAGGATGGAACCATTAAGAGGAACAAATGAATATTTGGACACATAGTTGAGGCCAGTCTAGGCTTGCGACCTCTCTAAGGAATCCACCTGAGGCACAAGAAGTAGACTTTGTGATAAGGTGGGCATATCTAAGGGATGAATCCTCACCAAAGAAACCATTCTAGGCTACCTGAGGTGGATGTTAAGGAACAAAAGCATAATCAACTATACAATGGTAGTGAAAGAATTTCAGGGCCTAATTTTTAAAGGATGGTCCCCTTTGTGAAGGTGCTTGGGGAATTTACCCATCACCAATTTAATTTTGAGACTATCAATGTCTCTTAGAGAAACGACACCTAATTCTAGTCACATAGACTTTGGAACATGTATAGGCTTGATTGATCAAGTCTAGTGCCATTTCGGTATTATTCGAGACAAGAAGTTTGAGCCAGGAATTAGCAAGAAATTACCAATTAGAACCTTCTCTATAGCTATCCACATGAAGGATACTTGATCACCATGATGCAGTAAGTAGAATCAACACACTAGATAGGGAAGTAGTGTAGAAGCAATTGGGTTGAATATTATAGCATAGTTACAATTATTGTGAAATTGTGAAGGAATTTTGTATTGTTGGATTTTTTGGATTGGACATATTCACTATTTTTTGGGCAGTGAGCCCTAATATATTGTGTATTGGTTGAAAAATTCATATTTCTGTGGGAATTTCTATACTCATGCATACATTACCTATTGTTGTATAAATGTGCATTGTTGTTATAAAGTTTTTTTTATCATGATTGTTTGAAAAACACCTAGAAAAAGGAAAAACCCTAAGGGAGAAATTACCCTGGGACATTACACACCGTTGTTGTACATGAATTCTATCAATATGCCTCAATGGATTTTTGTGCCTATTGAAAGGATGATCGAAAGGAAAAACTAACCAGCAAAGTGGACTTGGTCAAAACTGGTCCAACTACCTCCGAGTCAAATTAAACAGTTTCCCAAGAACCTTTGCTTCATCTAGTTGCTAGGGCAGAAATTTGCCCTTCTTCTGCACCCAAGAATCTTGGTCCTATTGCCCTAATATTCCCTAGAAAAATTGGGCCCTTGTGTCACACATGTGAGGTCACAACATAAAGATAGATCCACATGTGTGAGGTCAGATGAGAGGGAGAGAGAGAGAGATCTTCATATTTTTTCATTATTCTTGCCTACTTATTTTCTTTTGATGCCCAAAAGATATATTTTCTTGTGTAATCCAAATTGTGCCAAGGAAAGGAGGTTGAGTGCCCCATAATATAGTTTTTCTTGGCCAAATGGGGGCCTCTGTAGAGGCCGACTTGACTAGGAGGGACAAATCAGCTTCTATGGAGGAAAAAATTCAAATATCAAAATTCAAAATTTTTCGTTTGAAAGAGGACATGAAGAACATGCCTTATATTTTCTCTTTTGACAAGGACATGAAAAATATGCCTTATATTTATCATTACATATGCATCAAGGGCTAAAAACATTAATTATGAAGATCGACCATATCTACAAAATTCAACACAGATATCCGCTTGATATAGCCTCTAGAGAAGCTATTCAAAATCCTTGACTAACGATATATACAAAATTTGTCATACATGAACCATGTCATTGATTCTTCTATTTTGCAAGAGAAACGGTCCACAAATATGCCTCTTTATGGCATAGACAATCTTACTTCATCCAGTTTTAATAACATGGGATATGATTCTAATGTACAAGGGATCTATTTTACATCAAATATGGAGTGATTTCAAAGCCTTCAAAATACATTGAATCTTACTATAGGAAACACATGAACATTGCTACAAAATTTCATCCTGCATCATGTATTGATTTCTAGACCTAGGCACTTTTTTCTGTATATATATTGAACTATTTGATATCCCATATTGACATATCATATAATGCATGTTCATTCTCAACATATTATTCTCCTATATCCAGTTCATTAGTGACATCCATTCTTGCAACAAACTGTAAATTAGCGGGACTAGAATTACATGCTTTGCTTATTGAGAAATATCTAGAAAATTGGATTCCTCAATTGGATAATAATGTAGCTTCTTAGGTTCTCTTCCCGATCCATCCTTATACCACCCCTTAATATAGCTCAAAGTTAAATGTGCATGGTGTTAGGCTCAATCTTCTGTCAGAAATAGGGCTCTAGTATCAGTTGGATCTCATTATTTCTTAGTATTGCAAATATTTTAGAGAGTAACTTATGGGGGGAAGGCTCCATTCCTTGGAATATTCATGAGGTTGGAAAAAAACCTGCCTACTTCCAGTTTGAGTGCTCTGACAAATTTTGAATGATTATGGGAACATCAAACATTTTACCTGTGCTTGTGAGGCATATTGAAATAATTGTGGTAGCAATACCCTTTATAATTCTTCTTAATCTTTCCATTTCCTACAATTTTCTCCAATATTAGAATTGTATCCTTCAATCTAGTGGGGAACTTCAAACCCTATATTGTCAAAATCTGTAATGCTATGAACAATGTCAACGTTGGTTGCAATTATCTCTATTGTCTAAATTCTCCCCTTGTGATATCTACAGGTTATGAACTTCATGACTTCTTACAGTATGCTCATATAAGAATCATATAAGCACAGGAATCTTCAAATCACCATGTTAGTTCCTCATTGTCAATTTGTTTATGCATTCTTGATATTTATGCAGATTTTCCATTTGATTGTTTTCTTCTTTTCCTTTGAAGATCTTTTTCATCATGTACACACAACTCTATACTCATAGTTGGCATGTTCTGAGAAAAAATAACTATTTCTACTATTTTTTATGATACATGAATTTTTCCATGCATATTAGAAATAGGTGTAGCATCTACCCCAAACTAGCAGTCTATCCCAATAATTAAGTTGGTCATTGGACTTGTAACGGTTCTAGATGTACCTGGGAAAGACATTGTTGCCATGGTTGGGCCAGAATTCATAGCAACTTCTTGTGATCCAAATGTGTTGCCTATGTTTTGACTTTGTCCATTATAAGATGTTGCATTACAATGCACTGCAACAACCTTGATTCAACATAGGGTATGCATGTGATCTTTTACTTTGTCCCTTATTTCCTTAAACTTGTAGCACTTTTGCACTTTCTCATTAAAAAAATAGAAAATACCCCTAACTTTTACTCTTTGTTGACATACTTGTATGCATAAACTAATTTCCCTAAAGCCTTAAGCACATATCTCAATTTTCAAACCTGACTTCCTCAATGTTGCAAACATTTAGTGGCATGCCTACTTGTGGATCATCTGAGCCCCTACCCACTTTTCCTGTTTGTGGCTAATCAAACTATCTACATCCTTCTTGATCATTTAGCTCTCTGACTACTTGTTCCTCGATAAAATTTTCACTTGATTCCTGAGGATGAGTCTTGCTCTAGACTCGAAACGTAGATGACATAAAAATGCAGACTATGGAATATCCGAGCTCACAATCTCAAAAACCACACCATAGAAATATCCAAACCATTATTGATTCATCTTCTTGAAGTTTCTTGGGTTTTTTCCATTCTAATTTTTTTTCCAAATTTGCACAATTGTGAATTGTTAGACTTTCTCCCTACAAATGGAGCATATCAAACTTTGTCTATTCTGCTAGATTATGAGAAATTCAATGTTATGGCTGCCTACAGGTCATTGCAGAAATTTTCTTTTTAATATTTAATCCTTCATATTTTTAGAAAATAAGCTATTTTTGGCACATTTCAACATGATTCCACTAGCTATTTCAGCAAAAATAGTCAGCTAAACTGGAAAATAAAATTGGTGTCCAACAGAGAATGTAAACATAGCTTAAAACTTAAAAGCTATGTGATTTACCACATCAATTAGGGATCTCAAGGCTTCGACAAAGTTCTATCATTCTGATTGGCCTCCAGCCTTTTGACTCCGAGTTGAAGGAATTTCAAGTACTGGGAGGCCACATCAAGAACAACTACAATATCCATGGAATTTCCTTCAGGAAAAATACTCCTAAATAGATCTATAGCATTTTTCATTTTCTCTTTCCTTGACTTCCTCCATGATATTGGTTGCCCCACTTTAGCGGCACTATTATTTGAGCTAATGTTTCCTGATTCCTAACTTGCTATGGGTGGAAAGAAAACACCATATGAACTACTTTTCCCATTCAAAACTACCTTCTATTGGATAGAAAGTAGAATAAAGTAAACCTCCTTTTCTCTGAATTCCATACATTCACATTGTCTATTCCTACTTGGATTATCATTGCTAGTATGTCCATTTTCTTGTGTCTGGCTTAGCTCATCATTTCTTATGGCTTCATTTGGAGTGTGACCAATGCTATCATCCTCTTCCTCATCAAAACACAGTAGAGGTTCAATATCTCTGATATATTCTTGCAATTGACTTTGATAACCTCCTTTTCTTGAGCCATTAGAACTCATTTGTCTTCTACTTTCTTCTTGCCTGGAGCAAGAAACAAATCTGTAACTAGCAGCCTCTACACTCAACCACGTCCTATTTGATATTCCGTGCAAGGCTTGTGAATGGAGTCATATGCTCCTTGTATGCCAACAACTCATCCTGGATAGTTGACTTAAATACTGAAGGTAATTCCGAAATGATTTCTCTCTTTGATATTCCATTATAGACATATATTTTGTCCAAGCCTTTTGTAGAGTTGGGTACCAGGTTTGGAAACTCATGCACAATGGGAGGGTGGAAAATGATTCAAACTCTACTTCTAGCCTGATAAAAAATAATGAACCTCTTGGAACATGCTTCAGAGACCATAGCATATTTTACCCCCAAAAAACAATGCCCCTCTTTGAAAAGCCACTGTAAATTTCAAGCCTACACTCTGAAATGTTTCCCATAGATGATTTCAACTGTTGACTACCTATCTAGAAAAAATGTGTAGCTTCCTTCTGGGACCTCAATTGATACATGGGATCCACTAAATCAATATCAATGCTTTGTATAATAGTAAGAAATATATTTCCTGGTGATATAGCCAACCCAAAGCAACTGAAAAATACATATGATGAAAGACCCATGTCATTTTTCAATTTTTTATTTTTTTGAAGCAAGGCTAGGAAAATTGTCTTGGGAAAGGTACTAGAAGAAGAGAACTCCCATATTTGATCCAACTACTGACATATTTGTCATTGTTGTAGTTGTATAGGAATCTTCCATCAAATGCCCATGAAATATCTATAACCACTTGATCATAAGCCTCTTAGTGACCTACCTTGTGATATTTACACCCAGAGGTGTAACATATCCAAACAAATGGAAGGACAAAACCTTTTCCAATCACTATAAGAGCCTTGTTTAGGGATTTTGGAGTTATGACCAAGGAAAATTATAAGATGGGTACTGAATCAGCTAATACCGCCTCCTTCAAGAGACCTAAAGGCACAAAGTTAGCAATAGAAGACACATGTTGACGCTTCCAAGATTCTCATGCCATAGCTTAACATTTCCATCAAAATTTCGAGTGGAAAAAAATAAGTTTGTTTCTTGAACTATCCACATCCATTTTTTGAAAATAATTTAGAGTGCACATGGCACAACTCACTACAGTAACCCAAGATTTAGGAACCTAAAGCAAGCCAAATAACCTCACTTCTAGTTGTTGCAGGTAATGTTCAATAGTGCACAAATGTGGTACAAGGACTCTTTATAAAAAAAAATTACCATACTTTTCTCCAATAGCCAATATAGGAAAACTATTGGATGAACTTACCAAAGAACTTTCATCTTCTTCGAAAGAGGATTTTCTTATTGGTGACCTGTTGGATACCTATACTAATAGGTTTCATATTTCATGATTGGCCAAAGAAAGTCCAAATATGCTCTGCTTTGGTATTACAAAGATCCCATATTTCCTAGAGAACAAGAGGTGGGTAAAGTGTTTCAAGTATTGAGGACCTTATTTCAATTTTGTGGATGATTCGACAGTCTAATCTGGATCATGCCATGTTTCAATTTTGAGTTATAGAATAGAGAAAGAAGTCTGTCCAAACTGCTTAATCTTGGCAGACAAGTAGTTTAGGTAGAGGAGTAAAGGTTCCCAACAGCTTAATCTGGGACCTTGGAAGAAATAAGGTTAGAAGTAGATAGAAAAGAAAAAAAGAAAAAGCCAAAGAAAAGAAAAGGCAAGTAAGGGTTTGCAAGTCCAAATGCACCCTCTAAGGAGAAACAAAAAATGCTAGGAAAATAGCTGGGTAGGCAGTTGTGATTGCAGAAAGGATATTTTCACCACTACTCATATGTCAAGAGGTGTTTTGCCAAGGCAAAAAATCTGTCGGTGGACAAAGTGGTTAATTCCATCAAATTACAGCAAGGAGCATAACTAACTTCCCTCTTCCCCTCTATTCCATTACTAACACTCCCTTTTTTTACTGAGATTTATGAAGAGAGATCATGGTTTTATGGTGGTTCTAGTTCATTCAGAATCCACATTTCTGGTCTAAGATCTTTCATTTTGATCTACTCTCAAAACCAAGTCAATTTCAGATAAACTCAGTAAAATCCCCTTCATTTGCTCCCTTCATTCATATTAACCTCTAATTCTACTATATAGCTCCCCTATTTTACCCCTTCCCCTAATAATACTAACACTATGGTGTATAAAGCCCCAAATCTTATAAATACTCCTTCCCCTTGGCATTATAGCCCTATATTCTTCAAAAGGGACCAAAATGACATCTGGTCACTTTGGTGAACCTGTTCCATCCCATTCCCCCTTGCTGCAAGTCAAATTGCTCCTTAAAACCACCATTTGCATTGGAAAACCCTTATAAAACCCTCTTCCGCCTTTAAATCCTTTGCAAAAGTTACCAAAGCCAAAAAACCCGCCTCTGGCGCATTTCCAAAGGTTAGCGCATTGTTTGTTTTAAATAATAAACAGTGAAAAACCAATGAAAAACCAACGAAAAACCCTCTACCCAAAGTTTTCCGCCCTCATACAACCCGAGCATCTTCGCACTCCGCCCACCGTCGGATCAAGTCTCTGAGATCCGACGACCCACAGCAATATCGGAGCGGCCCCCACTGCCGTCCTTTACCGCCCGAGAAGGTGACGTTGCGTCACGTCAGTACCTCTCCACGCGTCAAACGCTAAAGCCTCTCGGAGCAAGGCCTGACACATTCGGCGTCGTACCTAAACCGCCCCGAGAAACCGTAGCGGTTAACCTTAACCGTAACCGCTACGGTCCTAACCGCCAACTGTTTTCCGCCAACGAATCGCCACGTCACATCCACCTGTACTCGCTCCCGCTATTCGTCCACCTGGCCGCTGACATGGCTGCCACCTCATCGCCCCCTTGGACCAATAGTCTACCGCCACGTCACCCGATGACGTCAGCTGACGTCACCTCACCTTGACCCACCAATGACGTCATGCTGACGTCATCACTAAAAAGCGCCAAAATGGTAAAAAAGTCTATATTTACCCAAAAAACCGTGTTTTTCCCACTTTTCTCTCCTGTCGCTATTGTTCTTTCTGCATGACCATTTACGTTCGAATTTCCGCCAACCTGCTGAGTTAACCCGGGTGACCTCCTCAGCATCAACCGTGCACACCTGCGCAACCTCTATTCGTCAATTAACAGGTATTTACCATTGTTCTGCCCTCCATACGACTGTTATTGAAATTTAAGTTGCTCAGAAGGCTTAAGACACCTTGAAACTACATTTACACCGCCCATTTCCCTCTGCACGTCCACCATTGTAACCGTGAAGTCCAAAAAGCACCAGCCGAGCCATAATACCTGTAATTTCGCCCAGAAAGCAACACTCACTGCGTATTCTCGGCTAATTCCTAGTTGGTCTCAATTTACCCGCTAAAAGAGGACATAGTCAGACCTTAGAAAAGCTCTGCTCCCAAAACAAACAGTATTCCAACTGCTGTTGTGTAAATCCCCCTCTGGTATCTAAATACAAACTGTCTTTACAGAGAATCACCTCTATTCTGTGTTGCTTCCATTTTGACTATTCACCTACAATTGTTGCACTTTGAAGAACTATGGAGACTCCTATTGCTCTAAATATCAAGCCCCTCAATGCTCCTCACCAGGAATTAGCATGGAAAGCCCTGGGAGACATGGATTACCAAATGCTGGACTGGTTCCCTATGGGAACCAAATACAATATCCAGATGATGAATGAGTTAAAAGCCCAGCACCTGAGTGGGGCAGACATCTTGGGAATTTGGGACTCAAATTTGCCCATCTACAACCTTCCCCAAGTAAATCCTATGCCAGAACTGATCTACAGTTGCCAGGAATGTTATGACCCAAACCAAAGAGCTGTCATCAGCCCCACAGGCTCAATCCTGTTCCAGATTACCCCAGAGAGTATAAATGGAATGCTGCACTTCCAAACTGCCAAGCAATTGACCCCCCTCTTTATGCAGAATTTGATAAACAAAGGGACCAAGCTGTCAAATGACCAAATCATTAAAATCAATCAGTTGTTTGTAAGACCAGGCTCTGAATCAGTCAGAACCCCTCCTATTGGGTATCACTATTTGAATGAATTGGGCAGGATGTTAGTGGATTTAATCAGTTATGTCCTAGGATTCAGGGGGATGGAGGATGTGGATGATAGCCTAATAGCAATGCTGTCTATATTCTCTCCTGGTAAACCCCCAGCTGTACATTATGACTATGCAACCTACATTGCAGATAAAATCCATGAGCAGTTTATGAACTTGAGGAGGGAAAGACTATTCAGGTATACTTCATATATATACCACCTATTCTTGTTCTATCAGCCAGCCACCTTCTCTGTTCCTTTGAAGCCACTCAATGCCCAGGGAATTCCAAGGTCAGTTGTGTTCTGGACTTCTGTTTTTCATCATACCTCTGTATCACCTTACACATACACTGAGTTCATTGACTTATTCATCTATCCAGTCATGACAGTATTGCATGGTACTCCTCCTCCTAGACTAACTGATGACATGAGGAGAATTCTCCATTTGAATAAGTCCTACAACATTGGTAATTGGTACTTCTACCAAAACCACACAGTCATCAGGATATATGGCTGTGAGTTGAACCCATTTAGGTTGCCAAGGTATGTCCCCATGAGGCTTTTTGCCTTGGAATATTTCAGACAGTTTGGGAACTCAGACTATCTTCATTTTCAGAGCAACAACAAGAAGTCACAGTTGAAGGTAAGGAACCAGCTGGGTCCTTTCCTATATAACAGAAAAGAAGAGGGATGGAAAGAGGCAAACACTATCCTGGAAGGCCTCAGACTGCAAACCAGCTTTGAATGGATACCCTATGACCCCAATCATGCTATCTCCCTCAGGAGGATTAGATACAAATTGGGTAGCTATGCACACAAGAGACAACCCGAGATTGAACAGTATGCCAACGCATCAAATTGGGAAGAGGGTACCCTAGAGGAGGAAATTACTAATGAAGAGTTACTTGAGAGAGAGGCTAGAAATATGCAAAAGGAAGCTGACTTGGAAACTTGTGGACAGGTGCCCCTCTCCTACAAAAAGCAACTTGGAGCAGCTGCTACATCATCAACAGCACAGCAGCAAACTGCCGAGAAAGCACCACAGACAGCAAGCAAGGATAAAGGGAAGCAGGTGGAACAGCCACCTCCATTGACAGAAGAACAAGTGGACACATTGCTACAGCAGCAAGAAGAGATGGAGCAGCAGGAACTTGGGCAGCAACAAGAAGAGGAACAGTTTAGTGAACAGCAGCCCTTGCAGCAAGAAAAAGTGATTGATGCTCCAAGCTCCACTGAGCAACAGGCTCAGACAATAGTGCCTCCTAGGGCAGAAACTACTGTTGATACCTCAGTCCTCCAAACCCCACAAAAGGAGGACTTAACCAGGAAAAGGGATAGAGAGACTCCCCTGACTTCATCCATCAATCGGGGAGAGAAAAGACAAAGACTAAATGACTCTCAAGAGGATGACATAGCAGTGAGGCAAGCAATGGGCATGAGCCCACCCAGTGGAGAAGTTTCAGCCAGTTCATCTCAGCATGAACATGATAGAACTATAGGAGGAGAGGTCAGCTCCTCCAGCCAGCACAGAGAAGGACAGTCCAGCATCAAACAGCAATTTATTGACATTAAGAGGAGGAGTGATCCTATTAAAGTACAGCTGTACAATCATTTGCTGAACCTGGCTCCCACCAATCAGCAAAGACTCATGTCTGCCTTTGATGTAAGTGAAGGCAAGATGATCATGAGTCACTTCATGCCCACAACGCTGCATCCTCAAACTACCTCGGATTACCTAAGAACCAACATGGAGGTGCTGGCCAAAGACATACACCCTATGGATAAGATTGAATTACATAAACAAACTGGTGAAATGGTGTATGCCTCCTTGGCAGATGAGACATTGGAGAACTACAAATTGAAGAGCAGCCTTGATAATACAGCCTCTCAGCTGGAATTGGAGAGAGCATCATCACAAGCCAAGGACAACAGGATCAAGTCCTTGGAAGAGGTAATTATAGAAATAGGACATGATCCTAAAGATGTTAAGGGTATCCAAGAACTCTTGAAGCTAAGGGATGCAGACATGGCGGCCTTAAGAAAGAAAATCAAGCTCCCAGCTACCATCCATCCGCAAACAGACGAGGTTGCCCAGCAAAGGCAGGAAAAGGATGCTACAGACCTACTGATATCCCTGTACAAGGAGCTGGTTCGAACTCAAGACCAGCTAGGACAATCAAAAGCTGCAAAGGCAGCACTACAAACAGCAATGAAGCAAAGAGAAGAGGGCCAACCCTCCCAGCCTCCTCCTGTGATAATTAATCTTGAGGAAGTCCCTCCAACAACTACTCCTCCTCCTCAGCAAACGGGAACTACAGCACCATCTACAGCACCATCTACAGCACCATCTACAGCAACAACTACACCAACACCAGGACAGACTCCCAGTCTGGATATGCAGAAGCTGCAAGCTGAGATCCAAGTTCTTGAATCTCAAATGAAAGAGCTTGATGAAGTCAAGAAATCTTTGGCCAAGGTGAATGAAAAATTTGACAAAAGCAAGCAGAATGAAGCAGCAAAGGAGAGAGAGATAAAAGCTCTAAAAAGGAGAATAGCTGAACTAGAAAAAGAGCTTGCACTAGAAAAAGTAACAGCAGAATTGAAAGCAGTCCTCTGGGGCAACATTGGGCGGTCCATCACCAATCAATGGCAGTATATTGAGACTATGGATGAGCAAATAGTACTCATCACCAAGGCAAACAAGGAAATACACAGAGCCAGAGCAAGCCTTGGCCACATGCCAGATGCTGCCAGCAGAATGATCAATGTTTTAAATAACAAAACTAGCTCTCAACTAGCTACCATGGGAATTACTAACAGGACTGAAACAATCTCAGTAGTTAAAAGAGTCCTGACACTAAGAAGTCTAGTTGGTACGCTGGAGAGGAGGACACAGGATATGCAGACCGAGATCAACAAGTTCCTGGACAGATTTGTGGCATTGCAGAACAGAGGCCTCCCCAGCATTTTAAGCAGTGTAGGAAGACTGCTCACCCTAGAAAATTACAACAAAAGGATTGATGCCCATGCAGTAGCACAGATTGCAAAACAGCCCAGTACCTCAACAGACACAGGGCCAGCATCAGGGCAGAATCTGTATGATAGGGTGGATAATCTGTTTTTTATTATGAATGAAATTGATCATCTGTTTGATACACCACCAAATTTCTTTAAGTATACTGAGGCAGATGAGACTATGGGGGCAATCATAAATCATCAATTGCCCACACAGGAAGTATGGAGGAATTTGACACAGATAATTTTATCAGGCCAGAACCTGTAGCGTTAGTTTTCTCCAGTACATGAGCAGTCATGCGCAGGCACAATTTTGATGAATAAAATCTACAAGGAAGAGGCAGATGCTGAGCCAACTCAGCAGAGCTATTTACTCACCACAACAGCAGTCACAATCACAGGTGACAACCCAAAATACAGCGTACAAGCCATAAAGTCGGGTTCTCCAGCATTTAGTCAAAGTATCTCAACCGACTCAGCAGATCCCAAAGGCCAAAATATCTTCTGACAGAACATTAAGGCGCCTTTATTTTGTATTCAATGCTGTAATAAATTTCTGATAATAATATCTCAAAGTTGGTGAGAATATTAAGTCTGAGATAACTCAGGACTCAGATATTTTTGTAAAAATCGCAAGTATATATTCACCCCTGGCAGAAGCTCAGGGGGTGGTCGTTATTTTCCTTTTGGAGGTCTCACTTGCTGTAAAATTCTCAGAAAAGTAATGCAAAGGGGGAATGGAATTTCAAAAGCTTGGTGTATTTGATGCGTTGTGATGAATGGTGAATGTTGCAGGATTCCAGAGTGTTTCATAAAACAATAAGTTTTCTTAAATCTCTGTGTTACATGTTTTCGAGTCTTTTGTTCTCTTTTATTGTCTAAATGTTTTAAACTTAATAGCAAAGTAGAAGAATAGTTCCAGGATTTAATCACTGATTACCCTGAACTCAATCTGAGCTATTATCCATGTTTTTCTTCAGATACAGTGAATGAAGTGTAATTCTTAATTGCTGCACTTTAAAACTATATCTTTTACAGTGATAGACATCCCCAGGGATTCAAGTTTTGCTCCTGAGGCATCTATCTGTTTCTCATACCTAGTTTGGTGGAAATACTCGAATACTTTAGTGAAAATTCTTAATTGCTTTCACTGGTTTTTTTCACCTGTTCGTGTTATAAAACAAAAGTTTCGTTGTATGAAGCATCCAAATGGCCCTGTAAGTTTCACCAGTTCACCTCAAGGTTTCTAGACACCTATACAGCCACAGACTCCATTGCCCAATGATATTTGACTCTTTGAATATTACATCATAAGACCTAAAAGAAACTCTTCAACCAAAGCATAAACAAAACCTGTGCATAATAGCTAGCCTAAAACCCTATCATAAACAGTTACAAATCATAAAGAGAGAGCCCTCTCTGATCACAGTTTGGCTAGAAACAGTGATCCAAAGATTGGTTAGTGGTTACCCCGGCCGTATTCCCTTGGGAGTCATAGGGAACAACCTGGGTGCTAACATGACCAACAACAAGAATATATCCCAATAGCCCACTACGTGTTGCATATTAATCTACATTGATCATAGATGACACGTCATTTCTAGAATGTTTCCTTGTTGCTTGTGCACTAGATTTTACAGGAATTTATTGACATAGGCTTTTCCCTAGATCAGTGGTATCCATAACCACTACAAAACCATTTTAAGAAACTCTTTTGACTTGCAGATAAAGCTCTAGAATAGTAACTAACCATGATTTATGTTCACCATTCCATATTAGTGCTACCCTCGCATTATCAAGATCTAATGAATGCATCCACACTCACCATTTTATGCTACATTCCTGAGCCTTTCTCGCATTCTAAGCATGTATTTCTATCACCATTGGAAATTAAACCACGCTTCACTATAGCTTTTCATCAAATAAGTTTTTTACTAAGTCCTAATACAGAAACTCCAATTAGAAACTTTCCATAACAGAGTATGGCTTTCAGGTCATTTCTTTATTGCTTCAAAGAGCTCCAAGGCCTTGCTATAATGCCCAATATGCACATAACCAATAATAAATGAAATCCACAAAACCAAAACCTTGTTCACAGATTTTGTCAAATAGTTGGTAGGAACCCTCCATTCTCCTACTATTAGTCAGAGAATAGATCAAGGAATTACACCAAAAATTGTGAGCATTTAAACAATCTGGGTGACCACTCATAAATAGTCTATTTGGATATTCATTTAAGATCCTTCTCAACCATGGATGCTTTTAGGTGAAAATAAACCATCCAATAGTGGATCCATCTCCACCACACTCATTGCATATCATGCTATTCATCTATATTGGAAACAATATACAATAATTTGTACAATCAGGAGAAGATACCCTTGGCATTATTTTCTAGTAGGTGAAAATAAACCATCCAATAGTGGATCCATCTCCACCACACTCATTGCATATCATTCTATTCATATGTATTGGAAACAATATACAATAATTTGTACAATCAAGAGAAAATACCCTTGGCATTGTTTGCTAGTATATGATAGACATGTTTGGAAGAGTGAGGGGACAACTTGTAATATAAATCCATTGATTAAAACCTATGGCTATCAGAACATTGAGAAAATAGTACCAACATGCCTATTTTTAATGATGCAAGAATTTCTATCCATAGCCAATTTGATCATATCTTGTTGTTGTTCTAGTGCATACAATTAGAAGAGAATGGATATCATATATGTTCTCTCCATAGCCAATTTGAGCATATCTTGTTGTTGTTCCAGTGCAAACAATTAGAAGAGAATGGATATCAGATTTGTCCTACTTACTGTAGCACACTTATATCTAAATTAGTTTTGGTGCATTTTTTTGGAGATGGAAACTCATCCTCCTTCATTTATAAATGTTGGGCACAATTTGAGAAAGGGAAAATGCACTGAAATGAAAATAAATGCAAAAAATGATTGTGAAATAATAATAACAATAATAATAATAATAATAATAATAATAATAAAATGAAAAATGTGTCAAATTTCAAATCATATAATTCTGCATTTAGAAAAATAAACTCTAAAGCTAGTAGCTTAAGATTTGAAATCTTTAATCAAATAGCAAAGTTGAGTTGCACTTGTGTACAAATTCATATTGCTGGAATATATTCACAGTGAAAACAAGCTAAACAGAAACCATTCAATAGCTCTGACAAGATATTAACAGTGTGTGCTAATTCTAGTTACTTTTCTTTGTATGACTATATTAAATTGTTTGTAAATTATTTTGTATTATTAGCTTGTTGTGCGGGTCACATTACAAGGGTGTGACATTAAGCTAACTCCATTGAGTTATTTTTTATTAAGTTAAAAATAGGGGCTGCATGATTATATATTTTACATAATACAAATATTATGTCATTATGTGTTGAACATTTTTTTTTAAATCAATGCTTATATATTGTTATGAAACTAGCTCACAAAAATATAGAAAAGATAGATCAACGACTTCAAAATCATCCTCTTCGAAGGGGAAACCTCCTTTACATTACACAGATGAACAATTCTTGGATGCTACAAATGAAAAAACCTCCTTTCTATATATAGGGGTCTAAGGGGTCAATATAATCAAAGCTGACATAGCAATGATAATATATGGGGCACAAAAATAACAATAGTGGGCTTCTATGGGGCACAATAATAACAATATTGGGACTACAATGACAATAGTAATGGGGGAATCACTAATATTATAGGGACCTAACATGCCCCTCTCCTTCAAAAGAGTTTTGTCCTCAAGACTTAAGTAGTTCTAGATGCTTCTGTATAAAATTCTCATCCTCCCATGTCGAATCTTTAGTTTCTGTGATTGCTTCATGTTCCAATATGATTTTTCCTTCCTCATCAAGTTCTGGAAATATTATTTGAACTGGGAGCTTGTCACCTATAACCTTCTTTAAGCATGAAACATGGAAAACTGGGTGCACTCTAGAAGCTGCAAGAAGCTCCAATTTGTATGCCATAGTACCAATCTTTTGTAACACCTTATATGGACCATAATACTTTTGTGATAATTTATTATCCTTCTTAGCTTGCTTGAGGGACATTTGTTTATATGGTTGTAGTCATAGTAATACCGAGTCACCTACATCAAAACTTATTTCGTTGCAACGTTCATATTCCTGTTGTTTCATTCTATTATGCGCCAAAGTGAAGTTATCCTTTAAGAGTTGGAGAACTTGTTGTTGATGTTCAATGTGATCTTCCACTACTTGAACCTTAGAATTTTCTCTTAAATATGATGTGATGGATGGTGGATGATATCCATAAAGTGCCATAAATGGGGTTATATTTGTTGCAGTATGGAAGGAAGTGTTATACCACCATTCAGCCAAAGGCAACCATTTCACCCATTGAGGTTGATTATCAAAGACAAAGAAACGAAGATATCCTTCCAAACATTTGTTTACTATCTCAGTTTGCCCATCAGATTAAGGATGATAAGATGTGATATGAGCTAACTGAGTACCAAGGAAAGAAAATAATTATGTCCAAAACATTCCAGTGAAAATGGGATCTTTGTTGCTTACAATAATATTTGCATTTCAATGTAGATTTTGAATTGTTTCCATAAATGCAGTAGAAATTGTTCTAGCTTTAAATGGATGAGATAATGCACAAAATTGTCAACACTTTGTAATTTTGTCAACTACCACCATGATGACACTCTTTCCTTTGGACTTGGGTAAACCTGTGATAAAATCCGCTGAAACCTCCTCCCAACATTTTCTTGGAATGGATAAAGGTTGTAATAGACCCGGGGACATAATTGTTTCAACTTTATTTTGTTGGAAAACCAAACATTTCGCCACAAACTTTTGAATATCCAATTTGAGGCCATCCAAAAAAATTCCTTCTTTACCCTATGGTATGATTTTAAAAATATTGAGTGCCCTCATAAGGGAGAAGTGTGCAATTCCATAAAAATCTTTTGTTTGAGTTGGGAATTCTTACATAGGTATAGGTGATCTTTGTACCATAACGAATCATTTTTCTAGCTAAATGTATTAGATGTACTAGGATCTTGTTGTAGCTTTTGAATGAGTGCCCACACTTCTTCATCATTCTTCCATTCATCCCTTGATTCCTTTATCCAATGTGGTTGGATAATAGAAATGGCACAATGAAATGCTTTCACATCCTCTTCCTTTCTTGAGAGTGCATCTGCCACAACATTTTGCTTCCCTTTTTTGTAGATTATTTCAAATTCATAACCCAACATCTTTGTGAACCATTTTTGCTGCTCTTCTGAAGATAATCGTTGTTCTAAAAAGTATTTAAGACTATCATGATTTGTTTTTACCTTGAAGTGTCTTCCCATTAGCTAGGGTCGCCATTTCTTAAGTGCATGTAGTATTGCCAACATTTCCTTCTCATATATAGCCTTTTGTAAATACTTTCATTTGATTGGATGACTTTCAAAAGTAATGGGTCTCTCTTCTTGGATTAAAACAACACCAATTCCATTTCTTGAGGCATCACATTCCACAATAAAGGTTTCTGTGAAGTCTGATGTAGCTAAGGCCGATGCTTGGCACATTGCCTCTTTAAGATGTTAAAAGGCCTTCATTGCTTCTAGAGTCCATGAAAATGCATCTTTCTTCAAAAATGTTGTTAGAGGTGCTACTACTCTTCCATAATTCTTAACAAACTTGTGATAATACCCTGTCAACCCAAGAAATCCTCGCAGATGCTTTATGGATGTGGGAATTTTCCATTCCTTAATGGCGATAATTTTTCTAGGGTCTAAATTAACACCTTCATGAGATACAATATGACCGAGATATTCCACCTCTTGTACTCCAAAGAAACATTTGTAGCTTTTTGCATATAATTGTTTCTCCTCCAATAGTTTGAGCACCCTGTCAACATGTTGAACATGATCCTTCCAAGACTTCGTGTAGATTAGTATATCATCAAAAAATACTAACACAAATTTTCTAAGGAAGGGCTTCAAAATGGAATTCATCAAACCTTGAAATGTAGAAGGTGCATTGGTAAGGCCAAAAGGCATGACCAAAAATTCATAATGACCCTCATGAGTTCTAAATGTTGTTTCAAAATGCCTTTAGTCTTCATTCTAATTTGATTATATCCTGAACGAAGATCCAACTTGGTGAAGAAAATTGATCCATGAAATTCATCCAATAATCCATCAAATACAAGACTGGGAGATTTATCTTTAATAGTGAGCTTGCTGAGTTCCATATAATCTGGACACATGTACCATGACCCATCCTTGTTGTTCACCAATCTACTGGAGCAGAGAAAGAACTTTCACTAGGTTGAGTTATACTAGCCTCTTGCATTTCTACAACCATACGTTCACTTTCACTCTTTTAGGCATAGGGATATCTATAAGGCCTGATGTTTTGAGGAACACTTCCTGGAATCAAATGAATAGCATGATCATGATCATGAATAGGTGGGAGGCCTTTGGGAGTCTCAAATACCTTGGAATGATTGTCCAAGACTTTTTGGAGATCTAGAGAAATAGATAATTTTGATGTGGGAACCTCTAGTGAACATAATTGTGCAATTACACCTCATTTTTATCTCTTTGGAAGATTTTTCATTCCTTTAGAGCTAATTATGTTTTGTGGTTTCCCCCTGATAACCCTTAATACAACTTCGTTTGCTTCTGAAGAAAATTTCATGAAAATTTCTTGAAAATTAAAAGTTATTGTTCACAAGGATTGTAGCCATTGGACTCCTAGTAAAACATCGCCACCACCCATTGGAATGTAAAGCATTGTAGCCATATGGATAGCTTGATATTATGGCACTTTCCAGATAAATTTATAGTTCCTCCACTTCAAACCATCACTTGGCACTCTGGTGCTAGATATAGGAAGAAATTTAATTCCTTGGTTGTCATACAATAAATAAAAGTATGGGTACTTCTCGAATCAATCAACACTATTACCTTTTTATTCTTGATATGTCCTTCTATATTGATAGTTTGAGGAGTGGTAATTCTAGCTAATGCATTACAATATATGGTCGGTTTCATTTCTTCTTTATGTAGGGTTTGTTCCTGGTATATCTCCTCTTCTTTTGACATTTCTTGTTCTTTTTCCTCCACATCTTCACAATTTATGTAAAATAATTTCTTCTCAGCATGCTTATGACCTTTAGTGTATTTGTTATCACAACTATAACAAATCCCTTTTGCTCTTTTTTCTTCCAATTATTGTGGTGTCAACCTTGTAGGTTGTGGAAGGTTAGGGGAAAAAACACTTCCATCTTTATAGTTGTGATTGGTAGGCTTCCTTGTTTCCATAACTTTTCTTTCCATTTTTCTTGCCAACCTAAATGCCTTCTCCAATGAATCAGGTTCCCAAAGGTGAACCTCACGTTGGATGTTATCCTTTAAAGTCCCTATGAACACATCAATCCTATGCCCTTCTGGAATACCTTTAACCCTTATATTCAATTTTTGGAAGTCCTCAATGTCCTGCATCATTGAACCCTTTTCTTTGAGATTTATCAATTGGCTAAAAAAATTGTTCCTTTTTGTATCCTCATAATGTGCTATCATTTCTTCCATAAAAATTTCCCAAGTGACAATTTTTTTATGAGAGCAAAGCCACCGATACCATATAAATTGATTTCGTTCCAAATATAAAGTTACAATATGTACCTTTTGTGTGTTTTTCACATTATGGAGATCGAATTATTGCTCCATTTGTAATATCCATGTTACAGGATCCTTGCCATCGAACTTCCTCATATCGATCTTTGGAACATGGTAGGTCTTCAATCCACCGTTAGAGTCTATGAAATCATGATTAACATTTTTTTTGTTCTTGTCATGAGTTTTGTCTATTACCTTTTCGCCATTAGGAAGCCTTTCTTGTAGGAACTTTGACAAACCTTCCTTCAAACCTTCCACATCTTTCTTCAAATCTTCAATGTTTTCATTCTTGGAATCATGATTAACATTTATTTTGTTCACATTCTCAGTTTTCTCTACTACCTTTTTTCCATTAGGAAGCCTTTCTTGTAGCAACTTTGTCAAACCTTCCTTCCAACCTTCCATATCCTTCCAAAATTATTCAATGTTGTCTTTCATACAATCCATCTTAGCTTCCATGCCTTTCCTTAAACCATACATCTTATCTTCCACGCCTTTCTTTAAACCATCTATCTTAGCTTTTGTTACATTTTGAGAGAGTGAAATTTGTTCCACTTGGTCTCGTAATTTTGATATATCATGTTGCATTTCTTCCTCTTCTTCATGAGTCATGCTAGAGCTTTTAGGTTGCTTACTAGGTGTTTCCATTTTCTTTCTTCAGGGAATCAATTAATGATAATTTTTCTTCACTATGCCCCTTGAATTCCTTAAAACTATTTTTTCAAACCAAACTTATGTAAAATTTAAAAAAAAAAACTACACACATTTTTTCACTTTGTAGGAGCTAAAAATTGAATCTGATGTATATCTGAAATTTCAGATCTCCAAGGTCTAAAATTACGAATTGTGGTAGTCCTTTGAGTCCTCTTTCTAACACCACCAATATGATCAAAATTGGATTCTCCAAGAATGCGTTATGCCCATTCTCCCAGGATGACCTGATTATACACTTTTTTAGTAGAGCGAACCTATACGAAGTGCACGTGTCACTATTTCAACCTTCAAACTTGAAAACGATGCACATAAAACTACCATCCATTCTATTTTTGTAACTTCTAATGCAAATTTCAATCTGATAGACAGAGAGAAAATTATGATGATTTTCCCAAGGTCACATTTTTGGGATGTAATTCGGGCACTTGCAAAAACCCTAACTTCCTTGGATCATATCTCCAAAAATATAGCGAGAAAAGATATGAAATTTAGACCAGAGGATCATTGATATTTCAACTCAAATGGGTTTTTTTTAGCTTCTAAAACGTCACAAAGAAAAATTTGTAGCGAAAATTCCACAATGACCTATTTTGGAGTTGTGAAACTCTAGAATCCAAAGCTTTGATACCAGATGTTATGAAACCAACTCACAAAAAGATAGAAAATATATATCAACGACTTCAAAAGAAGCCTCTTCGAGGGGGTAACCTCCTTTACATTACACAAATGAACAATTCTTGGATGCTACAAATGAAAAGACCTCCTTACTATATATAGGAGTCTAAGGGGTCACAATATAATCAAAGTTGACATAACAATAATAATATAAGGGCACAATCATAACAATAGTGGGCTTATATGGGGCACAATAATAACAATATGGGGACAATAGGGGCACAATAATAACAATAAGGGCTATAATGAAAATAGTAATGGGGAATCACTAGTATTATAGGGACCTAACATATATGCAATTTCAAGGATTTCCATAATGCCTGTTAATTATTTAAAGGGTGCTAGCTTAATGGAAGAGAACTTTCCTTATCAGCAAGAGGTTGGTGGTTCGATTCCACTATGCCCTGACATGAATTAATCAATGATATTTCAGTTTATTTTTAATTAAATAATTTCAACGATGAGATATTTTTCTGGATTCATTGTTTTATATTGTCTCTAAAGAGACAAAAGTGATATTGTATTGTTTTTAAATATAAATTTTTATTGTCTCTAGAGAGACAATAGCTAGGATTAAAGACATATTGTCTCTATAAAGACAATGTCTTTAATCTCAACTATTGTCACTCAAGAGACAAAACTGAAGTTGTCTCTTAAGAGACAATAATGCTTATGTTATATATTGTCTTTATAGAGACAAATTTTTAAGACAATAATTTGAGACACCTACTTAAAGACAATATTTAAGACAATACACAAAACTGAAGTTGTCTCTTAAGAGACAATAATGCTTGTGTTATATATTGTCTTTATAGAGACATTTTTTTAAGACAATAATTTAAGACACCCGCTTAAAGACAATGCACAATTTTTTTTGTCTCAAGTTAAGACAATATACCCAAAAATTCTCTCAAATATTGTCTTAAAATCCCCCTCTATGTTGTAGTGTCACTGGATATGGCATTCTAGGAAGCCTGCTTCAAAATAAGTTATAACAATAGTAGTGTGAAACCATGTATCATATAGAAATACGATTTTGTTTAATTTTGTTTTTCTATGAGAATTTTCCAAGTAATGTTTCCTCAAAGTTTCAGATCAAATTCTATTTGTTGGAACAATCATTAGGGCCATGCAGGTTATTTATGTTTTCACTAGCATCGGGAAAGCATACTATGGCTAAAATAAATAGAAAGACTTCATGTAATGATTTCCCACAAATATTACCATATTACTATTTCAAGAGGGTGCAATAACTAATGGAAAGGCACTTATATATTTTCAACTTGGTATCATTCGATATCTCCATGTACACTTTGATCAATCATGTACACAATATCTTTGTTGAAACTCATGTCATTTTGTAATATATATTTTTTTAATATGGTCAAAGTGGACAGAATCTACCCAAGGTATTCACCGTGGTATTTTCCCATGGTATTTTCCTTAATTTTTCAAGGGAAAACAATCAAATAAAGTTTCTATAATCCATCAAAACTATAAAAGGAAATAGGAGCCTCACACTGGGATCATCGGGATTTGTCTATCTTATTGTGTTTTGTTGAGGACTTGGCGTGGAAACTTCCACTTGATCCCGGGACACATGGAGACTTTTTTTGGTGGATCCATCTAGGGTTCACATTTGTGCTTTAGTGTTTTTGTTTTCTTGTGCATTGAGTAGTCGTGTATGTCGAGGCAGGGGCTCCATTATTTTGCTTGTATTTCAGCATGTCTTTTTTTCTAAGTATTAATTGAAATAAGGGTTTCATATTTCCATATCCCTTTGTGTTCAGTGTTTTGTTGAATGTATTTTTATTAGAACACCCTAATTTTTTTTGAATGTATTTTTATTAGGACACCTAATGTGCCAGATCTATTGAAATTTTGCAACTTGGGATCTTACACATGTTTACCCAATTCGATAATTTTATGGAGGTTAAATATCTTTCTGTTATATTTCCATTGAAAGATAAGAGGGAAGCTCTAGTTCATATTGCCAAGAAGGTGAGATATGCTATGTCAGAGGCATTGAATGTTTTACAAAAAAAGCATTCATATGGTGATCTCATGCTAGCTTCAAAAACATAAGAAATAAGATTGGACCCAACTTTATCTTGTATGGCCTACCTAGAAAGGATATTCCATTTAAACATAGTAGAGGCACTTGGACTTATTGATATATTTATTGCAACAGGCCTTGTGAGAATTTACAAAGATAAATCACCAAAGGTTTCCACGAGGCACACCAGCAAGTGAACTATCTTGAAGTCCATTTGCTAGGTTGTTAGGTCGCTATATTACTAGTGTATTCCCTTATTATTATTTTCAATGTAGCCCCTTATTGTTATTGTTGTGCCCATGTTTCCCAATATTGTTATTATTGTGCCCCATACAATCCCACTATTGTTATTGTTGTTCGCTTACATTATTATTATTATGTCAACTCTGATTATATTGTGACCCCTTAGACTCCTATATATAGAAAGGAGGTCTTATCATTTGTATCATCCAATAATTCTTCATTTGTGTAATGTAAAGGAGGTTTCTCCCTCAAAGAGGATAATTTTGAAGTCATTGATCTATCTTTTCTTCTATTTTGTGAGTTGGTTGCATAACAATTGGTATCAGAGCTTTGGATTCTAGGGTTTTGCTACTTAAATAGGTCATCGTGGAATTTTCCCTATAAATTTCTTCTACGACATTTCAAAAGCTACAATTAAAACCCATTTGAGACGAAATCTTGAATGAACCTTGGGTATACATTTCAGACCTTGTATCACTATATTTTCAGAGATATGATCGAAAGAAGCTAGGGTTTTTGGAGGCTCTCGAATTATATCTCAAATAGGTGACCTGGGAAAAATTCTCCTAACGTTTTCTCTGAGCATCAGATTGAAATTTCGTAATAAGTTACAGAAAGAGAATGGACTATAGTTGTATGTGTATATTTTTAGGGTCTGAAGGTTGAAACAATAACACATGGCACTTCTTACATGTTCGCTCTACTGAACCACTCTATAATCAGGTCATCATGGGAGATTTGGAATAACTCTTTCTTTGAGAATCCAATCTTGATCATACTTGTGGGACTTAGAGGGCTACCATAGGAGGAAATTACAAACCTTGGATATCTGAAACTACATAGATACAACATATTCAATATCTAACTCCTACAAAGCGAAAAAAGGTGTGTAGTCTTTTTAAAATTTTGCATAAGTTTGGTTTGAACACTTAGTTTGAAGGAATTCAAAGGACATAGTGAAGCATAATTATCATTAATTGATGCCTCGAAGAAAGAAATGGAAACACCTAGTAAGAAACTTGAAATGTATACCATGACTCATGAAGAAGAGGAATAAATGCAACATGATATATCAAAACTATGAGGCCAAGTGCAACAAATTTCACTCTCATAAAATGTAACAGAAGCTAAGATGGATGGTTTAAAGAAAAGCTTGGAAGCTAAGATGAATGGTGTGGAAACTAATATGGATTTCATGGAAGCTAAGATGAATGGCATGGAAGCTGGGATGGATGGCATGGAAGCTAGGATGGATGGTATAGAAGCAAAACATAAAGGCAGCATGGAAGATTTGAAGATAGATTTGACAAAGTTGCCATAAGAAATACTTACTAATGGTGAAAGGGTAGTAAAGGAAACTCATGATGAGAACAAAAGAAATGTTAGTCACGATTTCATAGACTCTAACGTTGGATTAAAGACCCATGATGTTCCAAAGCTCGATATGAGGAAGTTTCATGGCAAGGATCCTGTAACTTGGATACTACAGATGGAGAAATATTTCGATCTCCATAATGTGAAAAACACACTAAAGGTATGCATTGCAACTTTATATTTGGAACCAAATCAGTTTGTATGGTATCAATGGCTTCACTCTCGTAAAAAAATTGTCACTTGGGAAATTTTTACGGAAGAAATTGATCCGAGTTGACTCCACTCCCAGATTTAACCAAGATCTTTTACTTTCGGGATGTGATTAGAATTGCATTTAAAATAGCATAATTGAACACATGTGCAAGCTGTAAAGAAGAAGGAACATGACAATCATCTGCAACATAAAACTCAAGACATTGATAACATATTTCGTCTAGGAGGGACTGTCTCCGGGCCCAGGTGTCATTAAGTGTTGTTAATAGTGATGATGTACATAAGTGGTGATGTCGCTATCATACAAGGAAAATGCCCTCGCGCAGGAATGGCTCCAAGAGATGTTCCACTACAGGAACTCTCAGTCAAAAAGGACTCCTATCAATATGACATAAACTCATGCATGATGATAATGAGCATCCTGCCAACATGGCATAAAAGGGATCTCAATGAAAACATTTATGGTGACAACATGAGTATCCCATCAACATGACGACAACGGGATCTCAAATAAAACATGACGAATCATGAAAACAAGTACATCACACAGATGATTTTGTGTCACATCAAACAGGAATCATGAGACAAGTAAGAAACAAGATCCCACATCAAACATCAAACAAAGATTGGTGCAGCACAATGCATCTCATAGCAAAAATAAGTACATGAACATACTTCATACACCTCACATCCTTGGGCCATCTGAAGAAGAGGACGTAAAACTACTGAAGCTGGTCATACCATCAATCTCGTTGCGTCGAATCTCATGGAATGACTTCTCACACATTGAATGCTGACACCTGCACTCCACTTTGGAAAGTGGCCAAAAAATGAAATGAGAAATGCAAAATTTGAACACACCATCAGATTTGTGGCTTTGAATAGTGCAAAATCGATTGTCAAATTTTTGAATTTTGAGAAAGTGAAAATCTAGTGCTTAAGGAATCTTTTAGATTCCCCCTAGATTCCTCAAATACTCCCTCCTCTGGGTCCTCTACAAATCGGTTGCTCAGATCAGGAAACTAACTATGCCATCATGTTCGTGTCGCTGAGTGGTGTAAGATCGACATAAAATTTGTCCAATTTGGACACTCCAAAAATTTCACCCTCCTAAGAATTTCGCACAATCATGGTTCTGCTTGCCCTTGTTTAGGATCACGGTTCCACCTGCAAAAATTATTTAAAAATTAATCCTCGGTTTCCATGAGCGCTCCTTGCTCCTCCATGCTGGGCGCACTGGGCAAATGCTAGGTTTATATGAAATTTCTAGGCAGAGTTACCAATTAAAATTGTTTGGTGTAATGGTAATAATAGAGATTAGTTGAGGATGAGTCAGGTGGTCAAACCCCGCCCCTCACATCTTAATACATTATAGTTTTTCTTTGAGAAATGCATGACTTGTTTTTGGGGGTCAGGTTAGCATTGGGCAGCCTGCCCTATACCCTCTGTAACACATCGTGTTAATTTTTTGGGCGTGGTGCATTTAAATGGGGGCATTGTCATATGGTGGAGCATTGTTTGTTACATGGTGGTTGTGTGTGTGAGGGTGCCCAGGAGGTAGGCTGGCTGCACCGGTCGGGCGGGTTCGAGCCCTGCAAACCTAGGTTTATCTATGGTAATGTGTTGGTGGTGGGGCATGGACCGAGTCCACCAGAGGTGGCCCGCTCACGGCCCATTTAATGTGGAGTGTTTAACGTCGTACCCAGAGGGTTTGATGGGGTCATCGGCACCAATCTATAATTATTTTTTGATTTATGTAATGCGTTTGGGAAGGGAAGTGGCGGGGGTCATGGCCCGCTACCCCATAATATTTTTTTTTTATTTTTTATTAAAATAGAGGCTTTTTTCAAATCTTTCGAAAATAAGGGATATTGAGCAATTTAACGAGGCAACAATTTCACCCATTTTCGGGAGCTAGGTTTCATGCCCTAGGGTTGGTCAAAGTGTAGAACACTTAAACCTGGCCCACAGCCCAACTTTGACCGAAACTTTAACTAGCTCGTTCTCCCTCATACAAGCTCGGATTGATGAACCGTTTGCACCACTGTGATCAAGACAACAAGATCTACGCTCTAGTCCTAGTTCAAAAGCATTTTGATCGCTTTGATTTTTGAGCTTCCATAAGCCCTCTTTGTCCTGTGTGTGTCTCTGGATCCACCTAGATCAATCCTCCCCAATGAGGAACCTTTGGTCCTCCAAAGGCATTGAAAATAATCTGCAATTTCAATGTACCTTGTCTGCATCACAATCATCCTAAAAGGTCTTGCTTCCATCTCCTTCACCTTTGTTCTTCAAAGCCTTAAGCGATGAGCCGACACCTGCAATCAATGCAACCTGTAGTACATTGTTTTTCAAATTACATGCTTGACTTACATGACCAAATAATGACCCAAGCATCCCATACTTTCCACAAATTTATAACACATACTCGGTGGTCAAGTTTACATCAAGATGGACACAATACCCCAGCTATGACAACAAGTCTGAAATATCATTGTTGCGTCAACAAGTGATGGAAAACACATCATCGCTGCAACACATGATTTACAACAATAAGGCCAAACACTATTTTTTTGCTTTGACAAGTGATGGAAACACGACATCACTTTCACAGCTTATCATGCAACTCAAAATAAGACCAAACATCATTGTTGCTTAACAAGTGATGGAAAACACATCATCACTTTTACATCTTAAAGTGCAACAAATGATTTACAAAAGCATGACCATGACAAGCTAACATATCTAGAAACCATTTTTCACTTATTAATGTGAATGGGTAACCCTCCCATGGTGGTTTTGCTTGTCGAACAATAGTTTCACCTAGTTCATGCACCGACGCTTTGTCTTTAAAGCGCTGCTCTCCATGGAGCCTCCAACGTGTGGCTCTTTGATGGCCACTTCTTTCACAATGACTGCAATAGGTATTCATCCTCCAGATCTGCTTTACCTGCTACTGAGAGGGTCTTTCATGCCTCCACCTTTTGGGGGCTGCTATTGTTTTCCAACACTTAGAAAATGTATGGTTATGTAATCCACAAAAGGTACAAGTTTTTCGATGCCATGTTTTACGTTCATCATTAAAAACATGATTATAATCGAAATGAGCATTCAAAAATCAAAACTGGTTATACATTTCCTTGTTGTCTCTAGTGTAAGTATCGCGATGAGAGCTTTCTTCAGCCCTCTCCCTGTAATGGGCACTGCCATGGGATGACGGGGATGTGTTCCCATCATTCTCCTTCCTCGATGATTTCGACGATGTCTCGGAAGCATATGACACCTTCAAGCATTCTCCTTCAGTGTATCTCAAACCTGCAAATCAAGGTCTTTACACAACCTTCAATGGTTAAGTTATGCCTTGGTTAATAACACCAATTTATTTTTCCTCCTTGCACCTCATCCTGGTGAGGAGCCTCATGTTTTTCCCTCTAATTGGTATCTCCACATCCCCAACAGAAAATCATACCATGTGAAGACGAAACTGAAAGGAAGTCAACATATTTTACCTCCCCTGTCGATTTGGAAAGAACTGATGAGGGTTTCTCATCATCTGTTTTTGGTGGTCTGCTAGCTATCTCGATGCATTCTCCAACTTCCTTTCTGACATACCCAAGTCCTGTTCGACAAGGTAATTCCTCTACTTTGACGGGGTTTACAATGCCTTGGCCATTAATGCCCAAGCCTTTTCATTCATACCCCATTCTCTTCAACAATATGGAGCCAATTCCTGTGGTATGATTTTCAAAAATAGTGAAATCATCATCATGACACATACATGAATTTAGAGAACTACTTTTTACCTCACATGGGTCACGCTACAGCTTTTCCAAGGCCTCGTCCTTAGCTTGCAGCTATCGTGGCAAACTTTGTTTTTCCTCTTTCTCTTTATGTAAAAGCATCTTCAATTCAATGTTATATGTTTTAAGACTTTGGTTGTTGTGCTTCAGTTCTTCCAAGGCCTCTTCCGTGGCTTACAACTAAGGCTATAATCCCTCCTTTTCCTGTGTCTCTTTTTGTAGAGCTTCATACATTATTTCCACCCTTTGAGAAATTTTGAGCATGGTCTCATACATCGCTTTTTCATCCTCTATCGCTGGATGTTCCAGTGTTCATGCTTGCATTTCACATCCATGCAAAGACTGCTCTGATACCAAACTTGATCCAAGTTGACTCAACTCTTGAATTTAACAAAGATCTTTTACTTTCGTGATGTGATTAGGATTGCATTTAAAATATCATAATTGAACACATGTGCAAGATGTAAAGAAGAAGGAACGTGACAATCATCAGCAACATAAAACTCAAGATGTTGATAACAGAGTTCCTCCAGGAGGGACTACGTCTCCAGGCCCTGGTGTCAAGACGGTGTAGGTTGCTGCGTTAAGTGTTGTTAATAGTGATGATGTACATAAGTGGTGATGTTGCTATCATACAAGGAAAATGCCATCATGCAGGAGTTGCTCCAAGAGATGTTCCGCTACAGGAACTCTCAGTCAAAAAGGACTCCTATCAGTATGACATAAACTCATGCATGATGATAATGAGCATCCCACCAACATGGCATAAACGGGATCTCAATACAAACATAAATAGCGACAACATGAGTATCCCATCAACATGATGAAAAAGGGATCTCAAATAAAACATGATTAATCATGACAACCAGTACATCACACAGATGATTCCACGTCACATCAAGTAGGAATCATGAGACAAGTAAGAAACAAGATCCCAAATCAAACATCAAATAGAGATCTGTGTAACACAATGCATCTCATAGCAAAAAGAAATACATGAACATACTGCATATACCTCACATCCTGGGGCCATCTAAAGAAGAGGATGTCAAACTACTGAAGTTGGTCATACCATCAATCTATCTGTGTCAAATCTCATGGAATGGTTGCTCACACGTTGAATGCTGACTCCTGCACTCCACTTTGGAAAGTGGCCGGAAAATGAAATGAGAAAATGGAAAATATGAACACACCATCAGATTTTTGGCATCAAATAGTGCAAAATCGACTGTCAAATTTTTGAATTCTAAGAAAGTGAAAATCTAGGGATTAAGGAATATTTTAGATTCCTCAAAGATTCCATCCTCCGGGTCATTTGCAAATTGGCTACTGAGATCAGGAAACTATCTACACCATCAGGTTCGTGTCGTGAGAGGTGTAAGATCGACATAAAATTTATCCAATTTAGATATGGCAAACATTTCACCCTCCTGAGAATTTCGCTCAATCATGATTTTGCCTGCCCTTTTTCAGGATCATGGTTCCGCCTGCAAAAAATAATTAAAAATTCATCCTCGGTTTCCATGCGCGCTCCTTGCTCCTCCATGTTGGGTGCACTCAGCAAATGCTGGGTTTATATGAAATTTACAAGCAGGGTTACCAATTAAAATCGTTTGGTGTAATGGTAATAATAGAGATTAGTTGAGAAGGGGTCGGGTGGTCAAACCCTACCCCTCCCATTTTAATACATTATAGTTTTTCTTTGAAAACTGCATGACTTGTTTTTGTGGGTCGGCTCCACATTGGGCAGCCCGCCCCATACCCTCCATAACACATGGTGTTAATTTTTTTGGCATGGTGCATTTACATGGGGTTGTTGTCATATGGTGGCACGTTGTTTGTTACATGGTGGTTGCATGTGTGAGGTTGCCCAAGAGGGGGGCCGGCTGCACCGGCTAGGAGGGTTCGAGCCCCACCACCCTTGGTTTATCTATGGTAATGTGTTGGTGGTGGGGCGTGGGCTGGGTCCACCAGAGGTGTCCCTCCCGCTGCCCATTTAATGTTGAGTGCTTAATGTGGTTCCCGGAGGCTTCGACGGGGTCATGGCCACCAACCCATAATTATTTTTTGATTTATGTAATGCAGTTGGGGAGGGAGGTGGTGGGGCTCATAGCCCGCCACCTCATAATTTTTTTTTTTTGAATTTTTATTAAAATAGAGGCTCTTTTCAAATCTTTTGAAAATAAGGGATATTTAGAAATTTAATGAGGCCACAATTTCGCCCATTTTCAGGAGCTAGGTTTCATGGCCCGTGGTCGGTCAAATTGCAGGACACTTAAACCTGGCCCACAACCCAAATTTGACCAAAACTTTCACTGGCTCATTCTCCCTCATACGAGCTCAAATTGATGAACTATTCGCACTGTTGTGATCAAGACAACAAGATCTACGCTCCGGTCCTTGTTCGAAAGCATTCTGATCACTTTGATTTTCGAGCTTCCATAAGCCCTCTTTGTCCTGTGTGTGTCTCTAGAGCCACCTGGATCAGAAATGATAACACATTATGAGGATACAAAAAGATACACCTTTTTAAGCCAATTGATAAATTTCAAACAAAAGGGTTCAATGGTGGATCACAGTGAGGACTTCCAAAATTTGAATATAAGGGTTATTCCAGAGGAGCATAGGATTAATATATTCACAGGGACATTAAAGGATATCATCCAATATGAGGTTCGTCTTTGGGGACCTGATTCATTGGGGAAGGAATTGAGGTTGGCAAGAAAAATTGAAAGGAAACTTATGGAATCAAGCAAGCCTACCACTCATAACTATAAATAGGGAAGTATTGTATCATTTAGCCTTCCACAACCTACAAGGTTGACACCACGAGAATTGGAAGAAGAAGGAGAAAAAGGGCTTTATTACAGTTATGATAGAAAATACAGTAAAGGTCATGTCTGTGCAGAGAATAAATTATTTTACATAGATTGTGAAGAGGAGGAAGAAAAGGAACAAGAAATGACAAAAGAAGGGGATACACACCAAGAACAAACCCTAGATAAAGAAGAAATGAATCTAACCATATCATGTAATGCATTGGCCAAAATTACCACTCCTAAAACTCTCAAGATAGAAGGACATATGAAGAAGAAAAAGGTAATAGTGTTGATTGATTCGGGTAGTACCCATAATTTTATTCATTTTAAGATAGCCAAGGAATTGAATTGCTTCCTATATCCAGTGCCAGAGTGTCAAGTGATGGTTGCGAATGGAGGAACCATAAACTTCTCGGGAAAGTGCCATAATATCAAGTTATCCATGGGAGAATATGTATTGAATAGTCCAATGCTTTCCATTACAATGTGTGGTGTTGATGTTGTACTACGAGTCCAATGGCTACAAGCTTTTGGTACAATATCTTTTAATTTTAAAGAAATTTTCTTCGGATGGAAAGGAAGTTGAATTAAGGGGTATCGGAGCGAAACCAGGAAAGATAATTGGCTCTAATGACATGAAAATACTTCTAAATAAATAACAACGAGGCATAATTGCACAGTTATGTTCGCTAGAGGTTCCCACATCGAAATCATCTATTTCTTCAAATCTCCAAAAAGTCTTGGAAAATCATTCCAAGGTATTTGAGACTCCCAAAGTCCTGCCACCTACTTGTCATCATGATCATGCTATTCATTTCATTCCAAGAAGTGTTCCTCCAAAAATTAGGCCTTACAGATATCCCTATGCCCAAAAGAGTGTAATTGAATGTATGGTTGCAAAAATGCTAGAGGATTTTATAATTCAACCTAGTCAAAGTTCTTTCTCTACTTTAGTAGTATTGGTGCACAAGAAGGATGGATCATGGCACATGTGTTCAGATTATAGGGAGCTCAACAAGATCAATATTAAAGATAAATTTCACATTCCTATCATTGATGAATTATTGGATGAATTGCATCGATTAATTTACTTTTCCAAGTTGGATCTTCGTTCAGGATATCATCAAATCAGAATGACGACTGAAGACATTCCAAAAATAGCATTTAGAACTCATGAGGGTCATTATGAATTTTTGTTCATGCCTTTTGGCCTTAATAATGCACCTTCTACATTTCAAGGTTTGATGAATTCCATTTTCAAACCCTTCCTTACAAAATTTGTGTTAGTAATTTTTATGATATACTAATAGACGACAAGTCTTGGAAGGATCATGTTCAACATGTTGACAGGGTGCTCAAACTATTGGAGGAGAAACAATTATATGAAAAAACCTCCAAATGTTTCTTTCGAGTAAAAGGTGGAATATTTGGGTCATATTGTATCTCATGAAGGTGTTAAGGTAGACCCTAGAAAAATTAAAGCCATTAAGGAATGGAGAATCCCCACATCCATAAAGTAGCTGCTAGGATTTCTTGGGTTGACAGGGTATTATCACAAGTTTGTTAAGAATTATGGGAGAAGAGCAGCACCTCTGACAACATTATTGAATAAAGATGCATTTTCTAGGACTCCAGAAGAAACAAAGGCCTTTGAACATTTGAAAGCAGAAATGTGCCAAGCACTGGTCTTAGTTATGCTAGAATTCACAAAAACCTTTATTGTGTATTGTTATGCCTCAAGAAATGTAATGTTGTTGTTTTGATTCAAGAAGAAAGACCCATTGCTTTCGAAAGTCGTCAAATCAAAGGAAATTATTTACGCAAAGCTTTTTATAAGAAGGAAATGTTCGCAATACTACATGCACTTAAGAAATGACGACCTTACCTAATGGGAAGACACTTCAAGGTAAAAATGGATCATGATAGTCTTAAATCCTTTTTAAAACAAATATTATCTTTAGAAGAGCAGTAAAAATGGGTCAGAAAGATGTAGGGTTATGAATTTGAAATCATCTACAAAAAAGGGAAGCAAAATGTTGTTACAAATGCACTCTCAAGAAAGGATGAGGATCCGGAAGCATTGCTTTGTATCATTTCTATTATCCAACCATATTGGATAAACGAAGCAAGGGATGAATAGAAGAATGATGAAGAACTGTGGGCACTCATTCAAAAGTTATAATGAGATCCCAATACATCTGATACATTTAACAAGAAAAATGAATCATTATGGTACAAAGATTGCTTATACCTATGTATGAATTCCCAACTCAAACAAAATATTCTTATGGAATTGCACACCTCTCCCTTAGGAGGGCACTCTCGATTTTTAAAAACTTACCACAGGGTTAAGAAGGATCTTTTTTGGGATGGCCTTAAATATGATATTCAAAATTTTGTTGCGAAATGTCTGGTTTACCAACAAAATAAATTTGAAACAATTAAGACCTAGGTTTTTCACAACCTTTATCCATTCCAAGTGAATGTTGGGAGGAGGTTTCAATGGATTTTATTACAGGTTTACCAAAGTCCGAAGGAAAGAGTGTCATCATGGTGGTAGTTTATAAACATACCAAGTATGTACACTTTTGTGCATTATCTCATCCCTTTAAAGCTAGTACAGTTTCTATTGCATTTATGGAAACAATTCAAAATCTACATGGAAACCCAAACATTATTGTAAGCGACAAAGATCCCATTTTCACAGGAAATTTTTGGACAAAATTATTTTCTTGTCTGGGTACTCAGTTAGCTCATAGCTCATCTTATCATCCTCAATCTGATGGGAAAACTGAGATAGTGAACAAATGTTGGAAGGATATCTTCATTTCATTGTGGCCCCTTATTATTTTTATTGTGCCCATGTTGTCCACATAATGTTATTCTTATGCCCCATGGATGCCCACTATTGTTATTGTTGTGCCCTTACATAATTATTTTTGTGTCGGATTCGATTATATTTTGTCCCTTCGAATCCTATATATAGAAAGGATGTCTTGTAATTTGTATCATCTAAGAATTGTTCATTTGTGTAACGTAAAAGTAGTTGCCCCCTTGAAGAGGCTGAATTTGAAGTCGATGATCTATATTTTCTTCTTTTTTGTGAGTTGGTTGCATAATATAGGCCATGCATTGTCACTCTCATAGTTAGCCCACAAAAATTATAGGGCTTATCTATCCTCAGACTGGTTAAGGGTCAACCACAAAAAAACCTTACTACCAAAGTCCATTTTCTAGGTTGCATAGTGTCAGCATCATAGTTGTCCCACAAGCATTACATGGTATCTCTATTCTCATATATTCATTTAACATGGTTATGGGTCATCCAAAAACCCACACTTATGGACAAACCACACAAAACCCTTCTCTTCATTGAATCATATTCAACAAAGTTTCTCCTGTAGGAACTTGACACAATGGAGACCATTGGTTCCCAAGGGAGGAGTAATCCAAATGGAAAATTACATCCACCTATGGTATTTACCCATGGTAAAAAATCTCTTTCATTTAATAAATGTTTTTTTTTAATGGTTATCTTCCCTATTTGTTCAGTGCATATTTTGAATATTGTTTGGTTTCTTTTCGCTCTAAGTGTTCAAGTTTCATAGAATTATCCCCCCCCCCCCCCCCCCCCCCCCCCCCCCACCAAGATCTGGATCAACCCTATTATCAACAAATCATCTACATATACCATCAAATAAACAACATTTTTGTAAAATTTCTTGACAAATAGAATTGCATCATCTAGATTTTAGTGTTTGAAATTTAGTGTCATAAGATTCCTAGTCAAATTTTCATACTAGGCTCATGGTGATTGTTTTATACCATATAAGGATTTGATGAGTTTACATATATTTTGTTATTTTCCCTTCACAAAAAAGCCTTTAGATTGAGATAGGAAGACATTTTCTTTCAAGGTTGCATTTAAGAAATTAGTCTTCACATCCATCTGATAAAATTTCCATCCATTTTGAGCTACCAAGGCAAGGAGAGTTCGGATGGTGGCTCATTTTGTTGTGAGGAAAAAGACATGTTTTATTTTTACGCAAATCCTTTCTCCATGAGCCTTGTTTTTTTCTTGTCAAGTGATCAATTTGATTTATACGTGTTTTTGTAGACCCATTTACAGCTAATAGGTTTAGTTCCAAATTGAGGGTCCACCAACTTCCTTGTTGCATGCTTTATGAAAACATCATACTCCTACGTTGCTTCTTTCCATTCATCATGGGAAATAACTTCTTTAAATGAATTTGGTCAAAATTACTAAGAAAATGCAATACACAATTATATGAAACATCCATATCATCAACAAAGTTAGAATCATCTACATCGCCTACATTTATATAGTGGAACTTCTAGTCACTATCTTTCTAATCTCATAAGGGTGAACACTTTTATGTGTTTTGGTGAGCCATTTTGGGTACCTTTCTAAAATGGTCCAGGTTGCTCTATTGTTTAAGAAGGGGTTGCCTCAAGATTAAACCATATAATCCTCTTAATCACATCACTGAAAGAGTCCTCCTTATTTGGAAGAGTGGTTGAAACTTCGTGCAGGGGAGACAATACTTAAGAAGGAGATTCCATAGATTGATCCAAGATAGTAATAACCCCTCCGCCTCAAGATCTAGAATCTTGTTATCAAATTCATGATAAGTTTTTGCATGACTAAATCTATCCAAATAATCAAGTTGTCAGTCAACATTATTGTTAGTATTGGAAGATTCAAGAAAAATCACCTCTAGAAAATATAAACTTCTCATTTACCTCATCATAGAGATGATATGCTTTGGTGGTATCTGAATACCCCAAGAAGATGCATTGTTTACTCCTTGCATCAAACTTTCTTCCTTTTTTCTTAGGAATTAAGGCATAATAGGTGGAACTAAAAATCATGAGATGTCTTATTGAATGAATGTGGTCATAACACTTTTTATAAGGATTCTTGTTCTTGAGAACATGAGATGGACATCTATTTCTTATATATACTACACATAGAACTATATCAACCCAGAAAAATAGCTTTACATTTCTTATAAACATCATTGACCGAACCATATTTAATATGGTCCTATTCATTCTTTCGCCTACACAGTTTTGTTGAGGATTGTAAGGAAAAACAATTTCATGTTGAATCCCATGTTAGTGAAGATAATTTTATTATTCATTAAAATTATATTCTTTCCCATTATTAGCATTAAGAGAACCAATATGTGATTATGCATCCTTTTCAATCCATGCATGAAATTTTTTTGAAAGTTTCAAAAGCTTTTGATTTACTTTTCAACAAGCATACCCAACACATCCTGGTGTAATAATAAATAAAAGTCATCAAATATTTAGTTCCTTTGTAGAGAGAAACAACTATAGGGCTACAAAAATTAGAATAAATCAATTTAATATTTCTACATTCTCTAGAAGCATAATCATGAATTAATGGTGGTTTGTTATGTGTTCCTAGGGCACAAGCATCACATTGCTCCAATTTCCATGGAATAGTTGGAAAACCAAAAACAACATTTATTTTCAACAAATTAAAACTATCATAATTAAGATGCCCAAATTTTGCATGCTATAGAATATTGGATGGAAATTCACATTCATTTTAATGAGAATTGTATGTAGAGTTTTGTGCATGAGTATATGTTCCCTGCAACTATGGTATTCTTTCCTCCTCTATTCTAGTCATGACAACTATGTTGTCTGATATTTTTCTTATCTCAACTTTCCATAAAAAAATATGAATATATTGTCCTTACATGTGAATATGAACAAGGGACAACAAGATTCTCCCTAGTTCTATAAGGTAGAGTACATCATAAATTTGAAAGGAAAGAAGACCATGAAGTTTAAGCTTGATGGTGCCAAGTTCAGATGTCGTGAGATTGACTTGTTTGCAAAGTAAATTGCACCATATACATTATCACTAAGTTCTTCAAAGAAGTCTTTATGAGAGGTCATATGGTAATTTTCACCTCTATTAAGAAGTCGTGCCTCTTTCCAAGAAGCAATTGAAGTATGAAACTAATCTTTAGTTACTCCAATATTGCAATGGGAAATAATGTATTCAAGAGTAGACTCGGCTGTTTTACCTTTTGATATATTTTGTTTTTTACCTTTATCTTCTTTATGTTATTGCCCGATTCTTTCCCAAAGGATTATGCATGTGTATGCATCATTTCCATTTCTATCACAACAAATGCAGTAGAGATAATACATTTCTTCATGATGGTGTTTATCGCCTTTCCTTTGTAATTCTTTCTTCCACGTCCTCTTCTACAAACTCTTCCTTTAGGATAATGTCGTGATTAATTATTCTCTTTCTTTACGAGGAAATGATTCTTCATAGAATTGAGAAATTTCCTCCTTTTTTCAAAATATTTCTCCCACTTGTAAACTTCTCCACAAGGGTGTCAAAAGAAATTCCCTTGAGTTGGGCACTAGGTTGTAAGGATTCAAGCTAGTGAGAGTATGTAGGATAGAGAGACTTGAAGAGGGCTATGAGAGGAATTTCCATTTTAACTTTAGTGGATTATAAATCATGCATAATGGATTTAATCATTGAGGCTAGGGATAAGTGATCATATTTGTTTGGTTCCATGTTGAAGAGCTCTGTTACACAAAATATTGTCACCATGACTTTATGCAGTCAGTGTGAGTCTATCACCGCTCATACTATCCTCCTTTGCAAGTCTCAAACCTCAGCTCTTCATGTCAAGCTTTAAAAATGAGAGAAAGTCCTTAAAAATCAATAAATCTCTGGTTCCACACTTTCTCTTACCAGTACCTGCAGTCCCGCACCCATTGGTCATGTTACCTGCGGACCTGCCCGCTCTGTCTCTAAAGGAGTGGGTGCGGACCCCTGTGAAAGTTAAAAAGGCGCAAGTTTATTCTTAAAAACTCACTTTGGGTTAATTCTGGACGCTTCTAGAAGGAATCTTGATGTGGTTGGTTCGCTCCTAGGTGGTTCATGCATCCCATAACTAAAGGAGCTAACCCCTTGATGGGAGGAGATTATCCCTTTGAAGGAGGGCTTTATCCCTTTGAAGGTGGACCTAGTAACTTCCCTCCTCTGCTCTATAAATTGAGGCATTAGGTTGGTTGCTAGAGAGGTTGAAAGTTGAACATTTTTTAGGGTAAATGCTATTGGAATTAAGACTTCCTAGTTAAGCTTAAGAGGAGAGATTACATAACTTTTGGCTTCTTTGGGAAGAAAGTGAAACTTGTCAAAGTAGAGGAGATTCTTGCTGGTCCCTGGGAGGAGCTTGTACAGCATCAAGGCACCAAGGTTGTAAAGTTCTTCTCTGATTAAAGTTAATACAATCAGATTCATTTTTCTCAATAAATTGTCTTATATGGTTTATTTCATGAATTCCTTGATCATCATGATAAATATGGTTTATTATATTGGCTATGCAGGTGCTATTTAATATGTGTGCTTGTTTGTGTTTGTAGATTCTTTACAAAGGAGCTCATTTGGATCAACGGAGCGTGGTCTCCACAAACTAGCACTAGACCCAAGGTAGGCCTAAAACATCTATTAGCCTTTATTTATAAATCGCATGTTTAGAGAAAGATAGAATTTGTTTGGTTTGCTTGTCGCTAGATATCCATAGATACTAGGGAGGTCGATCTTGTCCACAAGAACAACTTATCCGGCTGACAAAATGGTGACTCCGCTAGGGACTTGAATTTTTGGTTTTTGCCTTTGCTTTTGCTTTGACTTGAGAAACTGTTTCTCTGTTTCTGGTTTCTTGCTTGATGTGTGTGGGATTTGGTTCACGCTTTTGGTTGACCGCACCCTCTGTTTGTAACACAGTGCGGACATCCCCGCACTTTTGTTTTACACACAGAGCGGTACCACACCTGGTTGTACTGGGAGCCTGCGGACCCTGTCAAAATTTTGAAAAACTTAAAATTTTCTCTTTCAGTCGGCTTAGGATTTGTTTATATGTTTTAGCCTTTGCCTAGATCTACACGTTTCTTGTCAGAAGCTTTTCATAGGTTAATTCCATTGGCATTTAGGTTTTAGGTGAATTTCTAGAAGCTTTGTGTGCCTGGCTTGATTCTTCTTTTGTCTTTGTAGTAACTCAGAGCTTAGAAGCCTTAGAAACCTCAGATCACCTTGGTTTTACTGGTCTTCTTATGAGTCTAACCGATTTCTAAAATTTGCCTTTGTTGAGGAATACATCTTGTTTTTCTCTTTTGCGAAGCTTCGAAAGAACTTGTGTTGAAAGTTTTGGATTTCATTTTTAAAAAAGAAAACAAAAGCTGGTTTTTTTTTTATTAATTTGTGATTCTGGACAAATTAGTCCTTAGTTTTCTCATAACTAAGTAAAACATCCTTGAAAAGAAATCTTGTAAGCTTTTACTTCAATTAGTTTTTTAGAATTTATAGATCTCAAGATTAGATTTTTCAATAGTTTTGAGTGTTTTATAAAAATTAAAAAAAAAAATCTCTTTTGAAAAAGTTTGCTTTTGTAGTATTTGAGTGTTTGAAAAGAAAGGGAAATTTTTGTGAGCATAACTAGTTGTCTCATTTTTTAGTTTGTTGGAAAAGACAAAAAAGTTCTTCTTTTTATTTGTTTGTTAAGGAAAGATTTGTTTTTACAAGTATTTGCATTCTCAACTCTTTCTTTAGCTAGAAATTCATTGAAGAAAAAGGATTGTTTATCATCTTAAGTGCATTTTTAGTGATTAGGAGTCGAGTCTTCACACCATAAAGTTTCATCTCCACACCTTTTGACTTAAGAAAAAACCAATAAAAATAACCCTTAAAGTAAAATCTATCTAGCAATATTTTTATTTCTAGGGCTCTTTATCACCAACATAGCTTAGGCTAGTATCTTGGAGTAGGGAGTAATTAACTCTCCAAGATAGTAAAACAAACAAGTAGTTGTATCTTGCGGTAGGAGATAAATTCCAATTGTTACATCTATGATCTGGGAAGCTCCTCTTAAAGGAGTCAAGCACGAGATTGTGTCCGAACCAGTGGGGCAATCAATCCTTCCTCATTGGGAATGATACAAGATATACACGTATTAAAAATGGTAAACCTCGGATTAACCATTGTCGAGGAGCCTAGGGTCACTTGTTGGTAAACCTTGGATTATGTCAAGGAGCCTTCAAGGGTATTGAGCTTGCTACTCTGCCCTTGTGTGTGTATTGAACCATAGACTGTTCCCCCAGGTATATTTGTTTCCGTTGGTAACCGTAGTGACCATATTCTATAGGATTCTTTCCTAAGGTGACGGTGGAGGGAAGATCCCACTATACCTGGAGCAGACGTCGGCTAGACTCACTTGGATTTTCTGGGGGGTTCTCTTCACTCGAGACGGTTTAGTGGAGAAACTTGTGCTAGTCTATTCATTAAGCAGGTTGTCGGGGTAATTGTTCCAACCGCCATTTCTGTATTGAATTCTGCGACATTAGATTTCATCACCATCTAGTGTTTTCGGTATGGAAAGTTACTGTTTGTGTGTGGTTTGACCTCCTAGATTATTTAGGCGTGTGATTCAAAATTGTTTGGTTCTTTAGAGACTTTAGGTGGTTTTCATTGAGATTTTTCTTTGTTTGCGTGTGAAGTAATTAAAATTTTTTAATCGTGGCTGAATTACCGAGGAAGTCCCGTAGACTTCGGGGCCAACCTCCTGAGTCTTCATCAAGCCAGCTTGAAGGGCTACGAGCCCTTGTAACTCCTAGTGACAGTGTTATAGACAATTTTGTGCCTTGCAGCATCAGGCATGAATTGTCAATAATCCATGGGATCCAAAGTCCCTAAACATGATGTTCCTACCCCTAGAGGAACAAGGTCAGCAAACCAACAGCTCTCAGATCAGTTCTCCACCTGAAAACACTCAAAAACAAGCAATCCTGAAATCAAAGCAGGTGCTCCACTAGGCTTTTGCGCTGAAACTCAACTCCTCCATGGTGTACCTGCGTTGTAAAGCAAGTGGAACAAAGGCCACCTGCGCTGAGCGAGATGGGACAAGTGGCACACTGAGTCATTGCTCTGGAATCTTCCAAAAATGACACTTGGATCAGGGATTTCGCCTTGTGATGAGTCAGAGGCTCTGTTTCTCCAAGTGGAAGCAAGGTTCTCCAAGTGGACTCAAGAACTGAAGATCAACTGAAGAGAGAGAGGACACAAGGCAGCTACACATCAGTTGCAAGCTGACTCATCCTTTCTCAATTCATCTATATATTGAGCTCTCTCCTATGAGCTCAGGAGGCTGGAATTTTGTGCAAAGTAATGATATGTTGTTGGTTTCACTATAGAACTATTGGGTGATTGCTTGAAGGAGGTGAAGAGGAGAAATTCTTTCTGCTGGGAGGTGTTGCTGGATTGGGGCCTTCAATGGTTGTAACACTCTCAGAACTTTACTTCTTCTATTAATAAAAGCTATTGAGGTTCTTCTATATGCATTTGTTTCAATGATGTGTTGTGATAATTGTATATTTGATTTATGCTAATCCTTGAATCAGTTATGATTGCATGCTTCTTGTAGTTTCCTTCTTTGTTATTTTACAGGATCTCATTGTAGCTGGGCCAGTAAAAGAGCAAGGAGCTGGGAGCAAGCAAGCAAAGAGAAGAGTTTGGATTCGACATTAAGCGCAGGGCAACGGTTAGTGCATTTCTTCATTCTCTCTTGCTTTCATAAAGAAGTAAACCTTAAGTAGTTTTCTTTACAGTTGTTGCTGAGGTACTATCACCCTTAGAGTGGGATAGGGTCATCCGAATCGGATACTTTTCCCTACAACAAACTGGTGACTCCACTGGGGATCGTATCTGTTTGATTGTATATAGTATTTTTCTATTCATTTCCTGAACAAAAGAGTACCAAATCGAAAAGCTTTTGACTATATCAAAAGCGAAGTAGAGGGCAGCTACTCTGGCTCATTTCTGAGCATGTTCATGATTTGAAGAGCTGATCTACAAGGATCCTTGTAAGCTCTTAGTGATAGCTTTTCATCCTCTTAATCATCCCTTTGTGTGTGCTTGACTGATTACTTTTGATTTGAGCAAAAACTGTGCATTTTTGAGAAAATTGTGACCCGGAAACTGAGAAAACGCAACTTTCGTTTTCCAAAGCAGGTAGTACACAGGCTACCTGCTTTGCAACGCAGGTCCCGAAGGGGCTACCTGCGCTGAGAGCCAGACTGGCTGTGCAGCACCTGCGTTGGCCCAATTTTGCCTAGGGCAGTTGGGGTTTCCTCCCTTTTTCTTGCCTGTTTTCACTATAGATTTGGCTGCCAGTTACCAGTCTTGTACCTATTCTGAAACCAATCTTACTTGCCATCATTCCGCCTCTGTTATATAACGAAATTGTACTTGTTCTTTTGTATTTCTTACATCATTTACAATTTCCCATAACGAAAGTAAACTAGTCTTGCTTTGGCCTCCTAGATCTGAACCTGTGTTAGGCATTTTGCTGGTCTAAAGAGTTAGCTTGTTTGCTGTCCATAGCTGATTAGTCTTTTTACTTTCGTCATTATGGTTTGATTTCATGTATTTCCAGTGATTAAACAAGTAAATCTTAAGGTGTCTTTTGATTTTGGACAAGCTTGTTTGTTTTCGCTTTAAATCGAAATCAAAGTTATATAACAACTTTCTTTTTGTAATACATCAACATTAAGAAAGGGAAAAGAAAATACATGCATTGTGCATTTTGCATTTGACTGTTTACATGCTGATTTAGGAAATTTTGCATTAGTGTGTGCTCTATGATCTGTGTGAAAAGATTTGCCTTTCTTCTCCTCAGTAGTTAAGATTTTCAAAGTTGAAAGATTGAAAAGTTTTCTTCTCATCTTAGACTGCATTCAAGAATTTGTTACATACATCTCGTGGTGATCCTTAAAGGCAAACTGCTAAGCAAGATCAACATTAAAATAAATTCAATTTACATAACAACGCTTTGTAACATAACGCAAACACATAGAGGTCTAGGTAGAGACGTGTTCCGGCGTCGTTAAACATAGTGACTGTCGATCTCTACGAAGGTGGGTGATTCCTCCTGAGAGTCGGTGGCACTAATACGGACTTGTGCTCCCACGTACCGTCGCGTATATATTGGGAGACCCCTATAGGAACAAAGCCTTTATCCATAGGAAGCCGTGTCAGCCGCCCTACTGATCGCGATGCAGTGAACACAGCATTCACGAAGATCGATCACCCGTACCGTAAAACGTATTCTGTGGTTTCGCGAAAAGTTTGGCACACCCTCTGCCTAGAACTCCAGAGCAGTTTCTTTTGGCCTTTTTCAAACTCTATAACTGAAAAAGTCCATCCGAGCATTTGTCACTTTGGGCTCGTTAAAACATCGAAGGGGACTAGAGTCATCTTTAGCTTTTTCTCGACTCTTAAAACATGAAAAAGCAAAGTTGTGTCTAAAGCGTCGTTAATAAAATTTATTTTAAACGGAACATAATCACCTCTTATTCCCGCGTTGATCTTTCAGTTGAAAAGTATGGAGCCCACCAACCAAGGAAGTCACCTTGGTGGAAGTCCCAGTCCCTTCTCCTCTTGGGGAGATGTTGGTGCGCCCCATATGGCCACATTGTCACTTCCAGGATTGACAATTGGCCTACCTGTATGGCTCTTTTCAACTAATGTAGTTCAGACCACCACAAATCCTGAGCAGTCGAATCAACAGTCAGACCAGTCTAGAGCTGCCCACCAACCTTCCACTTCTTACAATTCTTCCTCTGATCCTTCATCTTCACAAGGTAGAGCCGGCAAAAGTCAGCCTCCCATGGAGAAGAAGGAAAAGAAGAAGAGAGAAAAGAAGCAGAAGGGGCCTATGGCGAAGGTGACTGGGGGCAAGCAAAAGACATCTGACAAAAATCCACACACTGCACCGACCGGGCCTAAATCGCCATGTGTCATTTGCAAAGGGACCCACTTCTGCCGTGATTGTCCTTGTATTCCCCGGATACTAAGGGACTGGTCCCCCAGGTTGCACAATCCGGTAGCATCAACCTCTGGTAGTCATGTTGATTGCAGTCCGTCAACTAGCGAGAGTGAAGGACGAAAAGGGAGACCAAGATCACCCTGTATGTTGTGTGAAGGCGATCACGCCATCCACCGATGTCCATTCTTAGATGAGGCGAAGAGAGTTTTGGAAGATCGTCCGGTATCACCGTTACGACTTCCTCCTGGATACCAAAAACTCGTGCCTAATCCCTCGATAGTTGAAAATCCAGCTGGCCCGCTCAAGTGGTCAGCTGAAGTGTCGGTCATTGAGAATGAACCTGCTGAATCCAGACCAGACGAAAGTCTAAAGGTCGAAACGGTAGCTGACCCGGATCTTCCTTCAGAGGTTTCATCCTCAAATGACACCGTCATTGAAGACTCATCTTCAAATGACACCCTCACTGAAGAGAATAAGGATGACACCGTCCAGATTCTTTTCATCAACACAGACTCTGATGAGCATCAGGGCAATGCGCCCATTCCTTTATCGCGGGAAGGAACATCGTCGGGGTCGTATCCGGCTGTGTATTCGGTCCCACCACCAAGCAACCTATTTGTATCCTTTGATTGGAATCAACTAGGCAGACCCCGGTTACCAGCCAGTATACCATTCAGAATCATTGTCCAAATCTATAGAATGGTAATGGCTGGAACCATCATTGATGAAGGGGCATCTGTGAGTATCCTTTCCTCTATTGCTTGGAAAGCACTGGGTTCCCCGGCGCTTTTACCTGAGATGAGAAATCTATCGGGTTTTGATAAAGGAACCAGTCGCCCATTAGGGATTCTCCCCAATGTTCCCATTACATTGAGGAAGAAGACAGTTCATATGAATGTCATGGTCGTCCAAGGACCCTTGGATTATAACCTACTCCTTGGACGGGACTATATATATTGCATGGGAGCTATAGTCTCCTCACTCTTTAGAGTAATGTGTTTTCCACACGAAGGAAAGATGGTCAAGCTCGTAGACCAACTTTCATTTCCAGGATCTCGCATCGCAAATAGTCAAATACCAACCCTAAACGGCTTATTCACTCAAGAAATGCCTCCACCCCCGGTTCTACTTCCCGATGAATGCGAGTGATTCGGAAAGATATAACTGGGACCCAGGGGGCATGCACCCTGGCCTACCTTGGGCAAAGGAAACCTTGGGTATAAAGTTAATTTCCGCAGAAGAATAGACTAGTCCGTACCCCATCCGAAAAAAGGAAGAGAGGGTTGTTCTAGGATAAAGTTCTTTTGTCAAAGTTATGTGAGCGGAAGAATCACTCCCTTTGTCTAAAAAAGTAGGCTCTCCTAAGGGAGGAGATCCATTTGTGGCGGCAAGTAGCCACCATCTTTGAATGTCAAGCCTCACCCATTAAAACATATGTTTTGAAGGATAAGTAGGGGCAGTCTCCAAAGAAAGAGATGAAATTGCTGCAACAAGTAGTCACCATCCTTAGCAACCTAATGATAGACACCGCCGAAAAGAGAGTTTAGTTTGCGGCAGCAAACAAAACCATTTTTCGGATAATAAGTAAGAGGGCCTCCCTCCGTAACACCAATGTTTTATCTGTTGCGATCTTGCAAAACCTAAAAGTGAACTGATGGGAAGACAGGTACCGTCGGCACCGAAAATAACGAGAAGACAAGTATCGTTAAAAATATAGCAAGACGACGAATAGAAAAACAGAGGTGGGACGGAGGAGGGGTAGCCTTGAAATTATATTTTATACCTGGGGGCATGCAAACCTTTTGGAGTGCAAGCAAAGAGCGGTTATTTATCTGTTTTTTGGATTAGTCGTTTCCGAACTTGCATGAAGAAAGGATGTGGGGCAAAAGTCAAAACTTGCCAAATTGGAGTAGCTAGTGAGGTATAGCTCCTTAAATAAGAATAACTCACCTGAGGCGTTCCTTGTATTATGACTGGTATATTCGAGCAGTTTTAGCACACAGTTCATGCTCGTTAAAAAATAAACGCAAGATTCGAGCAGTTTTAGCAATGTTCATGCTCGTTAAAAAATAAACATAAGTTGTGAGCAATCTTCCCCTACAGTTCAAGCTCACCCAGAAAAAATGAACCGGTAAATAACCTTGGTAAATGTAACCTTTGACAGCCATATTAAAACCCTTGGTCGTGTTCTTGCAGTCTCACCTCCATCCGTTCATTTGGCCAATCGTTCATCTCCATATGTTTGTTTACCCATTTTGAGGAACAGCTGCGAAGAGTGATTTCACTTAGCCATCCTTGTGACACTGCCGTGATTGGAATATTCCAACCTGTACCTGGAATCTGCTGCTATCCCTGTTTATCACTCGTTCCTCAAAAGACGAGTCTTCTTTGAGCTCTTTTCACTGACTCGTAAAATATGAAAAGTTTGCCGAGTTTTGGCCTTCCAGCTCGTTAAAGCGACCAGGAAGAGCTATCCCTCCTCTAGATTTTAATCTTTTTGGACCTGAGGGATTATTGCACAAAAAGATCGAGCGCTTGTTTTGTTCGGCTCGTTAAAGCAATCGAAAATTCATCCCTTCTGTATTGTTTTATACTTTTTCGGACTTAAGGGATTAGATGACGAAAAAGGAATTTTGGAGTTGACTTTATGTACCTTTTCAGACTCTCTAAAAATGAAAAGGACCGAGTTATCCTTGTCGTTAGGCTCGTTAAATTCATTAAATAGCGACAAACTTGTCTTTAGACGAGAACGAGTTTCCCTATCGCTAGGCTCATTAAAACATAGCGATGGGCTTGCCCGAAGGGCAGGTTATAGAACAAGCATATGTTATCCTCCTCAAGCTTGACAAAAATAAAGAGGTACTGGTCAGCAATGACTGGGGAAAAATTGGGAGAACCTCGCAGCTTTAATGGTAGCAAGTCGCTCTTGAACATGACACTTTGTCCTCCGTATCACATCGGGTTGGGTTGTTTCATTCACCGGTCTCATCACCATGGTCCTCGCCACACCATCCACATTTGGGGTAATGCTACCGATCCATCACATCAGTGTCGTTATATGTTCAAGAGAAGTTGTTCTGCAAAGAGTCAACCGTGTCCCATCCACTACCATACATTGTCCTTCATCCATTTCATGACCGCCACCCTGAATCATACATCACAGTTTGTTTTCACCTCATCACAATCATTAGCTCCGTTCCATGTCACTGATGTGGGATTCATTAAGGCCCTCCTTTGACGGATCGCTCCTTGTCGACGTCAACTCATTATCCAAGGAGTTGATCTAGGAACAACCCCTTCAGTACTTTGAAGCTTGCATGCCTCAATGGCAAGTTTCTCACTTCCGGCGATAGGTATACATCAATGACCTTCGACCAGAAGATTTTGCATGGTGGTCGACGCTAAGTCCTTTATTCCCACCATGTGAATTGTACTGTTGTACCTTGAGGGTCATCATCCTTATCAGTGAATCTTCTCGCGCTTGTTAACGGTTTACATCATTGACCGGTAATCAAGCGATGTCTTTCCATGTTCGACTTCAAGAAATTCTCACATGGATCGACTTGTACATCGAGTGAAGATCGGAAGAGATTGAAGACCCTGGATCCAGTTTCATCCATCCGGGCTGCGATATATATTCGGAATATAAAGACATTTGATATGTACATCATTGCAGCAGATGATCATCCTTCTCAAAGGATGATAATTTCAGCAGAGAATTATCAGTCTACCATCAGACGATCGTCTGTTCTATGTACCAAAATGAATTTATAAAGCTGAGCATGGGAATGCCCGCCTCAGCTAGATCATGAAAAAGTATGAAAAATAATGTATTGTACTGTATCTTATTACAGGACACTTCTCAGCAGATTGAATGAACTTCGGATCCTCCTAATAAAGCATTTCACCCGATAAACGACCTCATACTTTAGGGGGCATCTGTTATAGACAATTTTGTGCCTTGCAGCATCAGGCATGAATTGTCAATAATCCAAGGGATCCAAAGTCCCTAAACATGATGTTCCTACCCCTAGAGGAACAAGGTCAGCAAACCAACAGCTCTCAGATCAGTTCTCCACCTGAAAACACTCAAAAACAAGCAATCCTGAAATCAAAGCAGGTGCTCCACTAGGCTTCTGCGCTGAAACTCAACTCCTCCATGGTGTACCTGCGTTGCAAAGCAAGTGGAACAAAGGCCACCTGCGCTGAGCGAGATGGGACAAGTGGCACACTGAGTCATTGCTCTGGAATCTTCCAAAAATGACACTTGGATCAGGGATTTCGCCTTGTGATGAGTCAGAGGCTCTGTTTCTCCAAGTGGAAGCAAGGTTCTCCAAGTGGACTCAAGAACTGAAGATCAACTGAAGAGAGAGAGGACACAAGGCAGCTACACATCAGTTGCAAGCTGACTCATCCTTTCTCAATTCATCTATATATTGAGCTCTCTCCTATGAGCTCAGGAGGCTGGAATTTTGTGCAAAGTAATGATATGCTGTTGGTTTCACTATAGAACTATTGGGTGATTGCTTGAAGGAGGTGAAGAGGAGAAATTCTTTCTGCTGGGAGGTGTTGCTGGATTGGGGCCTTCAATGGTTGTAACACTCTCAGAACTTTACTTCTTCTATTGATAAAAGCTATTGAGGTTCTTCTATATGCATTTGTTTCAATGATGTGTTGTGATAATTGTATATTTGATTTATGCTAATCCTTGAATCAGTTATGATTGCATGCTTCTTGTAGTTTCCTTCTTTGTTATTTTACAGGATCTCATTGTAGCTGGGCCAGTAAAAGAGCAAGGAGCTGGGAGCAAGCAAGCAAAGAGAAGAGTTTGGATTCGACATTAAGCGCAAGGCAACGGTTAGTGCATTTCTTCATTCTCTCTTGCTTTCATAAAGAAGTAAACCTTAAGTAGTTTTCTTTACAGTTGTTGCTGAGGTACTATCACCCTTAGAGTGGGATAGGGTCATCCGAATCGGATACTTTTCCCTACAACAGACAGTAGAGTTGGGTCACCTAAAGAAGGAGAGTCTTCTTTAGTTGTACATCTTGATTACCAAGTTTAAGCACCAGAGTATATTATTGAACCTATTTCATTTTCCGAAGTTACTGGTAGTTTTTCTTCTACTAGTGAATTAGCCGAGGAACCTGAAATATCTGAACCTGAAATTGAATCTGCTGCTACTCCAACATCAAGATTTGCCTCTCCAACTTCCAGTGGTCCTGGTTCACCCAGGGTAGAAAGAGTCATTACCCAAAATCTTCCTTCTGGACTTATTGCTATTGAAGAACTTGTTACTCCAGAAGAAGGTATACCTATCCATGAAAATCAACCAGCTATAGAACTTAGGGAGTGTGAATCGATCTTTTACAGTCCACCTAGGAGGGACGCTTGGTATCTTTCATTGACCAATTTTTTGGAAAACCCGGGACTAATTTTTTCACCACCTCGCATTCCTTTTCATCCAACACCTAGGGGTTATTATCCTCCTTTGAATATGTCGAGACAGTCATCCATGTTTTCTCAATCTTCAGAAACTTTTTTATATGGCGGTCCTTCTGTTCCCTCTAGGTATCAATCACTTATTGGAAACTTTTCGGGAGCATCTCCTCAACCTATTGAACAAGGGTTATTAACTAGTAATAACAGAACTAAGCCATTGAGTGTAGAAGATATTCTTATGATGTCAGGTACCATTCCAAATCCACAACCTCAAGGTGGCCAGTTACCACCTGGGGGGCAGCCTCAAGGTCCTCAATTATCACCTGAGGGGCAACCTCAAGGTACCCAATTACCGCCTGGGGGCAACCTCAAGGACAATACATACCTATGGGACAGTACATTCCTCAAGGTCAACCCCAGACTCAGTATGTACCTCAGGGTCAACCCCAGTATCAATATGTACCTCAAGGTCAACCCCAGTACCAGTACGTGCCTCAAGGTTATCAACCTCAAGGTCAGTACCCAACCGAAGGTTTCCAACCACCTTCCGGTCAATCATTTGTCCAAGGAGCTGGAAATGTACCTTTGAATTATCAACCCTACCCTCAACCTGATTATGGTCCTCAATTTGCTCAACCTTCTATGGGTCCATACCCCGGAATGAACTTAGTGTGGGATCCATCTCAATCTCAACAGATCTTGCAACCGAATGTCCAGTTGTCATCTCAATCTAGACAACCCTTGGTTTCTGGTTCAACCCAGCAACCCGTCCAACCTAATATTCAAACTTCTGCACCTTCTGTAGTTTCTTAGCCTGGGCCTAGTTCGCCTCGAACACCGCCTCAAACGACTGCTACAACTGCTGCAACATTTGTTCCATCTACCCCACCTACCTCTGGAGTATCGACAGCTTCGGTTTCTACTATTCCTGCATCAATTTCTCAAGCAAATTTACCTCAGTCTAGACCCACAATTCAAACTTTGGTTCAAATGCCTGTAGGACAACCTCGTCCAAGTACGGTTGTCACAAGTCAACCTCAATTTACTTATCAACCATACCAGGGATAGTACCGATTCGGTCCTGCTGTGCAGAACCTAGTCTATCAGTATCAACCATACCCTGGATATACTTATCAGCAACCCCAACAACCCCAGTACGATCCGGTTAATCCCAGGTTTCCGAGAGGATATAATATCCCAAATGCAATTCAATTTCCTAGTTATCCTGGATATCCTCCTCCTGGGGCTGGTCTCATGACCCAAGGTTTCAGAGACCCTAATCATCAGTTACCATTCATTGCAACTTTGGACTTGCCTAATTTGTCGCGCCTTACGAATGATCCGATAAATTATCTTCCGTTTTGGCCGCAAATGCCGAATAAGTTGCCCAGTGATATTCCTAAGTTTGAAGGAAAATCAGGAGAAGATCCGTCGAACCATGTGATGACATATCACCTCTGGTGTACATCTAACTCCATTTCAGATGATTCAATTCATTTACGGCTTTTTCAACGCACTCTAATTGGTCTTGCGGCCAAGTGGTACATTGAGTTACTGCGAGCCACTTTTTATAATTTTAGTCAGCTAGCTACTTCATTTTTAACTCATTTTTAGTTGCTTATCAGATATGAAAATCGCACGGAATTATTAACTTCATTAAAACAGTCAACGTCCACTTACATTTCAGATCACATTCATGAATGGAGACGTCGACGACGTTTAGTGAAAGTTTTTATCCCGGATCAAATCTTAGCAGAATGGTTTGTCAAATCTTTACTACCGAAAATCACTGAAGATGTAGCTAAGGCAGGAGTCGTTACTGAAGAGAAAGTAATTGATCAAGCTCAGTACCTTGACCTCGTTTTTACACAGTCGGGTACGTTACACAAGAAAATCCCCGACCTTCCTAAATAAAATCAAATAGTTGCAGCTCCTTCAGGGTCTCATGCCGCTGATGGTATGATTGGTATAGTTAATACCAAAAGTAAGAAGAAATCTTCCAAGAATTCTTCTCCTATCATAACTTTACAAGATTCCCCGACAGGAGATTCTTCCATAGAAATTTCTGTTGATATTCATGTTGTAGATTCATCTACGGCCAAATCAAAATCCAGCGATAAAAAGAAAGGGAAGAAGAAAAATAAAACAGATAAAAATTTGAAAGAGAAACCAGAAAAAAAAATTGTGATAAAGAGCATTTTACAAGAGACTGCCCTCATCGCGATGAGGTTGCGAAAATCGTCAAAGGTTCTCAAACGCCTGCTATTTTGAAGGATCCTTTTCCTAGTCAAGACAGTAAGATGATAGGTTTTTCCTCAAATGCCTCAGAAGAACCCATAATGATGATGTCCCATGTTAGGATTGTGACACGATCGCAAGATTATGGAAGTAAAAGTCTTGTTGGTGGTAAGGAAGAAGAATCTTCTAATTCGAACCCATCAACTTCAACTCCCGGTTCCGATCCACTACAATTCGAGAAACCTAACCCAGACTTAGTAATCAAACCACCCACCAAGGGTATACTTCTAAAGACAGCTTTCAATCCACATGCGAGAGCTGCTCAGAACTATAACATTGTTGAAGATTTGGCTATTTCACCTTCAGCAATGTTGGCTTTGGAGGTGCTGCAATCATGTCCAGCACAGCGTAAATTTCTATTGTCGGCTATAGGAGCTGTTGATATTCGGGACTCGAACCTTATAATTTTCGATCTAGAAAATAGTACACCTCGCTTGCCTCATCAAATGGCTTTCCAAATTCCATTGTTAGTCAAAAACAAACCTTGCTATAGGATTGTGATTGATGAGGGAGCCTCAACGTGTATTATATCGATCCAGTGTTGGAGATCACTTGGTTCTCCTACACTTAATCAATCCCCAACGATTCTAAAGGATTTTGATGGCCATGGGTTCCATCCTTTTGGCATTCTACAGGATTTACCTATAGGGGTTGAAGGCAAAACTGTTAATCTAGATGTGGAGGTGGTTGATGCCCCTCTAGATTACAACGTTCTCTTGGGTCGTAGTTGGTCTTACGCAATGATTGTTGTTGTTTTATCGGTCTTTTGACTTATAAAGTTTCCTCATAATGGAAATATCGTAACTGTAGACCAGCTAACTTACTTTTCATCCGACCCAGCCTCTTCTGAAAGTATCCAGCATGTCGGCAAAACAACTATCCCTTATAAGGATGTTGGAGTAGGACTAGTTAAAGATTCTGGTTTACTACGAACTTTTTCCTTTCCTGCTCCAAATGTATCGCCTTCTACGACAACCATTCATATGACTTCATCAGACACCATTGTTTATGATGATCCTTGGATCGTACCTTCTGAATCTGAGATACATTTGGTGATGCTATGCCTTTGAGTCCATATGAAATTGCATATCAGGCCGTACAGTCATTTTCTGACCCTTCTTCAACCGAAATTGACTTAATGAATGTAGTCCATGAAGAATCACTTTCAATATCAGACTCAAATTCAACAACGTTTTCCGAACTCGTTCACACTGATGAGAAAATTCATGAAATATTGTCTGTTGATGATTTACCATGGGAAGATCTTCATCATAGATCTTTTTTTTTACCTGAGATTGATCATTTTGAAAATGATTTTTCATCTATTTTTATGGCTGATTATGTCAAGGAACCTCAGAATCCATTGAAAATCCTGATTCTGAGTTAAATTTGGGAAATATTTCTCGAACTATTCCTATTGACATTTCAGTTAAGCCTGGAATTGTTGAAAACATTCATATACGTGCCTCTTGTACGGAAGATGAAATTCAAACATATAAGTCCCTATTTCAAGAATTCCGGGACGTGCTTGCCTGGTCATATGAGGAAATTCCAGGAATTGGCCCAGCAATTGTTGTTCATGAAATCAAAACTTACCCAGATGCTAAACCCGTCCGGCAAAGTTTGCGTCAGATCCACCCACAAAAAGTTGTTGCTATTAAAGCAGAAGTTGAAAAATTAGTTAAAGCAGGTTTCATTTATCCAATTCCCTTAACGGATTGGGTATCGAATGTTGTTCCTGTTAACAAAAAGAAATGAACAATAAGGATATGTATCGATTATAGGGATATTAATCGAGCCCGTCCAAAAGACAATTACCCAACTCCCTATATCGATCAAATCATTGATGATTGTGCCAGCAGTGAAATATTCTCCTTCATGGATGGTTTTTCCAGATACAATCAAATAAATATTCTACCTACTGATCAACCAAAAACGGCTTTCATTTGTCCATGGGGGACATTTTCTTATTGCAAATTACCTTTTGGGCTTAAGAACGTCGGTGCAACTTTTCAAAGGGCCATGTCTTACGCGTTTCATGACATCAAGCACATTGTGCAACCCTATCTCGATGATTTACCTGCTCATTCATTACGTAGAGCCGATCATCTCATCCATTTACGAGCAATCTTTATGAGGTGTAGGCATTATCGAATTAAGTTGAATCCACATAAGTGTGTTTTCTGTATAGAAATGGGTCAGTTACTGGGACTTGTTGTTTCGAAAGCCGACATTTGTGTCGATCCCTCGAAGGTTGAAGCTATTTTCAAATTGCCTCCTCCTTTGACTCTTCGCCAACTCCAAAGTTTGCAAGGGAAAGCAAACTTTTTACGCCGATTCATTCCTAACTACGCCGAGATAACAAAGGGTTTTACCCGGTTGTTGAAACAGAATACTCCATTCTTTTGGGATGAGATAGCTGACAAATCTTTTGATTCACTAAAACACGCATTGACCCATGCATCGTTATTGCATCCTCCCAACTACAACCAGGACTACTTCTTATATCTCACCACCTCGCATTCCACCATTGGGATGGTACTAGTTCAGGAAGATGAATTTGTTAGTGAACATGTGATATATTACCTTAGTCGAACCTTAAATCCAACTGAGCTAAAATATTCATATGTGGAGAAATTGGCCTTGGCAGCTGTTCAAGCTGTCCAACATTTTTGTCATTACATTTTACTATGCAAAACTACAGTAATTTCTGATTGCAACCCTATGATCTATATTTTTAACAGACAATTGCTAGGGGGCAAGTACTCCAAATGGATTGTGATCCTGCAGGAATTTGACTTGGAGTTTGAAAAGTCTAAGTCAAAGAAATCTTTAGTTTTTGCGGAGTTGATGTGTGACTTCCCGCGTGCTGATACTGAAACTGTGGCGGAAGAACCCATTGCGGATGAATCCTTGTTTCTAATCAACACTTTAGATCCCTGGTATGGAGATATCATAATTTATCTCTAAACCCAATCCCTTCGGCTTGAAATTTCAAGATCTCAGCGTCGAAAAATACGAATCCAGTCCCAACAATTCAAAATTATTGGAGATACACTTTATCATCGTGGGGCGGACTCTGTTTTCCGACGTTGTTTAATTCATGAGGAAGCTGCAAGGGTTCTAAATGATTGTCACTCTGCAGCGTGTGGCTGTCATATGTCTGGGTTTGCCACAACCCAAAAGATATTGCGCGCTGGCTATTTCTGGTCATCTTTGTTTAAAGATTGTATTAACGCGGTCCGAAAATGCCACAACTGGCAAATTTTTTATCGAAAGATGCACGCTCCACCTGCTCCTCTCCACCCTATAATTGTCATCGGTCCTTTTGAAAAATGGGGTATCGATTATATTGCATGTAACCCTCACTCAGCTGGGGGGCATGCGTATATCATCCTTGCGGTAGATTATTTTACCAAATGGGCCGACGCGATGCCTACATTTGTGGCAGACGGAAAAACTGTTGCGATTTACGAGGAAATGATTCTTCGTAGAATTGAGAAATTTCCTCCTCTTTTCAAAATATTTCTCCCATCTTGTAAACTTCTCCACAAGGGTGTCAAAAGAAATTCCCTTGAGTTGGGCACTAGGTTGTAAGGATTCAAGCTAGTGAGTGTATGTAGGATAGAGAGACTTGAAGAGGGCTATGAGAGGAATTTCCATTTTAACTTCAGTGGATTCTACATCATGCATAATGGATTTAATCATTGAGACTAGGGATAAGTGGTCATATTTGTTTGGTTCCAGGTTGAAGAGCTCAATCATGAACTAAACCACTCCAAATTTTAAGCATGAACCATATAAATCTTTTAAATTCTTCAACACTTCATAATAATTTTTAATTGGAATAATATGATGAATCACCTTTTCACTTACAGAAACATTAATGAGGAAATAACCTTTGTTGTCTATGTTCTCCCAAATGGCCATCTCTTTTTGCTATGGGCATCAAAGGTTCATTGTCATCTCCTTCATATATTCCTGTCCATAAAACATTAAAAATGAGGGTATGCCTGATCTTTCTTGACCACTCTCAATAATTCTCATTTCCAGTGAACACCACACTAACAATGGATATGATGGAATGAATATTCAACCAAAAAAAATATTTGGTAAAATAATGACATTGGCTCAGTGTTATTGGGCTTTTCTATCAAATTAAACAAGCTTAAACTACCACATAAACCTTCATCAAAATGGAAAAGAACAACATATTGCTTGTGGACAACAAATTTTTTCACAAACCAGTCACCAAAAAAATAGGTCCATACACACACCAATCATCAACAAGGGTATCAAATACTTACCTCACATCCATAAGAGTAACCTCAACATAACTTCCATCAAAATTTATTCAAATTTTAATTCATAACTATTTTTTGTTATTGTTGAAGTTGATTTTTCCAAGAACAGAGGGATTGGAATCAAACTAGGTAAGAAAAGTAGTGACAACTCTTGGATTTGAACCAAGAGAGTGGGGAGGAGGATCATGAAACTAGGTAGTGACAACAAGTATTCCAATGGGATGAAGAGACAATAGAAGAGGAAGAAGAAATGAAGGAAACATTAAAGGAAGGACAAGTAGTGAAGTTGTGAGGAAAGAAAATGTTAATAAATATTCGACTCTCAAGTAGTGGGTGATGTAAGAATGCCTATTTACCCATTCTTCACCTTTCACATGTCCTCTCAAAGCCACCACGAATGAAACATGCAAAATCCATTCATTACTTTTTACATAAACTGCATCTAGAGCTCTCAACCACATTTAGACCTAGTAATCTCAAAAACAAAAATGATGATTACGAAGAATGAAATCCAATGGAGAGAGAAGCAAACAACATGGGAAAAGAGTGGAAGAGATGAAATTTAGAAATGAAAATTATTTTTTCACGTTGGGTACAATAGGTCATGCATGCATCTTCGACGAAGTTGGGGCCATGGTTGTCAATGATAGAAGGGAATCTCAATGGTTAATGAGGATTTTCAAGTAAAGTGATACACAAAGGCATTAGGGAATGAAAGTCTAATGGGAACATAATTGTGCTCCATGCAGCAATGGCATGTTAGTATAGAGATGCATTTCTGCAAGGGTGAAGATGGTATTAAGGTGGGATAGGAGCGTTAGAGTGATAGGCAAGGGATAGAAATGACAAAAATTGGTTCTCGTGACTCTACTACCATGTTAGGCCACTAATGACTCCCAATTGTTGACTTTCATAAATGTATATATGATTATATAACAAGAGGATGTGTGGCCTTTGGGATTCGTATTTCAAGGTCTCTTCATATTCTAACTCTTCAATTCCCCTTAATTTGCATTTTTACAATTTTCTCACCCAATGCCTAGGGATTAGGTGTCCAAACAATACAAGCAAAGTAGCATGTGGATTCATGTATGACATTAAGTGTAGATGTTTCTTTAAATATTATGTGTAATTATTTCCTTAACAATTATTGCAAGTATGTATTTTCATTCTAAATATAACATAAAATTACTTTTCATTTAACGTAATTAATGAGAATTATCTTTTAACACAAAATTACTACAAAAGTCTTATTATGAAACTGTTGGTGAAATTACAATTTTGTGTTGCTTAAATTATATTTATAAATGAGAAAACACATTCAACACCTTAAAAGCTCTTACTACACTTGTAATATGCAAGGTCATTAGTTAACTATGTCCATAGGCATTTCTATTTCCAGAGATAGTTATAAATAATTAATAGGTAAATGGTAGGAATTTAACCTCTATGGATATTCATGGAATATTTTTAGCAATGCTGAGGATAGATTTTATCTCAAGGTGGTTATGCTATATATATATATATATATATATATATATATATATATATATATATATATATATATATATATATATATATATATAGATATATATATATATATATATATATATATATATATATATATATATATATATATATAGATATATATATATTTGACTATGAAATGTGGTATTGATAAGTCATGTATGGTTCATAGTATTGTAACAAATCCTATTTACAAATTAAGAATCTCCATGATAAATTGGGGCTAAGCTCCATGGTTATGATATTGTAATAAATCATATTTATGAGTTAGGAATCTACATAATAAAGTGGAAAAATTATTTATGGTTAATAATCATGTTACTTTACATGAGTTTTTTAATGTATATATGTTAAACTCATATAATAATTATTTTTAATATTAATAATAATATATTATGATTTAGTGAATTTTAATGATTTATTTTAATCTTGACAATGTGTAATATTGACAATATGAGATGTATCATCAAGTAAGTGTTTCGTTGCCTATAGGCATTTACCAACCATTTAATTTATATGGCAAAGCTTGTATTTACAATTTTAGGTGTTCTTTAAATTTTTCAACTATAAATTTGTGGACAAAACTAATAGAAAATATACAAATCGAGATTTCACCACAAGTGTTTTTTGCAAAAATCTGTCGGAAACTAGAAAAGGTATCACATATAGATAACTCTTACTTGCTCTACTATTTTGAGTTTTTCTTGGCATACTTCACAATCAAAAAATTCGACACAAATTTATTAGAGTTAAAAGTCTTAACTGTGAAGTCTCTGCAATCCAAGTGCTCAAGGGTTTATCAAATATAGTAGTTTCCATTAACTTTATGGATTCGGAAACCTATTTTAAACAACAAAAGCTCATGACCTAACCAAAAAATTTATCATCGCTAAAATATCTAAAATATATAATAAGTAGACAATTTCTTTATTTTGTGATTAATGAGTTAATTGGCAGTCTTATAATTATTTTTTCAATTGTTAAATAATTGGAAGTGTTATAATTTTTTTTTCCAATTTTCTATCTTTTTTCTTATTTCAATTTAGATATTATTATACTTCAATTCTTTTCATCAATAAAAAAAATAAAAAATCAAATTTTAATATAACATAACAATAAAATAAAATATTTGTTTATATAAAATTTAACTTAAAATCGGCGTTGGGACTTAAAATGATGTCACAAGCCAATTTATTTAAGTTTTTCTTGGACTCAAAAGAAGCAATTAGAGTCAAAAACTTAGTTTGTTCAACAAAATCTCACAAAGGGAAGAATTCTTTTGACTCTAGAAAATTGTAATACCTTCAAAATGACGCTAAAGACGCTCTTCGAGAAGGATAAAATCCCAATTCACGACCTTCATAGTCACGCATTAACACATTTAACTCAAAGTGCACTTGTAGAGTGCAAAAGAGCAAAAATTAACAAGACTGGAACAAAATTTTTTCTAGTTAATGCTTCGTTTGATGAAGAATGCAAAAAGGCAAGGAGAAAGTGGAAAGAGTCAAACAAGGATAATGTAAAGCTCAAAACCTTCAAACAGATACTAAGAAAGAAAAAGGTCAATTTCATGGTTTCAAGGAGGGAAGAACTAATATTCCTTAGGAAAACTAATCCCAAATTATTTTGGAAGGAGCTCCAACCAAGAAATATGCAAACTAAAAATAGTATTACAGCTTCTAAATGGTTTGACTATTCAAGACAACTCTATAAGAAGGATCCCAAGGTTAACCCTCCCCCTTGGTCAATGCTCATACTAAACTCTTCACGGAGCAAGAGGTAGAGATGGGTATGAAGACGTTGGGTGTTAGAAAATCAAAATACTTAGTTTAACTCCAAGAAAAGTATCGAAAGTGGGGCTCAAAGATTCTTGCACCTCACATTACGAAAATTTTCAACAAAATCATACAACAGGGGTTCCCCATAGATTAGACAACTAGTTTGGAAATACCTCTTTTCAAGAGTGGTGACGTCAATAATCCCTCTAATTATAGGACCATAATGATAAACCCATTCTTTGCAAATTTCTTTGGAAGCATGCTAGAAAATAAAATCATCGAGTGGGCAGAAGAAATAGATAAGCATGTTAAAGGGAAAGTAGGTTTTAGTCCTAAACATTCCACAATTGATCATTGTATAACTTTAAGGAATATCATTGAAAAAGTTTCGAAGAAAAAGGAAAAACTCTTTTGTTGCTTTTTTAATCTTATAAAATCATTTGACACAGTTCCTAGGGATAAGCTTTGGCACAGAATGAAGGAAATTGTGGTTCGTAACATTTGAGAGTAGTTGTGCATAAGTTGTATGAACAGGTGAAAGTCAAAGCTAAAACTTCATGAGGAATTTCTGAAAGTTTTAGAAGTGATATGGAGGTCAAGCAAGGTTGCCTGTTTTCTCCTACTCTTTTTGGTTTATATATCAACAAGCTTGAGGAGTGGTTAAATTCGCAAGTGGGGGCGGTATCCATTTAGGCAAGTTTGTTATAAGGTTTCTTTTATATACATATGACCTTATTCTAATTGCTAAATTTGCTCTTGGTTTTCAAGAGCACTTACTATCCCTTGAGAACTTTTGTAGAAGGGTGGGGATGCAAGTCAATATTAGCAAATTGAAATTAGTGGTTTTATCTTACAAAAAGAACGTAACCAACATAAGTTATACTTTGAAGTCAACATTTTGGAAAAAGTTTAGGATTACAAATACCTCAGAATTGACTTCAACAACAACCTAAGTTGGGGTGGTTATAGAAAGAAAAGGACTTTGGGGGGCTGGAAAGCATTTTATGCTTTTCAAAATAGGTGTAGAGAGGTAGAGTTATGGGACTGGAAGGCCACTCAAACTCGTTTTGGGCTTCTACTGATTCTCTATGGCTGTGAACTGTGGGCCAGCGGTACATCTGACATGTAGTGGAAACAAATTCAGAAAATTCAAAAGCGTTTGATTACAAACAAATTCAAAAATAAAAGTGTAGTTCCAATTGCTATGGTGTGATTCATAAGGTATTTAAAACAAATTGAACAGATGGAAAGGTAGGTGGTCTAAGGCTATATTTAATGACATATTGTGCAAAAGAAAGAAGATTTGGATGCAAAAAAATAACAAATGGTTTAGTAAATGGGGTATTTTCTTGAACACATGTCCCATAATCAGTAAAGAGATAAAAGTGTTTGTTATGGATAAGTTCCGCAAGGGTAACTGGGATAAGGAGCTAGGGGGAAAGAAAAAATACTATATGGAAGTGTTTAATTCCACTTATAATCATCAACAAAAAGCGTTCATAAAGGCCAATATTTCTTGGAGAGCCAAAATTCTTGTTGCTCAGTTAAAGACTAATTCTCAACAACTCCGTTGTAAAGCATGGCACTGGAATAGGCCAAAATAAGTGTGGGAGGAAAGAGTATGTATTTTTTGTTCTTCGAGGAAAGTGGAAACAGAAAAGAATTTCATTTTAGAATACAATGTCTTCAAATACAACTAGGAAATTTAAGTAGATATTCTCGCAACTAGCTCTTGGGATAATCTATTTAGCGAGGGGTTTTTCGAGAAGCTTGGGAGCGTTCATTGTGAGGCTTCATAGGAAAAAAGCCAAATCCATCAACCAGATGAAAAAGCAATCTATTCCATAGGCTATCTTTAACCTCGTTTAAAATAATTTTCTTTTTTTCTTAAAAAATAATAAATATTTATTTATATTTGATATATTATTTTAAATTTTAAATTATTTTTCTAGAGTTAATCATCACAACTATAATTCCCACTAAAACGATGCGACTCTATAAATACACATACACCGCACTTGTTGATAAAGTTTATTTCCACTTAATAAAGTATTGACACGTCAAATTTATCGGATACATCACGATTAAGACCGGTTGCTTTGATCTCTGCATCCATCGTGTTGGAAGACTGTTAACGTAAGAAGCTTCGATGAAGATAAATGGTCATTTCCATGTCAAGGATCCCATATTCATATGAGTTATTAGCGCGAGCGATTGGTGTAACAAGGAGGGATTGATGTATGCGATGATGGTTGGAAGTTTTAGAACTCTGAGTATAGGATTGTTGGACTTCTGGAATATGGCGTCTTGATTTTTACCCATAGAAACATTTCGTGATGCACATATTGACTCCTTGTGATGCATTTACCTTAGCTATCTAAGCCTTGAGTTTCAGATGGTGGTGTTGCTATAATTGGTGGCAGTGTGTAGGTTATTGGTCTTCGCAGAACACAAAGGATTGAATTATTTTCTTGAATTTTATGTGTTTTTCTTTATACTATGTGTCATGTTTTTTTGTTAGATTCTAATGCAGAATGACTGGTGGAGCAATTGGTGGAATGAGAAAATACTAGTGTATATGATGTATGTTAGAAGTTTTAGAAGTTTGAGTATGGGATTGTCGGCCTGTTGGCATATGGGGTCTTTATTTTTACTAATAGACGTGTTTCATGATGCACATACTGCCTTGTTGTGATGCATTTACCAGAAACGACTGGTGTATTTGATGGATGTTAGAAGTTTTAGTATGGGATTGTTGGCCTCTTGGCATATGGGGTCTTTATTTTTACTAATAGACATGTTTCGTGATCCACATACTGGCTTGTTGTGATGCATTTACCTTATCTTTCCTAGCCTTGCTTGAGTTTCGGCTCTAGGATGTAGGTGCTACTGGTGTTGGTAGCACATGAAGTTTGGGCTCTTGAGTTGGCGATATAAACTGGGTGGTTTTGATAGGCATCATGGGTGTTAGAATACTTCCCGGTGTTTGTTATTGTTATCATGTATGATCGTGATGGATTTAAGGTTACTATCAGTTGGTGCATTGTTCCTCAACGCTTTTACACGGGTCGATGCATTCCATTGCTTCAACAACTTCTGTGATACATTTTGAATTTCTTTCCCGCTTTTGGATCCTAGGGTGATCGTTGAATTTATTATGGTGATGAGAGTTGGTATTTTTGTGTATCATATTATATGGGACATTCATTCTTCAACATCGATTACTGGCGGCCGTGTCACACTCATGGTTGTTGGATGGGGTGCTATTTTTTATGGGATAACTTTGAAGTATCTCAATATAGATCATCTACAAATATTGGTACTTTCTATGGGTGATCCCATTCCGACTTTGTTCACTCAACTGCCTATGGGTGGTGGCATATTCCTTGTTGGAGTGGACTCTACATTTTTTCTTTATTATCCACCATACGGATTAGTCATTCTAAGATGTGTTTGGACTCGGGGTGTGGTTTACCAAAGTTTAGGAATTGCTTGCATAGTCAAAATTGTTCGGAATCTAGCTAAAAAAAATTCAAAAAGTCTCCTATAATCATGTTTTTTTATGGTGGAAATAGATTTAGCACCATCAAAACCCTTTGAGGCACTCCAAAATCTTGAAATTTGATCATTGTAACCTAGATTTACAAAAATCCCTATTGGCTTTTACAAAAATCTTGCTGGAATTTCCATGATTTTCAGGGAAAATTTATAGGACTAGTCAGATTACTCCCTCTGGGGTAACTAGGGATGACTTGCCTTTAATAGGCATACTAGTGCATGCGAGAATCGAAGCAGAGAGCCGTGGATATTCCACGTCCAAATTCCAGGACTCCATGACACTCTTTTTACATACTGCTACACACGAAGCATCGATTGTTTCGGTTTCACCATCGGCACTTGACCTTGATTGTGGAAACCCTCAAAAAATGTTCTTTCATCATTCTCGAAAAAAGAAAGTTGCTAAGGTTGTTCTTATTATCACAAAATACTTTTTAGTTCAGACATTTTTTGGGACCAAGTGGTGAGATTAGAACAATGAGCTTTGGTGTGTAAGTGGTCCCATATGTGTATGGATGGTCCTCAAATGGCATCTTGGGTGAGAAAACATTGGTACCCTTTACTAAAGTATTCACTTTCTTCAACATTCTTTACTCTCAATGGTTTTCATTCCACTTTATACATGTTGACAATGCAAAGAAGATATTGGTATCATATTGGGTCAACGGTCATGGATTTATCTCATTGCATCACTAGAATGTGGGCTTGATCCATATTTGGAATTGCCATGAATGAACTTGGTTTGGGTTAAACTTATTGGTTTACCCCTCATTTTCTGGTCTTGAGAATCTTTGATGATGATCGAAAATTCCATTTGTAAAGTCATCTTCCTAGAGGAGGCAATCTTGATACAGAGGGATAAATGTATCGCACATATTTTGGTGGAGGTGGATTTTGCTATCGGCCTTCATGTGGAAGTTGAGCTTATTTGGGGTGGTTTTTCTACCAGGCACCGAATAGACTACTAGGCTATTCCTTTTCACTTTATTGGTTTTCATGAAGTAGGTTCTATCGCAGTGCCCTCACCTGTTTGGGAACCTGTGACACGGAAGACAAGAACTTGTCTATGATGGGAGACATCCATTTAAAATCATACATCACTCTTCAACAACTCAACGTGTTCGTAAACTATCACATTTGGAAGAGATTGGGGAGGCCTCTGGTAACCCTTCTGTTATACTCCTATACCAATAGGTGTCATATTTCATGATTGACTGGTTGAGCTTTGTAATTTGTTGATCCCTTTCCTTGTTGCAAGGGTTTCCATATTATCAAAAAATAAAAAATAAAATTAAAAAATGTAAAGAGAGTATTCCCTAAAAGAAAAATCAAAGGGTAAAAAGAATAAAATGGTCAAAAAAAAAAATGAGAAGAAATGAACCCCAAACAAGGAAAGACCAGGAAAGTGTGCAAGTCCAAAATGCCACTACTTTTTCATTTTGTGTAAATAAAGCATTTTGTACATCTTGTTGAACTTTATGCCACAATTGATGAATGGAAAAACAGCTTAATCTTGGCTAGTTCATGTTTGAATTTCCTGTTTTAGAGATAGAGAATAAAATCTGACCAAACTGTTTAATCTTGGCAGATAACTAGATAGGTAGAGAAGCAAAGGAGCTCAACAATTTAATCTGAGCCCTTGGAAGTAATAAGTGTAGACTCAGGTAGGCTTACCATGCAAAGAAAAGAAAAAGTTGATAAGGGTTTGCCAGTCTAAGTGCACCCAAAAAAAGAAGAAAAAATGCTAGGCAAAGTAGGCAGGGTAGGTAGAATGGTGTTGCAAAATGATACTTGTGATGGATTATGTTTCCAAAAATGTGTGTTAACTTTCACTCCCATCACAAGTGCAAGGTAGATATTTTTGATGCAGTTCAGGCAAGGCAGATTTCATAACTAACTCCCCTTCATACTTTTCCCTAATCACTTACTAATTTCCCCCCTCAGGTATTAAGATCTTCTTAATATCACTCACAAGCCACTCATTCCATTTCATAAATTCCTAAGTAAAACCCTATTTTACTTAGGAAATTGGCCATATTTCTTGTATAAACCCATTTTTCCCCCTTCTAGCCTAAGTTTTAAATGTACAAATTTCAAACATTGGCTTAGCGCTTTTCCCTTTTTCTGAAATTCATATTAATTTCTAACTCTTATTATATAAATCCCATGCAAATATTTCCCTTCCCCGTATTACGTAAATATAATAAAAAGCCCCAAATATTGATTTTCCCGCCCCCGATTAAATATAGCCATAGTGACTGTACAGATGTGGATTAAGAGGTTCATTTGGAACTTATTAAGAACCTCCCCTCGTGTGAAGGAGTTAATTAACCACCTAGGTTAATTAATAACCAACCCCGATACCATTAAAAAGAATTGTTTATTTGTTTTAGCCCCGCAGCATAACATTCCACCATGTTCCAAGTCCGTCAGTCGTTAGATCTGTGCCCATTCGTCCAAAGGTTGGTGATCGTTTCGTGACCACCATAGCTGTCGAGCGTTAACTCGCGGGAGACCGGTGGTTTTGCCGCCGTACCAAGGACATGCGTCACACTCCCGGCCTGCTCGCTCGCGCTCTGCCCGAAATTGCCCAGCCCCAAAAGTGGTGCGGGAAAATCCGTTGACCACCGCCCTCCGCTGACGTCACCCTCATGTCACCTACCCCCGTACTCCTGCTTACTTCATCCATCCTGCTTATAAAAAATTCCCGCCAAAGTTTCTTTTCGTCGAATAAAAGGGAAAAAGTCATTTTTTCTTTGTTTTTTGCATGTAGCGCCCGGCGCGCTCCAGGTATAAAATAGACAGAAATCAAATGTGTTAGTTTCAGACCGGCCCCTGACCGGAAAAGGCTCCATCGACGAGCTCGCAGCCATTCAAACTACAGCATACGAATTTTCTCTGTAAAGACAGGTACCTCTTTTAGCTATCTCCAAAAATCAGCTATCAGCGCATCAATTTTCGAGACTCCTCGGCAATCTCCGCAGGAAGTTAGCATACCGGCCACAGAAAGAGCTAAGTCTTATGAATCAAAAGGCGTAGAACAACCTCCAGTTCCCCAAAAACAAGTGTTTTTTCATAGTTACACTGTTACCCTTAGAAAAAGTAATTTTTGGGCAGAATGCCAGACAGCGGTGAGGAGGGGTCAGTTCAGCATTAAAAAGCATCAAATCGGCAATAAAGAGTGGCAGTTCAGAATTAAATGTAGCAGATCATAATTAAGAGCATATTTAAGACAGACAGTCGGCGCAGAGTTATTACAGAAGACAGCTGCAAGCCAAACCCTAAAGGCCTACCTCCAGCACTACATCAGTTAGCCGTTTCTATTTTTCTTGTGAACTCTTAATAGTTAAACCTAGATGTTATCTCACAGTTGTTATGAGATATTTGTTGTACATATTTTGTTGTATAAATACCCCCTCCTTTGGAGTATTGGAGTGGTCTATGGTGTGTGGATTTCTTAGACTATGCTGTAATACTGAATATTTTGGAATACAAAGCTGTTGGAACCAACTGTTGTCTGGCCTACTAGATGAAGAATTGAAGCAAAGAACTTGTCACAGAATTCTTGAATCAACCTCCGGATCAATAAGTCCCATATATCTTGTGTTTTACAGTTTTCTATCTTACTATATCATCCATGTTTCATAATCTGAATGATAAAGAAAAAGGTTAATTTCATAATTTGCTTGATTGCACTCTGTATTCAATATTTATTATTCTCTATGTTTTCTTCAGAATTAGAATAAATAGTGAATTCTTAATTGCTCCTATTTCCTGATTCTTTCATGTTGATTATTTGCTAAAGAATTCTTAACTGCTCTTTTTCAGTAATCATCCATTTTCCCTCTTTCAACATGTTGAAGGATTCTTAACTGCCCTTCACCCATTTGAGCCCATTCCATCTATTTCTAGTCTCTATTTGTTCCCTATTTTACTGCCTTGCTCTTTGAAGCCATCCTCTATTAAGAAACCAAATCCAAGAAGCCATCTTCTTTGACTCCATCATGCCCAATGGACTGAACTATTATGTTTTACCTCACTGTTCTATCGAATCTCACCACCCAAACTCAAAACAAAACCCTTGAACTTCATAACTATCCTAATACCTTTCAAAAACAAAGCTAAATCATAAACAGAGAGCCCTCTCTGGATACAGATTGGCTAGACTTTGTATCTAAAAGATTGGTTTGTGGTTACCTCGACATTATTCCCTTTCTAACAACTTTGGGGAAGAACCTAAGTGATAACATCATTGGCGACTCCACTGGGGACCTGAATAATTTTTTGTTACTATTGTCTACTATATAAACTACAGACGGAGCCTGAAGTTAGCCAGGTAGCCTTTGAAATGCTTTTTCTTTGCAATTGCAGAAGTAAATGAATGCTGCTTCAGTCTATTTCCGATCTAGTGTATGGACTGAACAATTGGTTTCAAATGCTTGGTCAGTTCCTCTTATCAAATAAAGTCTTTAAGAAAGTTTAAATCTCATATCTAAAGCCTCTTAAATAAATCATAGAATTTGTTTTGAAAAATCCTAAAAAACAAAATAATCATAAAAAACTCAAAATTTGGTTTCCCGGAGAACTAAACCTTGTCTTTAGAACTGTTTTACAAGTTCAGATCTGATCTGTGATGGTAGACAGGGATCAGACACTCAAAGGTTAAAATCATCCACCTGACAACTCCACATCAATTTTACAATCAAGACTCCACTAGAGAAATGAACCTGAAAGAACTGTATGAAAAGATCGGGCTTTTGACTTGGATTTTTATCCAATACATTATGTTCTTTCTCATTGATAAGATTTTTCAATGTATATTGTATTTTAGAGATGATTTTAGATTAAATTTTTATTATTTTTCTTTGAAAAATGTAGATACAAAGTCTCCTTACGCATTTGAACAGCAGTCTTCTAATTCTTATGAAGACCATTTTTCAATTAAGGAGAATCCAAAAATTAAGACTAATCAACCAATCCTTGAACATATTTCAGTACCTCATAAAGTTCCTGATAGGTATAAACCACTCATTTTGCCTCCTACACTCCATGCTTTCCCTAACGATTATCCTAAGTATCTCCCTAGGTTTGATGGAGAGAATGGTATCACTGCCCAAAAACATATCCATGTTTTCAAAGATTATCCTAACTTATTTGAAGTAGATGAGGAGGATGTTAGTATTAGGCTTTTTGCTCTTTCTTTGCAAGGCAAGGTCAAGAGTTGGTTCAAAACCCTGCCTGAGGCAAGCATCTCAAATCTCGAGCAGTTTCTCAAACTCTTCCTTGATAGATGGATAATCAAATTCAATCTTCTCATGATCATAGAAGAATATAATCAGTTAAAAAGACATCCAGATGAAATAGTACAACAATTTTCAGACAGATTTAATCAAATCTATCATTCAATACCATCAAATATAAAACCTCCCCCTGATTCAGCTCTACTGCATTACCCAAGAGCATTTGATTCAGATATAGAATTTCATCTGAGAGAAAGAAACCCCTCAACTATGGAATAGATGCAGAACATGGCAGTGGATGTAGAGGTTAATCTGAAAATTAGAAAAGAAAAGTTGAAAACAGAGAAAGAGGAAAAACTCGACATTTTGATAAAGAGAGCACAGGAAATGATGTAGAATATCACAATGAAAGTTGAATGTTTTGTTCAAAATAACCATGACACCTTTGCTTCACAAAAGGAAAAAGTTGATATTCATGAACAAATCCCTACCAACTCGATCTACCATAGATCAGAAGATAGATTCATAGAGCAATATGTGGAGGAGAAATCTCCTGATCTCATGTGTGCATTTGATAACATTAGTTCTTTTAATGATTCACCCAAATATGATCAATATGATGATGATTATGTTTCTCAAATCCAAATTAACCTTGCAGAGGAATCAGAAGCTAATTTGAGGAATAAGGAAGTTCAGGTTCAACAGCTTGAAAATAGTGATCAGCTTGTTCATTTCAGCTATGAGACTGAAGAGGAAAGTGTAGAAAATTTTGAAATTAGTGAAGGAAATTCACCATTTTGTTTTGCTTCATTTCAGTTTATCAGAGATAACTATCATGCAATTAGAAATCAAATGTCAACAAGTCTTGATATTAACTATCTAGAGGGCAATAAATTTTTTGTTCAAGACTTCTCATATCTAGATTTGCAGCCCCAAAATGCCATTGAATGTAAGATTGCAAAAGAAGACTTGGAAGCTAGAACATATGATCAAATGATCCAATATTATTCCCTTCCTCTTTGTTTTGAATCATTTCAATTTTTAAAGGAAATGTGGTATAAAATTTTTAAAGAAAAGGAGCAGCTTGTAGAAATCTATGAAGTTTCATTTTAACCTATATGTAATAAGTTGCAGCAATCCTTCCAAGTTCTTTATGATCCAATAGCTGATAGGTTGGATGATGAAAGCAATCATAATTTTTCTCCATTAATAGACTATGAGAGTCAAAATCAAGATAATAATAGTTTCACCGGAGAGACATTACAATTAGTAGAAATAACATCGCAAAGTGTAGTTGAAAACATGTAGGGTGATAAATATAAAAGTGATATTTCATTTTCATGGCATGCAGGCCATACACAACAGATGTACAATTGTTTGAATCAGTTCAAGAATAGTGTATATATTTTACAAGAATCTTTTGTACAATTTCTAGATCCAACAAAGGAGATCAGGAATTTCCTTATCTTCTCAAAGGTTAACAAAGCTATATTTGATTGCAAGATCTCAATTTTAAACACCAACAAGCACAAGCAACAAAGGTCACTAATGTATATAATGCTTGGTTGGTTGCATTGGGTGTTCCATTTTACCTAACCAGCAGTCAGAAAGCTAATTAGAGTAGGTAGGTAGGATTTCAGTTTGGTTTAATTCAATTTTAGTAGATTATGAAATAAATCCTCAAATGTTTGAATGCAATCAAAAAGCCTCAAGATGTTGATGATTTACTAATTTGGTTTGAAATTTGCAGTACCTTTTTGGTTTCAGGCCAGATCTCAAGTTGTACAAGAGTAGGTTGAGAAGATTTTGATAAGAAGACCAAGGCTAAAAGTTCCTACCCAAGAGACAAGGTTCTCAAAGAGGGATTCAAGGAGGAAGGATAAATGTCTAAGTGTTGATTGGACAATAACTTGTTGCAGTTGAAGCCTGAAGAGAAGGCCCTAAGCTTCACAACTATGTTGTCATACATACAATAAAGCAACCAGCTGAAGGAAGATTTCAGAACACAGTAAGAGATATTCAGAAGGCCATTTGACCTATTGTTCTTGACTTTCCACCAGGGAAAGCCATCCCCAAGTGGAGCCACTATTATACTCCTATACCAATGGGTGTCATATTTCATGATTGACTGGTTGAGCTCTGTAATATCTTCATCCCTTTCCTTGCTGCAAGGGTTTCCATATTATCAAAAAATAAAAATAAAAAAAAATTAAAATGTAAAGAGGGTATGCTCTAAAAGAAAAATCAAAGGGTAAAAAGAATAAAACGGTCAAAAGAAAAAATGAGAAGAAATGAACCCAAACAAAGAAATACCAGGAAAGTGTGCAAGTCCAAAATGCCACTACTTTTTCATTTTCCGTAAATAAAGAGTTGTGTACAACTTGTTGAACTTTATGCCACAATTGATGAATGGCAAAACAACTTAATCTTGTCTACTTCATGTTTGAATTTCCTGTTTTATAGATAGAGAATAAAATCTGACCAAACTGTTTAATCTTGGCAGATAAGTAGATAGGTAGAGAAGCAAAGGAGCTCAACAGTTTAATCTGAGCCCTTGGAAGTAATAAGTGCAGAATTAGGTAGGCTTACCATGCAAAGAAAAGAAAAAGTTGATAAGGGTTTGCCAGTCTAAGTGCACCCAAAAAAGAAGAAAAAATGCTATGCAAAGTAGGCAAGGTAGGTAGAATGATGTTGTAGAATGATACTTGTAATGGATTATGTTTCCAAAAATGTGTGTTAACTTTCACTCCCATCACAAGTGCAAGGCAGATATTTTTGATGCAGTTCAGACGAGGCAGATTTCATAACTATCTCTCCTTCATACTTTTCCCTAATCACTAACTAATTCCCCCTCAGGTATTAAGATCTTCTTAATATCACTCACAAGCCACTCATTCCATTTCATCAATGCCTAAGTAAAACCCTATTTTACTTAGGAAATTGGCCATATTTCTTGTATAAACCCCTCTTTCCCCCCTTCTAGCCTAAGTTTTAAATGTACAAATTTCAAACATTGGCTTAGTGCTTTTACATTTTTCCGAAATTCATATTAATTTCTAACTCTTATTATATAAATCCCACGCAAATATTTCCCTTCCCTGTATTATGTAAATATAATAAAAAGCCCCAAATATTAGTATTTCCCGCCCCCGGTTAAATATAACCATAGTCACTGTAAAAATGTGGATTAATAGGTTCATTTGGAACTTATTAAGAACCTCCCCGTGCGTAAAGGAGTTAATTAACCACCTGGGTTAATTAATAACCAACCCCGATACCATTAAAAAACATTGTTTATTTGTTTCAGCCCTGCAGCATAACATTCCGCCATGTTCCAAGTCTGTCAACCGTTAGATCTGCACCCATTCATCCAATAGTTGGCGATCATTTCACGACCACCATAGCCACCAAGCGTTAACTCGTGGGAGACCGGTGGTTTTTCCGCCGTACCAAGGACACGCGTCGCACTCTCGGCCTGCTCGCTCGCCCTCTGCTCGAAACCGTCCAACCCCATAAGCGAAGTGGGAAAAAACGTTTACGACCACCCTCTGCTGAAATCTCCTTCACATCACCTGCCCCCGTACTCCTGCTTACATCATCCGTCCTGCTTATAAATAATTCCCGCCAAAGTTTCTTTTCTTCGAATAAAACGAAAAAAGTCATTTTTTCTTTGTTTTTCCGCATGCAGCGCCCCACGCGCTCCAGGTATAAAATAGACCAAAATCAAATGTGTTAGTTTCAGACTAGCCCCCGACCAGAAAAGGCTCCATCGACGAGCTCGCAGCCATTCAAACTACAACATACAGTTTTTCTCTATAAAGACAGGTACATCTTTTAGCTATCTCCAAAAATCGGCTATCAGCGCATTAATTGCTGATACTCCTCAGAAATCTCCGTAGGAAGTTAGCATACCGGCCATAGAAAGAGCTAAGTCTTATGAATCAAAAGGCGCAGAACAGCCTCCAATGCCCCAAAAATAGGTGTTTTTCCATAGTTACACCATTACCCTTGGAAAAAGGAATTTTTGGGCGAAATGCCAGACAACAGTGAGTAGGGGTCAGTTCAGCATTAAAGAGGATGAAAACAAGTCAAAGTGTATCAGTTCGGCAATAAAGAGTATTAGTTCGAGCATTAAAAAGAATCAGATTAGCAATAAAGAGTGGCAGTTCATAATTAAATGTAGCAAATCATAATTAAGAGCACATTTAAGATAGACAGTCGGCGCAGAGTTACTATAGAAGACAGCTGCAAGTCGAACCCTAAAGGCCTGCCTCCAGCACTACATCAGTTAGCCGTTTCTATTTTTCTTGTAAACTCTTATTAGTTAAACCTAGATGTTATCTCATAGCTGTTATGAGATATTTGTTTTACATATTTTGTTGTATAAATACCCCCTCCTTTGGAGTATTGGAGTGGTCTGGGGTGTGTGGATTTCTTAGACTGTACTATAACACTGAATATTTTGGAATACAAAGTTGTTGGAACCAACTGTTATCTGGCCTACTGGATGAAGAATTGAAGTAGAGGACTTATCACAGAATTCTTGAATCAACCTCTGGATCAATAAGTCCCCTATATTTTGTGTTTTATAGTTTTCTAGTTTACCATATCATCTGTGTTTCATAATGTGAATGATAAAGAAAAAGGTTAATTTCAGAATTTGCTTGATTACGCTCTGTATTCAGTCTTTATTATTCTCTGTGTTTTCTTCAGAATTAGAATAAACAGTGAATTCTTAATTGCTCCTGTTTCTTGATTCTTTCATGTTGATTATTTGCTAAAGAATTCTTAACTACACTTTTTAGTAATCATCCATTTTCCCTCTTTCAACATGTTGAAGGATTCTTAACTGCCCTTCACCCATTTGAGCCCATTCCATCTATTTCCAGTCTCTATTTGTTCCCTGTTTGACTGCCTTGCTCTGTGAAGCCATCCTCTATTAAGAAACCAAATCCAGGAAGCCATTTTCTTTGACTCCATCATGCCCAATGGACTGAACTATTTTGTTTTACCTCACTGTTCTATCAAATCTCACCACCCAAACTCAAAGAAAAACCCTTGAACTTCATAACTAGCCTAATACCTTTCAAAAACAAAGCTAAATCATAAAGAGAGAGCCCTCTCTGGATATAGATTGGCTAGACTCTATATCTAAAAGATTGTTATGTGGTTACCTTGGCATTATTCCCTTTCTTACAGCTTTGGGGAAGAACCTGAGTGATAACACCTTCTGTGCAAGCCATTGATGTTGTCTCTTTACCCTGCAGCCCTCATCCAACTCACATTCAATTTGGGACTTTTTTGGTGACCTATCACCTACTAATTTGGTGGGTAGTGATATCGATATCCTCTACCTCCACCCTAATATCTTACGGGAGTCCTTGTTGATTCATTCATCCTCTTCACTAATGATCAAATGTAGTGAAAATTATCATCATAATATGACATATAGAAAGGATCGTGGTACTAAACCTTTGAATCGTTCTATTGGGGATGATGATGTACATGCACCTAATTATTTTTCATTGGATTATGGTACATCATTTTTTGGTCCATCATCTTCCATTTCTACTTTCTCACCTATTATGGTCCTCAGAGTTTTTATCCCCGCTAACGAAGTTTTACCATGAAGATCATGTGCTTGAAGACCAGGGGCGCAGGAGTGCCCATAAAATCCTCATTCTTAGGAATTTGATTGGGGTTAATCACCCCTCTATTATGCTTCTGCAAGAGATAATGATCAATGGTCACAAAGTTTGGCCCATTCTTCTTTACATTTGTCCTAGGTGGTTGGTATGTGTTGTTGATGCTTTGTGTTTATAGGATGGACATTCAACATTATGGGATTCTAAGATGGTAAATGTTCTTTCCTATAAATCCTTTGTAGGTATCCTTCTACCAGGTTTCATCAAGGGCTCGAAGGTCATATTTAATATTCTTAATACATATGCGTCATATTCTTCTAGAAGATGCTTCTGGGATCGATTGGATTCCTATGGCATGGTAAAGATGGGATCCCTAATTTTGGCTAGGGATTTCAACCTTATCGTAGATGATTAAGAGGTGTGCGAGGATAAATGCATACTTGATCCAATGGTTGAGTACTTTATGGATCTCTTTGGTAGGAACCACTTGTAGATATTATTTTTCCTCCATTTATACCGACTTGGAGGAATGGTTAGTCTGGGGCAGAAAGCATCGCAAAGAGACTTGACTAATCCATGCTATATGATAATTTGGTGGAATTATTAGGATTTTCAAAAGCATGTGTTATTCCATTCGAGATATTTGACCATTTCCCTATCATCCTTCAATGGCAGGCATATGGGGATTAGGTTGGTCTCCCCATAAAAGTTAATCACTATTGGTTAAAATTTATTGACTTTGAAACTTTGTTTCTTACCTTTTGGGCACTTGGATCTGATCCCATGATCACATCTTCTATGGAAATTATTTGGATTAGTTGAGAGCCCTTAAAAGGTTTTTTTGTAACTGGGTTCAGAGACAAAAAATGAAGCATATTGATGAAATTTTGGAAATTGATAAAAGCATTGGTTTTTGGCTGGCCCATCTCATGCACATTACTTTTTGGTGGCTCATCAGTTACAACATGTGGTAATAGAAAAGTGTAAGAATGAGATATTTATTTTTTCGAAGGAGTGGATATTGAAACGTTGTGCTACATAGGTATCCGGAGGAGATAAGAATACAAAAGTATTTCACAATTATGCATCAAAGCGAAGAAGGGATAACTCCATCTCGGAAATTATGGATAACAAATGGAAATGCTTATCTACTCCATAGGAGATATAGGCTAAGGCATTGAGGTTTTTTAGTACTCAATGTCAGACTAGAGTGGATGTAGATATTGTGTGCCAGATGGATGTCGTTGATTCATATCCATCCATGTTTGATGTTGCCTCAAATACCAAGCTATTTAAATCCATATCTATGGATGAACTTATTTCTATGATGAAATCCTTAGCTCGTGACAAGAGCGTTGGGCCTCATGGTTAGCCCATTGAATTATTCATACATTTTCAGGAAACTATGGGCACTGAAATCTTGATCACTGTTGAAGAAGCCTGCAAAATTAGATATATTCATGGGGATATTAACTCCACTTTGATTACTCTAATTCCAAAGGTTTTTCATGCATATTTCTTTCCATGTTATAGTCCAATCTCTCTCTTCAACACCATTTACAAGTTAATTCCCAAAATCATTGCTAATAGGTTGAAATATACAATGTCATATGTAACACTCTCCTCCAACAACAACCCAAGTAATCGGCCAACCACGGTAAACATGTGAAGAGAGGCTACTATGATAGGATTCAACCTCCTAGGTGACCTTCAAGAAGTAGAATCGATGGAAACACATCAAACATACCTTCCACATCAACAACAACACTCCCACGAGCCATCCCAACCACTCAGGTATCACGCCCCTCGGTCCCATTGAGTTTTTAAGATATTTGAGCTTTGGACATTCCCATGCTATGAGTATGGCAATGTCCAGAGAGCTCTGGATGCTCCCACAAGTCTGCATGCTTGCATCTGGGGCCTACTTCTAGCAAACTTGTGCTAGATTCCACAGGATTTAAGGAACTTTTCCAGCCCAGAAATTTGGCCACTACCTAGAACTTGCTGTAACTTTTAGAATCCATTGAACACATGATGACAAGACTAACAAACCAAAAACAGACTCTAGGACTAGGCTTGACCATCCCCAAGCGGAATTGAAATTTTTTCAAACACTTGGTATCAATGCAATCTACAGGTGTAAAAAACATATTTAAGGATAGGGGTCTCATAAATATCTAAGAATCACTTAGAAGCATTGATCCTTTATATCATTAGTTGCATTATCATCTATTAGGCCATAGATACATTGTTCTTTCATTACCAATGAAAACATGAGGAAATCCATATATCATGATTGTCATAACACATTCTTATAACCAACATAATAGAAACAGAAATATCAAGGATACATCAGCCATAAAATTGAAATATAAACCGATACATTTACACATAATATATCAATGAGATAACCTCTTATTAATGAATGTAAAATCTAACCTGGTATGGGACTACCACGTTCCACCTGACCATAGAATGGTTGAGCCAATTATCACTTCATCCATTCACCCCCATGCTATATTCCAAGCATGAATGTGGGACTCAAACAAAAAGAATCAACCAGGGCATCCCGAGGCTAAACCACCTCACCCTCATCAATAGAAACTAGGCTATACCATAATCCATCTTGGATGACTAGGCCAACACAATAAAAATGTAATAATAGACTTTACCATGATCTCTACCAAATCACTGGGAAAAAATAAGAATGGATGCCACCATATTTTTCGACCTACACCGTGAGGAATTTTCATCTCTCCTAGTCTCTCAGGATTTACTGCAATCCACACTAAATGACTAGACGCCAAACCGATACCCACTCTCCAAACTTTACCGCATATCCCATCCTGGGATTACTAGGCATGATGGAGAACACACAACTCTAGGCTTTACCGTATATCCCACCATTCACTAGTCAAGGGTTCCTAGGCCCACAGAGTAACACAATACATGGAATTACTGCAACACACAGTCTAGTTCAGGGGTCACTATGCCAGTGGCTTTACTGCAATCCACAGTTTGATACAGGGATCACTAGGCCATGTGTTCTTTCTTTTGGAGATCCACCTCACTTAGCTTTGAATCCATCCAGCAATGCAACTCAACCAAAACATGGGAACCCCATCACACCATGGCTATACGAAAATGGAAAGGCTAGGCTGAAAACATTGTCACACCTGGAAAACCCCATGTCATAACAACAAACAACCACATGTACTACCATTCATGCCAAATATAGCAAGGAAGTCAAACATGGAAATCGATACCTACAAATAATCTTGCTACATCTACTTGATCTTTCTCTTCCTTGCTTATTCCTCCCTTCCTCTTGCCTCTTTTTCCTTTCTTGATCTAATGCCAAAGTTCTCCAACAAAAATTTGTTTCCAAGAGAGAGAGATAGAGAGAATAATGAGAGAGCTCCAAAATTGAACCGAAAAAAGTCCATGAACTGATCCTCCAGCCTTTTTCTCAAGGAGGCATCTATTTTCTTCATTTTCCATTATTTTCCTTCATTTCCCTCCTCAGTGGCAACAAGCAATCTTTCACCTTCCTTTTCTCCTAGTTTTCATTATTTTCATAAATAAAAGTGCCAAAAATGTCATTTTTCCTTTCCAAGTCCTTACCCATTTCCTTTGCCAATTTCCTTTAGCCATAATAATCGAAATGAACACCTACTAGGATGTTTTTCCCACCATTTAGCTTGGAATACGTGTCCCATGACCGTGGCCTTATATATTTTTACATGGATATTTTAACGAAGGTTTTTACAAAACCCTCCACCTTTGGGGAACATCATCATCGATGTTCAATGATAGCTATAGTCAGAAAGACGATTGAAAACAAAACATACTACCCATGGAGCTTTATAACATAGCTCATTGTTGTATTTACAATGACCATTCATTAAAACATGACAAACATATTGTTTATTAGAGCTTTATAACACATCTCATTACAGTATTTAAAATAATAATCAAATATACACACATACACATTTCCTTCACGCAATAAATAATCATAATACTTAGCAATATTTATAAATCCATCTTGGTATAATATCTACAATAATATACACATATGCACATTTTCTAAACCAGCAAATAAAAGGATATGATGCCTACATCTGCAACAACAGAATCCAGAGGCTCACACCTCCACCCTCAAAGCAATACCAGGATTCACCTTCTTCCCAGGAAGTACAAAATCCATTTCAAGGTCAAATCTGCATCCAATGTCCATCGATATCGTCATGTCACACTTGTCCTCTGAGTGAACATTTACCGACTCATTGTTCCAGGGCACACTCCCAATGTGATTTTGATTCTATATTGCAATGTTAATGACCAAAACAAATATATCCCCGACCTTCCCTTCCCTGCTACAGAGTCCCTCGGGAAATCCGATCATCCCCTTCTGTGTCATCACTCACCTTACATGTTCCCCGACATCCCCTATCCTGGGTGATCCATCCATTGGCAAGGCTTCCTCACATGAGAAGGTCAAACAAGCATATACTTGCCTCAAAACCATCATATCATTCATAGCATGCTCATGGAAATCAATGGACACTATTGGGTACCAGTGTCCCACGATGGCCTTGCTCCTGAAGTGCTTTACCAACATACTGTTACATCTTCCAATTCCTTTCACTGATGCTACTAATTCTTGTAGTCAGTTTCAACCACCCAACCAGGCATTTCTGTGCTCCCTGTACGAAGCACCTAACTTCCATTAGATTTAAAATAAATTCAAATCATACCTCATTGGTGGCTCTTCAATAAGGTACATTCAAAATCATGTTTACTTCCTATCACAATAATTCAAACTAACATCTTTGACCAAATCATCATGTATAAACATATCACATCAGGTTAGCTCAAAACACAACCATCATAGATCAAAATCATAAATCACAGGTAACTATCATAAACTAGAATCATAAATCATATCCATAATAAAATTGAAATAAAATATTGATACATATCCTTTTATCAATCCTTAGATTCCACCTTTGTCTTTATTATGTATGCACATTGCATCAGTTGCACACTGGAAAAACACCTAGTGCCTTCTCCTCAACCATGTGCACATACACGTAGTGTGCATCACACACATACAACCACACACGACATACAACATCATGCAATACATGCATCTGCACCTGATGTACACAACCTACACCTACACCTAATGTACAATGCAACCCAATAGATATGCCTACATCTGGTGTACACCATAACACAATACATGCACCCACACCCAGTGTACAACACAACAAAAATACATTCACCTACACCTGGTGTACAACACAACACAATACATATGTCATGATACCACAAATACACAATGCACATATATAGTATTGCATGCTCGCAACATAACATGTACAACATGCACACAATACCACATGTACACCAATACCATAGGTACAACATGTACATGGTACGACTTGTACACAACACCATCTGCACGACTTGTGCAAAACATCACATGTACATAGCACCACCTAAACAATGTGTACATAACGCCACATGTACATTGCACCACATGTACACATTACCACCTGCACTACATGTACACGACAATACATGTACACAACAACATATGTACGACAAGTACACAACATCAGCTACACACAGCGCCACTTGTGCAACATGTACACAACACCACACACACACACAACACCACTTGTACAATCATGTTCATAACACCATATGTACATAGCACCACATGCATAACATGCACGCAACACCACATGTACATAGCACTACATATCCAACATGTACATAGCATCATCTATATACAACACTTCATATCCAATATTCACACAACACTATATGTACCACCATGTACATAACATTGCATGAACAACATATACACGCACTATATATATATACAACACCGCATGCACACAACATCACATATGCAAGATGTACAACATATACAACATATGCCAAATAGTTGCATTGCACACCAAAAACCACACTCTCTCTACCAAGAAACCTTGCTTCCAGTGTCTCTATGACATCCCTGCTTATCCTAGCATGCCGTGGATCTCACTACTTTCATTCAGTTGATGTATCCCTCAGAGTCACTTGTCATAACATAACATAGGCATAATAAAAAAATACAACATCAAGTTATATCAACTTGATTTTGACCTCTTATATTTGTCCCAGATACTCTCCTAGCTTGATTCCCCATAAGACCATGAACCTCTTCATGTCATTCACCTACATAAGTAATCATTCCTCCATAAGAATGATCCTTGATAAGCCTGTCGGACAGTGACATAGATACATAGATACATATACATAAACATTACATAAAATAATCATGATCCATGATGGCCTTTACAGTAATGACGTGCAGACATACATACACATATACATATATAGACATCAGCATAATCATAATCACAACATAATTAGCAGATAGCATAATTTCAAGATTAAGAGAACTCCCTTTATCCATGCATATCATGCACCAATCATTCCCAACATAGCTAAGGAATCTGGTGCCTCAAATCCATTTACTTCACCTTTCCTATTACCTTTCTCACGATTGTACTATGACTGACCATTTACACCAATGGACCAAACCAATCCAACCAATTATCATATTATTACCTTCAACTTCCCTTACTCATGCATTGAGCTTCATTTAGGTGTTGCATTACCTACTAGGTTTCATTCATCACTCCCTGATATCCATTAACTTTCCTCTTTCCCAACCAATACCCAAGACCCTCAAGGCATAAAAGGCAAGAAAAAAATGCAAATAAGAAGAAAACCATGAAAACCAATAGCAATACGACACTGTGAATAAAGTGGTATGGCCATACATTAGACATAAAAAGAGCTTCAAATCAAGTGAAAACAAAGAACAAAGAATCGAAATCACAAAACTCACAACAAACACCATGAATAAATCCCCATGGTTTCCAGTGCTTCCAAAGGAAATATCAACCTGATCTTTCTTCAGAATTTCATGGAAGCGTCTTTGCCATGCAATCCCCTATATCATACTGCCATAAACACATAATTTTCAGTGCATAAATAAACGTAACAATAAACCAGTTACCTTATCTCATTTTGTCAATCATGTTGCTTGCAATTGAACACATCTACACCATATCTCAAGGGACGTTAATCCTTTAACGAATCTAGACATAACTAGAACCAGCTTTTATACCTGTCAAATACATATTTATGAATATAACACATATCCTCAAAATGTCAGACAAATTCAAGGTTAAGAATACTTCCTATATCCAAAGCATTCATTAGTTTGGAACTGTGGTTTCCAAACATAGCCAAAGAATTTTTTGCCCAATTTCTTTCTTTTATCTTTTCCTTGCTGCAATTGAGTCTTACTATGCACTATCACATCACCCATATGTTAGCTATATAACACATCAACTATTATCTTTTGATGCTAATACCAAGCATGTGTACCTGCAACTGCTCACACATGTCATTCTTACGTTCCAAAGATCAAGACATCATGTATATTAATTTGAAATGAACCTTTACCAAGTCTAACAGCCATGTCATACTCAACAATCAACTAACATCATAATTCATAATACATAATGCTACAAATATCACCTACTTACACTCAAGTACATATCAACTATCTCAACACGTATGTATTAGTAGAACCATCTTAAAACAATATCATTCCCACAAGAAATCTTATAGACATACTCATATCATTCAAGTAATAAAACATTCATACAACAAATAGATGACATAATAGACACCAAACACTCAATAATCAAATTATCGACATCATCAAACATTCAAACGCTAGGTAGATGACATAAGAAACTCATACCTTGATGTATCTCGGGGGAGGTTATCTTGTTTGCACAATCTATCTATATTAGCACAGTATAAATTCACAACATATCAACTCAAACATAATTATGTCATGATATTCATAATAGTCACTAGCTAACATGTTCACATCATAAAATCATAAAAAATTATCATTCATACATCATAACCACATTTGCACAGTTAGTCTAGATTAGTATGACATAATATCACAACATATTAACTCAAACATGAATGTCATAACCCTAACCATTTGCATAGACCAATTCAAATTAGTATGATACATATAACATCAAGATCTTAATGTAATAACCCTAATGATCAAGTTAGTAGCATATAACAACAAGAAGTTAACATATAACATACTCATCAACGACATATAACATAATCATCGAGTTAACTATCACATAACAATCAACATGTTAACATATGGCATAATCATCAAGTTAGCTATCATAAAACAACAATAGTGATGCATACAACCACAACTTACTATTATTCATGACTATATGACACATATGCATATGACTACACTAATCAACTAGCATTTATCATACATGTAACCATAACAACAATAAAATGACAAGAATATAAGTAAACCTAATTATTATAACAACCATTAACCACATACCTACCATACAAACTTGTATGATGATCTGCTCTTAAACCGAAGTCAATTGTTGCAAATTCACTTTAATGATCTATATTTCCTGCTTTATCTCAACCAACTCATTAGCATCATAGCATACTAGAAAGATCATGATGACCTAACTGCATACAATGACCTCACAATGCATGTTTTACCTACTATACATGCATAACTATAACCATGACAATGCATGCATAATAACATATGGACACCAACATGCATAACAAATGCATATACAACCATACATTCATGACAACACATCCCACAACAACACCATCAACTTCCCATGGTGATCTCACCGCAACCATAACACATACCATAGAAAGACAACAATCACATGTACTACCAACATATGAAACCGACATGAATGAATGACCAACACACCACCCATCCAGTCTAAGCGGTGAATCATGCTCTAATACCACTTTTTTGTATCATATATGACCCAAAGAGAGCGCAACCGCCCCTAATACCACTCTGTAACATCCTCCTCCCATATCTACCCAAGTAACTGGCCAATCGGCGTAAACATGTGACGAGAGGCTACTGTGATATGATTCAACCTCCTAGGTGAACATAAGGAAGAGGAATTGACCGAAACACATCAAACATACCTTCCACATTAGCAACAACACTCCCAGGAGCCATCCCAACCACTCCAGTATCCTGCCCCTGGGTACCACTGAGTTTTTAAGCTACTTTACCTTTGGATGCTCCCATGCTATGGGTATGCCAATGTCCAAAGAGCTCTAGATGCTCCAACAATCTTGCATGCCTGCATCCAGGGACTATTTCCAGTAGACCTATCCCAGAGTCTGTGGTATTTAAGGTGCTTTTCAAGCCTAGAATTTCTGCCAGTACCCAGAACTTGTTGTAACTTTTGCAATTCATTAAACACATGATGAGAAGACTAATAAACCAAAAACTAACTACAATACTAGGCCTGACCATCCCCAACCGGGATTGACATTTTATCAAACATCTAGCATCAATGCAATCTACAAGTGTAACAATAGATTTAAGCATAAGGGTCTCATACTTATCTCATAATCACTTTGAAGCATTGATCCCTTATTTCATTAACTGCATTAGCATCTATTAGGTCATATATAAATTGTTCATTCATATACCAATCAAAACATGAGGAAATCCATACATCATCGTTGTCATAATACATGCTTAGAACTAGCATAATAGCAACAAAATATCAAGGATACATCAGCCATAAAATCCACATATAAACTAGCATATTTACACACAATATATCAAGGAGAGAACCTCTTATTAATGAATGAAAAATCCAACCTGGTATGGGACTACCATGTTCCAGCCGACCATAGGTAGGCTGAGAAAATTCTCTCTTCATTTGTTCACCCCCATTCCATGTTCCAAGCATGAATTTTGGAATTAAACCAAAAGAACCAACCAAGGCATCCCGAGGCTAAACCACCTCACCGTCATCAACATAAACTAGGCTTTATCACAATCCATCTTGAATCACTAGGCAAACATAATAAGCATGTAATAATAGGCTTTACCTTGATCTCCACCAGATCACTAGGCCAAAATAAGCATGGATGTCACCGAATTTTTCCACCTACACTGTGAGGAATTTTCCTATCTCCTAATCTCTTAGGCTTTACCGCAATCCACACCAAAGAATTAGGCCCTAAATGAAGACCCACTCTCTAGGATTTACTGGATATCCCATCGTGGTATTACTAGGCCTAATGGAGAGCACCAACATCTAGGCTTTAGTGTATATTCTGTCATTTACTGGTCAAGGATTCCTAGGCCCGCCGAGGCACACAATACCTGGCTTTACCGCAACCCACATTCTGGTTCAGGGGTGACTAGGCCAGTGGCTTTACTACAATCCATAGCTCGATCCAGGGATCACTAGGCCATGTGTTCTTCATTTTGGAGATCCACCTCAGTCAGCTTCGAATGCATCTGGAAATCGAGCTTAACAAAAACATGAGAACCCCATCACACAATGGTTATATGAAAATGGCATGGCTAGGATGAAAACACTATCACACCTAGCAAAACCCATGCCATAATAGAAAATAACCACATAAACTACCATGCATGCCAAATATATCAAGGAAATCACACATGCAAATCGAGACCTAAAAAGAATCCTAATGTAGCTTCTTTATCCTTCTTTTCCTTTCTTGTTCCTTCCTTCCTCTTGCCTCTTTTTCCTTTCTTGATCCAATGCCAAAGTGCTCCAAGAACAGTATATGTCCAAGAGTGATACAGTGACAGAGAGAGAGAGAGAGAGAGAGAGAGAGAGAATAATGAAATATCTCCAAAATTGAACTCACAAAAGTCCATGAACTAATCCTCAGAAGCCTTTTTATTAGTGAGGCCTCTATTTTCTCCATTTTCCATTATTTTCGTTCATTTTCCTCCTCACATGAAACATGTGACTTTTCACCTTCCTTTTCTCCTAATTTCCCATATTTTCATAAATAAATGTGCCAAAAATGTTATTTTTCCTTTCCAAAGCCTTAGTTGTTGCCTTTGCTAATTTCCTTAAGCTATAATAACTGAAATGAACACCCACTAGGATGTTATTCCCACCATTCAGCTTGGAATATGTGTCCCATGATCATGGCATTATATATTTTTACATGGATTTTTTAACCAGGGTAACAACATCATATGACATCACCTAGGAACAATTTGGCTTTCTTCGTCAAAGAGAAATTTAAGTTGTGGTTTCTATTACTGAAGAGACTATTCATACTATAAAAGATAAGAATCCAGAGGCGATTATTTTGAAGTTGGATCTGCATGAGGCTTTGGATTGCATTTATTGGACATTCATAAGGCTAGTCATATACAAAATTGGCATTTCCTTTAAAGTTATAAAATGAATCTTGGCTTTTGTATCTACTACTAATTTTGTAGTATTGGTAAATGGACTTCCTACTAATTTCCTTTTTGCCTCTCGAGGTATTCAGTAAGGATGTGTCTTATCGCCTCTTTTTTCATTCTTGTTATTGAGGGACTTAGAATATTTCTCTCGAAGGCACACATGGATGGAACTCTTGCCAATCTCTATATCACTATACATGTTAAGGCTACTCATATGAATTTTTTTGATGATGTGTTGCTATTTGGAAAATTATCTGTTCTGGAATGGAGGCACAGATGAACTATTATTAGCCTCTTTGGGATTGTCTCTAGGATATTCATGAACACTACTAAATATCATATGATTTTTTCTTCTGTAGATGATGTATTGGCTATGGGTATTTCTCAACTATTTGGAGTTACTTGCACTGCCTTGGATGCAAGTGTTAAATATCTTGGATTTATGCTCAAAACAAATTGTTAAGGAATGCAGGATTGGAGATGACTTATAGAGAAATTCCAGCATAAACTTAAGTCGTGGGCACACAGGTGACTCTCTCTGGGTGGAAGGTTGACTTTGGTAGAAGTAGTTCTACAAAATATTTCAGTATATTGGCTTCATATTTTCTCTCTACCTAAGAATATCATTAATAGGATTTCCTCTATCGTTTGCAACTTTATTTGGGATGGTAACTCTGATAAGCACAAATACCATTTGGCCAACCTGTCGGTCTTGACGCAGAGAAAATATAATGGAGGATGGGCCATCCTCGATCTTGAGATATTGAGATGGGCATTACTTGGGAATTTGTTTTGGCAAGCACTTAGTGTATACAATCTTTGGCATCATATCATAAAAGAAAAATAACTCCAAAATCAGTTGATGATCCATTGGATAACACATCCCCCATGAAATATCTTATATTTGGAGGAGCTTTATGAAGGTTCATCCATGGCTTCTGAGAAATTTACAGTGCTAAATTGGAAATGGAATGAAAATTGAAATTTATTTAGATCCAATTTGTGGCTTTACCGAGGATCACACCTTTCCGATGGATCTCTTGAGGAAAAATCACAATCTAGGCATATTTATATCAGTCAATTTATTATAAATGATTATTTTTACAATCCCAAATGGATCATGGATTTATACATTGGTTTATCTAGGGTCCTTACTGGTATATGGAACATCTACATTTGATATCTTGCACATGTGGGCATATTTCTCAATGATAAAGAAGATAAAGTTATTTGGAATGACAATTTGGTCATGGGTCAATTATTGGTTAAGGAGGAATACTAGTACATTTCACCACCAACACCTTCTATCTCATACAAATGGTTTATGAAAATTTGGAAGTGGCATATTCCCACCAAGATACAAGTTTTTTCTTGGCTTATTTGCAAAAAAGGGTCTTAACTTGGGACAATTTGTGTCATAAAGGACATACTGGGCTTGGATATTGTTTACTCTATATGGAGGCGATGGAGGATCTGACTCATCATTTTCTATGATGCTCCTTTGCAAAATCCATATGGACAAGTGTTTTCAAGATGCTACATATACATATGGACTGGAACTACACTTCTGTGTTAGATTGTATTCATGACTGGATTTTTGAATACAAAGCTTTCAGACCACTTCCTATCTACATTATGCGGGGTATTTGGAAAAACTACAATTCCCTTATTTTCGAGGAAAGAAAGCCTAATATCTGGCATAGGTGTGTTATCATTGTGACATATTTCAAGGATGTTAATTTTGGAGGGAATACATCAACGATGAGACATATTTCTCCTCTGCAAACCACAATATCCTTCCCTTGAGGGTTTCTCGAGGGTACAATCAAGGATGGGATTGTGGTTACAGTGCCTACATTATCATAATGACAGGAATTATGTACCATATCATCTGGAATGGCAGTAAATGGAAAAATACTTGTGCTAAATTTCTTGCACTCTAGGGCCTATTATTCTATGCATGCAGGTTTGACTTGGAACATCTGGAAGTCTTTGGTGACTCACAAGTGCTTGTGGATTGGGTTACAAATAGATTTATTTTATGCTCACTTCTCCTTTTCAACTCAATGAAAAGAATACAAAAAATCATGGAACATTCCGTAGTAATGTCTATTTCTCATACATACAGTGAATAAAATATTGTCACCAACAAGTTATCCGAAATGGTCTTTCGTTGCCTTTCGGTATGTTGCATTATAAGTACTTTGCTGATTACATCTTCCATCATAGTGGTATTTTTGCTATCCTCTTATCTTCGCACCTATTTCTGAATCTCAAAAACTGTTGGGGTTAACATCTTAGTTTTTGTCATGAGGAATGTATGGATCATTGATGAAAAGTACAGTTTTGGGTATATATATATGGGTTGGATCTAGATTTGTACACTAGATTGGGTGACTCAACAAAATATTTCTACGTATGTTTTCACATACTTTTGTTATCTTTGGAGGCTTTTATTTTTGATTAATTATTTCCACATGAAATTTTCGTCTCGCTATAGGTGGATATGTGACATATGAATTATGTAAACAGATTTTTATATTTAATATAATATTGTTGGTTGTTTATGATGGAAAAAAAAGAAACTTCGATGAAGATGTTGTAATATGTATCCTTTCAAAAAATTGTTTTGTACAACCCTACTAGGACGTGTTTGGTGGCTACTACTTAGTGGAGGGTGGTGACATAATCTAGTGGTGAAACTTGGTTAGAAGAATTGACCCATTTTAGAGCATGTGTGGAATTTTAAGAAGGAATATGTGACTTGTTGTTTAGGAAAATGGTAGGTTAGGAAAAAGACTTTAAATTTTATGGTTTATGTAACTATAGTGTTATTTTGATCATTTTAATAGAAATAAAATAAAATTGTAGAAATAGGTGGAGGTAGGGTAGGGATTTCAAATATGAAACACCCCTTAAATTCGATGGTTGATGTTTGTGTAACTATAGTATTATTTTTATCATTTCAACGAATTAACAAAAATAAAAATAAAAGGATAGAAACCCGTGGAGGTAGGGTAGGAATTTCAAATATGAAACACCCCTTAAATTTGGTGGTTGATGTTTTTGTAACTATACTACTATTTTTATCATTTCAAATAATATTTTAATCATTTTAACAAAAAAATATTTATGAATAAGAATTTTTTTTCTTACTATGTTTGATGGGAAAATCACCACATAACAGGTAATTTGCCTGTCAAATTCTATCTCAAAGTGGAGGTTCTTCAAGCATAGCAACAACCCTCTTAAAAACCATAAAACCATATTAGGATAGCAATTTTCTAAAAAAAATGACTTTTAACCCCTTTTTCTTAAGTTTTCTTTTCACCTTCATTTGAGTTAGAAAATTTGAAAAAATTTATAAATTTTCATTTTTATTCATAAATTTATTAAAATATTAAATTTATTTTTATATTAAAAAGTAAAATTTAAATCACAAAACACAATAATTTCACCACTATATAACATTAAAATCCTTATAAAAATACCAAAAAAATGCCTCATTAAACTAATTGCAACTTGCTTTTCCATGTGTATTGTGTTCAGTTTGAAGGGATTTATTATTGTGTATGGTTTGCTTCCATATCTTGGATGAATCGTTTTGATTTGCTTCAAAATTTTGAATTTCAACATTGAAATGAGTAACTAGGATGTTGCCTTGTTTACAAGACCTTCCGAGATTGCTAATTGTGGTAGTCTGGTAATGATTTAGTGCTTAGCCATCCAAATCAAAACCCGGATGAGTATAAAACTATGGATTATAAATCATAAAAAGAAACAAACTCCGATATTTAATTTTTCCCTTGTTCAGGCAGACGAAGATCGAAAAACTTGGGGGTGTCAAGAGCATGGCATGCATGTTATGCGGTGTTTATATATATTTCTAAAGCTTCTAACTAAATAAATTATATTCATTTATATTTTATGAAATTCAATTGCTTTATTTTTTGGATGATCACGGCAAGGGGTTAATATTTGTATTTACTTTGAGAGAGATTTACCTTCTAAAATGAATAAGTACGCATTCAATTTAATTGGCATAATAATGGCCATGATATGGAAAAATAAAAAACAAATCCGGTTATTAATATATTTTTCATATTTATGTCGTAAGGCATTCCCTTTTGAAAATAACTTCCCTAAAGGCTACCTGTCATTATTATGAGCCGTTAGATTATGTGTTAGATGATTAGAGGATTGTCAATTGTTCGATCTGGAAAAGGTAGTTGGGTGGTTGCAACCGTTTATTATGATGCTTGTGCACTTAAAGATGGTTATGTCCATTAAGGCCCTTCTGAAGCATTCAATTTACAAAAACATTTGATCTGTCATTAGGGTGAGGGAGGCAGATAGCATGTTTCGAATTGTCGATTTGGGATGCACAAGGAAATAGTGTTTTAGGGGCTTCAACGCTGAAGTTGGCATTCAGAGCCTTACTTCAGATGTAGAGACCACTTCGATGACTATCAACAGAATAAGTAGTAGCGTAACAAGGGGCAAGGCATGAGGAAGAGAGATATGGGCATCCTTATGTTGGTGGCCTTGACCATATTTTTCTCTTTGCAGCATGAAGGAGATTCTACTTTCAGAGAAGCATGGCTTCATCTGGATGATGATTATCCATTCAAGCATGAAGCTAAGTGGCTTCCTCCTCCACTAGTAGCAGTTCTCAATGGTGATGGTCAAAGTGAAATTCTGGTTGCAATTCATGATGCAAAAATATAGGTATTGGAGCCTCATGCAAAGGGAATGAATGAAGGATTCACTGAAGCACACCTGATTTCGGAGGTATCTTTTCTTCCATAAAGAGTTGATATTGCAGCAGGAAGACGGGTTGTATCAATGGAAACTAGTTTTGTTGATCAGGTGCATAAACAAGGAGAAATAAGAAAACAGATCCTAGTTCTAGTCATAGCACGTTGGCTGATAATGTGCTTTGACTACAACCTCAAGAAACTATGGGAGGCTAATATGCAAGACACCTTTCCACGTGGTTCTCTTCACAGAGAGATAGCAATTTCTATTAGTAACTATATATTGAAGCATGGAGATGTGGGGCTAGTAATTGTGCGGGGAAGGATGGAAATACTAAAGGTGGAGAGAAACTAAGGCACTTTTCCTATTATGCATTTTCTGGGCATTGAGGCATACAACGAAGGAAGCATAGGAGTGAGGATCTACCACACCACGTACCTAATTCATCACAGCTTATTCCACAACACAACTACAAGCTTGATGCTCATGAATTGAATGATCGACATCCTGGAGAGGTAGAATGCAGGGAGTTCCGAGAATCCATTCTAGGATTTATGCCACATCGTTGGGATAGAAGGGAGGATACTCTACTTGAGCTGGCACATTTCAGAAAGCACAAAAGGAAATCCCTGAAGAAGATGCCTGGAAAGAGATCATCATCTATAGTTCACAAACTAGAGGACAAACATGTTTTTGGGAAGGATAGAACGAAAAAAATTACCAGTGCTATTGACAAGGTAGCAGTGTCTGTTACATTTGGAAAAACGAAGAAGAAGAGTCTTTATCTACCCATAATAACAAATTATACTCAGATCTGTTGGATTCCTAATGTAATTGTAGCACATCAAAAGGAGGGAATAGAAGCTATTCATCTAGCCTCTGGGTGGTTAGTCTGTAAGCTTCATCTACAAGAGGGTGGCTGGTGGCCTGGGTGCATGCAATATAGACAACCTCTCAAATCTGGCTACAATTTCTTCAATATCTGGCTAAATTCTTCTTTTCCTTTCTACAGGTGTATCAGTCATCTATTATTAGCCTGACTGCTTCATGGGTTTTCCTCTGATCACTCCAACCCTAGTTATTGTTCACAATTAAAAAACTGAGCCTTTATTCCTATCAGAACTGTAAATCCATAGGATTTACACAACACATTATCGGCAGGCTTTTAAAATGGGACTAACGCAATACACTATCGGTGCATTTAAACATGAGAAAACTACATTTTCACACAAAATACACAACCGGTGGAGATTTTGTTCCAAAGGAACAAAATACACTATCGGCGCTTTTCAACACTGTCGCAGCTTTCAAATGGTCTTGGTGTAATTCCAAAGGAATTACACTATCGGCGCTTAATTTCCAAGACTTTGCATTAACCAAAAATAACACTATCGGCGCTTTAATAATCGACCCTTTCAACACCCTTTTTCCCGATGTAATAACCGGAAATCACTGTTGGTGATTCCACAGTTCCAAAGGCCTGGCTCCTCCCGCTTTGACTTTGCGATGCAATAAAAAACGCAAACCCAACAACTTATCCACTCCACTTTATGGCATTTCGGGTCCGAGCTATCGGAGTTCGGACTTCGGTGATTCCAATGGTCTTCCACTCCACTTGTGGTTCTGCGACGCGATATTGGTTCAGACCCGATATGGGTATGAACCAAATCTAATAAATTTTTAGGTCTGGAATTATACTCCAGCTAAGGAAATTTCGTAATTTCTCTATGTAAATAGAATTTGGCCATGGAACTCTATAAAATGATTTAAGAAGCCTGCGCTCACCAATATGAAGGGAAAACTCCCCAACAGGTCTAATATTAAGAGTTAATTGAAAAACAAAGGCTGAATCACCATTTATAAACTCAGAAAATAACAGAACCGCACTGATATATGCATAAAATACCAATTTACATGGAACCATAAAACCAGATGAACAGAGAGAGGTTTTTGCAGATGATAATGCTCCCTAGCTCTACCCTTAAGAGTCCCATTGTTTCTTATTTATAAATAATAGATAAGCCCTCTCGGTCCTTATCCATACAAAAGCATGCCTTTTACATAGAGTGATTTAAAGCCATAAAGCTACTACAACTTATCATAAAGTGACTATTACAACATGGTTTTATTCTTAATTGTATCTTTATCTTAAACTAGAAAAGCATGAAACATGCTCCTGCATCAGACTCCTGAGGACAAAATTCTTCATGGGCTCTTGTCCATGAATTCATCAACAGAACTTCCCAGTTTCTGTATCATGTCTTCTATAACCCAAGTAGCTTCAGTGGTTGGTTGGTTCTTCCATTTTACCAAATACTGGAAGTACTCTCGTCCGCTTGTTTTCTTAAACACCTTCTTGTCCATAATTCTTTCTGGCTGTAAATTCTTTTCTGTGAGTAACTATTTTACCCAATCAATCTCTTGGTTCTCTTGATTTTGTCCTGTATCATCTGCATTTTCACCTTCATACTTTTACAAGTATGAAACATTAAAAATTGGTGATATTCCAACATCAGGGGGTAGCTCAATTTCATAGGCATTTGTAGAGAATTTCCCTAATACTTTTCACAGTCCAATTTTCTTGAACTTCAATTTATTATACTTCCTCTTTGGAAACCTCTCCTTTTTGAGATGTGCTAAAACCAAATCCCCAACTTCAAAGTTCACCTCTCTTCTCCTCATATCTTCTCTGGTTTTGTACTTGATGTTGCTATCCTGCAGCTTTTGTTTCACTTGTTCATGTATTACTTGCATTTCTGAAGCAAAATCTTCACCCTCTGCACTTCTCATCTCTTCTTTTCCCAAATTTCTTAATTCAGATATTCCTCTTGGATGCATTCCATAAACAATATGGAATGGACTCTGTCATGTACTCCTATTAGGTGAGTCATTATATGCATACTCATCTTGTGCTAACACTTGATCCCATTGCTTTAGATGTTCTGCAGTAAGGCTCCTTAAAAGATTGCCTAAACTCTTGTTCACCACTTCAGTGTGTCCATCAGTTTTTGGATGATAGGCAGAACTGAAACTTATTTTAGTTCCCAGCTTCTTCCATAGTGTCCTCCAAAAATTTCCAACAAATTTGGAGTCCTTGTCTGAGACAATACTTTTGGGCAGCCCATGCAATCTTACAATCTCCTTAAAAAACAAATTAGCAATGTGAGAAGCATCACTAGTTTTATAACATGGAATAAAGTGTGCCATTTTTGAAAACTTGTCCACTACAACAAAAATTGAATCATTACCTCTTTGAGTCTTTGGTAAGCCCAAAACAAAATCCATACTTACCATATCCCAAGGCCTATCTAGAATTGGTAATGCAATATATAAACCTGTGTTTTGGCTTCTTCCCTTTGCATGTTGACAGATTTTGCAAGTTCTCACATACTTATCCACTTCACATTTCATTTTCGGCCAAAAATAAAATTTGTTTAGCTGTTCATAAGTCTTTTCTATGCCAAAATGTCCTGCAAGTCCTCCACTATGTTTTTCTTTGATTAAATTCTCCCTCATTGAACAGTTTGGTATGCACATCTGATTTTTCTTAAACAAAAATCCATCCTGTAAGAAGTAATCCAACCATTTACTCCTATCCATCAAAACATGATTTTTACAAGCCTCAAATGCCTCTTTAAAATTTGAATTGGACTCATATAATTCCTTAAGAAAATCAAAACCCAACACTTGGATTTGACTCTCTTGAAGCAATACATTTCTCCTACTTAAGGCATCTGCAACTTTATTTGATTGGCCATTTATATGTTTCAAAACAAAATGGAAACCTTGAAGATATTCCACCCATTTGGCATGTTTTTGGCTGAGCTTTGGCTGCTGCATTATAAACTGTAGTGCATGGTTATTTGAATAAAGGATGAATTCCTTTGACATTAGATAATGCCTCCATTTCTTCAATGACTGCACAACTACGTAGAACTCCTTATCATAAGAAGAATACTTCTTTTTGGAATCATTTATCTTTTCACTAAAATAAGCTATTGGTTGGTCTTCCTGACTTAAAACACCTCCAATTGCTTCTCCGTTGGCATCACACTTCACTTGAAAAGGTTTGTTAAAATCAGGCAGAACCAAAATAGGCTTTTCAGTGATTTTTTTCTTTAACAGCTGAAAATTCTTTTCTGCTTCAGCAGTCCATCTAAATGGTTGTTTGTCCTTCTTTATGGTCTCAATAATACGTGCATTGTTCTTACTAAAATTCCTAATGAATTTTTTATAAAATCTAGCAAGACCATGAAAACTCCTTACCTCAAAAACACTCTTGGGTGAAGGCCATTCCATGATTGCCTTGATCTTCTCCGAATCCATCTTCAGCCCTTCAGCAGAAATAACAAAACCCAAGTACACTAGTTCTTCTTTCATGAATGAACACTTATTCAAATTCAGCAATAATTTCTCCTACTACAGCCTTTGTAAGACATAATTCAAATGCCTCATATGCTCCTCCTTAGACCTGCTATAAACTAATATATCGTCCAGATATACTATTACAAATTTACTAATGAAATCCTTAAAAACTTCATTCATGAGTCTCATAAATGTACTTGGTGCATTTGACAACCCAAAAGGCATTACTCTCCACTCATATAATCCCTCATTTGTCTTAAAAGCGGTTTTCCACTCATCCCCTTCTCTTATCCTTATTTGATGATACCCACTTTTAAGATCTAGTTTTGAAAAATACTTTGCTCCACTCAAGCAATCAATTAAATCTTCAATTCTAGGTAATGGAAATATGTACTTGATTGTGATTTTATTGATGGCTCTCGAATCTATACACATTCTCCAACCTCCATATTTCTTTGGACTCAGCACTGTTGGTACTGTGCAAGGACCCAAGCTCTCTCTGATTAGCCCTTTGTCAAGCAATTCTTGCACCTGCTTTCTAACTTCTTCATTTTTTGTAGGAGTCATTCTATAAGCTACTTTGTTAGGTAGACTTGCTCCAGGTATCAAATCTATATGATGGCTGATTCTTCTAATGGGTGGTAATTCATTAGGCAAATCATCAACAATAATATCACAATATTTCTCCAACATTTCTTGTACATCAATGGATAAATCAGAAACTTTAGTAGAAGTCATTATTACCTTGGTCTTGCAAATTACAGCAAATTTACCTCATTTTTTTCAATCTGCTTCAAGTATTCCTTTCCTCCAAGTAACATAGTTTTTGGATCAATCTTCTTTCCTGGTACATCTTCTTCTTGCAGAGGCAGCAATGTATGATTGACACCATCCTTTCCAAACTTGTAGGTGTTTCTTTTTCCATCATGCATGGCTCCTCTGTCATATTGCCAAGGTCTTCCAAGCAATATGTGACACACATCCATTGGCATCACATCACAAACAATTTTATCTTTGTACTTGCCCACCTGAAATTCCACTTCACACTATTCATTTACTAACAGTTGATGTCCCTTTTGCAACCATGACACCTTGTAAGTTGTTGGATGTTTCATTGTGTTCAGCTTCAATTTCTCAACCACTTTTGTAGAGACCAAATTATCAGTGTTGCCACTATCAATGATCATCTGGAAACATTTCCCTTTAACTTTACACACTGTCCTGAATAAAGTCTTTATTTGTGATGGTTCAACTATCTCCTTTGGTGGCTTGAGCAAAACTTTATTAACTACCAAATATTCTCCTCTCTCTGGTATACTTTCTTCTTTTGTCACTATTGTTGTTGGTGCTTCTCCCTCAACTGGAACAATAATTGCATTCCGCTGCCCTGTTCCTGCATTCTCTGGGCACTCAAAAGCTCTGTGTCCCATCTTGTTACATATGTAACATCTTACTTCTCTTCCTCTTCCTCTACCTCCTTTTCCTCTAGAAAAACTCCCTTTGCCTCTTGCATCACCTCCTGTGGGTGAATGCTGGGTTAAGCTGCTACTAGCTCCATCTTTAGGTGCTATAGATCTCCCTCTACCACCTTGACTTCCCCTTCCTTAGAAAGTACCTCTCCCTTTCGCAAACTGCTTCCTCATGAGTTTTTCTTCACCTTTTAGTGCTATCTAATAAGCTTCCTCTACTATTTTAGGAGACAGTAGACTTATCTCATCTTGAATGTCCATCTTGAGACCATTAATATATCTACCCATCTTCTCATCTGTATCCTGTGCTTCTCCAGCTCTTATGCTTACCTTGTAGAATTCCTTTGTGTATTCTTTCACTGTCATAGACCTTTGTCCAAGATTCTGCATCTGTCTGAAGAAGGTTTGCTGATAATTACTTGGCAAATACTTACCTCTTATTTTTTCTACCATCCTACTCCAATTCTTGATTAGTTGCTTGCCAAGTCTCTTCCTTTCTGCCTACACACCATCCCACCAAAGTGCTACATGGACTTTTAACTTGCTGACAGCAAACTTGAATTTCTTCTCATCTTCTATTTCTTCATAGTTGAAGAATTTCTCCATGCCATTAATGCAGTCTATTAATTCTTCTGGATTCAATCCTCCTTCATATATTGGAACCTCAGTCTTTGGTCTAGCTATGGATCTCAACACTGACTGAAAGAACCTCATCTTAGGAGTAACTGCTACAACCTCCTCCTCTACAGCTTCAATCTCAAGTTCACTGAAATCTCCATCATCTCTATTTCTGCCTGTTGTTAATGCATCCAATCTAGCTTGCATATGTTGCACAGCTTCCATTACCTTAGCATTTGCAACAGGCCATCCTCTTCCACCATGTCCTCGTCCTCTTCCAACTCTAAAGGCCATAGTAACTTTCCTTCTCCTACTACTGAGATTCAATCCAATGTCAACTGGATGCTTTGATACCACTAATGGTGGCCTAGGTGCAGGCAATATAGACAACCTCTCAAATCTGGCTACAATTTCTTCAATATCTGGCTGAATTCTTCTTTCTCTTTCTACAGGTGTATCAGTCATCTATTATTAGCCTGACTGCTTCATGGGTTTTCCTCTGATCACCCCAACCCTGGTTATTGTTCACAATTAACAAACTGAGCCTCTGTTCCTATCGGAACTGTAAATCCATAGGATTTACACAACACACTATTGGTGGGATTTTAAAATGGGATTAATGCAATACACTATCAGTGTGTTTAAACATGAGAAAACTACATTTTCACGCAAAATACACAACCAGTGGAGATTTCGTTCCAAAGGAACAAAATACACTATCGGCGCTTTTCAACACTATCGCGGCTTTCAAATGGTCTTGGTGTAATTCCAAAGGAATTACACTATCGGCGCTTAATTTCCAAGACTTTGCATTAACCGAAAATAACACTATCGGTGCTTTAATAATCGGCCCTTTCAACACCCTTTCTCCCAATGCAATAATCGGCAATCGCTATCGGTGATTCCACAGTTCCAAAGGCCTGGCTCCTCCCGCTCCGACTTTGCGATGCGATAACAAACGCAGACCCGACAACTTATCCACTCCACTTTATGGCATTTCAGGTCTGAGCTATTGGAGTTCGGACTTCGGTGATTCCAATGGTCTTCCACTCCACTTGTGGTTCTGTGACGCGATATTGGTTTGGACCCGATACGGGTATGAACCAAATCTAATAAATTTTCAGGTCTAGAATTATGCTCCGGCTAAGGAAATTTCACGATTTCTCTGTGTAAACAGAGTTTGGCCACGGAACTCTATAAAATGATTTAAGAAGCCTGCGCTTGCTAATATGAAGGGAAAACTCCCCAATAGGTCTAATATTAAGAGTTAATTGAAAAACAAAGGCTGAATCACCATTTATAAACTCAGAAAATAACAGAACTGCACTGATATATGCATAAAATACCAATTTACATGGAACCATAAAACCAAATGAACAGAGAGAGGTTTTTGCAAATGATAATGCTTCCAGGATCTACCCTGAGAGTCCCATTGTTTCTTATTTATAAATAATAGATAAGCCCTCTCGGTCCTTATCCATACAAAATCATGCCTTTTACATAGAGTGATTTAAAGCCATAAAGCTACTACAGCTTATCATAAAACCAAATATTACAGCATGGTTTTATTCTTAATTCTTTCTTTATCTTAAACTAGAAAAGCATGAAACATGCTCCTACATCAGTGGCCTCCATGCTGATATAAATGGAGATGGAGTGCTAGAACATGTCTAAGTTGTTGGAGGAAGTGGTACTGAACAGATTGTAGCAACTGGAACAATGGAAGTACTGAAACCTTGTTGGTTTGTAGCTACTTCTAGATTTTCAGTGCGATAACAACTTTTTAATGCCTCTATCTGCAAGCATGACCCATTTAGTGTATCGTGAGCTTTTGGTCACACTTTTGATTCTGATCCTCTAAATGTAGCAACTCCTATCTTGATTCCCAGGAATGATGGACACAAGCATTTGAAAGCAAGCAATGGTGATGTAATATTCCTTACAAGCCAAGGAGGGGTTACTTCTTATTTTCCAGGCATTCATGGCCAAGGTGCAATCCGAAGATGGTAACTACAAATTGCTGCTACCTGGTCAAATTTCCATTCACCTATGGGTATTGTTGAATAAAAGGTTATCCCCACTTTAGAACCTTTTCAACTCCATGTTCATGGAACCCATAAAGCGATTATGGTTGCAGGGAAACAAGAGGTAGTTATTCTTTCCCCAAATGGTAGTCATCTCACGTCAATCTTCTTGCCATCTCCACCTACCCACCCCATAATATATGGTGATTTTTTAAATGATGGCTTGAATGAACTGATTCTAGTAACTTCTCATGGAATTTATGGATTTGTGCAAACCCAACAACCTGGCACCCTCTTCTTCAGTTCCCTAATTGGTTGTTTGATAGTTGTCATGGTTGTTATACTCATATCTCAACATTTAAACTCCACAAACTCAAAACCAAGGTCCTTTGAAAGAAAGAGCATTGAACCAAGGTAATGTGTGTACTCTGAGCATATTTTAGATGAAGCAGAATCCTTTTGTTCTTTGATATAAAACAAAAAACCCTTATTATGGTTACACATGTAACATGTCGAGTGATACATGCATTTATGAGCGAGGATTATTGCAAAAAAGAAATGATCATGTGTAAGTTGTTAGTGGTGGAAGTTCAGTGACTCTTTAAAATGTTGTAATTGTGTTGTAACAGTTTCCAATTTGGATAAGTACAAAATATATGAAGTGCAAAAAAAAAATGGTATGAATACTCTTCTCCCAATTCACATCGTGAAAGTAGTGCAATTAACTTTCATCTTTCATTCACCATGTCATGAATGTGCTATAGTTCCAGGTTTACTTCACTAATCTCCCATCAAATGATTTTAATACCATTGTTTCAGATGTTCCCTCAACTCAAAGGCACAAATGGAGTAACAATAGCACTGCACCATGAAGATAAGCCTACGGTGACTGGATTTTAGCATTCACAATCTTGCGAGAAGAAATGGTATTCAATACTACTCGAACATGGAGGCTATTATTTGTTCACTTTTTCCAGATGAAAAGCAAGTGTTTGATACCACTTGATTGTCATGGAAGGATGATGGATGCCAATATTTGTTCACCTTTTGCACAAGAAAACAAGTACTCAGTACTTGTTTTTAAAAATTGATCAGTACTCAATACAAGAGAATTGTTGGTGAATCAGATTTGAATCTCTCAAACAAATACTGAAGACAATGATGGAAATCAATGCTCAGGTTTTATCTGCATAGACCATTTGTCTAACTTTTCATGTTACGAGGTTTACTTGGAATCCCTACCAAAGGTAGTTATATATCTCTTAAGTTTTAGTTACAAGATATGGAGTCACGATGAATCGACCATTTAAATGGTTTATGAATAATTATGTAATCTTCCACTTGTGTTTTGGCAGAAATTTTAGCCTTGGAGACACAATTTATGGTATGCAAGACACTACCTATTTTAATGTATAAAAATTAATTTAAAGTAAAAAACTACAAGAAATAAGATGCAATTTTAGCATTCACAACCCTGTGAGAAGAATCAGTATTCAATACTACTCGATCATGGAGGCCATTATTTGTTCACTTTTTCCAAATGAAAAACAAGTGTTCGATACCACTAGATTGTCAAGGAAGGATCATGGATGCCAATATTTGTTCACTTTTCCTACAAGAGAAAAAAAGTACTCAGAAAATATATTAATACTTAGTACAAGAATTTTTTTCTTGAATTAGGCTTCTTCTTTCCTAACCATCTTATTTAGAGTATTTATCTATGTTCCTTTTTAGTGCAATGAATTATCGAATTTAAGCAAGGTCTCTAGCTGTGGGTCTAACTATATGATTCCTTTGCCAGTCATTTTCATTATAAGCAGCAATATATGACTCAATGGAAAAGATAAGATAATGAGTCTAGGTGGAGGCATTTGGGGTACAGGTAAAGGAATTGATTGAAGGTTAAGGTTAATGGTAACCACTTATATCCAAGACCATTTGTTGAAATGATGATGATCCTTGAAATTTGTGTCTTTATTGTTGTCTTGAGAAAGCATAAATATTTTGGTCTTTTAATTTCTTGTTGGCAAACAAGAATGTACATTCCAGGTGTCAATGAATGATCAATGAACAAGAGAGAGTTCACTCTCTTGGTGGATAATTTTGTTGATTTCACAATGAAATGGTTTTGATTGCATTGCATGCAGAATGAAAATGATGGCTTGTATTTGGTATTTGTTTTTGGATGATGAGTTATGTCACTGGTTGTGTCCTTGTAGGAAAATCTGGAGTTAGATGAAAATTATGTTCGTGTTTGTATCTCAGTATAGATAAGATATAGTCAACTGTTGCTTAGTGTTGATGATGTAACAAGAAGTCTCTACCTTGAACTGTTATCTAGTCAATTGTGGTGTCTGACAAGAGCACTCAGTGATGATTACCTTGGACAAAGATATAATTGGGTTAATTGGCATGGCTTGGAATCTAAAATGGATATTTCATATGTTTCCATCATAATAGGAAGGCAAGACTAACCATGGCTTGCAAGTCCAGGGGACAGCCTTGTGTATCAAACATGTCCTTGGCACTAAATAATTGTGGAGCTCTAAAGAAATATATGAGGTGTAAAGGAGCATGCAAATCTAACATAGGGTCAGATCAACCATTAGAAGTGATTGATAATTCCCCAAGATATATGATATTGTGGGCATGGATATTTCCATACCGAATGGCATCCCTATTAGTGTATGCAATTATTTTTATGTGGGATTTTGTTTAGTGTCCTCGGGAATGCATGCATAACAAAAATTAGTATATTTTGTATTTTGATCATTCCCTCCTCTTCACCCTTCATCCATTAGGTCAATTTTTTCATATTGTCAGACAAGCATTAGTGACATGCTCTATGTTGTATAATACTTTGGAATATGAGAAAAGTTGTCTAGAAAAGATCTCGATCCTTGTGGTTTAAGCATCAGTAATGGTAAATCTATTTTAGTAGGAAAAAATTATTTTTCTAACATTGCTTCCTTTTTTTGAATTCCTTTGAAGGTGTGGTCCATGTAAGATTATTTCTCCCAAACTACAAGAACTATCAGAGAAATACATTGATACTGTGTTCCTGAAGCTTGACTGCAACCAGGAGAAAAACGTATGTTGATTTTCTTGACGTACTTCATGACTTAAGTTCATCATCTCACTTCTTCTATGACACCGTATTTATCTATCAAATATTTATTACACTCCTATTCACTTGTCTCTTTAATGGATAAAGTGGCATTGCCTGAACACTCTGTTTTTCCTCATGCTTTTTCTCAAATCCATATTTCAATTGCTTGTTAAATATTTCCTTTGTTTGTGATATCTAACATATCTTAAACTAATTCTTTTGATTGATGTTTTTGGTTACAACCTTTGGCAAAGGAGCTGGGACTGAAGGTTGTGCCCACCTTCAATACTTTGAAGGGTAAAAAGATTGTTAAAGAAGTGACAGGAGAAAAATTAAATGATCTGGTACAAGCTATTGAGACTGTAAAATCAAATCCATAGATTTACAAATTGGTTGGCCTCCTTCATTTTTAGATTTTGTAAATTGATATCCTATCAATAAAGTGTTTTGTGTTTGAACATGAAATGGTACTATTTCTCAAATTGGGATGGCATGTTTCCCTGTTCTTGGTCATCTTATGAGCATGCATTTTGTAATTACTGTTTGTACCCTACGAATATGAGAGTAAAGATAAAATATAATACCCTTTCTATATTTTCAATCAATGGGTCTTTCTCTATGCTACACAAATCCCATTTTTAGCGACAATATTATCTATTTATAAAGAATCTACTATGCATTCTGGATTACTCAAATATATGGAATGAATGAATGAATTATTTTAACATTCTTCAGAGTCCAGAATATTGATATGTTATACATTCTGGATTAATTAAATACATGGAATAATGAATGAATTAATTTTAACATTCTTCAGAGTCTAGACCAGTTGGACATTTAGATGAGGAGGTCAGTTTTCCAGTCCAGATTTTGAGGAAAATGGCCCTAGATGGATTGCTTCCTTCTTGGCCAGCAGGGTATGTTTGGGTAGCATCATAATGCACTACTTTCTTTCCTAGGTAGTTAGCTCTCGGCATGATATTTTTGGATAGTGTCCCTGGTCATGCTCTCTATTCAGAACATGATAGTGTCCATGTGTACGTAAAACTTTTTTGGTTGCAACATTCTAAACTGCATGTTTGCTTCTGCAACAAAGAATGTTTGAGTCTGCATCTGCAAGGTTTTTTTTAGAAGGAAGGTTTTTGAATGGCAGACAACTTGAGGACTATGAGGATTCTACCATGAAGAGGAGCAACCTAAGAAGACATGAAGAACCATGAATTGGAATAATTGAAGAGAAAAGTTTAAGAGCTAGACACTAGAGGAGCTAGAGATGTTGAACAAAATTCAAGACGCAAATAGGGTTTATTTTGTTGTAACTAAGCTAAACATACAGTAGAGAGATGACAAGAAAATATAATGGTAAGATGGAGAAGATCTTATATGTTTATTACCAATACAATTACATCTACAGGAGCATGAAGGTTGTTAAAATTGTGATATATATCTATTAACTTCTTTATTATATAGATTGGATATTGATTAAATATAGCTTATTTTAGCAACTTGAACTCTTTTATAGAAGAGGCTTAATGTGTGGTGCTATAAAAAACCAATTTCTTTATCCAAACATTTATCCAAACCTAAATTTATTTTTTAAATAGAATCATTTATATTTATAATTTAGATATTCAATTAAATTGCATAAGATATCAGAGCTTGTTTCTTCATGCTACTCTTTCTTATGCTACTGCCTTATGACGCTTCCATTGCAACATGTGGTGCAATTTGTAGTTTTAACATAAATGGATCTTATTATTATTAAGAGATTTTGGGATTTTAAAAACTCACTGCTCTAAAGGAGGATTTTGAAAAAATATATGGAACTTTCATTTTTTCTAACTTATTATTATGGTGAAGTATGATATGTCAATAATGAAAAAATATACATAGAGGCAAAGAGCGAATGGGTAAAAATTTAGACAGAGGGAGAGAGAATGGGCAAATGCTTGGGGCAATGTATGTTCTTTTCATTATTAAATAGATTTCTATGGACAAGAAAATTTCCAGAATCACCTAAATTAACTGTCTCTTAAGATATCTTGGATTTGCACGAAGACTAACAAATATGTTTTTCTAAAAATTACTTGGACTAATTATTTTTAACACTCCCCCCAAATATAAACAATTACATTCGTCAACACTAACAATGCCTAAGTGTTGTCTCTCAAACTCAAAAACAATTATTCCCAATGATTTGGTGAAGATATCTATTGGTTGATCTATATATTTACAAAATTGAAGAGATATATCACCATTGTTGGAAAACTCTTGAATAAAGTGATAGTGTGTGTCAGTGTCCTTTCTTTTCTTATTAACTACATGGTTCTTTGACAATGAAATCCCTAAACTACTGCCACAAAAGATAATAGTTGGTTCCTTCTCAGGATGTGAAAGATATTTCAAAACTACTCATATATGTATTGCATGGCATGTTCTTGCAGTAGCTGTTATATATTCTATTTCTATAAAATATATTGATGTAATTAGTTGTTTCTTAGAAGTCCATGAAATCAAAGTTCTACCCAAATGGTAGGCAAATCCTCAAGCGCTTTTCCTATCATCAATAATAGTATCAAAATCATTGTCTGTGTATCTTGTAAGTATGTTTCCTTTAGAAGTTGTATACAATAATCCACAATTAGTTGCACCTACAATATATCTCAAAATTAATTTTCTAACTTTTGAGTGAGATTCCTTACGAGACTCCATGAATCTGTAAATGTACCTAATTTCACAATACTTGCTAAGGTTTTGCAAATGGGGTAGCAAGCTAATTGGCTTGACTGTGGGGAAAACTCCACAATTAAGCGTGCTTGAGCCAGAGGATATCTGAAATGGGTGACCTCTCGAGAAGTCCTGGTTACTGGGTGCAAGCCCCAAAAGCGTTGATTGACGCTATGTGATTCATTTCACTAGTTTCAATCCCACTTCTTCACCCCTGTGAGCATCACCCGATGCAATGAGTTCTAAGTGGACTATTCAAAAATCATGAGAAATTAGTCAATTACGACTACCTCTCATGGAAATGGTCATAGATGAATGACTTTCTTAACGCAGTTGAATTCCAAAAAAAACAATATCTAATATAATCCACTACAAAAGACCCTCAATACTTAAATACATAAGAGTGAAGGGAGCTCTACTTGAATGGTTCATGAGGCACAATACTTGCTAAGCTTTTGCAAATTGGGTAGCAAGCTAAGTGGGCTTGATTGTGGAGGAAACTCCATAGTTAAGCGTGCTTGAGCTAGAGGCGATCTAGGATGGGTGACCTCTTGAGAAGTCCTAGTTATCAGGTGCAAGCCCCGGAAGTGATGATTGATGCTATGTGATTCATTTCAATAGTTTCAATCCCACTTCTTCACCCCTGTGAACATCACCCAATGCAATGAGTGCTAAGTGGACTATTAAAAAATCATGAGAAATTAATCAGTTACGACTACCTCTCATGGAAATGGTCATAGATGAATGACTTTCTTAATGCAGTTGAATCCCAAAAAAATGATATCTAATATAATGCATTGCGAAATACCCTCAATACTTAAATGCATACATACCATCAGGTCTATTTGCAGTAAGGTACATGAGGCTTCCTACAAACCTCTTATACAATGTTGAATCCATAACTAATCCATCATCATGTTTGCTTATTTTTTTTCCTTTTGCAATAGGTGTCTCTATTGGTTTACATTTGTACATTTTGAACCTCTTTAAGATCTCTATAGAATGTTTTGTTCACATATGAAGCTTCCTTGAGTAAATGGCTTGAATTCAATTCCCAAAAGCCACCTCATGATACCAAGGTATTTCATCTCAAAATTTTCTTTCATAGTAGCTTTAATTTCATTTAACATCAAGTTTCGTGTATATATTATATTATCAAGATGAATTTAAAGTATAATGATTTTACATTGATCTGATTTGGTATAGAGGGATGGCATATTACTACTCCTGTTGAACCCACTACTAAGAAAATATGAGTCAATCCAGCTATACCAAGCTCTTAATGCTTGCTTCAAGCCATACCAAGATCTTTTGAACTAGTACACATTGTACTCCTCTCCTTTTACTTCAAATTTTGGTCACTAATCAGCATACACCTTCTCTTCAAGTATTCCATTCAAGAAGGTTGACTTCAAGTCCATCTAATAAAATGACCATAGATTCTACACTAAAATGGCTAACACTCTTTGAATATTATCCAACATTGCATATGGAACACAGATTTCACCATAGTCAATACTTTGTTGTTGAGCAAATCCTTTTGCAACCAACCTTGCCTTATATTTCTGTACTTTGCCTCTCTCATCTAATTTTGTCTTGTGCACCCACTTAACATGAATGTTGTTTTTACAAGGGGGGAATCAACAAGATCCCATGATTCATTCCTTTCAATAGCTTCAGTTTCTTCATTCATGGCTTCTACCTAATTCTCTTCTTTCATTGCTTCTTCAAAATAGGTAGGATGATAGTATAATAAGAAAGAAAAAAAATCTCGTTGATCAATTTCAACGCACTGCTCATATATTTCCCTTAAGCTCTTTATTCAGTGATTTCTCACAAAATATTCTGACTCAATGCTAGAAGAAGGATTATTTCTTTGATTTCTCATTGAATTTGTTCACACTTTGGTGGAAGTAGGACTATGTGCTTATCTTTGCACTTGCAACCTTGGAAAACTTGCTCGAGGGACTTGTTTCTGAATGGAGACTTTTGTGAGAAGAGTTATTCTAAAATATTTCTTTTGAATCCATCACATCACTTGTTGTCTTGACTTTTCCACTAGTTCAAATATTAGAATGAATGGATATCACCTATTTATTTCTTCATTGTCTTTATCACTCCATGTTTTATCCTTAAATAATTTTACATTTGTGCTCACCAAAACACTCTTATTGAGTGAATTATATAACTTATAGGTTTTGGAGTGATCACTGTATCCAATGAAAATGCCTTTTTGACTTCTATTGTGAAGTTTTCTTCTTAGCTCTTTTAGAATATGCAGAGAAGAAATACAACCAAAAAATATCAAATGGTAAACATTTGAATTTCGACCACTCCATGCTTATTGATGCACTTTTCATTTCATCTTGTGTGTTGGAAACATGTTCAATATGTAGACTAAACAAGTAACAACTTCATTCCAAAATAATTAGGCAAATTTCTACTTCTAAGCATATTGCTTGCAATTTTTATAATGGTCTAATTCTTTCATTAAACATTTGCATTATGTTGTGGATTATATGTGCTGGTGAAATATATTTTAATTCTATATTGTATGCAAAACTTTTCCAACTCGTTTGAATCATACTCTCCTCCTACATCTAATCTAAGAACATCGACAAAATTTCGACTTTAATTTTCTACAACAACTTTAAAATCTTTGAACATTGAAAATGTATCTGATTTGTTCTTGAGACAATACACCCAAACTTTCTTGCGAAAATCATCGTTTAATGTCTGAAAATAAAATCTTGGACACTAATAGATTGAGTTTACGTGGATCCACGTAGATGTGTGTGGACAAGTTCTAGATGTTCCTTGGCTCTCTAGGAGGCTTTTGGAAAGTTATCTCTTTGATGCTTCCCAAGAATACAACTTTCACAAGTGTTTCTTTTCTCATTCAATATGGGAAATACCTTAACTATTGAATATTTATGTAATAGATTAAGACCTCTAAAAGGTAGGTGATCATATCTAAGTTGCCATAACTAGGTCTCATCTATTTTTGAGACATTTTGTGGATATTACTGTGACCTATTTAAACTTCTTAAACTCAATGGGAACATTATATTCTTAGTCATTTGGACCTTTCCAACAAGTCTTCTATTACGTGACATATCTATTATTGTGCACATGTAGTCTTTAAATATGGGATCATAACAATGTTCACTCAATGTAACCACCTCCTTCCACATTTACCCACTTTCACTGGTTTGCATGTGGTAAATAGGAGCTGAGGGTCACTATGATGATACTCAAACTTATATATTACCTTAAGGAAATGGATTCGACAACTTAAGACCTTACTAAGTTCCCTCTGGTGTTACAGGAACTACGGGAGCTACCCAACCACTCGAGGTGTCCAACCCCTAAGCTAACTCTATTTTTTACTGACTTGGGTTGTCAATAGCTCCCTTGACAAGGCCGCAAAGTGACAGTAAGAATATAGTCTCTCCAATAGTCCTACTTCCCAATGACTATGGATTTTTCCAGTCACTTCTATGTCGGTGACCCTGAAATATGAGCCATCTTTTCAGGGCTAGGACTCAGGCCTCTACCTAGAACTCAATGAAATTTATAGAAATGATGAATAACAAAGAAACAAAGCTTCTAAACTAAGAACTTCAACTAGGACTTGACCTGACTCCTCCCGACCAGAACATAATTTATTCAAACACGCAGTAAACATGCAACCTACAGGTCATGAATGCATATCTGAACATAGGGATCTAAAACTTATCTTAGGCTTACCAAGAAGGATAAATTCCTTCTCACAATAGTTGTCATAACACCAATTAAGTCATGCATTCATTAACCATAAATTTATTAACTAAAATGTGATAAGAACCATAATTAGATCTGTCATATAACTATACTTGTAACCAACATATAACCAACTAGATAACAATGATAGAACAACCATTAAAGCCACATAATACAAGTAAAATTACTCATGAAAGACAAGAGAAACATAGCGCTTATTAACCATATGCAAAATCCAACCAAGTCAAGTACTTCCATGTACCACTCAACCATATATTGGCTTAAAAAAATCTTTCTTTTAGCCAAGCATGAATGTTCGATATTATGGGATAAACCAATCCATAAACAACCAAGGGAATCCAGAGGTTAAACAACCTCCACCCTCATCATACCATGATCTCACCTATACCAGTCTCGAGATCACAAAACCAAACTGAGCTTGGATTCCTCATAATTCCTTCACCATCCCTTGAAGAATTTTCCTGTCTCCACCCACCTGTTGAGGGCATCCCAAAGAAAACCATCTCTACCACCAACCCTTGGGATTTTCTAGAGACCACCTCACCTGTATCCAAAACCTTTCAGTAATCCAAATCTCAATAAAGAAAGAATCCCATCATACCATGGTTATGCGGAAATGGAAAAGAAAGGTTAAAGCAACTATCAAAACTTGACAAAACCATGTCAATGACAACAAATGAACCAAAAACACATTCATATATCATGCATGCCAAAACCATCTAGTAAAACATACATGCAATCTGTTACTTGCAAGTATCCCCACTGAAGCTTCTTGATCAAGCAATTCCTTGCTTGATCCTCAATTTCATTTGCTTTCCTTGTCCTTCCTTTGCTTTTCTTGTGCTTCCTTTGCTTGCTTTCTTTCCTTCTCCTCTCTGAGACTAATTCCAAAAGAAAATTGACAAAACTCCCCAAACTAATGCTTCAATGTCTTTTTATTATTTATGCCTCTATTTTTTTCATTTTCATTAATTTTCCTTCAATTTCCTCCTCACATGCAACATATGACCTTTCATCTCCCTTTTCTCCTGTTTTCCTTTATTTTCATAAATAAAATACTAATAATTCTTTTTTACCTTTTCAAATCCTTTTCCATTGCCTTTTCCCATTTCCCCTTAGCCATAATACACAACAATTGATGCCCACTAGGATGGTTTTCCCAGCATTCAACTTGGAATATGTGTCCCATGACCTTGCTCTTATTTTGAATTTATTAAATTTATTACACGAACTTTTAACTCAGGACTATTATAAATTTATCCCCCTTAGGGGAACACCATTCCCAGTGTACAGTGACACCTATTACCAGGAAGACCGTTGAAAATCAAAACATACTGCCCATGAGGCTTTATAACCAAGCTTGTTACAGTATTTACAATGAAAAACCTACTCAAAAGCAAAACCATTATGACAAACATGATAACCTGACATCCATACTGCTTATTGGAGATTTATAACACAAACTTATTGTGGTATTTACAATAGAAACCATACATAAATATGTACAAATACAAAAAACGTCTTTTCCTTCACTAGAAAAAAGTGAAGGATACATAGCCCACATCTGATCATACATCTCCCATGTAGCTTCATCGGGACCAAATTCCTTCAACTACATTTTAACCTGCTCAATTAATTTATTATGGAGCATGAGTTTTTTTTCACTGCAATTTGCATTGAGGTTTTGACTAGAATTCTCCTTCTAGTTCCACCTACAATATAGACCAACCAATAGAATGATCAACATCCTTTACATATCTCTTAAGAAATGAAACATGGAAAACATTATGGACTTTCACTATTGAAGGCAATGCAAGTTTGTAGGCCACTAGTCCAATCCTCTAAAGGATCTCGAAAGGCTCACAATACCGTGGTGCCAACTTGGCACATGATCCAATCCTCAAGGAGCTCTTCTTGGGCTTGATTTGCAAATACACATGTTCCCCGACCTGAAAATCTTTAAATTTCCTATGCTGGTCTACATAACACTTTTGACGGTCATGTGCTTCATTTAGATTCTTCTTTATAACTTGCATTTCCAGTTCCATTTCTGCCAACATATCCAGTCCAATAAGCACCCTATTCACTGGATCACTTCAACCGATGGGAGTATTACAACTACGCCCATACAGTGGCTCAAAAAATCCCATTCTCAGTGATTCTTGATAACCATTGTTGTAGGAAAATTTGACCAATGGAAGGTACTCCTCCCATCTCCTCTGTTGATGCATGACATGCATCCTCAGCATATCCTCCATAATCTTGTTGACCCTCTCTTTCTATCCATATTTCTATAGATGATAAGTTGTACTAAAGTCCAACTCTGTCCCCAAATCAAAAAATAACTCCTTAAACTTGGAAGTGAACTTAGAATCCTTGTCTGCAACAATCTTCTTCAGAACACCATGCAACCTCACTATCTCCCTAATGAAGACTTGCACCACCTCACTAGCTGAATAAGTAGTCTTCACTAGAATGAAGTGAGCCACCTTGCTCAACCTATTGCCCAAAACCATGATAGAATCATGTTGCCTTAATCTCCTCAGAAGACCTGTAATGAAATCTATAGAAATGACCTCCCATTTCCGTTTTGGAATCGGAATAGGCTAAAGAAAACCACTTAGATGCTAACACTTTGCTTTCGCCTATTGATAATCCAAACATCTAGCCACAAACTCTGCCACCTCCTTCTTTAGATTAGGCCAATAAGAGAACTTCCCTGATATTTTCAATGTCTTCAAATATCTTGGGTGATTTGAATTTGGCTTGACATGAAACTCCCTCAAGATAAGCTTCTTGAGGCCACTGTCATGTGACAAATAGATGCTCTCTTTGAATCTCACCAAACCAACTATCGTGAGATGATAGTCCACATATTGATCACCTATACCCTATTGTAACATGTCCCTAAGCTCCCTGTAGCTATCATACTATTGTCCTACCTGGAATATCTGATCCTGTAAATTTTTCCCACACAAGCTCACAACTGTAATGTGGTTCATCTGCACTCTCTTACTGAGAGCATATGCAACCTTGTTCTCCTTACCCTTAATGTATTTAATCTCGAAATAAAACTCACTAATCGTGCCCAACCATCAAGATTTCCTGGAATTGAGATTTGGTTGGTCAAACAAATATCTCAACACACTATGATCGCTCATCAATAAAAACCTCCTACCAAGAAGATAATGCCTCCACATCTTCAAGGCATGAATAATAGCTACCAACTGAAGATCATGTTTCACATAGTTTTTCTTGTGCTCATTTAGTTTCTTGGACGCATAGCACAACACATGTCCATCCTACAATCAGACTCCACAGAGTCCTCTATTGCAGACACCTCTACACACCACAATCTGTTTATCTGGATCTACAATCTTAAGAGCTGAAGCATTTGTCAACAACTTCTTCAATTGCTCAAAAATGCCTACATATTCTTCTGTCCATTTAAATTTCTTACCTTTTTTTTTGCAATGATGTAATAGGAGATGCAATGTGTGAGAAGTTCCTGATGAACCTCCTATAGTAACTTGCTAAGCCCATGAATGATCTGACCTCATCAACATCCCTAGGAGATGCCCACTTCTAAAAGAAGTTTCACTTGCTAAGCTAAGCATACAACTAATGCTCTCTTACCAACCTCGACATTGCTGCTAAGTGTTGGACATATTCTTCCTCATTCTTAGAATATATCAATATATCATCAATGAATACAATAACAAACTTGTCCATATTAGGATGCAATACACTATTCATCAAACATATGAAAGTAGTTGGTGCGTTAGTCAAACCAAAAGGAACTACAAAAAACTCATAATGCCCCTACCTGGTCCTGAAAGTAGTGTTTTAGATGTCCTCTTCTTTGATGCATACCTGATGGTATCTTGATCTCAAATCAATCTTCAAGTACACCGCTTCTCCCATCAACAAATCAAAGAAGTCATGAATCCTCAGCAATGTGTACCTTTTCTTGATCGTCACCTTGTTCAGTTACCTGTAATCAATGCACAATGTGAGAGCCATCCTTCTTCTTCATGAACAATACTAGTGCACCCCAAGGTGATACACTTGGCCTAATATATCCCTTATCAAGCATTTCCTTGAGCTACAAATTCAACTCTACTAACTCTGGTGTGCTCATCCTATAAGACGCCTTTGATGTTGGTGCTACTACTGATACCAACTCAACAGAAAAGTCCACTTCCCTGTGGGGAGACTACTCTAGAATCTTTGTAGGAAACACATCTTGAAACTTTTGTAATAGAGGGTACCTCTTGAATATTTTTTCATTCTCAACATCATTACCCTTGTCACTGGAAATATGAACTGTAAAAATTACACACCCCTTCCTGCAACTATGCTTACCCTGCATAGCTATGACCATCATAATTGATGTAGGCATCTTCTTTCTCTGCAATATTCTCTTCTCCCCATTATCATCTAGGCACTCAATGGCCTTGTCATAACAATCTACTTTGGTCCTATGAAGACACAACTAATCCATACCCAAAATCATACTATATGATCCCAATGGCAATACATTCAGATGTGTTGTTGTAGGCATACCATTCAACTCAAATGCACAAGCTCTTACCTAGTGATGAACTCTCTTCTTAGTACCTGTAGCCAACTGCAACAACCAAGACTCTACATGCACTTCTTTTCTCAAGCCACACTTATCCACTAGGTCAGGATTAACATAAATATAAATAGACCTAGGATCAATCAAAATAGAAACAACTCAAGCACAGAGCTTACCTTCCATCTCAATAATGGATGCTTGGTGATTTGCCTATTTTTTTTCCACACCTACATAAATCCAAGGAATGCTGTGACCAACATCCCCAACTTTTGCTTCTTGAGTGCTATAGGTATAAGGCCTACCACCCTAGTACAATGTATAATCCTTCTTGCAATGATCTTTTCCACATATCCAAAAATTCAATGGTCCCCTACCATCACATCTATTTTGCTTCTCTCGAGCCTGCGACCAATGTCCCTTCTCAACTTAATTGAACTTCTTATGAGGAGCACCATTTTCTTTCTCACTTTCATCCTAAGGTCTACCCCACTTTGGTGTTCATTTCCCTTTACCTTTATCACTTCCCTTAAAATCATCATTAGGATCAAATTTGCAATTTGATTACTCATAACAATGCTTCAACTTCTGGATGGCCTCCTCCAATGATATAGGATCATCAAACTTGATTTGGTCTCTATATGATTTTGGAAACCCACAGATGAATCCATAAATCTTAACCTTCTCATCCTTAAGATAAGGCACATACCTCAATAACTCTAGGAACCTTCTAGTATACTAATCATTTGTCACATCTCCCATCTGCATCTCATAAAATAGATTAGCTTTGTCATCATAGTACCTCTTTAATAGGTACTTCAATCTTTAAGAGTCTCTCGAACTCATCCCAAATCAACTCTTATTCTCGAATACCCTTGATATTCTTCACATCTTCCCCTCAAATGTCTACTTTCCCTTTAAGACTAAAGGTAACTATTTTGGATTTCATGTTCTCTGAATAGTTATGCAATCTAAAGAATTTCTTCATTGCGAGAAACCATGCCTGTGCATCTTCTGACTTCTTCATCTCTCCATCGAATGTAGGAGGCTTGACTTTCTTGAACTCCTCAGGAAAGTACTCACTCATCCTATAAGGATGATGATAGAGATGACGATGATAATGTATCATGGATAAGGAACTAGAATGATGACCATACATACCAATCCTCTGGTCAGGTGTATCCAGTGATCTATCGCCACTGTTGTATCCCCTTTATCCAACCTTTATCTAGACCGAGACCTGCTACCATAGGCTCCATTATTTTTCTCTTCCTGCTCTTGATTAATCCTCAATCGTCCCCACCTCTGCAAATATGACAAGCTATGAAGAATCATTACATTAACCTTTCCCTACTTTTCCTAAGCCCTTGCAAGTCTTTCCTAACCTCAACCAATCTATCATTATTTGCATTGCAACTTCTAGTCTCTTCCCTCAAACTCCTCAATGTATTTGCTATACCAGGAGAATATTCATCTTCTTGCTGCATAACTAATATGTAGGGAGATTCATGGGAACTATAGTCTAATATTTTTCTCATCATCTCTAATTCTCTTCTTCTTGCAAGTAGGCCATGTCAGATAAACTAAATAGATGCCAAGTCAAATCCATACCTCAATGACGTTCAAGGGAAGCTTATCTCATCTACAAAATCAGTCCACATTAGCATGATATCTATATATATATATATATATATATATATATATATATATATAACAAAAGCATACATTACTATACAAATTGTATACCATGAGCCCATGTATTAGAACCATAACCTTTACAACATCATATTTTACCCAAATAGAGCACAACCAGCTTTGATACCACCCTATAACTGCATACTCCAACATTTACCCACTTTCATCGATTTTCCCGAGGTAAATATGAGCTGAGGGTCATTATGATAAGACTAAAAATTCTATATGACCTTATGTAAATGGAGGCGGTAACTTAATACCATACTGACTTCCATCGAGTGTTACAAGACCTCTAGGAGCTACCTAACCCCTCCAGGTGTCCAATCCCTGAGTTAACTCTCTTTTTTATTGACCTGGGCTCTCAATCACTCCCTTGAGAAGACCTCAAAGTGACTTTATGCCTCCAGTCACACCCATATTCTTGCTTCCCAGAAACTATGGACTTTTCCAGTGAGTTCTATGCCAATGACCCCAAATTCTAAGCCACTTTTTCAGGGCTAGGACTCAGGCCTCTACCCAGAACTCAATGAAACTTCCATAAATGATTAATAACTTAGAAATAAAGCTTATAAACCAAGAAATTGAACAAGGACTTGACCTGACCCCTCCCAACCAGAACAAGCATTTTTTTAAACACATGGTAAACATGCAACCTATAGGTCATGAATGCATATATCAATGTAGGGATATGGAACTTATCTAAGCCTTACCAATAAGGACCAATACCTTCTCACAATAATTATCATAACACCAATTAAGTCATGCATTCATTAACTAGACATTCATTAATTAAAATTTGATAAGATTCATACTTAGATCCATCATATATCCATGCTTATAACCAGCATATAACTAGGTAGATAACAATGATAGAACAACCATTAAATCCACATAATACAAGTACAATTACTCATCAAAGACAATACAAACTTAGCTCTTATTAACCATATGAAAAATCCAATCAATTCAAGGACTTCCTCGTACCACCCAACCATATATTGGTTGAATCAAATATTTTTTTTAGCCAATCACCCCTGTGCCATTTTCCAAGCATGAATGTGGAATATCATGGGATAAACCAATCCATAAAAAACCAAGGGAATCTAGAGGTTAAACCACCTCCACCCTCACTAGTCCTGAGATCACAAAACCAAACTGAGCTTGATTTTCCCTAGAATTCCTTCACCATCCCTTAAGGAATTTTCCTATCTCCACCCACACATTGAGGGCGTCCCGGAGAAAACTATCTCCAACCCCAACCCTTGGGATTTTCCTAAGAGCACATCACCCAGATACAAATACTTTTGGAATTCCAAAGCTCAACCAAGAAAGAATCCCATCACACCATGACTATCCAGAAATGGTAAGGAAATTTTAAAACCACTGTCAAAACCCAAAAAAACCATGCCAATGACAACAAATGAAACAAATACACACATGCATATACCATGCATGGAAAAACCAACTAGGAAATTACACATGCAACCTGTTACTTGCAAGTATTCTCGCTGAAGTTGTTTGATCCAACCTTTCCTTGATTGATCCTTTCTTTCTTTTAATTTCATTGTCTTTCCTTTGCTTTCCTTATCGTTCCTTTACTTTCTTGTTTTATTTCCTTCTCGTCTTGGTGCTATTCTCCTTTATGAGACTAGTTCCAAAACAAAACTTAGAAAAGGATAAAATTTGATGCTATGATGTATTTTTATTGTTGATGCCTATAATTTTTTCATTTTCCTTAATTTTCCTTCAATTTCCTCCTCACATGCAACTTGTGACCTTTCACCTCCCGTTTCTCCTATTTTCTTTATTTTCATAAATAAAACACCAATAATGACTTTTTTGCCTTTTCAAAGCCCATTTCGTTTGCCAATTTCCCCTTAGCCATAATACACAACAAGTGATGCCCACTAGGATTGTTTTCGCAACATTTAGCTTGGAATACGTGTCCCATGACCTTGGCCTTATTTTTCCTTTATTGACTATTATATGAACTTTTAACCTAGTGTTGTTACACTCAACTAGCTAATACTTAACAAGTTATGATTGAGGTTTGGTACATAAAAAACATCATCAGTATCTTTCCTCATATTTTTCTTAGTCTATACAGACACAAAACGTTTTCCTATGGCCTTCACATGATGGCCATATCCTAGAGTAATTTCATATTGAATAGAATTATCAATACTAGAAACAAATTCTTATTACCTATCATATAATTGATGTAACAACTATCCAGCTTCCAAAAATCATTGATTTGGTATTCTTCAGCGATTTGACATGAGATGAACATTGAATTAGATTCTCATTCTTCATTGTTGGAGACATTTCCTCTACCCTTGTTTAAACCCGAATGCTCCTTTTTTCACTCACTTTTGTAATGGTCATTTTTCGTGTAGTAATCATATTACACAATTGAATTAACTATCAATCTTCTACCTCTCCCCCTCTAATTTTTAGAGTTTATATACTGATTTGATTTTGATTATTATTCTGGTGGAGTTATTCCTTATGCTTGAACATTCCCACATCCTCTTTGACTTTTTCCACTATTTCATCTACCTCTACCTCTATGAATGGATGCTTAATTCTTGAAGAAATGTTATAAGGACTCATCCTCCATAGAGGTTCTTGATTCATGAGATAAGAGAGATCCCCTAAATTCCTCTACCATCACTTTGGAAAGATATTTGGACTCCTCTTAGTAATAAAAACCATCTCAAAATTCTTAGATAAGCTCCTAAGAACTTTCTCCATATTTTTTTATCTTCAACCATCTCTCCATGAGTCCTAAGCTAGTTCATAACTCTCATCACTATATTCATGAATTGGTCAACATTCTCTATCTCCTTCATCTTCAATTTTTAAGACACTTTCTTGAGGGTTTGAATCTTCATAGTTTTCACTTGATCATTACCATGATATGAAAATGCCATGATATTCCATGCTTTCTTCACATTGGGTGCTCCTAATATCTGGGGAAAAATCTCCATCCACTAAACTTTAGATCAAAAACATGGCCTTGTTCTCCTTTTTCCTTATTTCTTCAAATTTATCTTTATGGTTATTGGATATTCCCTAAAAATATGTTTGATCTGGCCCTATGAAGCCATTTTCACTTGCTTCCCAACATTCATGTACCTGCATGGAGCTCTTCAATCTCATGGATCAAAACTCATAGTTTTTGCCAACAAGAATTGGTCCTTGTCTCTTCCCAAGATTACTTGTAGAAGCCATTAAAAAACCACTGTAATGCTAAAAAAAATATCACAACTACACCCATCCTTTTTTTCAATACTCAGTTACTCATTTCTTAACTAAAACTCTCTTCTGCAAAGTAAAATTATGTCAAAACCCTCTTTTCACAAATAAATAAGACACCTTAAAACCAATATTTTCACCAACTACCAATCACCACCATACCAATCATAAAAATTATATATTTATATAATTCACCATATAGAGTTATATGTTAATAAAACCTTCTTTTAAAAAAATATCACTTGACTCTTAAGACAAGACTTTTAACCATAAGTCATGAAGCATTCAAGAAAATTTAATAGCCCTCTCGACTTACTCTAAGTAAACTATTAATCTAAAGTAAGAAAAAAATAATATTTTTTTTTTAATATTCACAAATAGTTCAAGCCAATAGTATTCAACAGTCATACCAATTGGTGTACTACCCAAATAAAACTATAGTAGTCGACCATAACTCTCCCTCTAACAAAACACTATGCTGGCTCAGCTTAACAGGGTTGTAAATGGTTCAAGGAAATGGTAGTGGCACCTTAGGTTCTATTCCAAAACTACTATTTAGGCCTAGTGTAACTATGCACATATCGATGAAAATAGAAGCTCTACTCTCACATGCCAAAAAACCTTCACAACTCTACTCATGGCTATGTGTCAGCAAACAATAACCTTGTTTATTTAATGAAAATGGTAATAGTGACCTATTCACCACCCACTCACAACCTCACCTTCAAATTTTTAGATCTTACTTTTTACATTGTGCTCTTTGCTTTATGAAGAGGTTTAAGCCTACTTTAATACCATGATAATATTTACAAAGAGGTAGAGGGGGAATCACACCCTTCTCATTGTCAAATATATTTTACATAGACCAGGAACTTCCTAGAATCACCAGAAAATAACTGCTTATAAATATATAAAGGATTTGCATGAATCTTCTATAAATATTATGACTAGAAGTGTCTAAGAAAACATATTTCTAAAAATGACTTGGATGGGTAACTAATTGCTTGACTATACCAGTTAACAAGAGAGATTATTTTAATGTATATGTATTATCCTTCATGGATGTGCTCCCTAGAAAAAGGTAATGGGCCTTGAGAATAAAGGAGTGTGAAGTGGTATAACTATGTGATATCCATGCAGGTTCCAACAATAGTACTCAACCCAATATTTTAGTGAACCGACTAAGGAGGCTCAATTGTGCCTTTAGGCGTATTATTCAACTACCTAAGTACTATATAGTGGTCTCAAGTTTTTTTATTGGTGTACTATAGCAACAAGATAGTCGATTAGCTTATCTAGAGTTGGTTTCAGATGTACTAATAAGGGTTATATGTTTCTTCAACAAGGTGGAACCTTATGTAGTTCCTCCGTGATTACAATTTTACATGTTGAAGGATAGCTCATTGTATTATTTAGATACAATTGGACATGTATATTTGTAGCAGAGTGTGTGTTCATGTTGCTTGGTGAACTATGAATGTGTTTATATGTATTGCCCTTCATATGTGAGCTCACTAAAAGAAGTTGTCAGGTTTTGATGATAAGGGAGTGCTAAGTTCTATAACTCTCTGACATTCAAGTGGGATCTGACAATAGTATTCAGTCAAATATCTTAATTAACCAACTAAAAAGACTTAATCACACCCTTAGATGTACTATTGTAACTTAAAAATAATTATTTTTGAATAAGGTTACAATGGTTTAAATTACATTAATATTTTGATAATGATAATATTAAATATTAGCACTTTTATACATATATAGTTTGGTTTTAAAATAAAATTTAAATGATTTCTTATTTAATTAATAAAATTTATTATATAATATTAATTAATATTTGATTTTAAAAATAATTTGAAATTTTTTTCTTCTCATTAATAAAAAATAATTTAATTATTAAGAAATTATATATATACTTTAAACACACTTCTCATTTTTTGAATTTTTTAGGGTAACTATTAACAAAATTAGATTATGAGCGCGTTGGAATTAGTTGGTAGTTTTAAATATGTAAATAAATATGATGCCTCAGATAATTCGTTAAAGCATGTAGATTATGATAATTAATATTATAAGTTAAACCCTTATTTAAAAATTTAAAACAATTCAATAAGATTGATTGCAAAAATGTTTGATGAATCACTTACAATATTAAAAAATCAATTTTATATCCACATAATAAAGTAAAATCCTCACGATTCACATAACCAGCCTGCCATAGGGCATTAAATGCCCGTATGGAGGTAGTCTTTACCATGCATGTCGATGCTCTTCATCCTTGCATCCATTGCCCATCCATCGTTTATCCGGCAGCAGGACGGATGCCTTTTCGAGGAACGCGAGACCCACCACCTCCGAGCTGGCACCGGCCCATTTTCAAACCAGTGCCCATGCCAAAAGAGCCATTTGCTCCATTCGCACTCCCATCGACGCTGCTCTGCCTCTGCAACTTGTCTCGAGCATACACCGCTCGCGCTCACAGTGCTCGCTCACCCACCTCGTAGGTCCTCTCACGGTACGCCCTCAAGCGTGAGGTAAATTAAACTTTGTGCTTACATAAAATTCAGATGAGTTTATGAATTTATGCACGCTGGGAAAAACCTCTTGGCTTGTCAGACTTGAATTCTTCGAACCCTATGAAACCAGTCAATGGTTTTCACAGAAAAATTGTTTATGAATTTCCATTTCCAGATGAAAATTGTTTATGAACCTTTATATTGAATCTTTAATCAGCATTTGATCAAATGTGAGTTTTACTTTCAAATATTTTTTAACAACAGCAAATCTTGTTTTACAATTCAGCATTTTTAAGCTGGGCTAAGGAATGTATAATTTTCCATAATCAAATGTGAGATTTACTTTCAATTGATTTAGTTTTTAACAACAACAATTCAGCATTTTTAAGCCAAGCTAGATTTGACCAACAGACACTTCTCGACAACATTTTCCATTATATTTGAAACCCAAATGGGAACCCTTAAACTAGTTTAAAAGCTCAATAGCTTGTAGATAGAACTTGGTTGACCAATATTTAAATGAACTCAAAAACAAAATTGAAATTCAGACTATTAAATATACTCTAGTTCACACTATTAATTCCTTTAAATTTTAAATGCAAGTTTAAAAAATAGTTTTTTACCGAGTGTGTAGCAAGTTACTTCATTTTGGACGCCTCTACCGGAATGTGGTTTACTACATATGTTAATAACAAAACTGACAAAACTAATCCAAGAAATAGAACGTGGTTTACTACATATGTTAATAACAAAATTGACAAAGCTAATCCAAGAAATAGAGATGGCTTTTTACTCTTAGTAAATAGAAATGGCAGCTGGCTCTCAATACTCTGTACACACAACAAAATTATGAAAGGATTATATAAATGGCTTCTGACACTTGATAAGTGGGGGTGTCAGAACATTGATAATATTCAAATGAAACCAGAGACAAATAAAACCAGGACTATTAATTGAAAGGAACCCAAAAACAAAAATGAATTCACACCTTTATATTGAATCTTTAAAGGTGCCACTGCCTACTATGAAAGGGGCATGTATCTTAGTGGCAGAGCAGGCCATTGGTGAAGGCCAAATTTTGGGTTCAACTCCTAGTCCAGTATCAGATCAGGTAGGCTCAATGCAGCTAGGAAACTGGAGCCAAAAATTGGTTTGCAAAACAGGGGTTAGAGGTAGCAATCCCTATCTTCAATTGAACCATTAAGGGTGTCATTCCTGAAGGGGGCATGTAACTTAGTAGTAGAGCAACGTGTCAGCATGTCAGTCGCATTATATTATGCCCACTTGGCCAAAGAGGTATTAGTTTATTTCTTTAAACTTGCAGACAATGCAAACATCAATCATCATAATAGTTATATCAGTGCAATATTTAGCAGCCTGTGTCCAAGGCTTTTTTTTTATGGTGGCAATCCATTTCCGCCATCAAAACAACAATTTAAACACTGTTGGAAATCATACCGAGAGGGGGGGTGAATCAGCATTATCAAGTTCTTTTAATAAATCTTCCTTATTTATACTTTGAATTATTTTTGTATGTCAGTACCATAAAATAATGAGCATGAACAAGAAAAACAGATAGTCACACCAAGGAACACCAGATATAAGGTGGAAACCCAATGTGGGTGAAAACCACCTGCTGCAATATGTCTCTATCTTTTTCAAATTAGAAACTCCTTTTACAATAATTTTGTACTGGTGCAATCCTTTACCAGTACGCAAGCTGCAACCTGCAGAGAGCTACAGTTCTCTCTCGTTTTCCAGTCTCTCCTGGAAGGGAGCTACAACCCCCTACTTCTTTTCTTTCAAGGATCACTTTTCATAAATTTTCAAACTGGATCCATGAACATCAAATGATCATCAAGTACAAGTAAGTCACCCAGTCAACTGCAGTAACCAGATCAATAGTAACAGTAAACTAAACCCAGAACACCTTATCAACAGAGAAAAGTCAGTCAAATAAATGCCTTAATACAGATCCGCAGTTTTTCTTTATCTGGGCTGCGAGGCTTCGCACTTCACCTTCTGTGCCTCTGCGTATCCACGCAGATAGCGTTCATATGCACCGCGTACCCACACACCTATGCCTTCAATTGCGCCGCGTACGTCTACTGTGCCCTCGCACCCACTGCTTCTATCGCGCCGCATACTTTCACTGTGTCCCCGCGCCTGCGGCTTCTGTCGCACAGCGTACCTCCACGCTTCTGCTTTCTCTTCACTGCGAACCACTGCACCTGGACTTCTGTCGCGCTGCGTACCCACACACTGCGCCTTCTTCTGCTGTGTGTACCCCCGCACTTGCACCATTAATCACCTGCGAACCTCTGATTAGGGCCAAATTGGTAGTCCACCAGTGTGCCACAAATAGTCAGATGCCCAGATCTGATCATGTGCCCGAGAGATCACACTTCATAGATTCACTTTCAACTTCACTTTTATATAGATCAAGCTTTTAAACCAATAACCCAATATTTCAGATCTTAAGATATTCAATTTGTAAAAGATACCTTAGCCAAGTGATCTCCTTCCCTATTTATAGTCAAGCCCTTATTCACACCATGGGACAAAACCATCAATAACCAATACAAGGGATCCAAACCGGGGCAAAATTAGATCCTATACCATGGGCCAAAACCATAGAATCAAGAACGGCGGGCTAAATACCACGGGCCAAACATAAGAAACCCCACGTGAGCGCACTTCTCTGCCTTGAAATGAGTGAACTGGGGGTCCGCACCTCATGAACGGGTAACCTGCGGGTATGAACGCACTTCCTGGCCGGCGTACCTATGGGTCCGCACCTTTTGAACCATTCACCTGTGTACCTCTTAATTTCCAACATTTTGAGAGCCTGAACAGAGCATTGCCACTTGAGGGTGTTGCCATCAAGTACAACATCTGTAACATAGAGCCATACCAGAATCATAATGCCAACAATCTCCCCCTTTGGACTTGATGGCAACCTCAAGATCCTCAACGTCATTCTCCCCCTTTGACATCAAGGGCAAAGGGTTATGCTCCCCCTAAGAACATGCTCCCCCTGACTATAAACCAGATCTACAAAGAAGAACCATAATCCACCAAACACCATAAATGACCATGAAAGAGATAGAGGCATATTGCAGCAATATTCAGACCAGCATCCATGATCTCCTTCTGTACTTCCTCCATAATGCCAACAATGCATTATATGCTCCCCCTGAACCTGTGCCATTCGATCTTCGACCAATCCGCACCCCATCACATGTATGCATATACCCCAGATGAGCCTTGCGTACAACCAACAATCAGAAGAGATTCAACAACATGATGATGCATCAATAACCCCCAACTTTTGCCTGAGGTATTCAAAAGTCTCCTTGGGCAATGGTTTGGTGAGTATATCAGCAACTTGTTCCTTAGAAGGAACATACTCCAACTTGACCTTTTGTTCAAGCACTTGTTCCCGGAGAAAGTGATACTTGATTGGTATGTGCTTGGTCTTTGAATGCATGACTGGGTTCTTTGAAATGTTGATTTCACTTGTATTATCACATAAGATGGAGATAGGTGGTGTACAAGTGATTTGAAAATCCTGCAAGGTCTGCATCATCCAAAGGAGTTGAGTGCAGCAAGATGCAGCAGCAACATATTCCGCTTCAGCTGTAGACAAGGCAATCGAACTCTATTTCTTGCTGAACCAAGATACTAATCTGGAACCCATAAAGAATGCACCGCCACTTGTGCTCTTCCTGTCATCCACGCTTCCGGCCCAATCTGCATCTGTATAAGCATGAAGTGTGAGATCTGTATCTCTAGGATACCATAAGCCATAGTTTTGAGTTCCTTGAAGATATTTGAAGATTCTCTTTACTGCCTGAAGATGTGTTTCCTTTGGATTTGCCTGAAATCTTCCAACTATTCCTACTGCATGCATTATGTCTGGTCGAGTACTTGTCAAATAAAGTAGACTTCCAATCATGGATCTGTAGGTTGGTTGATGCACTGCTGCTGATTCATCATTTGCACTGAGGCTACATCCTGTGACCATGGGTGTACATACTGGTTTTGCATCTTCCATGACATATTTCTTCAAAATCTGCTTGAGATACTTGGTTTGAGACAAAAAGATCCCTCCTTCTTTTTGTTGGATTTGCAAACCAAGAAAATATGTCAGTTCTCCCAGCAAGGACATTTTGAATTCTTTCTGCATTACCAAGGCAAAGCTTTGACTCATAGCTTCTTCATTGCTGCCAAAAATAATGTCGTCTACATACACAACAAGTATTAGCAATTTGTCGTTTTCAACTTTTATATAAAGATTGCTATCTGCTGATCCTTTTGAAAAACCTTGTTGATGAAGATATTTGTCCAAACGATAGTACCAAGCCCTTGGAGCTTGTTTGAGACCATAGAGAGCCTTTTTCAATCTGCATACAAGATTTGGATCATTTCCAAGAATGAAACCATCTGGCTGCTCAATGTATACTTCTTCTTCCAAGTCTCCATTCAGAAAGGCTGATTTCATGTCCATTTGAAATACTTTGAAGTTTTGAAAGCTTGAGAGAGCAAGGAACATTCGGATGGCCTCCAGTCTTGCAACAGGAGCAAAAGTTTCTTCAAAATCTATTCCTTCTTGCTGCACATACCCTTTACAAACAAGTCTGGCCTTGTTTCTAATTACTTCTGCATTTTCATTCAATTTATTTTTGAAGACCCATTTTGTCCCTATAACATTTTTATCCTTTGGTCTAGGAACTAACTCCCAAGTGTTGTTCTTTTCAATCTGCTCAAGTTCTTCATCCATTACTTTGACCCAACATTCATCTTTGCATGCCTCTTTCACATTTTGTGGTTCAGTGGAAGAGAGTAATGCCAAATAGCTTGAAGCTTCTGCAATTGTTCTTCTTGTTTGTACACCTGCTTCTTTCTGCCCCAAAATCTGAGATTCTGGATGATTCTTCTGAACATATCTGGATGGAGTCTTCTCTTCTATCCTTATCTACTCCTCTGGTTCTTCTTGAGGTTCTTCTTCTTCATCATTCTGTCTTTGAGGGTAGTCTTCATCTTCTTCGATATCTTCATGATTTACTTGCCTAGGAATGTATCCCTTCTCATCAACCACTACATCAATGTTGTCAACAATTCTTCCAAGTCTTTTATTGTAGCACTTGTATGCTTTGCTGTGTGGAGAATAACCAAGAAGAATGCCTTCATCTGCTCTAGGTTCAAGTTTGCCAAGTTGCTCATCAGTATTCTTAATATAGCATTTTCTCCCAAAGATTTTGAAGTGCTTTACCGAAGGAGTCTCACCATACCAGAGCTCATGAGGGGTTTGAGTGTTGTTCACCCGGACATTTGTTTTGTTGAGAATAACAACCGCAGCATATGCTGCTTCACCCCAGAAAGTTGCGGGAGTTCCAGACTCATCAAGCATAGCACGAGCCATTTGTTGGACTGTTTTGTTCATTCTTTCCACCACTCCATTTTGCTGAGGAGTTCTAGCTGTAGAGAATTCTCTTCTTATCCCATGTTCTTCACAGAAATTGAAAAATTCATTTGAGGTAAACTCCCCACCTCTGTCGGATCTGAGGCACTTAATTTTGTATCCTGATTCATTTTCAACCAAGGCTTTAAAGGATTTGAATTTTTCGAATGCTTCATCTTTGTGCTTCATAAGTCCTAACCAGACAAACCTAGAGAAATCGTCAATGAATAATATCAAGTATTCTTCTCCTCGAGGTGTCCTTTTCCTGAATGGACCACATACATCTGTATGTACTAGCTCAAGAGGCATGCTAGCTGATCCTTCCTTCTCCGGAAAGTTAGTTCTGGTTTGCTTTCTAAACTGACATGATTTGCATATGGTGTTGTCTGGAATTTTGATATCTGGAAGACCGCGAACTGCCTGATATTTGCATGCTTTCCTTATTTGTGAAAAGATTAGATGCCCCAACCTCTGGTGCCATAACCAGTGTTCATCATCCTTGCTTAGATATCATTGTTGTTGTCCTTCTTCAAATATGTATAGATTATTTGGAGTTCTTTCACCTTTGATCACTGTTTTACCTGTATCAAGATCACGAACAAGACATCCATTTCATCTAAATATCACCTCGGTTCCTTGATCACACATCTGGCTGACACTCAGAAGATTATGCTTCAATCCATCAACATACAAAACATTTCCAGCTTTGACCTTTTCTTTTAACTGAGCAGTGCCTTTTCCTTTTATCGCTGCAGGAGTATCATTTCCAAAAGAAACTTTCTTTCCCTTTTCTAAAGCAGAATATGATTCAAGTTTTTCTTTATCACCTGTCATATGCTTCGAACATCCACTGTCAATGTACCATAGATTTTCCTGTCCCTCTGCATAAAATGCTATCCCACATCTTTCTGTTTGTGGTTCCTTTATTCTCCATGTTTTGATGCTTGAGGCTTGTTCCTTTGTCTGCTGAAACCTGCTCCTGCATTCAGAATCTTCATGACCAAAGTTATTGCAAATAGAACATTCAACTTCATTTTCAAGAGCCGAAAAGTTGTTATAGGTCCTTTTTGTAATCCCGGTCATACTTCTTTGTTTTTGAGCTTCTCTAGTCATGATTGTTTTATATGCAACACATTGAGCTGCTTTGTGACCAAAGTTATGGCAAGAGAAACATTGTCCATTGAAGAAACTTCTGCGGTTATCAAATCTACTGGCCAAATGATTGTAATTTCTATTGTCATCCATTCTTGAACCAAATTGAGAAGATTTTACCTGTGGCTGGTTGTAGCTTTTGTTCACCCTTAAGACGGATTGCCCCTGATAGTCTTTGTTTGCAATTCGTCCCTGCTTTACCTGGTGATCTCCATTGTGCTTTTGCTCATTCCTTCTTGCTGCGTCAAGATAACTTCTTGAGGTGGATGCTTGAGAAGTTTCTCCATTATAGCCCAGACCTGTCTTGTTTAGAGGAGAACGTTGTACATTGATGATCTCATCTAGATTTTCAGATCCTTTGACAAACTTAAGATTAATAGCCTTTGTTTTCTCAATCTCTTTTCTAAGACCAACAATTTCACCTTCTAACTTTTCAAGATATTTTTCTTTTTCATCAATTTGAAGTTGTAGGGTATCAATGATCCTATTCTTTTCTTCTATACATGTCTTGAGTCTAGAAATTTCTTCATAAAAGCTATCCACATCTATAGCATCCATGTAATCATCATCTTCAAATGCCATTAAAAGTTTATAGTCATTACCTCGTTCATCTTCATCACTATTTGATAAACCATCACTATCTTCATGAGTGTAGTAGCTTTTCTTATTTGCATTCTGTTTCTTGTTCCATCTAGCAGGTTCCTTTCCTTTGTCAATCTTATCCTTATGAGGACATTTCGCAGCATAATGACCTACTCTTCCACAAGCAAAACATTTAAAAGGTAACTTACCTCTGAACCTTCCAGTACCCCGTTGAAGATTTCTGACAAAATTTGATTCTTCTTCTTCTTTTGGCACGTGACTTGCTTCATAGTAGTCTCCTTTGCCTGAAGCCTTGAAAGCAGCTTCTCTTCTGTCTGATGGACCTCCCTTTCTCATTTCATAAGCAGTTAGAATTCCGTGTAGCTGAGACATAGTAAGAGTTCGTAGATTTTCCTTTTCTTCTATTGCAGACACTTTAGATTCAAACTTGGGGGACAATGATCTTAGAACTTTTTCAACCACAATAGCCTCTTTTATTTCTTCACCCAGGTTTTTCATGCAATTAACAATCTCGTCTACCCGAAGGAAATAGTTAGCCACACTTTCATCATTATACATTCTGAGATTCTCATACTGAATCCTGAGGGTTTGAAGTTTAGCACGCTTTACCTGTTCATCTCCTTCGTAGCTCAAGACAATCTTGTCCCATATTTCTTTTGCGGATTTATATTGCATAACCTTCACGAATTCTGTTTGAGATAAACATCCCAGCAGAGTATTGACTGCTTTAGCATTTGTTTCATATTTCTTCTTTTCGGCCGGATCTGTAGGAGTAGCTGAAGGAAAAGTGTAGCCTGTATCTATGATATCCCAAACTTCTGTACCAAGAGATTGAAGATAGGCAGTAACTCTTACCTTCCAATAATTGAAGTTTGTCCCATCAAAAATTGGTGGCCTGATTGATGCTTCCCTCTCATAGTTGCTCATGATGAGTGATCTTCCTTCAAGCGATCAAGCTTCTCTGAAGGACCTGCTTTGATACCAATTGTTGGAAATAATACAGAGATGGGGGGTGAATCAGTATTATCAAGTTCTTTTAATAAATCTTCCTTATTTATACTTTAAATTATTTTTGTATGTCAGTACCATAAAATAATGAGCATGAACAAGAAAAACAGATAGTCACACCAAGGAACACCAGATATAAGGTGGAAACCCAATGTGGGTGAAAACCACCTACTGCAATATGTCTCTATCTTTTTCAAATTAGAAACTCCTTTTACAATAATTTTGTACTGGTGCAATCCTTTACCAGTACGCAGGTTGCAACCTGCAGAGAGCTATAGCTCTCTCTCGTTTTCCAGTCTCTCCTGGAAGGGAGCTACAACCCCCTACTTCTTTTCTTTCAAGGATCACTTTTCATAAATTTTCAAACTGGATCCATGAACATCAAATGATCATCAAGTACAAGTAAGTCACCCAGTCAACTGCAGTAACCAGATCAATAGTAACAGTAAACTAAACCCAGAACACCTTATCAACAGAGAAAAGTCAGTCAAATAAATGCCTTAATACAGATCCGCAGTTTTTCTTTATCTGGGCTGCGGGGCTTCGCACTTCACCTTCTGTGCCTCTGCGTATCCACGCAGAGAGCGTTCCTCTGCACCGCGTACCCACGCACCTGTGCCTTCAATCGCGCCGCGTACGTCTACTGTGCCCTCGCACCCACTGCTTCTATCGCGCCGCGTACTTTCACTGTGTCCCCGCACCTGCGGCTTCTGTCGCACAGCGTACCTCCGCGCTTCTGCTTTCTCTTCACTGCGAACCACCGCACCTGGACTTCTGTCGCGCTGCATACCCACGCACTGCGCCTTCTTCTGCTGTGCGTACCCCCGCACTTGCACCGTTAATCACCTGCGAACCTCTGATTAGGGCCAAATTGGCAGTCCACCAGTGTGCCACAGATAGTCAGATGCCCAGATCTGATCATGCACCCGAGAGATCACACTTCATAGATTCACTTTCAACTTCACTTTTATATAGATCAAGCTTTTAAACCGATAACCCAATATTTCAGATCTTAAGATATTCAATTTGCAAAAGATACCTTAGCCAAGTGATCTCCTTCCCTATTTATAGTCAAGCCCTTATTCACACCATGGGACAAAACCATCAATAACCAATACAAGGGATCCAAACCAGGGCAAAATTAGATCCTATACCACGGGCCAAAACCATAGAATCAAGAACGGCGGGCTAAATACCACGGGCCAAACATAAGAAACCCCACGTGAGCGCGCTTCTCTGCCTTGAAATGAGTGAACTAGGGGTCCGCACATCATGAACGGGTAACCTGCGGGTATGAACGCACTTCCTGGCTGGCGTACTTGCGGGTCTGCACCTTTTGAACCATTCACCTGCGTACCTCTTAATTTCCAACATTTTGAGAGCCTCAACAGAGCATTGCCACTTGAGGGTGTTGCCATCAAGTACAACATCTGTAACATAGAGCCATACCAGAATCATAATGCCAACAAACACTCCCACGGATTTCGCCAAAATTTTGTCACAAATTTTGTCCAGAAATTCATGGTGTGGACCAAATTTTGGGGTCATGAGACAGCACCCAAAAGTTTTGAATTGCAAATTCTGGGAACATCTAGGGTGGACAGCAGCAAAGTCAAACAATTTATGTTTTGTACTGCAGATTCTGCGAACATCCAGAATGGACAGCAACCAAGCTAAACAATTTATGCTTTGGATTGCAGATTCTGCTAACATCTAGGCCACATGTAGTATGGTTTACACCACTGTTATTCTAATGAATTTATCACAACCAGCATACCATGAATGGATGAAAGAGAAATGACTTTTCCATAATTATAACGAAAGATGTTGGACTAATTATTTACCTAAAGACGGCTCACTTTCATGTTCGAGTAGATTCAACAACTGATCCAGTTATAGGTGTGGGTTCAATTCCAGCTTCCAGGTCCTGGGTGGGTGTCATTATCAATTTTATAGTTAGCATACCCTATAGTTCACCTGTTTCACATCTATTCATATGTCCAAATTGAGATGCAAGGCTGTAGTTCCATTTCCAATTATAGTGCCAACAAATCCCATTGTTTCATATCCTAGTTCAAGTTCAAAGGCAAGGAGTTGGACCAGTCCCTGCCATAGTCTCATCTTCCCTTCACGCCTGAGCTATCTCTTGATTTCTCTTTTGATTCATCGAAGTAAAAATACTTAGTTATCCCTTGATTTATAGTGACAGCACTAAACCAAGCAATAAAACAAGGCCAATGTGGATGACTGTCACCAATGGAAATGGTCTTAAGCATCCCCACAAATACACCAACAATTTGAGGGCAAGTATTGAAGTAAAAATACGTAGTTATCCCTTGATTCATAGTAACAGCGCTAAACCAAGCAATAAAGCAAGGCCAATGTGGATGACTGCCACCAATGGAAATGGTCTTGAGCATCCTCACAAATACATCAACAATTTTAGGGCAAGTATCGAAGTAAAAATACTTTGTTATCCCTAAATACTTAGTTATCCCTTGATTTATAGTGACAACACTAAACCAAGCAATAAAACAAGGCCAATGTGGATGACTATCGCCAGTGGAAATGGTCTTAAGCATCCCCACAAATACACCAACAATTTGAGGGCAAGTATCAACTTGGATTCTAGGTATTGATTTGCTGACTTCAATGAAAGGTTTGAAAAATACAAGGAACAACAATGTCTGCAGGTTTAACAACAACTAGGCTTAAAGCCACTACCATTGTCAAGCATCTTGGTAAGTACTCTGAGCATTACTCTTTCATAGCTTTGCTTGACTGCAGAAACCTTGTTGGAAACAACTTGTATAATCATATTTTTGGTATGGATTGCCAATTTTGTATATGTATTCATTTGTTCTGAATCACAGTTGGGTCTGCTTCATAACTTTTATTTCCAAGGTTTTCATACAATGGTCAAAGATATAAGGTGCATTATAAGTCTGATTGAGATATTCTATGATCCACAAGATGGAAAAGTGCTTATAGAGAGTGTCAATATCAAGCAATTTCAACTTAAATGGACAAGGCAAAAAAATGGATTTGTAACCCAGGAACATGTCCTCTTTACATCCACTATTGAGATTACCTTGCATATGGTAAAGATGAAGTTATACAAGTAGAAATACAAGTTGCTTCCATGCTTGTTAATGCAAAAAAATTATGAGCAAGATATACTAATTTTTGAGCTAATTTTACATAATAATGGATGTTAGATATTGCACTGGCCAATGATAGAAATTTTACATGCCATATTGCCATAGTATGATTGGTAGCAATCATTGGCACACTCATCATATTTAAATTTGTCACTTGGGTTGCATAATAGAATATGCTTGTTTTACCCTTTTAGTTCTTTTAGGATTAAGAATTTAAATTTGTCACTTGGGTTACATAATAGAATATGCTTGTTTTACCCTTTTAGTTCTTTTAGGATTAAGAATTTATTTGTTGATACCCTTTGGATTTGATATATCATAGATAAAAGGAAATGGTTTCGTATTGTTTACTATCCTTCTTAACCTACTACATTGAAAAAGGATATAAAAAAGTCACTGATTTGTTCTTACGAACATGCCTTATTAGAGGTTGTTATTGATTTCTTCAGTAGTATAACTAATAAGGTAGTCAATGTATGGAATTTTATTTCAAGACTCAAGTTGATTGGGAGAAGTTAGAAAGAGTCCAGATCCTATTTCTTAGGTACATTTGATGCAAGCAAAATGTACCTTAGGTTGTTGTTCAGGCAGAGTTTGGAGCCCAACCTCTTTGCCTCAAGACCATCTTCAAATTGGTATCATTCCTTTGCAGATTTAGGGTTCCTCCATGAATTATGGTCTGCAGGCCAGGATTACCCCACATTGTTTGAAAAAGGTGAGTTTCCCCATATTTCTTTTGAATTATTTTTCATTTTGACCATTTTTCATCACTTCCCAGGCCTCCATAATAATATTGCTTGCTTAAACATTGGGAGTTACAGATCACAGGCCCAAGGATCCATGCTTGCTGACTTACTGTTTACATTTCCATTTCTACCCATTATAGTTGCCATTTTTGCTCTGTTTCCCTGCATTTTTGATGGCCTTGGAACTGTAAATTGTTAGTGTATGTGGAGATTTTGGATTAGATCAAATAGGGAATGGTGTTTCTAACTTCTAAATTAGCTTAGAACACCGTGTTCTCTGACTGCAATTTAATTCTATTGAAGAGCATTGACATCATCATGGGGAGGGGTTGGTGGTTCAGTTATGCCAAGTAAGTTTTCTGATCAATTGGGTTTCTGTGCCAGAATATTTATTGGAATGAAAAGAACCCAAATGATCCTAACGATGTTATGGCCAATAACCCAACTGCCCAAAAATTAGTGACAGTTGAAACAGATCTCGCCTTGCAAATTGTTTGAGCCATGCTAGGATTGGATAGTGCTGCTTTGAAAGATGATTTATGATTTCATGTTTGTTATTGCAACTAAAATCCTTCGTAGCCTTCCTTTCAGGGGAGGAATCAAAAAATTTCCATTCCCTATTTATTGCTATGGTTTTGTCATTTCTTTTGGTCAGTGTATTCAAAGTGTTTCATTTTTGGGTTTTATTGCTTTGCTTCCTCATGATATGACTTTTGGGCTATTCTTCAGTAGGTCTGATTGGTTTTATAGTTGCAACAAAAAACCTCTGAGGATTGCTTGCATAATGATGTTGGCATGAAATGATCAGCTGCTCTATTAAACAAACAAGCAGGGAAAATTTTAAGAACCCCCCCTAAATTTATAAATATAATAAATGGGCGAATCTCCATGGTATATAGGAAAAATGGAAGGCGATTTTATCAATAATATAATATGTATATATAATTTTTTGGCGAATCTCTCACCAGGCATGGCTAATATTTTACTCAATTATAAAATCTTGTAAATTACAAAATCCATTTTTACTCTTGACCAAGCCCCAAGAGGATCAAATATTTTTTCACTCTATGCTAGTTTGCATATCACGATGTTTGATACCTCTCGGGGGTTAGTAGATCCAGAGTAAAGATGGATCTATGCTGGTTTAATTCCCCCATTTAAATAGGCTATATTCCAGGTGAATACCATGGGTCAATACCATGTGCCATTTTTATTTTTATTAATTCTAATATTAGGGTTAATAATGGTTTTTTCATGGTATTAATAACAATCTAGTCCATGGTATTTGTCCCATAGCATTTTGCCCATAGGTTTCACCTAAATATAACCCATTTTTTGAGTGTTCGTAAATATAAGGTGACTTATGGAGTAAATATAAAAAAAATGTTATGGAGCAAAATTAGCCGAAATCTGTCTCCGCTCAACCTTCTTCTCCTTCCAGGGCGAAATATTTGAACAAACTTCGGGTGTTGCTATGGGCTCACCTCTCTCACCTATCGTGGCAAACCTTTTCATGGAAAAATTTGAGAAAAAGGCACTAGACTCATATCCACTAAAACCCAAATCCTGGGTTAGGTTTGTGGATGACACCAGTGTCAATTGGCCTCATGGCGAGAAAGAGCTAAGCAAGTTCCTGGATCACCTCAATAGCTTGTCTGAAGACATCAAATTCACCATGGAAGTTGAAGAAAATAATTGCATTCCTTTCTTAGACATGCTCCTGATTAGAAGAGAGGATGGTTCCATTGGTCACAAAGTTTTTAGAAAAAAAGCCCATACAGATAACTACCTTCATGCCGACTCTCATCACCACCCCGCCCAAAAAATGGGGGTGCTACAAACCCTCTTCACTAGAGCTTATAGAATCTCTGATATAAACCATACCGATGAAGAAATTTCCTACCTTAAAAGAACCTTTGCCAACCTAGGGTACAGCAATGAAAACATATACAAAGCCATCCAAAAAGCTAAAACTGTTAACAATAAAAACAAATCAAAAGACGACCCAACCTCCAATACCTGCCTTCCTTACATCCAAGGGGTCACTGACAAAATAGCCAAAATCCTCAATAAGAAAAATATAAAAACTGCTTTCAAACCCTTGTCTACCATTAAGCAAAGAATGAGATCTGTTAAGGATAACCAAGAGCTATTTCAGCAAAAAGGAGTTTATATCATCAAATGTTCATGTGGGGATCAATACATAGGAGAAACTGGTAGATCGGTTAGGATTAGACTCAAAGAGCATAGTGCAGACATTCGTAACGAAAGAACCAAGTCCTCAGCCCTAGCTGAGCATGTAGGTAAAACTAATCATCACATTTGCTTAGAAGACACCAAAGTCATTGCTAATGTAGAACACCAATTCAAACGTAAAGTTAGGGAAGCTATTGAAATCATTAAGCATCCTAAAAACCTTAATAGGGATGGTGGCATGGAAATTAGCAAAAATTGGAACCCCGTGCTAACCCCCGCTAATAATCTTAATAACAATGTTAGAAATTCCTAACCTGCCATCAGAATAATAATATTAACCTGCTGCTCCTAAGAATCCGAGACAAGATGAAACCTAAAAAAATTTACTATAATATAATTAAAATTAATCATCTAATAAAGGGTATAAAAAGCATTAATGGATGCATATAATAGAAGCATTAATAACTTTAATATCAATTAAATAATAAGGCTAACATTAACCTCATCAAATATAAAAACAATTATAACCTTTAATAGATATAATAAGCATGTATAGAAGAACATTAATAAATATCTTAGTAAATAACATATATAATAATATAGATTAGCAACTATAAGTAAAGCATCTATTATAATAGATAATTAATAAATATATTAACAAGTATACATAGTAGAGCATTAATAAATATCATAATAAATAACTATTATAGTAGATAACAATAGGTATATATAGAAGAACTTTAGCTAATTTCATAGTATATAGCATTAATGATAATATAGATTATTAGAGCAAAATAATAACATAGAATTAGAATAACATTAACAATATAAATAATAAATATAATCAAAAAAGCATTAAATATTAAAATACTAATAAGAATAATACTAAAGAATCTAAGGATTACAAAAAGAGATTTTAATAACAAATAAATTAATTTATAAGAAGACATAATAAATAAACTTACATAACAATAATATTAAAATCTCATTTTAATCAATTAAAAAAAGCATCATAAATATACCATAATTAATAAAGCATAAATTTAATTATGAAGCATAATGATAAAATAAAAAAATATAATATGGTAATATTAATATAAAAATTAAAAATAATTACAAGGAGTTATTATATTATTAATTATGAAATCAAAAAACTTAAAAGATAATAATAAATTAATCATCAATGAGGTAAAGAGTCGGCCATTGGTCTTCACAACCTAGGTTTTTCATATTTATACCTGGCATTTCCTTCTTTTCTCCTCACATTTTGTCCTGATGATGAGTCTAGTTTCAGACTCGAAACGTCGACTAAAAAACATGAACACTGTGGAAAATCCGAACTCCATTCAAAAATCACACCACAGTAATCTGCAAACGAAAATGTTTTATTTGTTTACCATACCTCTCGTTTATTTATATTTTTATTAATTTACCATACCTCTATTACAAATATGGTATTTGGCCCATAGGATTCACTTAAATAAAACCTCTTTCTTGAGCCTTCATAAATAGAACGAGGGTTATGGACTAAATATAAAAAGAGGTTTTATTTATTTACCATACGTCTAGTTTATTTATATTTTTATTTATTTACCATACCTTTTGAGTAAGTATAAAAATACGTTTTATTTATTTACCATACCTCCACTTTACTTATATTTTTATTTGTTTACACCAAGTGACTTATGGAGTAAATATAAAAAATGCTTTATTTATTTACCATACCTCTCATTTATTTATATTTTTATTAATTTACCATACCTCTTTTATAAATATGGTATTTGGCCCATAAGATTCACTTAAATAAAACCTATTCTTGAAAATGGGCGAATGGATTCACTTAAATAAAACCTATTCTTGAAAATGGGCGAATGGAAGGTTGTAACTCCTAATTTCAAGGGCTAAATTTACCTTTTTTACCCTCTCCCTTAAAATAAGGTGGGCTATTTGAGGTGATTTGTAAAAATGTACTATGATACAAAATATTCGCCCACTAAAAATTTAAAACCCCTTAATTTCGCCAAAGGGCGAACATTCGCCCCTAAAATTATCCTTGCAAACAAGGTCTCATTTTATAGTATTAGAGACTGCAGGGATTTAATTTCAAGAGCTATGCTGGAAAGATATTGAATTTTGTGAGAGCAAAAGAGACTGGCTTACTGTGGGCATTTTCTAATATAATATGTTTTTTTCTTAATTATGTAGGAAGTCAAAAAGGAAGCAGTTTGTATCAGATGCCTGGACACATGCGTTTTTCAGAGGTATGCTAATCAAGCTCATTCCAAATTGTGAAATTTAACCTCGATATTTTTCTACTTTGGGCTTTTTCTGTTCTTGAATGTTTGAGTTAAAGAATGCACACAAAACTTTGAAAGTTTGCAGCTGCCCCCTAGAATTCTCAAACAACACTTAAACTCAAGTAAAGAGTACATGCTACAATATCAGTTCACTAAATTGTTTTATGCTTCATGTTTCCAGGAACTTAATCGCCAGGCATCACCTAATAGTTTGTGTGGCAATCGACCGCAATCTTGAGCTGATTATTAATTTTTTATGGCAGAATAATCATCTCCTTGCAGTTATAGTTGTCATTTGATGTCCATGAAAGTGAATAAAATCAGCCTTTCCAAGTTTGTTTGGAAAGCCATCTCACAGATACTCTGATCAGGGAGTCAGCTGGTTCGTATAGGATGGTGACAAGGTGCAACAGGTGGAAGTCATAACCAATAAAGTCTTGTTCACACTAAGAATATATTAGATTTGTTTTCAGATGTGAAGTCTAACCTTAGATCACTTTCCTGCAGAACGATCTGGTTATTGTTATACCTTTTCGGCTATATTATGCATCAAGAGTTATCTATTCTTCGGAACAAAGCTATAATAGCAGTTCCATGGCTATTTGTGTTGTGAGCCTCCTCCAAGTGAGACACCCATTGCTTTGGAAAGCAGAGTTAGTGATGGATTTTTTCAAATGTCATTGTAATTTGTAGCATATTTCACTATATTTATACAAAATTGTATTCTTTTAATATGTGCTTGGGGAGATAAGGCCTGTAAAGCAACATGGTTTTTCAACGAGTTTTTTTTGTAAAGTTTGATCTATGTAACTAGCTATACGGCTAAGTGGTTATCTTATCTATGGAGGATATTGGAAGCTTAATGGATCCTTGTTCTTCAATCAGTGAGGAGGAGGAAAGACAATATTATTGTAAAAGTTGCAATTATTATGGAAATTACATAGATAACAACCCATATACCAAAGAGGGTCCAGAAGGCATTACACTGGATTTAAATCTAATGAACAAAAGCTCTAATATCATACTAATCTGGTCTCTGGGTGCACCATAATTCAATTCATTTAGTAAATGAACCGATTTAATCTGTTATGATTGTGAAAATAGGTCGCGAAGGCATTACACTGAAACATTCTAGATTTAAATCTAATGAATAAAATTTCTAATATCACACTAATCTGGTTTTTGGATGCACCATAATTTAGTTCATTTAGTAAATGAACTGATATAATCTGTTATGATTATGAAAACATAGTGATGTCATATGTAAACTAGCCTTGGCTCCAAAAAACCATGAGCACAAGCCATCTCTAGGCCATTCACACAACCAATTTTACATTCTATAGAAACATAGCTATACAATTATTCATAAGGCTTCAGGATATATGAATTAATCAAGCTTCTCACTGCTAGACTCTAATTAACATATTATATAGAAATAACCTTGACACCTTGATATAAATGAAAGTGATGCTTAGGATAATAGTACATGGGCTCCATAACATAGTATTCCACCTCTTTATGCATTACACGAGATCTAAAGATGAATTATATGGTACAGCGAGTAATCCTCATTTTAGATATATTATTTGACTTGATCGGTGAGTTATTAATCCCCATTCTAGATATATTATTTGACTTGGTCAAATGTAAAATGATATTCATTTTAAACTTGGAAGTTTTAAGAGAGCTTCGAACTCATTGTAACGTTTCTTTGAAAATGACTCTACTTTACTTACTAATTTGATCTGTGTAACTAGCTATACGGCTAAGCGGTTATCTTGTCTATGGAGGATATTGGCAGCTTAATGGATCCTTGTTCTTCAATCAGTGAGGAGGAGGAAAGACAGTATTATTGCAAAAGTTGCAATTATTATGGACATTACATAGATAACAACCCATATACCAAAGAGGGTCCAAAAGGAATTACATTGGATTTAAATCTAATGAACAAAAGCTCTAATATCATACTAATCTGGTCTCTGGGTGCACCATAATTTAATTCATTTAGTAAATGAACTGATTTAATCTATTATGATTGTGAAAATAGGTCTCAAAGGAATTACACTGAAACATTCTGGATTTAAAATCTAATGAATAAAATTTCTAATATCACACTAATCTGGTTTCTAGATGCACCATAATTTAGTTCATTTAGTAAATGAACTAATATAATATGTTATGATTGTGAAAACATAGTGATGTCATATGTAAACTAGCCTTGGCTCCAAAAAACCATGAGCACAGGCCATCTCTAGGCCATTCACACAACCAATTTTGCATCTCTATAGAAACATAGCTATACAATTATTCATAAGGCTTCAGGATATATGAATTAATCAAGCTTCTCACTGCTAGACTCTAATTAACATATTATATAGAAATAACCTTGACACCTTGATATAAATGAAAGTGATGCATGTGATAATAGGACATGGGCTCCATAACATAGTCTTCCACCTCTTTATGCATTACAAAGGATCTAAAGATGAATTATATGGTACAGTGAGTAATCCTCCTTTTAGATATATTATTTGACTTGGTCGGTGAGTTATTAATCCCCATTTTAGATATATTATTTGACTTGGTCAAATGTAAAGTGATATTCATTTTAAACTTGGAAGTTTTAAGAGAGCTTCGAACTCATTGTAACGTTTCATTGAAAGCGACTCTGCTTTACTTACTAGTTTGATCTGTGTAACTAGTTATACGGCTAAGCGGTTATCTTGTCTATGGAGCATATTGGAAACTTAATGGATCCTTGTTCTTCAATCAATGAGGAGGAGGAAATACAGTATTATTGTAAAAGTTGCAATTATTATGGACATTACATAGATAACAACCCATATACCAAAGAGGGTCCAGAAGGCATTACACTGGATTTAAATCTAATGATCAAAAGCTCTAATATCATACTAATCTGGTCTCTGGGTGCACCATAATTTAATTCAATTAGTAAATGAACTAATTTAATATGTTATGATTATGAAAATAGGTCCAGAAGGCATTACACTGAAACATTTTGAAATTAAAATCTAATGAGTAAAATTTCTAATATCACATTAATCTGGTTTCTAGATGCACCATAATTTAGTTCATTTAGTAAATGAACTGATATAATCTGTTATGATTGTGAAGACATAGTGATGTCATATGTAAACTAGCCTTGGCTCCAAAAAACCATGAGCACAGGCCATCTCTAGGCCATTTACACAACCAATTTTACATCTCTAAAAAAACATAGCTATACAATTATTTGTAAGGCTTCAGGATATATGAATTAATCAAGCTGCTCACTACTAGACTCTAATTAACATATAATATAGAAATAACCTTGACACCTTGATATAAATGAAAGTGATGCTTGTGATAATAGTACATGGGCTCCATAACATAGTATTCCACCTCTTTATGCATTACATAGGATCTAAAGATGAATTATATGGTACAACAAGTAGTCCTCCTTTTAGATATATTATTTGACTTCGTCGGTGAGTTATTAATCCCCATTTTAGATATATTATTTGACTTGGTCAAATGTAAAGTGATATTCATCTTAAACTTGGAAGTTTTAAGAGAGCTTCGAACTCATTGTAACGTTTCTTTGAAAACTATTCTGCTTTACTTACTAGTTTTGATGTGAAAGATGCATGTACATCAGGGTAACAGAACATTGTAAAGGTTACCTAAATTTCCATTAAGCAAGTAGTGGTGTACAAGTACTTGAGCTCTAAACAGTTTAGGGTTGTTGCTAGTTTTGGGTTGTTACAAATGGTAACATTGATTAGTTTTGGCATGCTATTGAAGGGTTCTTGCCATATTGTGTGGATACTGAATGGAGCATTGTTCTAAATGTTTGATAACCTACTTTGTTCCATCAATATTCTTGTAGTTGCTGTGTATATGTTAATAAGAATGGTATTTTGTTACATCTTTCTTCGTACACTTTGATGAATATGGATGGTGATGATGTACTTCCCTGTTATGGTTTATGGCATACTTTTTATGGTCGCACATCACCGTTGATTCTGGTGTAAAGTCAATAGTGAGTGCTCTTGATTAGATGATGAGCTATGGCCATTATCTAAGTTAGACCCGTGGTAACGAGATGGCCAATATTATGGGGCATTACACTTTAACTTTCTAGTTGTTATTGTTGGTGTCATTCTTGCAAATTCCAAAGCCTTAGTCTTTGGTTCTGATGCTGGAAACATGGGACACTAGACTCTAGAGCATTTCTTGTGCATGTAACAAAGGTGTCCTAGTTGGAAGATTAGTGTGGGTGTGACGAACAAGGGACATGTCAAGAAAAACAAATGTCAAGAAAATGGGGGATTAAGCTTTTTGAAGCAGAATTTATCATTATGATTTTGACAAAGTTTAGGGACTCCATATTTTTCATCTTTTAGGCAATTTTGAAAGATGAGCGTTTCTTCACTTGTGTTCTTTATTTATTAATATTATGGCATCTTCAAAGGCATCATGGGAATGTAGGGCTTCATTGATATATGCGTACATTGCATCATTCTAGGGAAAACCATGTACCTAAGAAAATTCATTTCATACTAGGTTAGAGTTTGTCATTATTATGCATCAATGTTCCTCGGAGGGTTTCATGGTATGAAATTCTTCTTCTCACATTACATCACGCATCAACTATTTCCAGCGTGTCATCATATAGATATGGATATAGCTAAGGTTTGCATCAGAAATGACTTATACTTCTTAAATGTTGTGAAAACCAACAAAACAGATGTAAATAACCCTATTTTGTAACTTTCATTTATTCCCATGGCATCCATCCAGGTGGAAATCAAGACGGTATTATAGAGGTAGCATCTGAAACTTGAAATTAAAATTAAATTCAAACAGAGCTACAATAATCTTCGCTGAACCACTAGTAGGTTAAGAATAATTAGTTCACCTCAAATATAATGTACATAATTGGACACATGAATTCAGTTACAACATGAGTGGACATCTAAGGTGAATGATATTACAAAACGAAAAAAGTACATTAACGATTTCTTCACTGAAAGAACCACGGTATGAGAACCCCAAGAAAAATGACAACCATGGTGTATACACATAGTCGAGACCTATACTGATGCTAATCAATGTTTGCCAGTCGAATGAACGATGATCTTGAATCATCTATGGCACGTGAATCTACACTTGAGATTGCTCCAACCATTAGATCAATAGACATTTTATAGATCTCCGCAAGGTGCTTTATCGTAAAAGAATTAAATCGAGCACTCCAGATTTTTGCCTCTCTGTAGAGGCGCTTCAAATTGTCTGTGCAGACATTATAGATGCCTTCCATGTGATTACATATTAAATCTGAGTTTGTCATCACTGTAATGTTATTCACCCCATTCTGTTTTTGCCTCTTTTAACCCCGCAACAAGTGTAATGTAGTATGCTTCGTTATTGTTTGTCTTTCCCCGCACTTCCCATATTCTATAAAACACATGATTTTTTACCCCATTTTGAAGGACAAATTTTAAAGATGCTCGACCCGGATTTGGGCGGCATGATACTTCAATGCACAGTGTCCACTTTTCCACCATTCCGTGAGCTTAGAAGCACTACATAGTGACAACAACAAAATAGATTCATGTTAGAATACTTTAATATGACAAAATATCCTAATTGAAATTGATTATTTTTATGCTACCTCAAGTTTGAATGCACATCCTTGAAAAATAATAGAAAATAAAATATCAGTGATAAGACTTTGGGCATAAAGAGTTAATAATGCATGCATGCTCATGAAAATGAGGATGTAGCATGACAAGAAGAAATGAATCATTTAAGACAAGCCTTGTCATGCTATCAAGGATTCTAAGGATTTCAAAATATCATCTTTTAGTAAGATTGACTAAAAACCCTAGAAAATGGTTTTTCCTGTTACATTTTCAAAAACATTGCTATATCCAGTGAGTCCAATTGCAGTTCACTGTTAGTGTTTTCCAGAGCTATTTCTCACATATTGAAAGAGGGATTGCATTGGGTGGAGGGTTCCAAATAGAGAGAATACTCCTATTCTTATCCAGATCACCATCAACAAGAGGCAATATCCAGGAAGTCAAATCATGTGTGCTAAATGTTTCCAATCTATGAAGTAACTCGCAGGTGTCCACTCATCGATTTCCAGCCCTTGCTTCTTTCCACTGCCATACTGAAATTCTTCTATCGGCCATCTTGTCCACTGCTCTGATACCATGATGGTGGCACAGCCAGGGGTTGCCAAAGCAACAACTGAATGTACAGCCTTCAGAGTGCACGGCAATATCATCCACAAACAAGAACAAAGAAAGAACAATTCCCTTTCTTCCCCAACAACACATAAGAGCTTAGAGAAATTTGAAATTCATATTATCACTAAAACTATCCAAGATTCTCTTACCTACGAGGATAGGGTACCACTACTTTTATATTCTACATGCTCAACTAATAATAACATTAATACTCTTTTTTTTCCAAATTAGATGCTCCTGCATTATGGAACAATCATTTAAAGTGACATAAATAAGGAGCTTTTCTTTACCGTATGCTTAGCGCATAGCAGCATGCTTAACAACCTCCTTGAATACCTGCAGAAAACTTAAAAAGTGTACATGAATCCATCTCAATTACTTGCCAGTGAAAAGTGATCATTAATACAGTTTTATCTTGTAAGTGAAAAGTGATCCTTAATACAGTTTTAACTTGTAAGTGAAAAGTGATCCTTAATACAGTTTTTAACTTGTAGTTGCTTGAAGTACAAACTTATCAGGTTTGATATTTTGTTTATAGAATGATATGTAAGTAAATACACTTAAAGTTAAGCTGGAAGTGAGAAATGGATCGTTCAATCTTCGAAAGTCCTCAACATTAGACTGATCAGATATCTTTTAATTATTCGTGTGTCTATGAACAGATGGGGATGGCAGGTGCATTAGAGACACTTTGCGGACAAGCATATGGAGCAAAGCAATATCATTTGCTTGGGATTCAACTGCAGAGAGCAATTGTTGCTCTTTATTGTGTGAGCATACCAATTGCTGTGATATGGGCATATATGGGACACATTCTTGTAGCCCTTGGCCAAGACCCTTTAATATCTTTTGAAGCAGGGAACTTTGCAAGATGGATGATTCCTAGCTTGTTTGCTACTGCGGCTCTTCAACCCCTAGTGAAATTTCTTCAATCACAAGGTGTTGTCTTTCCAATGATGTTAAGCAGTTCAATAACTCTTTGTTTCCATGTTCCCGTTTGTTGGATATTGGTGTTCAAAGTTGGATTAGGTAATAAAGGGGCTGCACTTGCAAACAACATTTCCAACTGGCTAAATGTGGCACTTCTATCAATTTATGTTAAATTTTCCCCTGCATGCAAGAAGACATGGACATCCTTCTCAAGGGAAGCTTTATATGACATTACAAACTTTCTTAAGCTTGCTATTCCATCTGCAGTAATGCTTTGGTAAATGAGTCCTTTCCCTTTTGTTGCAGAGTGTATGTAGTTGATTGCTAAAAAAAATTAGGCATTGCTTCAGTCCCATATACCGTTTTTCTTATTCTACTTCAGGGTGTTCAAATTTTTACGCTACAGTGAAATTCATAAACAATTTTCATCTGAAAATGGAAATTCATAAACAAATTTCCTGTGAAAACCATCGACTGGTTTCATAGGGTTCGAACAGTTCAAGTCTGACAAGCCGAAGGGTTTTTCCCAGCGTATTCAGATGAATTTTATGAAACTAGTCGCACAAATATGGCCAGTATTTTCAAAAACCATGTATTATAATCTTTCTCCATTTATGAATTTTGAATTTAATTGTTTACACTACAATGAAATTCGCCAACAATTTTCATTTGAAAATGGAAATTCATAAACAAATTTCCTGTGAAAACCATCGACTGGTTTCATAAAATTCGTCTGAATTTTCTGTAAGCAGAGAGGTTAATTTACCTCACGCTTGAGGGCGCACAGAATGCCGAGATTGAGCACCGTGAGTGGACCTGTGAGGTGGGTGAGCGAGCACTGTGAGCGCGGGCGGTGTATGCTCGAAACGGGTTGCAGAGGCAGAGCAGCTTCGACGGGAGCACAAATGGAGCAAATGGCTCTTTTGGCGCGAGGGCAGGTTTGAAAATGGGCTGGTGCCAGCTCGGAGGTGGTGGGTCCCGTGTTCCTGAAAAAGGAATGATGTGATGGGGACGGCCTGCCAGATAAACGATGGATGGATGATGGATGCGGGCATGAAGAGCATCGACATCCATGGTAAAGGCCACCTCCATACAGGCATTTAATGCCCTATGGCAGGCTAGTTAGCTCTTGCCAGTGGTCACATGCTATGGTGTCATCACCTACTAGAGGAATCGATCATTTTTACAATGTTTGTGGGCTGATAAAATGACACTTGGAGGCATTTCATGCATACCGGACGGCCCTGAAACCATAAAACAGATAAAAGCGGTAGTTTAAGGAGGTGACTTTTTATAATTTTTGATAGAATTTATTGCGTTAATTATGTAAGGAGGTGAAATTTTTCATTTTTAATAAAATTTATCACGTCATGTCTAAAATTTGGTTCGGAAAAATGTTAAAATGTTGAATCTGTATAATTTTTTTGGTTAATTTTTTACATTCAAAGTTCAATTTACTAAAACATTCTAGGTTTAAATTTTAATTAAAATGACTACCCAGATAAATAACATATCAAAGAAAATTATCAAAAAACTAAAATGAGGAGTGTCAGACCAGGTAGTAACTCCATTAGGCAGAAACTTTATTCGTATTATTCATTCAATCAGGTAGGTCTGTTATATACATGAGGGAGAGACTGTTCAGTTCATCTCCCGATGACTGTTTACATTTCTCATTTATTTATTTACATATATTTACCCACTCACAAGGATTAGGTGTCAACATTCCCCCCTTAATCTGAAGGGATGTTGGTGAGTCCAAGCATCGTTCTGAATCATTCAAGCTTTTCTCTTCCAAGTGCTTTGGTGAAGATGTCTGCAATTTGCTCATTTGTGGAACAATGACGGAGATGGATTGTTTTGGCCTCAACATGATGTCAAATCAGATGATATTTAGTATTGATGTGCTTTGTTCGATCATGGAACTTTGGGTTCTTGGCCAACTTTATTGCAGAGGTGTTGTCAATCATGAGTGGAGTTGATTGTACTTGTTTTACGTGAAAATCTTCAAGAATTTTCCTGAGCCACACAATTTCTTTTGTTGCTTTAGTTGCTGCCACGTATTATGCTTCTGTTGTGGAATCTGTTGGAACTGATTGTTTGTGTGATCTGCAGGAGATAGCTCTTGATCCAAGACTCATAACATATCCTAAAGTAGGTACCCCAGTTTCTTTGTCTCCATCGAAGTCTGAATCAGAGTATCCAATCAAGTTGAAGTCATCCACCTGTGTGTACGTGATTCCAAAGTCTTGAGTTCCCTTCAAGTACTTTAGAACTCTTTTTGCAGCAGACCAATGTCCCTCACAAGGCTTTTGCATAAACCTAGAGAGGATTCCAACAGCAAATGAAATTTCTGGTCTGGTAGTAGTTAGGTAGTTGAGACTTCCTACAAGCTGTCTATACCTTGTTGCATCCTCAAATTCCTTTCCTTCTGTAATCACTCAGGTTGTCCTTAAAGCTCCTTAAAGGATACGACCGAGGTAACCACAAACCAGTCTTTGGACTGCAGGTCCTAGCCTACCAGCAGTCAGAGAGGGCTCTCTCTTAATGATTTAGCTTTGTTGATGATGATTTTAGGCTATTTATTGAGTTCAATGGATTTTGTTTGATTTTGGTGGGAAGGATGATGCTTTCAAGTAAAGAGGCAGGGATAGCATGAAAGTTTTAAAACCATTGGGCGTGGAGTTAAGGAGTAGGACTGCTGGTGCATTTTCTTGGTCACAAGAGGGAATATGGAGCAAGCTAGCTGCACATGAAACGATGATTCAAGCTTAAAGGATGGAATGAGGGTTAAGGAATGAGAGGCAGTTAAGAATCTCTCGTTCAGCTTAACACAGGGAAGGTGAATGAGTTCTATCTAGGAGCAATGAAGAATCCCTAGATAATTGTCAAACATGAGTGAATTAGGGGAAATATGAGCCACAGGGAATTCATATTCATTACTAATTCGGATGAAAACATAAAGAAATAGTAGAAATTGAGCATAGAGGGCATTTACACCAATTCTAAACTATTCATTCTTTCTGCTATTTTAGATGGTACATCAATGGAAAACAAAGGTAAGAAACACTTACTGAGTCATGTTGCAGCACAAGAATTCCACATTCAATTCTTCAAAACATTAATACACAGCACACAGTCATTCCTCCAAGATTTCTAGTAGTCTTTGATTAAGTAAGACATCAGGTATACAGAGCGAGTCTCTCTTGGAGCTATACAACCAACCAACCCTTTAAACAATGAATTCGGGTTGTTTATATAGGGAAAATATCTAAAAATATTCAATATAGCAGATCTTAAACAGATCTGAGGAAAACAAGTTCTTTAACCTAATCTTGTCGTGAAATAAATGTAGGAAGATATCTAAGTGCTGCGCTGGGCAACTGCCTCAAAAAATATGATTTGAATTTTTTCCTTATGGCTTTGTGCGGTTCATTCAGCCATAACTGTGCTTTAGGCTTTGATGCGCCACTCTTGAGTGGCTTTGATGTGTATTAACTGTGATCTGAGAGCCTTTAAATGGCTGTACCGCTTTCTTTGACTTTGTTTGGGGGCTTTTAATGTTCGCCCGCTTCGAACTGACACTCTTTGCCGCTTCACTGATACTCTTTAATTTAATCCGGGCTTCATCTTTCCTCTGATACTCTTTGACACTTGAATCGGGCCATTTTCTCTCTCTCGGCGTGTTTGAAACTGTCAAATCGCCTCTTTTCTACCCTTTCAAGGCAAGAGTGGCTGCTGCAAATGATTTCCGTGGCTTCTGGAAAGCTACTGGCGTTGGACGATTTGAATAGGAATCATAAATGAAGAAATCCTGTTAAAACTGCGAATTTTCGGGCCTCTTGGAAGCCGAACGATATGACGCTTTCCATTTTGGTCATTTTTTCTTAGCGATGCGCGATTAGCGCTAAGCACTAATCGCGCATCTAAAACTGCCTCAAATTTTCATTTCGGGCTCTCTTTGCTGTGATTTGCGCCCTTCGCGCCTTCCTTTAGTGATGACGTCGACATGACGTCAACGAGGGTCACAGTACGGTAGTGACGTGGCAGGGTGATGTGGCAGGGTGACGTGGCAAGGTGATGTGGCAGGGTGATGTGGCAGTACGACGGGGTTTTAACTCGGAGATTGGCAATCGGCAAGGACAGAGGGCAATGGTTTTTATATATGTGATGCGATGGGAGCGATCGCCGATTTCTGAAAAGCGACAAGGCATGCGGCTGTGCAAAATGGGAAAAATTGCGGACATGTATGGAGTGTGATGCGATATGTTTTCGGATGCGATAGCAATATCGCATCGGCGGACGAGAGGGGGCATATGTATATAGGTAAAAAACCTTGCGACTGCCGATCGCAAAATCGCATCGGCGAAGCAATATCGGGAAAGTATAAAGGGGTAGGCCGATGAATGAATGTTGCGACTTTCGATAGTGATATCGCGTCGGAGGAGAGGAAGACTTATCGGAGGAGGGTTAATGTGATCGCAAAGGCCGTTTACAGCTTTGGAAGGGATCTTGATGCATCGGAGTGAGTCCGATGGCATTTGAAGGGGGTTTTGTGTTTTGGAAGGAGTCCAAACACTTTAAGAAGATGGTTTTTTGAGCGAAATGAGGGTTCTTACTAAGTTTCAAGTAAACTTAGTAATTCCCAAGCGATACTTATGGTTATATTTCAACCCGGGGAAGGGATAAGTATATAGGGGAATTATTAACATAGCGTTAGTCGGGGGAGGGGAAAAAGATAAGGAGTTACATAATAAAGTTAGTAGTTAATATGAAATGTGATGAGAGAGCGCTAAGTATGTGAATCTTAGGCTATTAAGGGGAAAATGACTCATATAAGAAATATAAGCATCCTTAAGCAAAGCAGATCTTTACTTAGGCAATGATATGGCAAATGATGAAACTTTAAGAGATATCAAACAGATCTTGACCTCTTTGGGGAGGTTAGTAAATTATTTGGGGAATAAGAAGAAGGGGGAGTTAGTCATGTCTCGCTTGAAGTCCTCCAAGGGAAAATTGCATTGCATTTGTGATCTGAATAGATATGACACTTGAAAGCATGAAATGGATCACATAGCTTGATTTTGCAACCACAAAACTACTTACCCAGCCTACTTGCCTGACATTTTCTCTTCTTTTGGTTTGGGTGCACTTGAACTAGCATACCCAGCTTTTCATTCTTTTCTTCTCGCTGTCCTCCTATCTACATCTACACTTATTTCATCCAGGGGCTCAAATTAAGCAGTTGAGCACCCTTGTTTCTCTACCTATCTACAAATCTGCCAAGATTAAGCTGTTTGGACAGATGCTGATTCTCTATATTCTACAACAGGAAATTGAAACCTAAGGAGACCAAGATTAAGCTGTTTGGCCTTCCCTTAACTGAAAAAACTCATCAAAAATGGAACAACTCATCAAAATGGAACATAGTAGTGGCCTTTAGACTAGCACACTCTTATGGGAAATTCTCTAGCCTTTGTAGCAAATATGGAACGTTGCAGCATGCAGAGTATGACATATTTGGCATGTAAAAATGTCGATCATGAAAGATGAATACCTGCTGCAGCAGGAGGCTAACAGTGGCTCCACTTGGGGATGGCTTTTCCTTGTGAAAAGCCAAGAACAGCAGGTCAGACTGCCTTGATCTTCTATTGTTGCTGTAGGACTGAGACTTTCTTTGTGCTGACTGTTAAATGCATGGGACTTTGACGTATGAGCAGCACTTTCCCTCAACTGAATCACTGTGAATATGAAGCACTGCCTGCTTTCTTCTTCGTGCTTGATATTACACACATTTTTGCTTGAGAACTGCCTTTTGAAATAAACACAAAAAGGGAACAAACTGGAGCAACTACTCTTAATTTTGTTTTTGAACAGGCTGTAGATGTAACACTAAAAACGCTCCTCTATTTTGATACTATTGACTGAAGAGCTGGAAACCTGAATGCAGCATTTTTAATTGAATTCGCTGTTATAAACAACAATGCTGCCCCTTTACCATTGAGTACTTTTAAAATATACCTAAACCTTCCTTGCGCACCCTTTGAAGTAACTTGATAACCGGGAGAAAATTTGAGGTGCTTCTCTTTGAAATTAACTTCAATCGGATAGAGGCTTCGAATGTCGCGCTCCTTTGGCTCTTTTCTTCAGAACTGTGCTCTTTTCCCAAAATCAATGCAAAGACAAAGCTTTGAAATGGATGACTTGCGCTACTTTGTCTCCATACTATGCTGCGTGGCTACTAGCAATCGAATTGCTTATGAAAAATAAAAGGAAAGCTCTGATATATACAAACACTAATGTACAGATATATATAGGGGCACCGTATCCCTTAAAAGGGGTCTCGGTAATGTTTCAACATTCGGCCATTTACAGGGCCGTCTTCCATTGTGCTGTCATCTATAGTTTTGAGAAAATACGTTTTATTGCCTTGCACAACACTGATAACAAATGGGCCTTTCCATAGAAAATCAAATTTTGCATGCTTTCCCCTGTCTTCTCTTCGTGAGTCCCACCTTAACACTTTATCGCCAATATAGAAATCCTCAGCTTTAGTCCTTTTGTCAAATGCTTTCTTTAGCCTTTCTTACACAATTTGAGCCCTATCATACACATGCTCTCTGGTTTGCTGAAGATGAATGGTCTAGTTAATTCTTCTTTGAACATTATTTGGTTTAGCTTGGATCTCTTGTAACAGCTTGATGATAGGAATACCCAAGGAAGATGGAAATCTGGCCTCCATGCCATATACCAGCTCATAAGGGCTCATCCCAATGGATTTCTTTGTTGAAAGTCTGTCTGCCCATAGGGCATTTGTGAGCCTCCTATGCCAGTTCTTCTTGTTTTCTTCTAAGATCTTCTTGATAATATTGATCAGGCTCTTGTTGGATGATTCGGCCAGGCCATTACCTTGAGGGTAATAGGTTGTGGAGTTGCCTAAGGTGATATGAAATTTATGGCAAAAATTGATCATCTTTTTGGATTTGAAAGCAGCAGCGTTGTCAGTGATGATCTTCTCAGGGCAGCCAAATCTGGAAAGGATATTGCACTCAAGGAATTGGATAACGGTGGAGTCATTGGCCTGTCTGCATGGGATGGCTTCAATCCATTTAGTGAAATAGTCGATGGCTGTTTAAATCCACTTGTGCTGGCCTGAGGAAGAGGGGTGGATTTCTCCAATGAAGTCAAGACCCCATTGTTGAAATGGTTTCTCAGTTGAGATGGGCTTAAGGGGCAAGGGTAACAACTTTATTTTGCCCTCAAATATTTGGCATTTATGACATGAGATAGCAAACTTCTTTATATCTGCAAATAAAGAGGGCCAATAGAAACCAGCCCTTAAAATTTTATCAGCAGTGGACTTCCAATATAGATGTCCTTCGCAGTCCCCTGCATGGAATTCTTTCATGACATTGTTAGTTTCATCATGGTTAAACAATTAAGCAATATACGTTCATGATTTTTCCAAAATAATGCACCATCTATGACACAAAACTTTGAGGCCTTCATTTTTAAAAATCTTTTCTTGGTTCTGGACAATCTTGGGGGAGCAAACAGGTTTAACAATACAAAGCATATATCAGCATACCATGGGGATTGCAAAAAGGTTTCACTGATCTGTGGAGTCGCCAACTCCTGTTCATTGTCCAGTTTGTTAATGTCTAAGGCTTGAAAGTTTGTTTCGGACATCAGTTTGGCTAAACCTTGTCCCTTTATCAGCTTGGTTGGTTTTATTTCAATGTCATACTCAAGGATACTAGCAATCCACTTGCCTCTTTTGCCTTCTAATCCCTCTTGGGTTAGTATGTCTTTTACAACAGCATTTGGGTCATAGGCAATCACATGTGAATATAAAATGTAGACTCAGAAATCTTTGATTGCTTTAACGAGAGCGTAGGCCTGCTTCTCCATGATTTGGTACTTCAAAGGAGCATCTCTTAAGGCTCGGCTAAAAAATGCAATTGGCTTTTCAGCTCCTTGATCATCCTTTTGCAGAAGGACAGCAGTTATGGTGTGCTCAGATGCAAAGGAGAACATGATGAAGTCCCTATCAAATTGAGGACTTGTGAGGATTGGGGCTTGGGTTAAGGCAGATTTTATACTCTCAAAGGCTTTTTTGGTTTCAAGAAACCATTTTACCTTGGCGTCCTTTTTTAACATGTTGCTTAACAGTCTTATTAGTTTAGCTAAATTTGGGATAAATCTCCTTAGGAAATTGATCTTTCCTAGGAATTCTTGCAATTCTTTTATATTTCTTGGATATGGGATTTGCAAAATGGCTTGGATCCTTTCAAGATCTATTCTGATCCCATCTTTTGAGATGATATGGCCAAGTAGTTTGCCTTCTTCAAGGCCAAAGAGAGACTTTTTGGGATTCAAGGAAATGCCGTATTTCCTACATGTCATGAATATTTGCCTCAAATGTTTTAGGTTCTCTTGATCATATTTGGGGAAATGGGTTAAGTCATCAAGGTAGACAACTAGGAAATCATGTATTTCCTTGGCAAAAGCAATATCCATTTCCCTTTGAAAGGTAGCACCAGCGTTTTTAAGTCCAAAAGGCATCTTCACATATTTAAATGTTCCCCACGGTGTGGTAAAGGCTGTCTTGTCTTGATCGTCCGGGTGAACTAGTATTTGATTGAAACCTGAAAAGCCATCTAGCAAAGAGATTCTTGATGACCCCACTACTCTTTGCAGGATGTGGTCCATTTTTGGCAAGGGGTAGTGGTCTTTTAGGGAGACTTGGTTTAAATTTCTTATATCTACACATAGCCTAATCTCACATGTCTTCTTTCTTGTGGGAACAAGATTGGATACCCATTTAGAAAATCTGATGGGTACTATGATGCCTGCTTCAAACATCCTTTTCACTTCCTTTTCAATCAAAGGGAGAAGCACATGATTGATTCTCCTAAGTTTCTGTTTGAAGGGCTTTTGATTTGGTTTTAAGGGAATGGTGTGTTTGATCACTGAGGTGTCATAGGACTTCAAGTCCTCATAACTCCAAGAAAATACATCTTGGAATTCTTTGAATAAATCAACATATGTGGGCTTTTGATCAGGTGGCAAAGATTGAGATAGTTTGATCATTTTGGGCTTCTCTGTTGTCCCAATGTTATGTTATTATGTAGCGGCGTTTAAGGGTTTCATTTTTGGTTTTTTGGGCACATCATTTGCATCAAACATATCTTCTAAAGGAGTGAGGCCAACAGGGAGAAAGTTATCCTTTAGATCAACGATCTCAGCCTCTGTTTCGACTATTTCCGCCAATTGCATCTGTTTTACCTCTTCTATGTTTGCATTGTCAAAAACATTTGGGTCTAGGATTTGCTTGGCTGTTACTGCTGTTACAGCCTATTGATTTTCATTTGTTTGCTGTTGTTCATCCGTCATAGCATCCATGTCAATGTTTATATTTGAAAAATCATGCTCAAGAGAGAGGAAATTGTTAATTTGGGCATCATTTTTGAATACTTGCCAATCTTTAACATTATTTGGGATGGCAGGCCTATGTTTTATTTCAGCAGTGAAATGGTGATTTGGCTCAAAGGGAAGCTTGCACGTACTAGCAAAAGTGGCTAGGTTGTTTGCATGAATGTTATGATCTCTTGAGATCTTGGCAAGCGTGGATTCAGTGAATGTATTGAGTATATTAGTGGCAGCGGTCCTATAGGCCCTCATTCTATTGTCATTAGTAACAAATTTGCCTTTCATTTGTTGGATTACTAGGTCGAAGTCACCTAGAATGGACACTTTGGCAGCTCCTAAAGCTCTGAGCAGCTTAAGGCCTAAGAGGAGTGCCTCATACTTGGCCATGTTGTTGGTGCATTTGAAATTTAGTCTGTATGCATGACCTTGTGCATGATTGTTATGTGTGTTGTGAATCCATATTCCAGTCCCTGCTCCTAACTTGTTTACTGAACCATCAAACTCTAAATACCATGTGATTTCTTGCTTGTGGTTAGTATTGAGAGTTTCAGTCATTTTAGGATTGGGTGGACCTGAGTCTCGTGTTTGGCGAGGTTCTTCTTGTGTGCTGGTTGCATTGGCTGTTGTGACAGTCTCATGGGTATGTGCAACCGATTCTTCATTGATGTGTGCTTGTTGTTCTAAAGCCAAAGGCTTGAAATCAATTAAAGGGCGGCTATCATTATTAAACAAAATGAATGAATCCATATCAGTATGGATCGAGTAGATGGGGAAGTTTTGTGGCTCATCCTCGCTACTCACCATATATTTCATGAGTGTTTCTCTATATAGTCTTTTTGGTTGGCCAAAGACTGATATAGTGGCGTAAGAGAGGTCTAGCTGGGGGGATCCTTGGAGTTTTGCTCCCCAAGATCTTGATAGGAACATACCGTATTTTGGTGGAATGTCAGCAACCACCACATCCATGAGGATTGTCTTATTAGGATATTGGACTAAGGAGACACACAAGTCTTTGATTAGGCCTAAACACTTGACTTGACTTGAGTCAAAGGAGAATAAATCTTTGTATGGCCTGGTTATGTCAAGGTTTAGTTTTTCCATTACCGCTTTGGGCATAAGATTGTGTGATGCACCTAAGTCAAACATTGTGTTATGTAAAATTTTATCATGGATATGCAAACTGATGTAAAATTGAAAAACTGCTCCATTGACTGTTTTTCCATTGACTTCTGGGCCAAAGAGCAGCTCTGGGGTATCATCTAAAACATTTACATCATCCTTAACCTCTGGCATTTGTAACGATCTTTGTATTTGCTGCCTATGAACATCATGTTTGGCAAGTTCTGAGAGGGGGATGGATATCTTAAGTTTTCCAATCTCTGCCTCTAAATTAAATGGCTTTTCCAGTGGAGTCTTGGTGTTGATGATGGAAGATTTCTCTTTTTCATTGGAATTATCAGCGATTTCCTCTCGTTTTCCAGTGTCATGGAGAGTGATCGCTTGCGTTTTTTCAGTTATGGGCAGGCTTTTCGGAACGTTGTGCGCATTTTCCTTTGAGAAAAAAGGCATGACAAGCTACTTTTTAGAAGGTTGTTCGATAGCTATATCATCTATGGTTACGTGTTGTGGGTTTGGGACAGATTGTTCAACGTGTTCTGTTATAACAGCCTTGCCTTTGATTTTATCGGGATGTTGTTTTTCCTTTGGTTTGATGGGCTTGGGCACATCAATCGTTCTAGTTTTTAGCTTATTCTGCTTGTTTAGCTCATAAACGGCTGGGTCATAGGCTTGTTCAAAGTCAAAAGATTCTTGGGTTTGAGTTTGGCATTGATGCATGTTATCGTTATTTTGGTCTTCTTTAGTTAAGAAGACGTGTTGCTCGTTCTTCAAACCCATTAGGTTTATGTGAGTGTATTCCATGGGCTCATTAGTTGTTGATGTCTCAGCGTAATTTTCTTGGAAATGAGGCCTTATTTCACAGTCTGGGCTCGCCCTTCTAGCATTTGGGTTTTGATTCCTTCTGAAGTTCGGGTTCCTAACAGCGTTGGTTTGCTGCCCGTGCCAAGATGATTTTTTCTCAACATTGTCCACTCTGTCTACTAGCTTATGCATGCCACTGATAAGGGCATCCAGCTTTTGGTCTATGGCTGAGGGTTCTTCCTTAAAGGTTGTTCTTCTCTCTGTTCTGGCTCTGTTAGGTGCTCTTTCTTTTAACTGGTAGGCCATATCTGGGTCGAAACCATCAGGGAATTTATACAAGGCGAGGTCAGGTGGAGGTCTTAAGTTCTGTGGTATTGCATTGTAGACATTATTGAATCTTGCACAATAGTCCAAAACAGTTTCTTGAGGGCCTCTTTTAATTGTATCGTATTCGGCTAGTATGTGCAAGGGGTCTTTCTTTTTCTCCCATCTGTTGATAAATGACTGGTACAAGGCTTCTGGGTCTTCTATGAAATTAGCTGGGAGTGCTCTAAACCAAGTCCTGACATCGCCTGTCAAACTTTGGACAAAAATCTTCATTCTCACCCCATCATCGTCAATCTCATAGCTTTCAAAGTAATCCTGCATTTTCTTTGCATGCTGAAGGGCTGTGTAGGCATTCACGTCATCAAAATAAGTTATTTTAGTCTGGTAATCCTGAGGCATAGCCGCGAGGTTAGGAGGCAGTTGTAGGGGTGCATATCTATTAGCCATATTAACAGGTATAAGTGGGGGAATAGGGATAAATGGAATAGCTGGAACAACTGGGATAACAGGAGTAGTAGTGGTAGCATGCACAGTGAACGAAGGTGTGGAAGGAGTGCTTTGAGAGGTGGATAAAGAACAAGGGGAACTAGGAGTTGAACGAAATTAAACTTTGACAGGGGTGGGAACACCACTTGGCCGAACTATCTCAGGACTAGAATCAGCAAAATCTTCTTTTCGCTCTAATTTCCTGAGGTTTCTTGTGATTAAATTTGGATTTTCAAAAACAGCTGATGGATTTGGGTCTCTATTTGACCTGGTATTATGTATTTTCTTCTTAGGAGCCAGCTTCTAACTTGTTTTTTGGAAATTTTTCTAAGAAAGTGGGTTAGAAAGAAACTTTTGGAGGCCAGATTCTTTCCCAGTGGAGCTTTCCAACTTGATTTATGAAATTATCTGAAGAAGTCCCCAGCGGAGTCACCATGATGTTATCACTTAGGTTGTCCTTAAAGCTACTTAAAGGATACAGCCGAGGTAACCACAAACCAATCTTTGGACTGCAGGTCCTAGCCTACCAGCAGTCAGAGAGGGCTCCCTCTTAATGATTTAGCTTTGTTGATGATGATTTTAGGCTAGTTATTGAGTTCAAGGGATTTTGTTTGATTTTGGTGGGAAGGATGATGCTTTCAAGTAAAGAGGCAGGGATAGCATGACAGTTTTAGAACCATTGGGCGTGGAGTCAAGGAGTAGGATTACTGGTGCGTTTTCTTGGTCACAAGAGGGAATATGGAGCAAGCTAGCTGCACATGAAATGATGATTCAAGCTTAAAGGATGGAATGAGGGTTAAGGAATGAGAGGCAGTTAAGAATCTCTCGTTCAGCTTAACAGAGGGGAGGTGAATGAGCTCTATCTAGGAGTAGTGAAGAATCCCTAGATAACTGTCAAACATGAGTGAATTAGGGGAAATATGAGCCACGCGGAATTCATATTCATTACTAATTTAGATGAAAACATAAAGAAATAGCAGAAATTGAGCATAGAGGGCATTTACACCAATTCTAAACTATTCATTCTTTCTGCTATTTTAGATGGTACATCAATGTAAAACAAAGGTAAGAAACACTTATTGAGTCATGTTGCAGCACAAGAATTCCACATTCAATTCTTCAAAACATTAATACACAACACACAGTCATTCCTCCAAGCTTTCCAGCAGTCTTCGATTAAGTAAAACATCAAGTATATAGAGTGAGTCTCTCTTGGATCTATAAGACCAACCAACCCTTTAAACAATGAATTCGGGTCATTTATATGGGTAAAATATCTAAAAATATTCATTATAGCAGATCTTAAACAGATCTGAGGAAAACGAGTTCTTTAACCTAATCTTGTCGTGAAATAAATGCAGGAAGATATCTAAGTGTCGCGCTGGGCAGCTGCCTCAAAAATATGATTTGAAATCTGTCCTTATGGCTCTGTGCGGTTCATTCAGCCATAACTGTGCTTTGGGCTTTGATGCGCCACTCTTGAGTGGCTTGGATGTGTATTAACTATGATTTGAGAGCCTTTAAATGGCTGTACCGCTTTCTTTGACTTTGTTTGGGGGCTTTTAATGTTCGCCCGCTTCGAACTGACACTCTTTGTCGCTTCACTGATACTCTTTAATTTAATCCGGGCTTCATCTTTCCTCTGATACTCTTTGACACTTGAATCAGGCCATTTTCTCTCTCTCGGCGTGTTTGAAACTGTCAAATCACCTCTTTTTTGCCCTTTCAAGGCAAGAGTGTTGTTGTAAATGATTTCCGTGGCTTCTGGAAAGCTACTAGCATTGGCCGATTTGAATAGGAATCATAAATGAAGAAATCCTGTTAAAACTACGAATTTTCGGGCCTCTTGGAAGCCGAACGATACGACGCTTTCCATTTTGGTCATTTTTTCTTAGCGATGCACGATTATAGAATCGAAAACTGCCTCAAATTTTCATTCCGGGCTCTCTTTGCTGCGATTTGTGCCCTTCGCGCCTTCCTTTAGTGATGACATCGGCATGATGTCAGCATGACGTTAGCGGGGGTCCTAGTACGGTAGTGACATGGCAGGGTGATGTGGCAGGGTGACGTGGCAAGGTGATGTGGCAGGGTGATGTGGCAATACGGCGAGGTTTTAACTCGGAGATCGGCAATCGGCAAGGACAGAGGGCAATGGTTTTTATATATGTGATGTGATGGGATCGATCGCCGATTTCTGAAAAGCGACAAGGCATGCGGCTGTGCAAAATGGGAAAAATTGCAGACATGTATGGAGTGCGATGCGATATGTTTTCGGATGCAATAGCAATATCGCATCGGTGGACTAGAGGGGGCGTATGTATATAGGTAAAAAAACCTTGCGACTGCCGATCGCGAAATCGCATCGGCGAAGCGATATCGGGAAAGTATAAAGGGGCGGGCCGATGAATGAATGTTGTGACTTCCGACAGCAATATCGCGTCGGAGGAGAGGAAGACTTATCAGAGGAGGGTTAATGTGATCGGAAAGGCCGTTTACAGTTTTGGAAGGGATCTTGATGCATCGGAGTGAGTCCGATGGCATTTGAAGGGGGTTTTTGTGTTTTGGAAGGAGTCCAAACACTTTAAGAAGATGGTTTTTTGAGCGAAATGAGGGTTCTTACTAAGTTTCAAGTAAACTTAGTAATTCCCAAGCGGTACTTATGGTTATATTTCAACCCGGGGAAGGGATAAGTATATAGGGGAATTATTAACATAGCGTTAGTCGGGGAGGGGAAAAAGATAAGGAGTTACATAATAAAGTTAGCATTTAACATGAAATGTGATGAGAGAGCACTAAGTATGTGAATCTTAGGCTATTAAGGGGAAAATGACTCGTATAAGAAATATAAGCATCCTTAAGCAAAGCATATCTTTACTTAGGCAATGATATGGCAAATGATGAAACTTTAAGAGATATCAAGCAGATCTTGACCTCTTTGAGGAGGTTAGTAAATGATTTTGGGAATAAGAAGAAGGGGGAGTTAGTCATGTCTCGCTTGAAGTCCTCCAAGGGAAAATTGCATTGCATTTGTGATCTGAATAGATATGACACTTGAAAGCATGAAATGGATCACACAGCTTGATTCTGCAACCACAAAACTACTTACCCAGCCTACTTGCCTAACATTTTCTCTTCTTTTGGTTTGGGTGCACTTGAACTAGCATACCCAGCTTTTCATTCTTTTCTTCTCGCTGTCCTCCTATCTACATCTACACTTATTTCATCCAGGGGCTCAGATTAAGCAGTTGAGCACCCTTGTTTCTCTACCTATCTACAAATCTGCCAAGATTAAGCTGTTTGGACAGATGCTGATTCTCTATATTCTACAACATGAAATTGAAACCTAGGAAGACCAAGATTACGTTGTTTGGCCCTCCCTTAACTGAAAAAATTGATCAAAAATGGAACAACTCATCAAAATGGAACATAGTAGTGGCCTTTAGACTAGCACACTCTCATGGGCAATTCTCTAGCCTTTGTAGCAAATATGGAACGTTGCAACATGCAGAGTATGACATATTTGGCATGTAAAAATGTCGATCATGGAAGATGAATACCTGCTGCAGCAGGAGGCTAACACCTTCAATAGATGTGAGCTTTAAGTTTTGTTCCATTGGAGTAGTGAGAGGATTTCACTCTGTCATGCTAAACCTATTCAACAAGTCTCCAATGTATTTCTTTTGAGAAAGAAATATGGACTTTGGATGTTGGGTTACTTCAATGCCAAGATAGTAATGAACATAGCCCAAATCAATCATTTCAAAAGTTTTCCGCAATTCCTTCTTTATGGATGCAATGTAGCTTTCATTATTCCCTGTCACTAAAAGATCATCTACATATACCACAAGATATACAGCTATTTTGCCAACTTTCTTGACAAATAAAGTTGCATCATCAAGATCAAAATGATTGAAATTGAGTTTCAGAAGATGCTCAGTTATTTTTTCATACCAGGCTCGCGGTGTTTGTTTGATGCCATACAAGGACTTCATAAGTTTGCATACTTTATGTTCATGTCCTTTCACAGCAAATCCTTCAAGCTGGGACATAAAAACATTCTCTTTTATATCTCCATTCAAGAAAGCAGTTTTTACATCCATTTGATGGACTTTCCAACCGTTCTGAGCTGCTAGTGCAAAGAGTGTCCGGATGGTAGCCCATTTTTCTGTGGGGGAAAAAGTCTCCTCATAATTGACCCCTTCCTTCTATGCAAAACCTTTTGCCACAAGCCTAGCTTTGTGCTTGTCAAGTGAGCCATCAGCTTTATACTTGTTTTTGTAGACCCACTTGCAACCAATTGGTTTGGTTCCTAATGGAGGATCAACCAGCTTCCAAGTGTCGTTCTTTATGAGGGCATCATACTCTTTTTGCATAGCTTCTTTCCATTCATCATGAGAAGCAGCTTCTTTGAAGGAAGTTGGTTCAAAATCTGTAGACAAGTTCAATTCACAATCATAAGAAACATCCATATCAACAGGTGAATTAGAGTCATCTACATCACGTCCATTTTGCCGGTTTGAATTTCTGGTTCTTGCCTTTCCAACTTCATCAGGATGAACACTTTCAAGTGTCTTTGTCAGCCACTTTGGGGGACCTTTCTGAGATGGTCCAGGCTACTCTGTTGATTGAGTTGGGACTGAATCAAGATTGGGTCTCCCAATTCTATCAATGACATCACTTAAAGCATCATCCATTGTTGGAGTTTCATGCGGGGGAGAGTGTTCTTCAGAAGAAGATTCCACATGTTGATCTAGTATAGGAATCCCCCCTTCAAGATGTGGAATCTGATTATCAAATTCTTGAAATGATTTTGCTTCTGCGAATCTATCCAAGCAATCAAGTTGCCGCTCAATAACATTGTCAGTTTTGGATGATTTAAGAAAAATTACATCTCTAGATACAACAAACTTCTTATTTACTTCATCATAGAGGTGGTATGCTTTGGAGGTGTTTGAATACCCCAGGAAGATACACTTACGACTTCTAGACCAAGTTTGTTTCTATGTACCTTTGGTATCAAAGCATAACAGGTGGAACCAAAAACCATGAGATGTTTTACCGAAGGAACATGTACATACCACATTTCATAAGGAGTCTTGTTTCTTATAGCATTAGATGGACATCTATTCTTTATATATGCAGCACATAGAACAACATCAGCCCAAAACATTATCTTTACATTTTTGAAGACAAGCATGGATCGTACCATATTCAAGATTGTTCTATTCATTCTTTCAGCTACACCATTCTGTTGGGGATTATAAGGCACAGTTGTTTGATGTTTGATCCCATGTTCACGAAGATAGTTTTCAAATTCATTTGATGTGTATTCTTTTCCATTATCAGTGCGAATAGACCCAATATGAGATTGTGCATCATTTTCAATCCATTTATGAAAAATATTGAATGTTTGAAAAGCATCAGATTTGTTCTTCAATAAAATAAACCCAGCACATTCTGGTGTAGTCATCAATAAACATCATGATATATCTGTCTCCATTTGCAGAAGGAACAGGCATTAGACCACATAAATCTGAATGAATGAGTTCAAGTTTCCTATGTGCTCTTGAATGTGAATCATGAAAAGATTGTTTGCTATGCTTTCCTAGAATGCAAGCATCACATTGCTTAAGTTTTCAAGGAAGTGTAGGCAAACTAGCAACACCACTTTTCTTCAATAAGTGGAGACTGTCATAGTTCAAATTTCCAAATCTAGCATGCCATAATAAACTTGATGGAAGTTTACCTTCTTCATGATGAGAATTGTATGAGAAATGTTGTGCATGAGCAGATGTTCCTTGTAGTTTGAGAAGCCTTTCTTCTTCTATTCCCCTCATGACAAGTGAGTGGTCAAATTCTTTTCTTACCTCAAGCTTGCCATCAAACATATGAATGGAGTGACCTTGCTGGCGGATGTGGACCAAGGACAACAAGTTTCTCTTGAGATGTGGGAGATATAGAACATGATCCAGAAGTCTGGAAGACCAGGCAGTTTAAGCCTGATTGTGCCAAGCCCTGATGGCTTGATTTTTTATTGATCTGCAAAGTATACTGCTCCATCAACATTGTCAGTGAAATCTTCAAAAAAATCTTTTCTATGAGTCATGTGGCAGGTTGCTCCTGAATCAAGCAACCAATCATTTTTCCATGAAGCAAGTGAAGCATTAAACAAATCTTCATTTACTCCAATGTTACATTGTGCCTCAACATAGTGAGCGGATTCAGGTGCTTTACCTTTGTCTGTATCATCGGTTTTACCTTTCTGTTGGTTTCTTTTCTGCTCAATTTTGTCCCATGGTAGCTTGCATGTAGAGGCATCATGTGATCCATTTCTTTTGCAGCGAATGCAGTGAAAATCTGCCTTTTCTCCTTGAGAATGTCTGCCCCCCCTGCCTCTGAAATATCTTCCTCTTCCTCTTCATCCACCTCTTCCTCTTGTAGAATCTTGAGCAGGATGCTTTTCTTTATGAACAAGGCACACAGTCTCTTCAGAAGATTTAGGGGTTGTCTTCTTTCCAAAATCTTTCTCTCTTTCAGCAAACGTTTTCACAAGAGAGTCAAAGGTTATATCTTTGAGATTTCCATTTGCTTGCAATGACTCAAGATAATTGGAGTAATTAGGATAAAGTGCCTTGAGAAAAGCGATAAGACGAATATCCAATTCAACCTTAGTAGATTTGATATCATTCATTATAGACTTTACTTCAGATGCAAGAGCAAGAGGATCATTATTTTGCAGTTCAAGAGTGAAGAGTTTAATCATGAGTTGAAAAACTTCAAGTGTAGAATGAGTCATAGAGTTCTTTCAACTTTTGTAAGAATTCAAAGGCAGTTGAATATGAAGAAATATGGCGACTCACCTCTTCATTTACATATGCTGCGATTAATGCATAAGCTTTTCTATTCTTGTTTTCCCAAATGACCAGCTCTTTGTCTGAGGTAGGATGTACTGGGTCATTGTCTCCTTCTCTCACACACACTCCTTTCCACAACTCGTTGAAAATGAGGGGGTGCTTTATCATCCAGGACCATTCAGGATAGTTCTCCTTACCAGTGAGATCTATTCCCACCATAGATATGATTGAATGCATTGTAAAATCCGAGAGCTATAAAAAATACTTCTGCTGGCAAAAAATGTGCTTTTGTGGAGAAAAAAAACTTCTGCTGCTAAAAGAAAATTGATTCTGATATCAAAATGTATTCTGGCCTCAAACAATATATTAAACATAGTGAAACGCAAGAGCGTTAACTATGTTAGTCACTTTGAAAACAGCTTTATGAAAACAACACTATGGTATAATACATATGTATGTATTATCAAATAATACAAACATTATACCTCGCTGCCCTAAAAATATTTACCGCATATATGCCATGTCCATCATATAAAAGTCAATGTGAAAAAAGGCTAACACGCATATACTGTTTTAAATTTTAACACCATTCAAATGTACCCGTCCGGGCGGCGCCAATAGTGGATTTTCATCTTCATGTATTGTGTTACACGTCGGGAAAGCATTCAAATAATGCTCGACTCTGAAGGATCGCAGAGGATTTTCATGGCAGAAGTCCACGTCCATGGTAGAAGCGGTCACCAGGGTCTGCAAGAACAAGACATACTTCCGCGTGAATTACCTCATCTTGCTTTCGGTATCCACGCTTTCAGCCTTCTGTCCAACCCTGTGTCGATTTTTTCTCTTCGGTGCGCTCCAAGGCGGCTGGATCTTCCTTTATCTGTTGAGGCGGTTGGATTTCCAGGTTCTGTTGATAGAACCTACAGCGAGCGAGAGATGCTAGAACGCACAGTCATAGTATGTAATGGAGGACAGAGTAATCAGGTGAAGCAATTCATGTGACAGTGTCCAGCAAACACCGACAAGATAGTCTTCTCGCTTCACGTCGGGTTCACAGCTCTCAATTCCAAAGCAAAACGGGCCTGACACTCCAGCGCAGGACCTAAGGCTAACGCTGCTCCAGGTATCAGGGGAGAGCGAGTAATCAGAATAGGGAATCAATTCATGCAATGGAGGTGGCAGGCGCAAGTCAGGGCATTTCAGGGTATTTCAAAAAACTTTAACGCACAGGACAGTGCTTGTCAGGACAATGCCCTTTTTTTTTTAAACGTTTGGATAGTCAGACAGGATGGACAGCGCTGAATAGTGGAGGGCAGTATGGACAGTGGGGTAGCTACCATGTCAGGAGCAGCTAATTTTATGGAGGAGCTGCTCAGCTATATGGAGAGCAGACAGGGAGTTACAAGGGACACAAAAGCTAAAAAAGGGTTGGCTCTGATACCATGTCAGGCCAGGCAGTAACTCCATTAGGCAGAAAACTGATTCATATTATTCATTCAATCAGGTAGATCTGTTATATACATGAGGGAGAGACTGTTCAGTTCATCTCCCGATGACGGTTTACATTTCTCATTTATTTATTTACATATATTTACCCAATCACAAGGATTAGGTGTCAACAAGTAGGATGTGAATGAATGTGCAACAATATACATGTCGTTAGTCTATAACGAGGTGTTATGTGAATCTAAATTTTTTAAAACCTTAAGTATTTAATATTTTCATTTTTATATAAAAAGGTAATGGAAGATACTTCATATATAGTTTGAGTGGGTTTAATAGTTAAGCATATGTGTTTCATCTTATGTATTACTAGTGCAAAACTAGAGAGGTTAGAGTATGTATGTTTTGGTAGACTTAACAGTCAAGTTGCTAAACAAGAGTATGTCATACATCAATTTGGTGTTTGGCTGACTGTGACCTTAAAATTGGATCTCTTGTCCCACAAACAAGAGTGTCCCATAAACCAATTTGGTGTTTGGCTTGGTCGTGACCTTAAACTTAGATGATGATGATAATAATAATAACAATAATATTCAAAGAATTTCCTTTTTAAACTGAATTTTTTTTTTGGGTGTATGTGTTGTTTATAGGTAGAGAAGAATCAAATTTTTTTAAGTGCAAACTTTTTTGAGAGTGCAATATGTAATTTTTTATTGTTTAAATTGTAATTTTGAATGCTATATGGAGTACATAACCTAAACTTGTAAATCCAAAAAATCCATTGGATTTAGAAAAAAAACATATACCTAAAGTAAAACAGTGACACTATAAAAGTTTTAACTATAAAAACTTTTTATTTTCAATAGTTTTATACAATACATACATTATTTTTTTTTAAACAATATATAATATATACATAGTTGACATTAAAATAATTTAGATAACATGTGTATCCTGACATTTTATGAGTGCGCATCAAAATGATTATTTTGTTATTAATATATTATGAAGTCTACATCAATATTAATTAATAAAATATATTGAATATTTTTATTATGTATAACATTCATTTTGTTTTTTTATCATAGAGAACAATTCTTTTCTACTTGGAGAGAATTTTATTTTTATTTTAAGAGGGACATGCCATCAACTCTACATTGAGTACCAACAAACTTACACATGACCCTCTTACCATGCTGTAAAATAAGTCTCTAGACCCAACAAAACTTTTCAAAATTGTTATTTGGGTATTAATACCCAAATTAAAACCTATAAGCATATAAAACTATGAATTATCAAACATAATTTAATATTTTTTTTTATTATTTTGTTATATAGAAATAAGCTCCGATATTAAATTTTTTAGTGGTTCGCTCAAATGAATCTCGACTGGTTGTCCAGAGGATGGCACACATGTTGCCTCAGTGTTTATATAGATTCCCAAGATCTCTGTTTTTATTTTTATATATATAGTGTAGTTGTAAAAAGTTATAAATTAGAGTGAAAAATAATGGAAATTTTGGTAAAATTATGTTAAAATTCCATACAAATTTTTGAAGATCTAAGTTATAATTGTCAAATTCTAGGATTTTAGGATATTGATGTTGCTGATTACGTCTCCACCATTAAAAAAAAGATTCAAAGACTCCAACTTTCTAAATTTTTGAATATTTTTATCTGATTCCTAAAAAAACTATCTTCTAAATAAATTTGTGACATCTTAAATGATGCCTATAAATAATTATTAATAAATAAAAAACTCACCCACAATCTGAATCTAAATATAATTATTAATAAATAAAAAACTCAACCAAAATCTGAATCTAAATGAAAGAGACAATAATCATTCCACAAACGACTAAAAAAATATCCCCATTGACTAATTTAATTTTATATTTTATTAACTGCAATTGCTTTATTTTTTGAGTGGCTCGTCGCGAAGCGTCATATTTAATCCACTTGGATAGATATTTAGGTTTTTTAAACTGAAGAAGTAGACATTCAATGATGATGATTCCCAAGAGATGTAAAAATACAAAACAAATCCGGTTTACCTGACAGACTTATCAGATTTTGAATAGATCTTACCATTTTTATAAGCTTTCCGAATATTTTAAACTTGTGAAAGGTATCGATAATTACATACGAATGCTCTGAGAGGATTTTCCCAATAGAAAAAAACTTTGTTCCAATTAACAATATTTTGTAAAATACATGATCAAACTATCTTCCAGCTGCACTGCAATTACAACTCCGATTCCATATATCGAATTTCCTTGACAGATTCCATGAAAAACTTGTATATGAATAACTCCGCCGACATTGTTCATAGGATGAGATGAGCTTTCATTTTCAGAAGCTGTGGACGGATGCAACGGTGAAGAATTTGTAATGCTCGTCGCCTCTTGTAGCGTTCTCTCTGGCACCTCGGCGTGTGGAGGAATTGCTTGAGTAGAATCTGTGCTCTCGACTACTACGTGGATCGCGTTGTTCGATTCGGTGGCCTGAGATATTGGAGCTGCACATTCTGACTTCCCGTTCCGGTTACCGAGATGCAGAGAATGTCTACACATGGGGCATGAAGTATGCAAGGCAAGCCATTTATCAATGCATTCCTTGCGGAAACCATGATTACAGTTGGGCAACATTCGCAGAGCACTCAGTGCTCAAGCCCGGCAGCAGGTTAGAGAGATGCGTGTAGATAACGATCAGCAATCTTTTCATGGCCGCTTTCTTCATTACAGTGTTGCCCACCCGGATAGCCACCGCATCGGATATGTGCATCGCCATCCGTGTCACGCCCCTACACTTGCGGTAGTATTTCAATAGTTTATAGCGAGGTGCGGCACTACTAATCATTTTCTTTTCACCAATATTTACGATTGTAGACTACGCCTAACATTCAATACTTAGTCTTATTTTTGTTACCAAGTATTATTAATGTGTTCGTTTATACAAGTGAAAGCCCATAACATTCACATAAATAACATTATACAAGAGAAATGCACAACAGTATAAAGGGAGGGGCAACTCCCTGCAATATGAGTCTGCCCGAATCAATATATTATACAATCTTCACTTTCACAAAGTACATGTTAAATCTTGGGAAACCGGAAATTTACACTTAGCCAATTTTCCAACCAAGAACCCGTGCCAAGTCGTCGCACAAACCAGGTGCCCACGCCTTTCTCCAACCGGCGGGCGACCCTACCCGCGCTCTTTACCCAAACCCGAGATATGCATGTTACTTCCGTGCGGCCTTGCCCAAGAATGGGCGCATCTCCAAACTGCGCCTTCCTTCTTTGCTGCGTCCGCACCTTGTTCTGCGCACTCTCTTTCACATGAGTGAAGTCTTCTTTGTGTTGAGCGATGAGCGATTGGTTCAAATGAGCTCCAACACTCTCCCAATATATATGAGCGTGGGGCAAGGTCGCAGCTACCCAGCCGACCTGCCCACGCCCTTAACGCCATCACAAAACGCTTCTAAACATGTCGTCAGCCATCACCAAACTCTTCACTTGTTGGTCGGCCCGTGGGTTGAGCCAACCGCTCCCCACGCCATATAAGTAGCTCGCCCAACCTTCCACGCACTCATATTTTACCATAACATCTTCGCACGCTTTGGTTGAGTTCGCACCTTCAAGCTGGAACGCGACTAAGGACTGCAGGTCCTTACATCCTCCTCCACCTAAAGTCGTTGTCGTCCTCGACAACATACCATCCTGGTAGCCATCCACCAAGATTCATAACAACTGTCTCATCCATGATGTCAACTCCTCCACATACTGCAAACATCCCTGCAACATATGTAGAACCACTGTCTCCATCATGTCTTGTCTCGGCAACCATCTGTCACCAAGATCACCATACCAAGGTATACACCCCATCGGTATGTCATACATCGGAAATCATCTCAATCCATGATCATCAACCATCCTGTCACAATCCCGACATGCTTCTCCCCATCGTGGAAGGCTAGTCCTTCCATCCAAGCTACATGCTTCTTGCAACCTCTTGTGTCTACCTCATCATGTGTCGTCCTCGTGTGAACTACTACCATGATACTCCAACAAATGCTAACACATCTCTGCACACTTCGTGACCCCATGTCTAAACTAGTTGGGTAGCTAATCCAACTGTCACGCTCAAACCATGAGAATGCACATCCTCGTGCCACCATCAGTTGTTTCTTTGAACATCCCGTCACATCATCGACTCGATCAAGAATCCATCTCCATATAAGTAAGCCATGCTTAGTTCCATGAAGTAGTTCTCATCTCATTTGCAACATGTTGTCCATGATGTGTGGTGTCAATGTGCTGCATGAAATCAGCGGCATCTATCCCAACATCATCCATCTGCAAAACATCCATCTCCTCAAAGTGAAGAGATCATCTTTGACTCTCGATGTACCACATCCAGGTCCTTGAAGCAACCTCCATCATATCTACAATGTGCCATCCCTCAAGTCTGCCATAGAAACAAGTATACACCTCTGTCATCTATCCATGTGCTTCCCATGATCATAGATCAGTCAGCTCCCATGTGTGCAAAGTAGTTGAGTCTCGGCTCAACCCATGCCCAAGTGTAGTCACTAAGGCATCATCATCGTTGTAACTCCATCACTTCAAAGTGTCTCATATCAATCCTCCACATCAAGTCACTCTTTCAAGCCATTCCCATACATGTACTTGAAAGTATGCACCCCATCATGCATCAAAGTCTCTAACCTCAACTCATCAATGCAACAGATCCTCCAAGACCACCATATATGAAGTCCCTAAAAGTCACAACCCCATGTCATCATGAGCTCCATGAGTCATCTCCAACTAACATCCTAGCGAGCATACATGTCTTGGCCCAAAGGTATTTGCAAGATGCCTTAGCTCTCCATGTAGTAGGAATGCTCCATAGTCTGCTCACAACTCCACCCAAGTCCATGGCCTTGTTGTACATAAGTGCACAACCTCTCCATCAGCCCATAAGTAAAACATTTCCATGTCACATCAGTAAATCTACCTACACAACATCCATGCCTTGGCACTCCTTATTGGAAGCCCATAAGTGACACCCCTACAAGTGCTCCTGCATAATGTCCCTGCATAAGACCGCCATGCTCCATGTCTCCAACCTGATATCCATGACTAAGTTTCCCATTTAGTCCAAACAAGTAGACCCATCACAACAATTTGTCATCCTCATCCAAGCCTGCAACCTTCGGTCTAGTGAACTCAGTCACCCAACCATATCATCATCATCATGGGTCCCTTCCATCATAGCTCCCCCACTAAATGTTCCACCAAGACTATCTCTTGGTCTCAGACATGAGAAGTCCACCCAAGTATCATCATACCTCAAGAGTGTGCCCTCCTCCAATCTGTCCATGAGTCATGTCGGGCACTTAACCAATTCTCCATATGGATAAAGCATGACCCATCCTCCGCAACGATCATCATGTTCCTACCTTGTCACGGGCCTTTGTACCTTCTATCATAAGGTCACAAACAACCCCAACAAGTCCTGCAACAGTCAACAATCCCTGCTTCTCCATTCAAGGTGTCATCGTAGACATCCATGGTAAGATCCTCCCTAGCATCGGTGAACTGACTTTTCTCTTCCTTGCATATGGCTCATCTCCCAAATGTTCAAGTCAAACACAAGTATCAACAGTACTTACATCATCATCATGAGGCTCCTTCGTGTGAGTATCCTCATTCACCCATGTCTGCAAACTGCACAATCCTGGTCCAACACTTGATCAATCTCAAGTTCATCCTCCATTGTTGTCACATCTGCAACATCCTTAATCATCACAGCTTCCTCTTCTTTGTCAGCACAATCTGCAACTTCATCTTGCTCCATTGTCCAACCAAGTTGAAGAAGTTCGTCTTCAACATTCTTTTCCAAGATTTCAAGTTCCTTTCGAATCTGAGGGTTCTCTTCTTTCATCCGCTTCAAACTATATAAGGTAAGCAAGAGCTTCCCTTCGCATTCTTCCAAACCTGCCATGTCTTGTTGTTTAGCTTGGTCCAAGCACTAAGCTTCACGTCTGCTAGACTTGTTTCACCATTCACCTGAATCAACCTGATATTCCACCTGTCGACTGCAAAACTTGAGCTCCCTGCCAAGTCTTTGGTCTTCGTAGAATCAGCTCCTTGATTTAGTTTACCAAGTTTCCTCCAAAACTTGGACTGGCTCTGATACCACCTGTCACGCCCCTACACTTGCGGTAGTCTTTCAACTGCTTATAGCGAGGTGTGGCACTACCAATCGTTTTCTTTTCACCAATACATTCCATATTTAGTCTTATTTTTGTTACCAAGTATTATTAATGTGTTCCTTTAGACAAGTGAAAGCCCATAACATTCACATAAATAACATTATACAAGAGAAATGCACAACAGTATAAAGGAAGGGGAAACTCCCTACAATATGAGTCTGCCCGAATCAATATATTATAAAATCTTCACTTTTACAAAGTACAAGTTAAATCTTAGGAAACCCCAAATTTACACTTAGCCAATTTTCCAACTTCGGCAAACTCGGTTGCCCAGCTCGTCGGTGCCTCCGCACGGTCACCGCACGACTCACCAACCCTTTGTTCACCTATTCGCACGATCGTCTTGTTTTCCCAACTTGGGCGCACATCCAAGTCGCCAAAAACGGGCACCTCTGCCTGAGACACACCTTTGTTCACAACCTCAACACTTCACCACGTCACACCGTGCACACTTGCACAATGGTCAGGCGCTCACCCGAGTCACCCAAGAACCCGTGCCAAGTCGTTGCACAAACCAGGCGCCCACGCCTTTCTCCAACCAGCGGGCAACCCTGCCGGCGCAGTTCACCCAAACCTGAGATATGCGTGTTACTTCCATGCGGCCTTGCCCAAGAACGGGCACATATCCAAACTGTGTGTTCCTTCTTTACTGCGTCCGCACCTTGTTCCACGCACTTTCTTTCACATGAGTGAAGTCTTCTTTGTGTTGAGCGATGAGCGATTGGTTGAAATGAGCTCCATCGCTCTCCCAATATATATGAGTGTGGGGTGAGGTAGCGGCTACCCCGCCAACCTGCCCATGCCCTTAACGCCATCACAAAACGCTTCTAAACATGTCGTTGGTCATCACCAAACTCTTCACTTGTTGGTCGGCCCGTGGGTTGGGCCAACCGCTCCCCACGCCATATAAGTAGCTCGCCCAACCTTCCATGCACTCATATTTTACCATAACATTTTCACACACTTTGGTTGAGTTCGCACCTTCAAGCCAGAACGTGACTAAGGACTGCAGGTCCTTATAATCTGTCTCCTATAGCAACGTGTGCATTTGAGCACCGAGTTGAGGCCAAGAGTGCAGATGAGAGCGCACACCATAGCTGCGAGAATGATAGCTAGATCGGAGTTGAGAGTGTCCCTGTTAATGGAATTCCTAAACCACACACTGCTCTCCTCTCCCCTTGGAGAAGATGCATTAGAATTTAAAAAAAAATTCTAAACATGCCAAATATTTTCTAGCGACTACACCATTCATTTTTTTCAATACTCACTTACTCATCTCTTAAACAAAACTTTGTTGTGCAAAGTAAAATTATGTCAAAAACCTCTTTTTAGCAATTAAAAAAACACCTTAAAACCAAGATTTTCACCCATTACCAATCGCCACCATACCAATCATAAAAATTACATATTTATATCAATCACCATACAGAGTTACATAAAACTCCTTTTCATTAATAAAACCTTCTTTTAAAAAAATATGGCTTGACTCTTGAGACCAGAGGTTTTACCAATTATATATTTATATCAATCACCATATAGAGTTACATAAAACTCCTTTTCATTAATAAAACCTTATTTTTAAAAATTATGGCTTCACTCTTGAGTTACATAAAACTCCTTTTCATTAATAAAACCTTATTTTTAAAAATTATGGCTCGACTCTTGAGACACGCCTTTTTACCATAAGTCATGAAGCATTCGAACAAATTTAATAGCCCTCTCGACTCACTCCAAATAAACTATGAATATAAAGTAAGAAAAAATTAATATAAGTTTTTTAATATTCAGAAATAGTTTAAGCCAATAGTTTTCAATGGTCACACCAGTTGGGATACTATATAAAGAAAACTACAATATTGGACCATAAGTCTCCCTCTCACAAAACACTATGGTGGCTCAGCTTAAAATGGTTACAAATGGTAGTGGCATTTTAGGTTCTATTCCAAAACTAATATTTAGGCTTACTCTAACTATAAATATATTGATGAAAATAAAAGCCTTACTCTTACATACCAAAGTTTTTTTACAACTTTACTCATAGTTATGTTTCAGTAAACATTAACCTTACTTCTTTAATGACAATGGTAATAATAACCTATTCACCACCCACTCACAATCCGACTTTCAAATTTTCAGGTCACTCATAGTTATGTGTCAGTAAACATTAACCTTATTTCTTTAATGACAATGGTAATAGCAACCTATTCACCACCCACTCACAACGTGACTTTCAAATTTTCAGGTCTTACCTTTTAAGTTGTGCTCTTTTTTTATGAAGAGGTTTAAGCCTACTTTAATACAATGAAGATATTTACAGAGAGGTAGAGAGGTAGATAGGGAATGAGGAAAAATGCTTGGGCCATTGCATGTCCTTCATATCATCAAATATATTTTATAAAGGCCAGGAACTTTCTAGCATCCCCTGAAATTAATTGCTTCTAAATATATCTAGGATTTGCATGAATCTTCTATAAATATTATGTCTAGAAGTGTATAAGAAAACATATTTCTAAAAATGACTTGGATTGGTAGCTAACTGCTTGACTAGACTAGTTAACAAGAGAAATTATTTTAATGTATAGGTATTATCCTTCATGGGTGAGCTCCCTAGAAAACGTTATTAGGTCTTAGAATAAAGGAGTATAAAGTGCTATACCTATGTGATATCCATGCAAGTTCCAATAATAGTAGTCAACCTAATATTTTAGTGAACGGACTAATGAGGCTTAAGTGTGCCTTTAGATGTATTACTAGACTACCTAAGTACTAGATAGTGGTCTCCTCAAGTGTTTTTCTTGGTCTACTCTAGCAAAGATATAGTCGATTAGCTTATCTAGAGTTGGTTTAGGATATACTTAGAATGTTTCCTATATTTTCAATGGCATATGGAAATGAGATTCAATATACTGGGAATGTCTATTGTGGTACTACTCGAAGATGTACTAATACTTGAATATGTACTACTAAGGGGTATATGTGTCTTCAACAAGGTGGAACTTTATGTAGTTCCTCTCTTATTGCAGCTTTACCTATCGAAAGATAGCACATTGTGTTATTTAAATACAATTGGACATTTATATCTGTAGCAGAGAGTGTGTTCATGTTGCTTCGTGAACTATGAATATGTTTATATGTATTACCCTTCATATGTGAGCTCACTAAAAGAAGTTGTTAGGTATTGATGATAAGGGAGTGCTAAGTGCTATAACTCTACGATATTCAAGTGAAATCTGATAATAATACTCAACCCAATATTTTAGTGAAGCAACTAAGAAGGTTCAATCATACCCTTAGATGTACTATTATAACCTAAAATTAATTATTTTTGAATAAGATTACAGTAATTTAAATTATATTGATATTTTGATAATGCTAATATTAAATATTAACACTTTTATACATATATGATTTGGTTTTAAAATAAAATTTGAATTACTTCTTATTTAATTAATAAAAATTATTATATAATTTAATAATAATTTTAATTAATATTTGATTTTAAAATATAATTTGAAATTATTTTTAACTTAATTAATAAAATTGATGTAATTATCAAAAAATTATCTCTCATATATATATAAACAAGTTTAAACATACTTCTCATTTTTTTATTTTTTCAGGGTAACTATTAATCAAATTAGGTCATGAGAGTATAAACAAGTTTAAACATACTTCTCAATTTTTTATTTCTTTGAATAACTATTAACAAAATTAGAATATGAGAGTGTTCGAATTAATTGGTATTTTTAAATATGTAAGTAAATATGATGCCTCACATTAGGGGAATTTTGAGGTCTAAAATGGTCTCCTAAGGAAATTATAAAGTTATACTGGAAATAATAAAATAAGATTAGATTGCATCATCAACTTTTAGAGGGGAAAAAGAAATAAATATTTTTTCAACTCATATTTTCAACTTATCTCCTTATGGCTTTACTTAAATTTCGAGTGGAAACACTCGTTGGATGCAGAATTTGATTCCTCATCCAAGGAGTACACATGTTGCATACTTTAGATGGACCCTACTACACGAAAAATAAGAAATACATGAAAAACGTGATTGCAATCGTGTTCTTTCATGTATTTCTCATTTAACCCAGTGTCGTTACACTCAACTAGCTAATACTTAACAAGTTATGATTGAGGTTTGGTACATAATAACCATCATGATTATCTTTCCTCACATTTTTCTTAGTCTATACAGACACAAAACCTTTTCCTATGGCCTTCACTTGATGACCATATCCTAGAGTAATTTCATATTGAATAGAATTATCAATACTAGAAACAACTTCTTATTACCTATCATATAATTGATGTAACAACTATCCAGCTTCCAAAAATCCTTGATTTGGTATTCTTCAGCAATTTGACATGAGATGAAAATTGACTTAGTTTCTCCTTCTTCATTGTTGGAGACATGTCCTCTACCCTTGTTTAAACCTAAATGCCCCTTTTTGCACTCACTTTCCTAATGGTCATATTTCGTGTAGTAATAACATTACACAATTGAATTAACTATCAATCTTCTACCTCTCCCCTTCTAATTTTGAGAGTTTATATGTTGAGTTGATTTTGATTATTATTCTGGTGGAGTTATTCCTTATGCTTGAACATTACCACATCCTCTTTGACTTTTTCCACTATTTTATCTACCTCTACCTCTATGAATGGAGTCTTAATTCTTGAAGACATTTTATAAGGACTCATCCTCCATAGAGGTTCTTGATTCACGAGATAAGAGAGATCCCCTAAATTCCTCTACCATCGGACTCCTCTTGGTAATAAAAACCATCTCAAACTTCTTAGGTAAGCTCCTAAGAACTTTCTCCATATTTTTTTATCTTCAACCATCTCTCCATGAGTCCTGAGCTAGTTCATAACTCTCATCACTATATTCATGAACTGGTCAACATTCTCTATCTCCTTCATATTCAATGTTTAAGACACTTTCTTGAGCGTTTGAATCTTCATAGTTTTCACTTTATCATTGCCATGATATGCCATGCTTTCTTCGCATTGGGTGCTCCTAATATGTCGGGAAAAATTTCCATCCACTAAAATTTGGATCCAAAACTTGGCCTTGTTCTCCTTTTCCCTTATTTCTTCAACTTTATCTTTATTGTTATTGGATATTCCCTGAAAATATGTTTGATCTAGCTCTATGAAGCCATTTTCTCTTACTTCCCAACATTCATGTACCTGCATGGAGCTCTTCAATCTCATGGACCAAAACTCATAGTTTTTTCCAATAAGAATTGGTCCTTGTCTCTTCCCAATATTTCTTGTAGAAGCCATTAAAAAACCACTGTAATGCAAAAAAAAATATCACAACTACACCCATCCTGTTTTTCAATACTCAATTACTCATTTCTTAAATAAAACTTTCTTGTGCAAAGTAAAATTATGTCAAAACCCTCTTTTCATAAATAAATAAAACACTTTAAAACCAATATTTTCACCAACTACCAATCACCACCATACCAATCATAAAAATTATATATTTATATAATTCACCATATAGAGTTATATGAAACTCCTTTTCATTAATAAAACCTTCTTTTAAAAAAATATCGCCTGACTCTTAAGACAAGACTTTTAACCATAAGTCATGAAGCATTCAAGAAAATTTAATAGCACTCTCGACTTACTCTAAATAAACTATTAATCTAAAGTAAGAAAAAATAATTTTTTTTTAATATTCACAGATAGTTCAAGCCAATAGTATTCAACAGTCATACCAATTGGTGTACTACCCAAATAAAACTATAGTAGTCGAACATAAATCTCCCTCTAACAAAACACTATGCTAGCTCAACTTAATAGGGTTGCAAATGGTTCAAGGAAATGGTAGTGGCGCCTTAGGTTCTATTCTAAAACTACTATTTAGGCCTAGTGTAACTATGCACATATCGATGAAAATAGAAGCTCTACTCTCACATACAAAAAAACTTTCACAACTCTACTCATGGCTATGTGTCAGCAAACAATAACCTTGTTTATTTAATGACAATGGTAATAGTGACCTATTCACCACCCACTCACAACCTCACTTTCAAATTTTTAGATCTTACTTTTTACATTGTGCTCTTTGATTTATGAAGAGTTTTAAGCCTACATTAATACCATGATAATATTTACAAAGAGGTAGAGAGGGAATGAGAAAAAATGCTTGAGACATTGCATGCCCTTCTCATCATCAAATATATTTTACATAGACCAGGAACTTCCTAGAATCACCTAAAATAAACTGCTTTGAAAGATATCAAGGATTTGCATGAATCTTCTATAAATATTATGACTAGAAGTGTCTAAGAAAACATATTTCTAAAAATGACTTGGATGGGTAACTAATTGCTTGACTAGAACAGTTAACAAGAGAGATTATTTTAATGTATATGTATTATCCTTCATGGATGAGCTCCCTAGAAAAAGGTAATGGGCCTTGAGAATAAAGGAGTGTGAAGTGGTATAACTATGTGATATCCATGCAGGTTCCAACAATAGTACTCAACCCAATATTATAGTGAATCGACTAAGGAGGCTCAACTGTTCCTTTAGGTGTATTATTCAACTACCTAAGTACTAGATAGTGGTCTCAAGTGTTTTTATTGGTGTACTATAGCAACAAGATCGTCGATTAGCTTATCTAGAGTTGGTTTCAGATATACCTAGAAGACTTCTTATATATTCAATGACATGTGGAAATGAGATTCAATATACAGGGAATGTTCGTTGTGGTATTACTCGAAGATGTACTAATAAGGGTTATATGTTTCTTCAACAAGGTGGAACCTTATGTAATTCCTCTGTGATTGCAATTTTACATGTCGAAGGATAGCTCATTGTATTATTTAAATACAATTGGACATGTATATTTGTAGTAGAGTGTGTGTTCATGTTGCTTGGTGAACTATGAATATGTTTATATGTATTGCCCTTCATATGTGAGCTCACTAAAAGAAGTTGTCAGGGTTTGATGATAAGGGAGTGCTAAGTTCTATAACTCTCTGATATTCAAGTGGGATCTGACAATAGTATTCAGTCCAATATCTTAATGAACCAACTAAAAAGACTTAATCACACCCTTAGATGTACTATTGTAACTTTAAAATAATTATTTTGATAATGATAATATTAGATACTAACACTTTTATATATATAGTTTGATTTTAAAATAAAATTTAAATTATTTTTTATCTAATTAATAAAAATTATTATATAATTTAAATTAATATTTGATTTTAAAATATAATCTGAAATTATTTTTAACCTAATAAAAATTAATTTAATTATTAAGAAAGTATATATATATATATATATATATACTTTAAAAACACTTCTCATTTTTTGAATTTTTTAGGGTGACTATTAACAAAATTAGATTATGAGCGCGTTGGAATTAGTTGGTAGTTTTAAATATGTAAATAAATATGATGCCTCAGATAATTCGTTAAAGCATGTAGATTATGATAATTAATATTATAACTTAAACCCTTATTTAAAAATTTAAAAGAATTCAAAAAGATTGACTGCAAAAATGTTTGATGAGTCACTTACAAATATTAAACAATCAATTTTATATCCACATAATAAAGTAAAATCCTCACGATGCACATACTTAAACATCTGCGCGCCTGGAATCTTCGAGAAGATGCTGTACGATCCTCCTAAACAATTACTTTGTACAGCCCACGTAGCTCGTGTTACTGGAGAGTGGTCACATGCTATGGTGTCATCACTTGCTAGAGGAATCGATCATTTTTAGAATGTTTGTGGGCTGATAAAATGACACGTGGAGGCGTTTCATGCATACCGGACGGCCCTGAAACCATAAAACAGATAAAAGCAGTAGTTTAAGGAGGTGACTTTTTATAATTTTTGATAGAATTTATTGCGTTAATTATGTAAGGAGGTGAATTTTTCATTTTTAATAAAATTTATCATGTTATGTTTGAAATTTGGTTCGGAAAATGTTAAAATGTATAATTTTTTTGGGCTAATTTTTTACATTCAAAGTTCAATTTACTAAAACATTCTAGTTTTAAATTTTAATTAAAATGACTACCCAGATAAATAACATATCAATGAAAATTATGGGAAAATTAAAATGAGGAGGATGTGAATGAATGTGTAACAAAATACATCTCGTTAGTCTATAACGAGGTGTTAGGTGAATCTAATTTTTTAAAACCTTAAGTATTTAAAATTTTTATTTTTATATAAAAAGGTAATGGAAGATATTTTATATATAGTTTGAGTGGGTTTAATAGTAAAGAATATGTGTTTCATCTTAAGAGGTTAAGAGTGCAAAATTAGAGAGGGTAGAGTATGTATGTTTTGGTAGAATTAACAGTCAAGTCACTAAACAAGTGTATGTCATACATCAATTTGGTGTTTCGTTCACCGTGACCTTAAAATTGGATCTCTTGTCCCACAAACAAGAGTGTCCCATAAACCAATTTGGTGTTTGGCTTGGTCGTGACCTTAAACTTAGATGATGATGATAATAATAATAATATTATTATTATTATTCAAGGAATTTGCTTTTTAATCTGAAATTGTTTTTTTGGGTGTATGTGTTGTCTATAGGTAGAGAAGAATCAAATTATTTTAAGTGCAAACTTTTTTGAGAGTGCAATATGTAATTTTTAATTGTTTAAATTGTAATTTTGAATGCTATATAAAGTATATAACCTAAACTTGTAAATCCAAAAAATCCATTGGATTTAGAAAAATAACATATACCTAAAGTAAAACAGTGACACTATAAAAGTTTTAACTATAAAAAAATTTTATTTTCAATAGTTTTATACAATACATACATATTTTTTAAAAATATATATATAATATATGCATAGTTGACATTAAAATAATTTAGATAACATGTGTATCCTGACATTTTATGAGTGTGCATCAAAATGATTATTTTGTTATTAATGTATTTTGAAGTATACATCAATATTAATTAATAAAATATATTAAATATTTTATTATATAACACATTCATTTTGTTTTTTTATTATAGAGAACAATGCTTTTCTACTGAGAGAATATTTTATTTTTATTTTAGGAGGGACATGCCGTCAACTCTACATTGAGTACCAACAAACTTACACATGACCTGCTTACCAACCTGTAAAATAAATCTCTAAACTCAATAAAAGTTTTTAAAATTGTTATTTGACTATTAATACCCAAATTAAAACTCATAAGCATATAAAACTATGAATTATCAAACATAATTTAATAATTATATATATATATATCTATATATATATATATATATATATATATATATATATATATATATATATATATATATAAAGGGAAATAAGCTTGGATATTAAAATTTTCAGTTGTTCACGCAAACGAATCTTGAATCACTGGTTGTCCAGAGGATGGTACACATGTTGCCGAGATCTTTCATTATATATATATATATATATATATATATATGTATGGTGTAGTTTTAAAAAGTTATAAATTAGAGTGAGAAATAATGGAAATTTTGGTAAGATTATGTTAAAATTTGGCACAAATTTTTGAAAATCTAAGTTATAGCTGTCAAATTTTAGGATTTTAGGTGCTACAAATGTTATTGAGAGCGCTGAATCCATTTCCGCCATATTTAGGAAAAAAAAAACTCCTCCAACTTTCTGATTTTTTGAATTTTTTTACCAAATTCCTAAAAAACTATTTTTCTAAATAAATTTGTGGCATCTTTAGATAATACCTATAAATAATTATTAATAAATCAAAAACTCACCTACGATCTAAATCTAAATATAATTATTAATAAATCAAAAACTCAACCAAAATCTGAATCTAAATGCAAGAGATAATTGAATCTAAATGAAAGAGATAATAATCATTCCACAAACCACTAAAAAAAATATCCCCATTGACTAATTTAATTTTATATTTTATTAACTGCAGTTGCTTTATTTTTTTGAATGCCTTGTCGCGAAGGGTCCTATTTAATCCACTTCGAGAGATATTTATGTTTTTTAAACTGAAGCAGTAGACATTCAATGTTGATGATTCCCAAGAGATGTAAAAATACAAAACAATTCCGGTTTACCTCACAGAATTATCAGATTTTGAATAGATCATAACACTTTTATAAAGCTTTCTGAATATTTTAAACTTGTGAAAGGTATCGATAATTACATAGGAGTGCTCTGAGGGGATTTTCCCAATACAAAAAAAACTTTGTTTCAATTTACAATATTTTGTAAAATATATGATCAAACTATCTTCCAGCTGCACTGCAATTACAGCCCCACATATGGGCTGTAGATTGAGAAAAAGGGATTTTGTAGATCAAATTTTCTTCACAGAGTCCATGAAAAACTTGTATATGAATAACTCATCCCCCATTGTTCATAGGATGAGATGAGCTTTCATTTTCAAAAGCTATGGACGGAGGCAACGGTGAAGAATTTGTAATGCCCATCGCTTCTTGTAGGGTTCTCTCTGACGTGTGGAGGAATTGCTTGAGTAGAATCTGTGCTCTCGATTACTACGTGGATCACGTTGTTCATTCGGTGGCCTGAGATATTGGAGCTGCACGTTCTAACTTCCCGTTCCGGTTACCGAGATTCAGAGAATGTCTACACATGGGGCATGAAGTATGCGACGTGAGCCATTTATCAATGCATTCCATGTGGAAACCATGATTACAGTTGGGCAACCTTGGCACCTTTTCTCCTTCCCCGAATTCGATCAAGAAGATGGAGAACTCAGTGCTCAAGCCCGGCGGCAGCTTAGATGGAGATGTGTAAATAATGGTCGGCAATGCTTTCATGGCCGCCTTCTTAATTCCAGTGTTGACCACCCGGATAGCCACCGCATTGGATATGTGCACCGCCATCTGTGTAACGACCTGAAGTGCGACCGCGGAGGGCGCGCGGTTGAGGCTGAACGAAGTGTGACTGCGGTTGGTGTGCGAGCTTCCTTGGGTGTGCGATATTGAGATATGCGCATATGAGGAGGGCGAGCTACTTATATGCGTGGTGGCATGGTGTTAACCTTATGGAGGCCGACCACACTTGGAGACAAAGGCTGACTTGAAGTTCAAGGCGTTTGCGATGAAGTGTGGGCGTGGGGAGGTCGGTTGGGCAAGCCACGACCTCGCCCTACGGTTGGTATATACAAGTGAAGCGTGGAGCTCATTTGGACATCACTCATTTGCTCAACATCTTCGCTCAAGGAGAAGGCGCAGTCTAGTGCGTGGGTGCAGCAAGGTAGAGGCACAGAACTTGGAGATGCGCCCATTCTTGGGCAGGGCCGCATGGTGACAGCGTGGTATTGGGTGAAGGTGCGGGCAGGAGTGCTCGGTGGTTGGGTGAGGGCGTGCACAGGTGTGTGGCGCTCGACGGTTGGTTGAGGCGTGCATGGGTGTGTGGCGCCCGATTTGTGCGAAGGGGCCCGACGGTGAAACGGAGGAGCGCCTGGTTTGTGTGACAACTTGGCACGAGCGTCTTGGCAACTCGGGTGAGCGCCCGCCCGGCGTGCAAGTGTGCACGGTGACTTGGTGAAGTGTTGAGATTGTGAACGGAGGTGTGTCTCGGGTAGAGGCTCCCGTGTGTGGCGACTTGGAGGCATGCCCAAGTTGGGCAAACAACACGATCGTGCGACGAGGTGAATGAACGGTTGGTGAGTCGTGCGGAAATTGTCTAGAGGCGCCGATGAGCTAGGCAATCGAGTTTTGCCTTGGATTGTAAATTTGGCTAAGTATGAAACTTGGGGTTTCCAAGTATACTTGTAAAGCTTGTAACTTGTAAAAGATTGTATAATATATTATTCGGGCAAACTCATTGTTCAAGGAGTTGTCCCTCCCTTTATACTGTGCAATTGTACTCTCGTTTATAATTGTTGATGTTAATGAATGTGTATGGGTGTTCATTGGTATAAAGGATAACATAATAATACTTGGTTGCGAAACACAAACTAAGTAGGAGTAAGTGGTTAGGTGTAGTCCACGAACATAAGTATTGGTGAAAAGAAAGTGTTCGATGGAGCCGCACCTCGCTAAGAGTGGTTGAAAGACTACCGTCGGCTTGGGGGTGTGACAGTTGGTATCAGAGCAAGGTTGCTCGTGACGAAGTGACAGTGGAAGCAGGTACTTGCAGGCAAAGGAAGTTGATTTCACATACAAGTGGAACAAGTGCTAGTTCATGGTTGCAGGGAACTTGGTGAAGCTGGTGAATGGCGGAACAGGTTTGGCAGAGGTGAAGCTTAATGCTTGGACCAAGCTAATCGATAAGGCATGGCAGGTTTGGAAGAATACGAAGGGAAGCTCTTGCTTACCTTATACAAATTGAAGCGGATGAAAGAAGAGAATCCCCGGATTCGAGGTAAGCTTGAAGTCTTGGAAAAGAATGCTGAAGACGAACTTCTTCAACTTGGTTGGACAATGGAGCAAGATGAAGTTGTAGATTGTGCTAACAACGAAGAGGAAGCCATGATGATTGAGGATGTTGCAGATGTGACAACGATGGAGGATGAACTTGGTGTTGATCAAGTTGGACCAAGATCGTGCAGTTTGCAGACATGGATGGATGAAGATACTCATATGAAAGAGCCTCATGATGATGAAGTAAGTATTGATACTTGTGTTTCAGTCAAGCATTTGGTATATGGACCGTATGCAGGGGAGGGAAAAATCAGTTTGCCGATGCTAGGGAGGATCTTACCATGGATGTCTACGATGAGACCTTGTATGGAGAAGCAAGGATTGTTGACTGTTGCAGGACTTGTTGGGGTTGTTTGTGACCTTATGGTAGAAAGTACAAAGGCCCATGACAAGGAAGGAACATGATGATCATTGCGGAGGATTGGGTCATGCTTTAGCCACATGGAGAATTGGCTAAGTGCCCCGCATGATTCATGGACAGCTTAGAGAAGGGCACACACTTAGGTATGATGATGCTTGGGTGGACTTCTCATGGCCGAGACCAAGAGATAGTCTTGGTGGAACATTTAGTGGGGGAGCTATGATGGAGAAACTCATGTGATGATTATATGGTTGGGTGACCGAGTTCACTAGACCGAAGATTGTAGACTTGGATGAGGATGACCGATTTTTGTGATGGGTCTACTTGGTTGGACTACATGGGCAACTTAGTCATGGACATCAGGTTGGAAAAATGGAGCATGGCAGTCTTATGCAGGGACATTATGCAGGAGCACTTGTAGAGGTGTCACTTATGGGCATCCAATGAGGAGTGCTAAGGGAGGGATGTTGTGTAGGTGGATTTGCTGATTTGACATGGAGACTTATTACTTATGAGCCGATGGAGAGGTCGTGCACTTATGTACAACAAGGCCATGGACTTGGATGGAGTTGAGAGCAGACTATGGAGCATTCCCACTACATGGAGGGCTGAGGCATCTTGCAGAGACCTTTGGGCCGAGACTTGTATGCTTGCTGAGATGTTGGTTGGAGATGACTCATGGAGCTCATGATGACATGAGGTTGTGACTTCCGGGGAGACTTCATATATGATGGACTTGGAGGATTTGATACATTGGGGAGCTGAGGTCAAGCACTTTGATGTAGGATGGGGTGCATACTTTCAAGTACATGTATGGGAATGGCTTTAAAGAGTGACTTGATGTGGAGGATCGATATGAGACACCTTGAAGTGATGGAGTTACAACGATGATGATGCCTTGGTTACAACACTTGGGCATGGGTTGAGCCGAGACTTAACTACCTCTAACATATGGGAGCTGATTGATGTATGATCATGGGCAATACATTGATAGATGAGACAGGTATATACTTGTTTCTATGGCAGACTTGAGGGATGACACATACAAATATGATGGAGGTTGCTTCATGGACCTGGATGAGGCACATCGAGAGTCGAAGTTTGAGGATATGGTCTCTTCATGTTGAGGAGGCACACATATGGATGATGATGTGGGGGTAGATGTGGCTGATTTGAGGCAGCACATTGGTACCAAGCATCATGGACAGCATGTTGCAGATGAGATGAGGACGACTTCATGGACCTGGGCATGGCTTACACTTATATGGAGATGGATTCTTGATCGAGTTGAGGATGTGACGGGATGTTCTAAGAAACAACTGATGGTGGCATGAGGATGTGCATTCTCATGGTTTGAGCGTGACAGTTGGATTAGCTACCTAACTAGTTCATAAATGAGGGTCGACATGTACAGAAATGTGTTAGCATTATGTTGGAGTATCATGGTAGCAGTTCACATGAGAACGACACATGATGAGGTCGACACGGGAGGTTGCAGAAAGCATGTAGCTTAAGATGGAGGGGCCAGCCTTCCACGATGGAGAGCAGCATGTGGAGATTGTGAAAGGGTGGTCGATGGTCATGGATTGTGATGATTTCTGATGTATGACATACCGATGAGGTGTATACCTTGGTATGGTGATCTTGGTGACAGATGGTTGTCAGGACGAGACATGATGGAGACGGTGGCTCTACATATGTTGCACAGATGTTTGCAGTATGTGGAGGAGTTGACATCATGGATGAGACAGTTGTTACTGATCTTGGTGGATGGCTACTAGGATGGTATGTTTTCGAGGACGACAACGACTTCAGGTGGAGGAGGATGTAACGACCTTCAATTCCGCCTGAAGTGCGACCGCGGAGGGTGCGCGGTTGAGGTTGAACGAAGTGGGACTGTGGTTGGTGTGTGATATTGAGATATGTGCATATGAGGAGGGCGAGCTACTTATATGCGTGGTGGCATGGTGTTAACCTTATGGAGGCCGACCACACTTAGAGATAAAGACCGACTTGAAGTTCAAGGTGTTTGCGATGAAGTGTGGGTGTGGGGAGGTCGGCTGGGCAAGCCACGACCTCACCCTACGGTTGTTGTATACAAGTGAAGCGTGGAGCTCATTTGGACATCACTCATTCACTCAACATCTTCGCTCAAGGAGAAGGCGTAATCTAGTGCATGGGTGCAGCAAGGTAGAGGCGCAGAACTTGGAGATGCGCCCATTCTTGGGCAGGGCCACACAATGACAGCGTGGTATTGGGTGAAGGCGCGGGCAGGAGCGCCCGGTGGTTGGGTGAGGGTGTGCACGGTCAGGAGCGCCCGGTGGTTGGGTGAGGGCGTGCACAGGTGTGTGGCACTCGACGGTTGGTTGAGGCGTGCACAGGTGTGTGGCGCCCGATTTGTGCGAAGGTTCCCGACGGTGAAATGGAGGAGCACCCAGTTTGTGCGACGACTTGGCACGGGCGTCTTGGCGACTCAGGTGAGCGCTCGCCCGGCGTGCAAGTGTGCACAGTGACTTGGTGAAGTGTTGAGATTGTGAACGGAGGTGTGTCTCGGGTAGAGGCGCTCGTGTGTGGCGACTTGGAGGCACGCCCAAGTTGGGCAAACAACACGATCGTTCGACGAGGTGAACGAAGGGTTGGTGAGTTGTGCGGTGACCGTACAGAGGCGCCGACGAGCTAGGCAACCAAGTTTTGCCTTGGATTGTAAATTTGGCTAAGTATGAAACTTGGGGTTTCCAAAGTATACTTGTAAAGCTTGTAAATTGTAAAAGATTGTATAATATATTATTCGGGCAGACTCATTGTTCAGGGAGTTGCCCCTCCCTTTACATTGTGTAATTGTGTTCTCGTTTATAATTGCTGATGTTAATGAATGTGTATGGGTGTTCATTGGTATAAAGGATAACATAGTAATACTTGGTTGCGAAACACAAACTAAGTAGGAGTAAGTGGTTAGTTGTAGTCCACGAACATAAGTATTGGTGAAAAGAAAGTGTTCGGTGGTGCCACACCTCGCTAAGAGCGGTTGAAAGACTACCGCCAGCTTGGGGGCGTGACAATCCGTCTCCTGTAGCAACGTGCACATTTGAGCACTGAGTTGAGGCCAAGAGCGCACACCGTAGCTGCGAGAATGACAGCTAGATCGGAGTTGAGAGTGTCCCTGTTAATGGAATTCCTGGACCACACACTGCTCTCCTCTCCCCTTGGAGAAGGTGCATTAGAATTAAAAAAAATTCTAAACATGCCAAATATTTTCTAGTGACTACATCGTTCATTTTTTTCAATACTCACTCATTTCTTAAATAAAACTTATTGTTCAAAGTAAAATTATGTCAGAACCCCCTTTTCACCCATAAAAAAAACACCTTAAAACCAAGATTTTCAACCATTACCCATCCTCACCATACCAATCATAAAAATTATATATGTATATCAATCACCATATAGAGTTACATAAAACTCCTTTTCATTAATAAAGCCTTCTTTTAAAAAAGTATGGCTTGACTCATAAGACAAGACCTTTTACCAATTATATATTTATATCAATCACCATATAGAGTTACATAAAACTCCTTTTCATTAATAAAACCTTATTTTTAAAAATTATGGCTTGACTCTTGAGACAAACGCTTTTACCGTAAGTCATGAAGCATTCGAGCAAATTTAATAGCCCTCTCGACTCACTCCAAATAAACTATGAATATAAAATAAGAAAAAATTAATAAAAGTCTTTTAATATTCAGAAATAGTTTAAGCCAATAGTTTTCAATGGTCATACCAATTGGGATGCTATATAAAGAAAACTACAATAGTGGACCATAAGTCTCCCTCTCACAAAACACTATGGTGGCTCATCTTAAAATGGTTACAAATGGTAGTGGCATTTTAAGTTCTATTCTAAATCTAATATTTAGGCTTACTCTAACTATAAATATATGGATGAAAATAGAAGCCTTATTCTTACATACCAAAAAACTTTTACAACTTTACTCATAGTTATGTGTCAGTAAACATTAACCTTATTTCTTTAATAATAATGGTAATAACAACCTATTCACCACCCACTTACAACTTGACTTTCAAATTTTTAGGTCACTCATAGTTATGTGTCAGTAAACATTAACCTTATTTCTTTAATGACAATGGTAATAGCAACCTATTCACCACCCACTCACAACCTGACTTTCAAATTTTCAGGTCTTACTTTTTAAGTTATGTTATTTGCTTTATGAAGAGGTTTAAGCCTACTTTAATACCATGAAAATATTTACAGAGAGGTGGATAGGGAATGAGGAAAAATTCTTGGGCCATTGCATGCCCTTCTCATCATCAAATATATTTTATAAAGACGAGGAACTTTCTGTCATCACTTGAAATTAACTGCTTCTAAAGATATCTAGGATTTGCATGAATCTTCTATAAATATTATGTCTAGAAGTGTATAAGAAAACATATTTCTAAAAATGACTTGGATTGGTAACTAACTGCTTAACTAGACTGGTTAACAAGAGAGATTATTTTAATGTATAAGTATTATCCTTCATGGGTGAGCTCCCTAGAAAATGTTATTGGGCCTTGAGAATAAAGGAGTATAAAGTGTTATACCTATGTGATATCCATGCAAGTTCCAATAATTGTAGTCAACCTAATATTTTAGTGAACCGAGTAATGAGGCTTAAGTGTGCCTTTAGATGTTTTATAAGACTACCTAAGTACTAGATAATGGTCTCCTCAAGTGATTTTCTTGGTGTACTATAGCAAAAATATAGTCGATTAGCTTGTCTAGAGTTGGTTTAAGATATAGTTAGAATACTTCCTATATATTCAATGGAATATGGAAATGAGGTTCAATATACAGGGAATGTCTATTGTGTTACTACTCGAAGATGTACTACTAAGGGGTATATGTGTCTTCAACAAGGTGGAACTTTATGTAGTTCCTCTCTTATTGTAGTTTTACTTGTAGAAAGATAGCACATTGTGTTATTTAAATACAATTGGACATTTATATTTTTAGCACTGAGTGTTTTCATGTTGCTTCGTGAACTATGAATATGTTTATATGTATTACCCTTCATATGTGAGCTCACTAAAAGAAGTTGTTAGGTATTGATGATAAGGGAGTGCTAAGTGCTATAACTCTACGATATTCAAGTGAAATCTGATAATAATACTCAGCCCAATATTTGAGTGAAGCAACCAAGAAGGCTCAATCATACCCTTAGATGTACTATTATAACCTAAAATTAATTATTTTTGAATAAGATTACAATGATTTAAATTATATTGATATTTTCATAATGTTAATATTACATATTAACACTTTTATACATATATGATTTGGTTTTAAAATAAAATTTAAATTACTTTTTATTTAATTAATGAAAATTATTATATAATTTAATAATAATTTTAACTAATATTTGATTTTAAAATATAATTTCAAATTATTTTTAATTTAATTAATAAAATTGATCTAATTATAAAAAAAAAAATATCTCACATATATATATATACAAGTTTAAACATACTTCTCATTCTTTTATTTCTTAGAATAACTATTAACAAAAATATGAGAGTGTTGGAATTATTGGTATTTTTAAATATGTAAATAAATATGATGCTTCACATTAGGGGAATTTTGAGGTCTAAAATGGCCTCCTAAAGAAATTATAAAATAATGGTGGAAATTATAAAATAAGATTAGTTTGTATCATCAAATTTTAGAGAGAAAAAAAGAAATAATTATTTTTTCAACTTATCTCTTTATAGGTTTACTTAAATTTCAAGTGGAAGCACTCGTTGGATGTAGAATTTGATTCCTCATCCAAGGAGTACCCATGTTGTATACTTTAGATGGACTCTACTACACGAAAAATAAGCAATACATGAAAAACGTGATTGCAATCAAATTTTTTCATGTATTTCTCATTTTTCATGTAGCAAGGTCCATCAAAAGTATGCAACATATCACATTTTTTCATGTATTTTTCATTTTTCATGTAGCAAGGTTCATCAAAAGTATGCAACATGGGAATTAAATTTTGCATCCAATGAATACTTTCTCTCGAAATTTGAGTAAACCCTAAGGAGATAAGTTGAAAATACGAGTTGAAAATGTAATTTTATTATTTTAGTATTTTCTAATTTTTTTACTCAAAAAATGGTGAATCGTCCCATGATTGACATTATCACATTAAATCTTATTGGTTCTTAGAAAATTTATTTTGGTTATACATTTTTTTAGACCTCAAAAATCCTCTAATAAATAATCCTTTAAAACATGTAAAATATATCATTCTAATAATTAATATTATAATTTAAATCTTTATTTAAAAATTTAAAAAAATTCAATGATATTGATTTATTGAGCCACTTTAAAATATATCATTTTAATAACTAATATTATAATTTAAATCTTTATTTAAACATTTAAAAAAATTCAATGAGATTGATTGAAAAAAGGCTTAATGAGCCACTTACAAATATTATAGAATCAAATTTTATCTTCAAATAATAAAGTAAAATTCTCACGATTCACGTAGTTGTTTTTATCTCCGGATTAGGGAGATTGGAAGATGGTCGACATAATTAAGTTGGAAAGTTCTATTTCCAACCCTATAATAAAGTAAATGCGCTTTGACATGGGTTCGATATAACACGATATAATACGCCGTGCGGTGATAAGAAAGAAAAAAAAATAACAACGTGTTATATCGGGCGCATTTACTTTGTTATGGGATTAGAAATAAGGCTTTCCTAACTAAGTCCGCGCATAAAGCTTCGAGGTAGATGCTGTACGATCATCTTAGATAATTATTTTGTACAGCCCACGTAGTGCGTGTCTGTGGCAACTAGTTAGTGGAGAGCGGTCACATGCTATGGTGTCATGTGGGCAGATAAAAGTTAGTGGAGAGCGGTCACATGCTATGGTGTCATGTGGGCAGATAAAATGACACGTGGAGGCTCTTTAAGCATAGCTGACGGACCTGTGCCTATATCTGAAGCTATAAAAGTGATAAAAGCAATAGGTTAGGGGGTTGGCTTTTTTAAAATTTTGATAGAATTTATTGCGTTAATTATGTAACGAGGTGAACTTTTTTTTTTATTGCGTTAATGTTCGAAATTTGGTTATATATATTGTTTTAATTTTTACATTTAAAGCTCAATTTACTAAAACATTCTAGGTTTAAATTTTAATGAAAATGACTCCCTAGAATAATAACACATCCATGAAAATTACCGGCATGAATCAAAACTAAAATTAATGTGGAACAATATGTATGTCTATAACGAGGTGTCATGTGAATCCAAATTCAAGGAATTTTCTTTTTAATCTCAACTTGTTTTTTTCCTGTATGTATTGCTTTCGGATTTAATGAGATTTATTTTTCTTTTCTGCATTGCTTTGCGGTGGAAATTTTTTATTTTCTATTAAAATTTGAATTTCAACATTGATATTAGCAGCCGGGGTTGATAATTTATTTATTAGAATATTTATTTTGAACATGTATCTAATATGATTTTAGAGATTAAATGTATAATTTAAAATTTTTGAATTCTATATAAAATATATAATTTAAATTTAAATATGTGAATTCAAAAAATCTTTATTAAATTTAGAAAAATAAACATATATCTAAAAAATTACATTAACAATACAAATTTTTTAATCATATAATTTTTTTTTTTTTCAATAGCTTTATACAATACATACATAACAAATTTTAAAACATATATATATAAGACATTAAAATAATTTACATATTAAAATGGTTATTTTATTATTAATATATTTTGAAATATACATCAATATTAATTTATATTAAAATATTTTGTTAATAACTCATATCGAATATTTTATTATATAAAAATATAAAAATATTTTCTTTTTATGTTTAGTATATTTATTTATTTTTTATTATAAAAAACATTGCTTGTCTATCTACAAAATATTTTATTTTTATTTTAAAAGAAATACAGTATCAACTCCATACTAAATATAGACATACTTATACCTAACCCTCCTACCAAACACAGGCAAGGGCTAACCAGCCATATATTGCTCCATTAATGCCCTTGCCAGCTATGTATGGGCAGCGGATGGCATAAGATGGAGGCAATGGGTTGCAGAGCCCTTGCCTTCCTCGATATCGATGCTCATCTGATCCATTGAACGATGTGGATTTGATTTGAGTTATTCTCCGAAGATGACGGCGATTTTCCATCCTGAGGTCATTGCATATATCAAATCCCAATTTCTCAATCTAGAGGCGATGTGTGGAGCTCTAATTGCAGTCGTCAAATATTTGGTTTTGGTTGTACTTGCAGTATTACAAGATCCAAATGTGTCCTGTGAGTATTCATCTAATTTTGTCAGTCGAAGCAAAGGTTTAGCATGCGATTAGCTGTGTCAACTTCTTAGTTGTTTTTAAGAACCCTAGCAGGGCACACGTAATTATCCGAATTTTCAATTTTTTTTCCCTTTATTAAAATCTATAATTTTTAATATTTTCTTTTATTATTAAAATCCAAAAACTGTATTATGATGTATTTAGTATGATGTGTAATTTTGTCTATCCGTTTTGTTCATGTTTACCAAATAAAAAATTTAAATATAGAAAAAAATTAAATCATTGTCAAGATATTTAAATAATACCAGTTCATAAAAAAATTTACACCTAAAGAAATTAGATCTTTTTGGGCATCTATTTCACATTTAAAGTTAATCTATACTTTTAAATAATAATATGACAATGACAAGTTATAAGGGAAATAATAAACATACTAAGCAGAATTAATATATAATTTTTAACCTTAGAATTTTAATATTAATATATGGTATTTAAAAAATTATTGATAATAAAACTTGCTTTACATTTAGAGAATTATATTTAAGAATCTATTATCAAATCAATGTAATTAATAGTAATTGAAATATGACATGTAAAAAAGATATTGATTTAAAATTGTTTGAATGCAATTCAAAAACTATTGATTAAAATATTTCAATATCTCCTTTTTATTATATATATTAATATTTATTTTTTCGATGTCAATAATAATTGTAGGCAGAAGCGCTTTATGATTTAAAAAAAGTAGGGGGAAGATAAAGAGTATTTATTTTTCCGATGTCAATAATAATTGTAGGCAGAAGTGCTTTATGATTTAAAAAAAGTACGGGGAAGATGAAGAGTTTGTGACGAAAACACTTCTTAGAGATGGATATAAGTTTATGTATGTGAAAAATATAAAGATTTTTAATATATATTGGATTTAGTATTAGTATTAAATCGAATATTAGTATTAATATATTTTTATATGAATAATAACTCTAGATTAATATAATATTAATATTAATTTTAATATAATATTAGGTTTAATATATTATAATATTTATTAATGCATTAGGTTGGAGAGGTTTAATGTAATATGATATAATATAGAAAACATTATATTGGTTATTTTTTTCTATGAAAAAACTAATAATATTATTTTCATAAAATAATTTACATTTGGGAGGTTAATGCAGCCCTAAAAACTACCAAAATAGTATAACTATTCATTTTTTTAAAAAATGGATTTTAATCTCACCTTATGATATATTTTTTTAATTCTTTTTTTTTTTTATACATTGTCGACATGATATCAATGGGGATAGTTGAACAATCACAACTTGTAGACATACGGTAAAATCCTCAAATGTCTCATGAGTGTGCATTCAAAATATATATTCTAATTTCTAAGTTGTTCACATACATCCTTCCTTTACAATGAGAAACATAAAAGACTGCCCAACTCAGTTGTCATAGAAAAAAGAAGTTGAAATGCTTAATACATCTTTATTTAATGATTTCCATAGGTTAAGAAAATGTTTTGTGATGTGGCAATTGTTTTGTTCGATGAGAATTTTCCATTACACTCTTTAAGAGGTTGTTGGTGCATTGATTCATGTCCCTATAAATGTGATTAAATGTGAAATGAGTGAAGTGCATAAGATTTGTAGTAATTCTTTGATATATAAGAAATAATGTGTATTTCCTCAATTGAGATGTACTATTCATTGAGTCTCTAACAACTTTGGAGTCCCTATAGATATGGAGAGGTTCAAATATTTTGCACCTCTCAAAAGGACGTTGAAAATGAATAGTTCTACATAATTCTCGGTGGTCGTTCCTATGATTCTACAGAAAGAGAAGTAATGTGAATTACTAATGGATATTTCACCATTAAGTGTTCCTTTTAGGGGTATGTTGATCGACTCCATCAAGGAATGCCCAATTTGTTTTACTTTTGATCACATTTTTAGTGTTAGGATGCTTTAGATTTCTTTTGTGAGAGGAAAGCATTGCTCCCTGATACTCAAACATCGAGGAGAAACACAAAGTAAAAGATATCCATGATATTTAAAGATAACATGATTCTATTATAGCCATATGATCCCATTACATTATGTTGGACATAATGTTATAATAGCATAATGTTAAACCCAATATTATAATATCTAAAAATAAAATATTATATAGTATTTAACATAATACTATATACTAACATTTGCACCAAAAGATGCAAAGACACACTAATAGTGTTTTGAGATTTTTTGATCCTATAATATGCGCAAATATGCGAGTGTTACAAACTCAATAAAAACCCCTGTTTATTTTTTGAATATAGATTTAATATTTTATTATATATTTCTTATTCACACAATTACAACTTACCATAAGGTATTGTTGTACATTCTCTCCATAGTTATTTTGGAAAAGATTATAAATACTATACACACTCTAGTATACAAGCTCTTTCTTTTATTACCATACAATTTGTTTTTTTTATAGCTAAACTATGTTTTACAAGGTTATTTTAATTTTGATTCCTAGACTTTCCAACGTATTGAAATATATAAAATTGTGAATCTTTCCTATGTTTTTATAATATATGTTTATAGGCTAAGTTCTAAATCTTCTTTTACCTTTCCTTTTCATTAAAAAAAATTGATTGACCTTAGAGATCTTTAGCTAAACTATGTTTTACAAGGTTATTCTAAATTTGATTCCTAGACTTTCCAACATATTAAAATATATAAAATTGTGAATATTTCATAAATTTTTATAATATATGTTTATAGGCTAAGTTCTAAATCTTCCTTTACCTTTCTTTTTTGAAACTATGTTTTACAAGGTTATTCTAAATTTGATACTAGACTTTCCAACGTATTGAAATATATAAAATTGTGAATATTTCATAAGTTTTTATAATATATGTTTATAGGCTAAGTTCTAAATCTTCCTTTACCTTTCTTTTTCATTAAAAAAAATATATATATTTATAGGCTAAGTTCTAAATCTTCCTTTACCTTTCCTTTTCATTAAAAAAAAAATATGTTTATAAGCTAAGTTCTAAATCTTCCTTTACCTTTCCTTTTCATTAAAAAAAAGAATGAGGCTTCATTTTTTGATTTCGGTCTTAATATCATCATATTAAATACATATGCTTACAAATGTTTCTAATATATTTGCACATTATAATGTAAATCATGTCTTGCAGTCAAACCTTTGCTCTTCATTATTTATTCGTAATGTTTCTTACTTCCTCAAGCATCTATGTTTAAATTTTGATAGTGCCTAATATAAAACCTTGAGCGTAGATTAATGGGTTCCATGTGGTACAATAAAGGCTCATCATTCTTGAGTTCGGTTTACATGGCATGTACACCTTTAACCACATGTCCTTATACAACAATGATACAATTTTTTGAACAACCCTAGTGTCAATGTAGTGATTTTTTCACTGTAGATCGATGATGCACATTGATTAACGTTTCTCTTGGTGTTTAGTGATTACTCTATTCATTGGCGTATATAAATTACACATGTAATTATATTTTTAAATGCGGTTGATATATGCTATAATAAATTTATATGAATAGTATTAATAATTATTATATGTATTTTTTTAAAACTAATTATTTATAATTAAACTATATAAATAATAACAATCATATTTTTATATATTTGTGATTATTATTTGATATCATAATAATAATAATAATAATAATTATTATTATTATTATTATTTTAATAAATGTAGTTGATATACCCATAAAGTTTCATTCCTATTTATGGCAAAAACCATTGATAATATATAATAACAATAATAATAATAATAATTTATTACTCAATTTTTGTAACACGTAAATAAATAATTACTTATTTTTTTAAAAATAAATAAATTTTACTATTGTTTTTAGGAAAAATATAAATATTTTTATATTATTTGATTTATAAGTTATAATAAAAATAATAATATTATTAATAATAACAATAATAATAATAATTTACTAAAAACTGTTAGGATATTCCGATACATAGGAAATAGTTAAGTATAACTTGGTCTAGTGTAGAGTTAGGTAAAGTGTGTTTCTTTACTATGTACTTTTGTAACTTACAATCCGATGGTCACGATATGTTCTAGATATGAAGTGATTCAATGGTTCATTCTCTCCTTGGTATTGCTGAAACTTGATCCATGGCTTAACACCCGATTGGTCCATGATCTCAATTTAAAGTGCATGGAGGATCATTTTTAGGGTGACCGTTCATGAGAGAAGCTTATGTAAATTTTCTTTCTTTTACATTAATAAATTGCCTGAAGTGGTCGCGTTGGCTCAGGCCATGGATTGTTTCCCTCTTTGAGGGTTTTAACAACGTCAAGAATAGTGGTGTATTGATCTATGATCTGTTTGTGAGTGGTGTCCTTTAGTGTTCTATCTAAGGAACTTACCATGTAAATTCCTACATGGTATCAGAGCTATTTGAGGGCCGCATCCGTTGGTGATCCAAATCGGAAGACGGTACAATTGCATCTTATTATCGTTTCCTAGATCTATTGTCTCTAACCTCTTTCGGGTCGAGAGGACTGCTCTAATGTGTTAAGAGAATCTGTTCCACTAAGGAACCCCTTTCATTTCATGCGAAAAGGTTTCTGGTAGCCCTAGCAACGTCATTTTTAAGATATGGAGGTATATGGTATTTATTTGCAGTTTTAGTTATTTATCTCTCCATTTATTTCGGTTTATTTATCTCTCTATTTTTATTATTGCATCTATACCTTTGAGTTTTGCGTATGTTCTTTGCCTCACGAATTTGTGCGATTTGGGCAAATCAGAAACAGAAAGGAAGGATTTTTTTCATGCGTGTTCTCTTTTCCATCGCGCCATAGTGTGATCAAGCTAACTTCAAGCCATAAGGTTTTTTTTTTTGTATGTCCATGTTGGGTTGTGTGGTTTTTTGTTTTGTAAGAAAAAATGGCTTTTTCAAGTAAGCAGGTACCCTAAAGCTTTAGTGACTAAAAAAAAACCCCTTCCTCATTTCCAAAAATTACTAACCTTTTAAACTAGCTCACTTGGTGCATAGATACTTTGTGAGAATAGAGGTCTTGAGTTAAGTCTTTATTTTTGTTGAGTTATATTTTCAAGAAACACATGTAACTTATGTTTTAGAGTTACTTTATGTAGAAGTGTTCTCACCCATTATAAAAAGTGAGTCACTTATAATTCTAAAGTCTCTTTATCTTTTATTTAAGTTACAATTTAGTGGGTAGCTCATAAAGTAACATTGTAAAAGTGACTTTCACTTATATATAAAAGTGGGTCACATAATTCTTTTTTTTTTCAAGTGAGCTAATTAGATGAAGTTTGGAAAGCAAAGGGGAGGGGGTTGGCTTGAGGGGGGGGGGGGGGCGGCGGCGTGGGGTATTTCTTAATAAAATATAACATTATCATTCATTTCCGCACATTCACGCACTTCGTTGGCATCTTCAACAACTTTTCTTCAAAAATCCATAACTTCTTCATTCGGAAGTCGTTTGCAGAGCCGTTTTTTTTAATCGGCCTAATTTTTCAAGATATTTCCATTGGAACACTTAGTTTCAGCATCTACAACTTCAGTTTTTGTTAGAATGGAAAGTCCATGCCAAGTTATTCTTGCCAACACCAACTACTTCCAATGGTGGTTCTACAATATGGATTTACTTAGAAGTAAAGGTCTTTACAGAATAGCCTCAGGCCAAGAAACTAAACCTACAAATGAAGATAAGGCAGCCAAATGGGAAAATAGGCAAGATCAAGCACGTGGGTTGATAGAGATGTTGATTTCTCTAGACCTTAGATTCCATATTGCAGAACTTGATACCCCTAATGAAGCAATGAAATAACTCAATAAAGTTTTTGGAATTAAAATGAAATTAGATCCCATCAACTTGCAAATGAGTTTCTTACGTTGGACCCCAATAATTTTTCTTCCATTGAAGATTTTTTGTCCAGGTTCAAGACCCTTAGACTTCTCTTGGAAGGTGTTAAGGTTTAGAAAGAAGATGGTAGCCTTATCTATTCCATTCTTACTAAGTTGGGACCAACCTACTCTGTGTTTGTTTCCGCCTTCCATTCTACTAAAGAACCTTTATTTCTCAAGAACAAGACTACAAGTCCCCCTCTTTTGATGCATTTTTTGATTCATTAATAAGAGAACAGGAAAAACTCTTACATCTTGGTATTCTTAATCTTGGAAACTCTTCTAAGAAAGCCTTAGCCACCCAACAACAACCAAATTCAAAGAATCCTAAGAATCAATATCCTAAAAAGAATGTCCTAAACCAAATAAGGATCCTAAGCAATTTCAATTTCAAAATGAAAAATCAATTTAGAAAAATGATAAGGAAAATAAAAACAAAGGGAAGAAGACTGATAGACATTGCAACTTTTGTAATCAAGATATCCACTTAGAATCCAAATGCTTTAAGAAGATGGAAGCCTTGGAAGAAACAATGAAGAAGCATAACATCCATTCGGAGCACTCTTCAATTTCAAATTCATCTTCAGGAATAACACTTTTTGCATGTGGTTGTCAAGCATCTCAATATGGTTATGCACTAAATGTATCTTCTTCTTTTCATTCTCAAGAGTGACACATTGATTCTAGAGCTTCTTATCACATGGCCAAAAAAAAAGCCATGTTTTCTTCTTTAAATGATTGTAACACCAAAAATATATATGTTGATGATGATAGATCTTTTAGTGTTGTAGGGATTGGAACTCTTCATCTAGATAATGGTCAATTTAATGATGTATTATGTGTTCCAACCTTATCCTGCAACCTTATATATATATATATATATATATATATATATATATATATATATATATATATATATATATATATATATATATATATATATATATATCAGATAACTCATTGAGGCGAAGGTAAAACCATTGAATTTTCACCTCACGATGTTGTAATTAAGGACCTAAGAGATCCTAGACAGATTTTAGCTACTGGCATTGCTGATGATTCTACAAGGTTGTATAAGTTTAACAAGTTTGGGTCATCAACTCTTCCCTCTGTATTTGTTTCTCATAATGATGAAGTGAGCAAACTTTGGCATGATCGATTTGGTCACTTAAACTATCGCTCCCTTCAAAATCTATGTAAAGAAAATATGGTGACAGGTCTTCCTATGGTATCTTGCAAAGATCGTGTTTGTTCTGGATGTGTACTTAGAAAACATCATCGGGATAGTTTTGAAAAGCATGCCTCTTGGCATGCCTCAATCCCTTTACAACTTTTTGCATAGTGATTTATGTGGTCCACTTCTAGTTGTTTCATTCTCGAGCTACAAGTATTTCTTAACTTTCATTGATGGTTTCTCCAGACGCACTTGGGTATACTTCTTAAAACTCAAGAGTGAAGTATTTAACATGTTCTTGGACTTTAAGGCCTTTGTTGAGAAATAATCTGGACATCAAATTCTTAAGATAATATATGATAATGGTGGAGAATATGTTAACAACAAATTCATCAATATTTTCATTGAGCATGGAATTCGAATGCAACATATTGTTCCATATACTCCATAACAAAATGGTGTAGCTGAAAGGAAGAATCACACCTTAAAGGAAATGGCTAATTGTATGCTTCAATCTAAAGGACTTAGTCTTAATTTTTGGGTAGAAGAAATTAACTGTGCAAATTACTTAGTAAATCACACTCCTACTATCGCTTTAAAGAAGAAGCATGGAGCTCAATTAAATGAGATGTAAGTCACTTTCGTGTTTTTGGAAGTGAAGCATGGGCCCATATTCCAGATGAGAAACATAAAGATTTAGAACCTAAGAGTGAAAAATGTATTTTTGCTGGATATTTTGAAGATGTAAAAGGATATAGACTTCTTTCACCTAAGTCCGAAAATTTTATCATTAGAATAGATGTAAAGTTTGTTGAAAATATATTGGCCTACGAGCCTAGTTCAGTGGATGTGCCACCTCTCTCTATCCCTTCTATTTCTGAAAATATTTCTTCTTCAGATGATGACAGCGAGGATGACAATCCTCCCCCACCTTCTTAGGATCCTACTTTAGCTCCTCAGCTTCCAAAATGGGTCTGTGCTACTCAGGATGCAGCAGGTGCTCTTGCAGGTGATGCTACAGATCAACGATGTACACATTCTTAGTTCGATAGACTCTTCTTTACTGGCTCAAGATTCAACGAATTATGATCTTGATACCTTTGCAGAAGCTTCAAGCCATCCAGATTGAGATGCAACAATGAATGAAGAATATCGTTCATTATTGGAAAATGATACATGGGATATTGTTCCTCTTCCAAAGGGACAAAAACTTGTTAGATGCAAATGGGTTTACAAACCCAAGTTTGGACGAGATGGAAAAGTTGATAAACATAAAGCTCATCTTGTTGCTAAAGTTTTTTCACAGGTTGAAGGCATTGACTATAGTGAAACCTTCTCCCATATTTCCAAAATGAACTCTATCCACCTTCTTCTTTCCCTTGCTACCACTTTCAAATGGGAAATCCATCAAATGGATGTTAAATATGCCTTTTTACATGGGGACTTGCATGAAGAAATCTATATGGAACAACCTCCTAGATTTATACAAACAGACTCCAACCTTGTATATCAGCTTAAGAAATCCACTTATGGTCTCAAGCAAGCCCCTCAGGCTTGGTATGCCAAAATGGATAGCTTTCTTTTAGATATTGGCTTTTCTAGGTGTCATTTTGACAATACTGTCTACACCAAGAAAGTTGGTAAGTCTCTTATCATTCTTGTTCTTTATGTTGATGATCTTATCCTTACTGGTAGTGATCCCAACCTTATAAACCATGTGAAGTCAAACCTTAAAAATAAGTTTTAAATGACATACTCAAGACACTTTCATTATTTTCTTGGTCTTCAAGTCCTACAATCCAAGGAAGGTATTTCCCTTTCCTATTCCAAGTATGCATGTGATCTTCTACACCACTTTCACATGGAAGAATGTAAGCGAGCCCCTTCTCCCTTTCAGTATGGAGACAAACTTTTAGTCACTTGTACTTCCCTTGAAGTCGATGTTACCTTATATCGTCAGCTTGTAAGAAAAATTTGTATCTAACCCATACTCATCCTGACCTTTCTTTTGATGTTGGCCTTATAGCTCAGTTTATGCAAAAACCACATGAAATTCATTGGAAAGCAGCTAAAAGAATACTTCGTTATGTTCAAGGTATAGTTCAGTTTGGGATTCATTATAGTGCAGAAGAATCTCCTCTATTGGTTGGTTTCACTGATTTCGATTGGGCTGGTGACCCTGATGATCGAAAGTCTACTGTCGGTTATGTCTTCACACTTGGTTCTTAACCTATTACATGGGCTTGCAAGAAACAAAGTTCCATTTCCCTTTCTTCAGCAGAATCAGAGTATCGTGGAACCATAGAAGCTAGTAAGGAAGCCCTGTGGCTTCGTCAGATCCTATCAAAGTTTGGCTTTCAGCAACAACATCCGACTACACTTTGGTGTGATAATCAAAGTGCAATTCAACTATGCAAAGTTCAAGTCCAATATCAGTGCAACAAACACATTGAAATACACATGCACTTCATCAGAAATATCACTCATGACCATGTTCTTGAAGTGCAATATTGTTCAATAGATGATCAAGTTGCAGACATATTTACAAAGGATCTCACAGAGGCGAAGTTTACTAAACTTCGATTTATGGTTGGAGTTCAAGAAGTTGTCACTAAGGGGGGATAGGCTCTAATGCCTCTTTCCTTCTCCTATTGTGTCATATTTGTACATCCTTCAACCCTATCCAAAGTTGTTCTTAAGAGGGGATGTTAGGATATTCTGACACATAGGAAATAATTAAGTATAACTTGGTCTAGTGTAGAGTTAGGTAAAGTGTGTTCCTTTACTATGTACTTTTGTAACTTACAATCCGACGGTCACGATATATTCTAGAGATGAAGTGATCCGAAGATTCATTCTCCTCTTGGTATTACCGAAACTTGATCTGTGGCTTAAAATCCAATTGGTCCATGATCTCTATTTAAATAAAATGGAGGGTCATTTGTATGTTGACCGTTCATGAGATAAGATTATGTAATTTTTCTTTCTCTTACATTAATAAATTGCCTAAAGTGGCCACGTTGGCTCAGTCCATCAATTGTTTCCCTATTTTAGGGTTTTAGCCACGTCAAGAACACTAGTGTATTGATCTGTGATCTATTTGTGAGCGGTGTCCTTTGGTGTTCTATCTGAGGAACTTACCTTGTAAATTCCTACAAAAACATAAGCAAGTTTACACCACATAGATTAACCAAGTGGCCTCAACTTTCCCCAAAGGGAAACCAAGTCTGTTGACCACTAGTCCGCATTGTAAGCCATCCAAAAAAAATACAGTATTAATGTCTCTTGCCAAGCTAGATATGTCTATGTTTCGTGTCCATACACTACATAACTATACTGATATTTGCAACATATAAATTAAAAGATATCCACACAAAACAAAATTATTCAAGGGTAAGAGTCTAGTAATTTTGTTCCTTAGAGGTATGTAAGGACTCTAGACACCACATATCTCCACAATGGTATGATATTGTCCACTTTGGGCCTAAGCCCTCATGGATTTGTTTTTGGGATTTACCCCAAAAGGCCTCATACCAATGGAGATATTTGTCCATCCTTATATACCCATGATCCTCCCCACTTCTAGTCAATGTGGGACTTTGGTCATATACCCAACAATCCTCCCCTCGAACAAAGGACCATTGAGCCTCCCCTCGAACAAAGGACCATCGAGCCTCCCCTAAAACGATTATCCATCCGTCCACTCTCTACCAACCAGGATTCTCCACCCAATGCGTTGGAAGCACACGCCTTACATGGAAGCACCACCTGCCTCGAGAGCTTGCTCTATCCCAGGTCAACTCCTCTTCACCGTGTTGGGACCAGGACACGTCCATGAAGAATCCGAAGCACATCGCCTGTCTAACCGAGCTCATCCATGGATTCCATCGTGATATTACCGGGGCCCACCACCTTCTTTCGCTATTTCGAGGATTCATCCACTTGGCTAACTTCGGGGCATGGCACTGATACCACTTGTAAGGACTCTGGACACCACATATCTCCACAATGGTATGATATTGTACACTTTGGCCGTAAGCCCTCATGGATTTGTTTTTGGGCTTTACCCCAAAAGGCCTCATACCAATGGAGATATTTGTGCATCCTAATATACCCATGATCCTCCCCACTTCTAGTCAATGTGGGACTTTGGTCATATACCCAACAAGGTAGATTCAATAGGTGTCGGATCCTTGGCGGATGCCCTTGGCATATCATTCAACTCCAGTATTCAAGGGATATGGTGATCAATTCTATCCAACCTGATATCTTGTTTATGCAGCTAAAAGAGGATTTTCTGCAAATCTTTCTAATAGCTCGACATTCCCTGGAGTGTCACAGACATTCCCATGGAAAGTTGCTCCATTGTGTTGCCTAATAAACTCTTCATTAACCAGTAGAGGTACAAAGTTTTCTTAAAATGTGTGAATCTTCCGCGGGTGTTGCCCATATGTGGAACTAAGGTCCTCTAATTATCCATTTCTTCCTCTATCTCACTGCCTTGCTTTACTTCCTCTTCCCACTCTTCTAAAAATTTCTAGATTCTAGCATCTATCCCCTTTCGGTAAGCCTCTGCCACATCAGTGATGAGGTGTTCTATTGACTTCATTTCCCTGCGTGGTTCCAACGTACTCATCTCCTTGTCTTTCCTTGGTGCCAGGCCTCTCCTACCACAACCATGTTCCCTCCAGCATGAGCCATGACTTGCTTTCCAGAACATTGGTGACAACCACAGTTAATGACATTGAAACACAACATTGCAGTTATATGCCACCCCCTGGTGGCTCTATTCTGAGTCTTGTTTCCAATGTTATACACCTTTCCCTGCTTCTCCTCTCCACCGAATCCGAAAATATCGAAGCTGGGGTAGTTCGGAGACCGCAATGGGGAGGTCCATAGCCCATATCCCCTGTTGTGACATTTTTCCACTCCACATTACTAGTGTTTGCATGCAGGTCAGCCGACCCTTGCCCAAGCTGAGCTCGCAGACCCCTCTTGCTTCTTAAATTTTACTCATTGTAGTTCAGGTTCCTTTCCCCCGCTACCCTAGGATTAATGGCTCTGCCCCTCAGTTTCACCCAAATGGGTTTCCACCCAGATTTTCTTGTCCTACCATAGTTCTGGTAGGAGTTCCAGTTAGCGCAGCACTTGCTTTGCATGTAGCGGGACTGGTTGCACCCCAAGCCTCCTACCAGCTACTTCCCTCTACCCCCTTCTACCATCGCCTACACATCATGCATTTTCTTACCACAGTCAAACTGCCCCCGAAACAATGTTTAATGAGTGTGGTGCTTCCCAACCCAGTAGGATCCAATTGCCCCCCTAGTGGTCATAGGCATTACCTGTTTGGAAGAGGGTATGGATGAAAAACCAGACAATGGTTAGCAATTTCCTTCCCCATTGCCACCAGCAATTTTCTATCCCCCAGGATCTCTTGCTAATTACCCTCCTTTCCCCCAGCAAAACCCCAACCAGAACATAACTACAGTGGTGGAGCAGAGCCGAATTACATATGCGAAGTCTGTAGGCATTCGTTGTCAAGCTTGGCTCCTCTAGTTCCGGTATCCTCCCGCAACATTACAATACCACCTTTCTCCACAAGCTAACCCTCTAACATTGCACGTCAAATTAACTTGCCCACCTATATGCCTTGCCTTACCTCCTGTCCCGCCACCTTTCCCACCTCCTTAGCATGCATTCATGCCAAGGGTCACCACACCCCCTGCCTTGAGCATGTGGGGGGTGGTGGTACTAATTGCCAAGGTACCAGTCATAACTACAACCAGCCTGTCCCAACTATCAGCCCGCATCCCGATTGAGGTGTTAAACAATAATAATATTTATTTAATTAAATATTGGTAAATAATAATAATAATAATAATAAATTCATTTTTACATAATAATAATTAATAATGTAAATAATCAATTCTTTGTCACAATGTGACGTTGCATCATGGTTGACGTGCTTGACCATGGTTGAATTTCATATGGAGACAATATTTGTCACAAAGCGACATTTGAGAATTCTTGACCATGGTTGAAAATCATTCACCGTGTTTGATCCAAAGGAATACGAAACCATTGGGATTAATACTAAAAACCTAAGATCAACCATTGTTGTCCACGATTGACCATGGTTGACTGTGTTTGATTCTATAAAACATGGTTGACCATGATCAATAAACCCAAGGGAATAATAAACCTAAGGGAAAATAATTATAAACACAAGGGATATAAAACCTAACATCAATATTATAAACCCTAAAATAAACATGGTTGACCATGGATGGTTTCCATATAGAGGCAATCGTTGTCACAATCCGAAATTGGACCATGGTTAACCATGGTTGACCATGATTGATTCTCATATTAAGAAAATCTTTGTCAGAACGCAATGTTAGACCATGGTTGACCATGGTTGATTTCCATATCAAACCTTATTTGGGCATGGTTGAACATGGTTGGTTATGTTTGACCAAGGTTGAAAACGATTAATATCATAAACCCAATGCATTGATATTATAAACCAAAGAGGAGTTTTGGTGTTGTTAACACCCAGGTTGTTCCCTTTGACTCCCAAGGGAATACGGCCGGGGTAACCACTAACCAATCTTTGGATTACAGCTTCTAGCCAAACTGTAATCAGAGAGGGCTCTCTCTTTAAGGTTTGTCTCTGTTTTGTGAAGATTTTAGGCTAGTTATGAGTTCAGGGTTTGGTTTTATGTTTTGGTTGAGGGATATCTTTCTGTACCTAAGGTGAAAGTCTTCAGATAGTGTTAATCCATTGGGCAATGGAGTCTGTGGCTACAGGTTGTTTGAAATATTGAGTTGGGTTGCTGAAACTACATGGCCATTTAAATACTTCATGAAACAAACTTGAATTGTGATGGTGAAGTGTATATAACCAGTGGAAAGCAATTGAGAATTTTCCACTAAGCTGGGAGTGTGAGAAAGAGATATATTGCATAGGAGCAGACTTGAATTCCTGAAACAATAATCACTGTGAAAGATATAGTGTGGAGGTGCAGCAATTAAGAATTACACCTTTATTACTATAACTGAAGAAAAACAATTATAATAGCTTAGATTGAGTTCAGGGTAATCTATGATTAAATCCTGGAACTATTCTTTTTCCTTGCTATTAACTGTGAAACATTGAGCATGAATGAGCTATGAAAAGATAACAAAAACACATAACAAAAGTTTGAATAAAAAACTTATTGTGCCATGAGATACGCAGGAATCCTGTAACGTTCAGCAAAACACCATAATGCCTCAGATAACGCAGAGCTTTGGAAATTCCATCGGCTTTTGTATTAATTCTCTGAGAATTTACAGCAGAAGAACTCTAGAAAAGAAATCAACAACAACCCCTGCAAGCTTATGCGAGGGGGAATATATACAAACGGTCATACAAAAATATCTGAAGCGTTGAGTCATCTGAGAAATAAATATGTTCACCAACTTGTACAGAATAGTAGATAAGAAGTTATTACAGCTTTGAATACAACATAAATGCTCTTTAATTATGTCAGAAGACTTTTTGACCTTTGGAGGCCACTGAGTCGGTTTGAACGTTCTTTTTTAATGCTGGATAATGTGTCTTTATGGCTGTCGTGCTGTAGCTTTCTCGGCCCTGTCACCTGTGACTGTCAGTGTTGCTTTAGTAGTGGCCGAATAGTTTTGCTGAGTTGGCTCAGCCCATTCTTCTCCATACATGCTGAATTCATCAACTTTTTCCTGTGCATGATGACTTATGTATTTTAATGAAAAAACTTGATTACAGGTTCTGGTTTACAATATTAATTGTATCATTTTGGTCCAGACTTCCTGTGTGGGCAATTGATGTCTCAGAATTGCCTCTAAGGTCTCATCTGCCTCTGTGTATTTGTAGAAATTTGGAGGCACTTCAAACAAATGTTTGATTTCATTCACAATGAAAAATAAGTTCTCTACCCTGTTATAGAGACTTTGTCCAGATGCTGGCCCTGTTTCTTCTGAAGTACTGGGTCTGTCAGTGATCTGATTAGTAGAAAATGTATTGACCCTTTTGGCATAAAGCTCATGTGAAAGTAGTCTTCCTGCGCTGTTCAGTAAGCTAGGAAGACCTCTGCCCTGTAGTGCTGTGAACTTGTCCATGAACTTATTTACCTCTGTCTGCATGTCCTGGCTTCTTCTTTCCAGTGTTTGTACCAGGCTTCTTAGTGTAAGGACCCTCTTTATAAGCTGGATGGTTTCAGTTCTGTTTGGAATTCCCATTGCTGCCAGCTGAGCACTTGTTCTGTTATTAAGCACATTAATCATTCTATTGGCAACCTCAGGCATATTGCCTAGAGATGCCCTTGCTCTCTAGATTTCCCTGTGTGCCTTTCCTATGAGCTCTATTTGCTCATGAATGGTCTCAATGTATTGCCATTGATCAGTGATTGATTGGCCAATGTGGGCCCATAAGACTGTTTTGAGCTCAACTATCACTTTGTGAAGTGTGAGCTCCTTCTCCAGCTCCTTTATCTTCTCCTTAAGGGCCTTTATTTCCCTTCCTTTTTCTGCTACAGTCTGCTTGGATTTATCATATTTTTCATTGAGCTTAGCCAGATTCTCCCTGGCTTCATTTAGCTCTGCCATTTGGGCCTCTAAGGCCTGAATTTCATTCTTGAGCTTCTGCATATCCAGGCTTGGAGCCTGCTCTGTAGTTGGTGCTGGCACTGATGTAGATGGTGCTACCTGTTCTGTCTGTTCAGTGGGAGGAGCAGTAGTCTGAGGAGGTTCCTCCAAATTGATTATTTCTGGAGGGGGTTGAGAAGTTTGGCCTCCTTCCTTCTGTTGCAGTGCTGCTTGCAGTGCAGCCTCAGATTCTCCCAATTTTTCTTGTGTCTGGATCAGCTGTTTATATAATGATACCAGCATAGCTGCTGCATCTTGGTCATGTCTCAGCTGAGCAACCTCTTCTGTTTGAGGATGAAGAGTTGCTGGGATTTTGATCATTTTCCTCAATGCTGCCATATCTGCATCCCTTAATTTCAATAGTGCTTGTACAGCCTTGATGTCCTTGGGATCATGCCCAAGCTCTATTATGATGTCCTCCAACGCTTTGATTCGGTTGTCCTTTGCTTGGGAGGATGCTCTTTCCAACTCAAGTTGGGCAGTTGTGTTGTTTAGGCTATTTTCCAGCCTGTAGTTCACTAATGTTTTGTCTGCCAAGGAGGCATACACCATCTCACCCGTTTGCTTATGCAATTCAATCTGATCCATCGGGTGGATGTCCTTGGCAAGAACCTCAAGATTGGTCCTTAAGTAGTCAGCAGGTGACTGTGGCTGCAACGCGGTTGGCATAAAGTGGCTCATGATCATTTTGCCCTCCTGGACATCATACGCAGACATTAATCTCTGCTGGTTAGTGGGAGCCATCTTTAACAAATGATTGTACAGTTGTATTCTTATTGGCTCATTCCTCTTCTTTATATCAATGAACTGCTGTTTGATGCCTAGTTCACCTCCCCTTTGCTGGCTTGAGGAGCTGACTTCTCCTCCCAAAGTCCTTTCTTGTTCCTGCTGGAAGGAACTTGCCGAGGCTTCCATGCTAGGTGGGCCCATGCCCAAAGATTTCCCTATAGGCATTTCTTCTTCTGAGAGGGGATTCATTCTGTGCCTTTTCCCTCCTTGATTTGTGGATGTTGTGAGGGGAGTCTCTCTGTCCCTCTTCCTATTTCTGTCCTCATTTTGTGGAGTTTGGAGGACCGAGGCCTCCACTGTAGTCTCCTGCCTAGGAGGCAGAGTGTCCTGAGCCTGCTGCCCTGTGGATATTGGGGCTTCTAATGTTTGTTCTTGTTGCTCTGATTGCTCTTTTTCTTGCTGCCCCTCTTGTTGCTGTTCCTTTTGCTGAACTTCCCGCTGCTGTACTGTTTCTTGCTGCTGTACTTCCTCATGGGGTGGCTGCTCTGGCTCCATCTCTTTCTCTTTGCCTTTGCTGGAAGTTTGATCAGTAGCTTTGGCTGCTTGCTGATGTGCTGTAGAGGATGAGGCAGCCGCTCCCACTTGAGTGCCTGGAAGAGCAAATACCTGTGAACAAAGCTCTAAGTCAGCCAACTTTTGGAGATTTTTTACTGCTCTTTGACTTAGTTCTTCTTGTGTAGCAGCCTCCTCTAAGGTGCCTTTCCTCCACTTTATTTGATTTGCATATTTTTCTATGTGAGGCAACCTTAAATGGTCATAACCGGACAGCCTATATTTGACCCTTCTTAAACTTATGAAATGATTGGGGTCGTATGGTTTCCAAAGGAAGCTGGTCTGCAAGCCAAGGGCCTCTAGCATGCTATCTGCCTCTTGCCAACCTTCCTCCCTTTTATTATAAATGAAGTGGCCTAATTGGTTTCTGACTTTGAGCTGTGCTTTCTTGCCTCTGCCTGAAAAATGGAGTATATCAGCATTGCCAAATTGCCTGAAGTATTCAAGGGCAAACAATCTCATAGGCACATATTTGGGTAATCTGTATGGGGGCAACTCACACCCATATATCTTGATAACTGTGTGGTTTTGGTAATAGTAACAATCCTCAATGTTGTATACCTTAGACAACTGAAGAATCCTCTGCATCTCATCAGTTAGTCTAGGAGGAGGTGAGCTCAGAAGCAGAGACATGGCTGGGTGGATGAAAAGGTCTATAAACTCACAATAAGTGTATGGAGAGCAAGATCTGCAGTGGAAAACAGAGGACCAATAGACTACTGACCTTGGATTACCTTGTGCATCCACTCTTTTCACAACAAAAGGAAATTTCTCATGTTGATAATACAAGATTAAGTGGTAGATGTAGGAGGTGTATCTGAACACCCTTTCTCTTGACAAGTTCATCAATTGCTCATGCATTTTATCAGATATGTAAGTGGCATAGTCATAACAGATTGGGGACTTGCCAGGGGAAAACATGAGCATCATAACCAGCACAGTTTCATCAACAAATTCAATTGAATTATAGCCCAATATGGGACTAATCATATCTACAAGGTCTCTGCCCAATTGATTGAGGTATACATGAGAAATGGGAGGGTACCTTACAGTGTCAGAGTCAATATACAATTGGTTCAGCTTGGTGACCTGAGCATCTGTCATTTTAGCTCCTTGCTTTATCAGATCTATCAATGATAAAGGGACCAATTTCTTATCAGTATTGAAGTGCAGCATCTCTCTGATGGCTTCAGGGGTAACATAAAAAACAACTGAGCCTGAAGGGTCAAGCACAGCCCTCTGAGTGGGGTCATAGCAGTCAGCACATAGGTGGATTAGGTCAGGAAACTGGTTGACCTGAGGGAGCTTGAAGATTGGGAGGAAAGAGTCCCAAATGCCCAATACATCTGTTCCGCACTCATGTTTAATCTTCAATTCATTTAGCAAGTGGATGTGGTACTTGCTATGCAGCAGCATTTCCTCTGATATCTGATAATCTAGGTCTGCTAATGCTTTCCACTCCAACTCTCTCTGAGGGGCATTTAATGGAGCAATATTCAAGGCTACAGGTGCTACTGGTGCATCCATGGTTACTTTAGGATTCTGTTTGTATGAACTGGTGTTACTGTGCAGAGCAGCACAAAGGAGTATTTCTTGGAAAGAGAGGTGATTTACTGAGGAACAGAGGATAAAATGGCAATGGCAGCAATTGAAATACTGCACAAAGCACTAATAGGGCAAATGCTTGGCCTTAAAAACTCTCTTCACGGTGAATTGGTGCAGCTTGGGTTCTCAGTTCACGAATGCGCGAACTAACTGTATGTTTTGTGAAAACTTGGGTAAGCAAGGCTCTGCAGGTGAATTTCGATTTTACAACTGAAAATGGAGGCTAGCCACAGGGGATTTATCGGCAAACACAGTGTTTTCTTACTCTTTAAGCTATTGTTGGAGAATGCAGGATAAAACCAGGCACAGAGGGAATGACTGGGATAAATACCTGGTAAACTGTCGACAATAGTCACAAATGCAGGTGGATTTGGTGCGCCAACGGTCCTCGGGTTGAATTCAGCAGTTTGACGCTTATTTGGTCGTAAAATACATGCAGAGGTGCAACAGTTGTTTTTTGCAAAAGTAATGAAAAACACGATTTTTTGGCCAAAATATAGACTTTTGGGTTATTTGGCGCTTTTTTTGGATGACGTCAGCATGACATCATCAGGTGGGGTCAAGGTGGGATGACGTCAGCATGACGTCATCGGGTGACGTGGCGGTCTGTGAGTGGTCCACGGGGATGGTGAGGTGGTGGGCAGGTCAGAGCAGTGGCGGACGGGGGCGCTGACGCGGCGGTGATGTAGCGGTGACGCGGTAATGACGTGGTAGTGACGTTGGCATGGCGGGTTCACAGAAACCGGAACCGGTAAGCGGTATGATATCGCACCGCTCATTATACGGAAGCGGAATTGTCAGAGGACGCTCCGATACGATTTGGGGGTGACGCGTGGCAGAGGCCTGACGTCACCCTCTGACAAATTTCGGAAGGTAACTTACGGACGTCGGGCCTGGTCCGATATTGATGAGAGCCGTCGGATGAAAAGGGCCAGATCCGACGGTCGACGGATCGTTAAGGTGCCAGGTCAATACGGAAGCGGGCGGGGATTAAAATAATATTTTTGCTTGAAACGCGCGCCCAGCGGGGATTATGGAATTTTGGCGAGTTTGTATGGTTTTTCAATGTATTTTATGAAAATGCGCTTTTGCGCCAAATTTTGGGTAAAATGGGAAAAGTGGGTTTTCCATGTATTTTTGCAAATGAGCGGGTTAGGGGTGAAAATGGGGTTTTTTACAAGATTCTTTAGCAAATGAAGGGGTTAAATGGTTTAGATAACTTCTGAAGGGGGAAGAGGGGTAGGGTTTGGGTTCTTAAACTGACCTGATGTCAATTTAATCCCTGACTGTGAACATATGGCTATAATGCCAAGGGGAAGGGATATTTATAGAATGCTTGGGGTTTATACACCATAGTGTTTATAATAATAGGGAAAGGGTAGCATAGGGGATTTAGATAATAAGAAGTTAGGGGTTAATATGAATGGAAGAAGTGAATGAGGAGTGATATCCCTAAGTTTATATGAAAATAACTTAGCTTAGGGAGTAGATCAAAATGAAAAGAATTTTAGACAAGAAATGTGGCTTTTAAAGGAATAAGAACCAACACAAAACCTTGAATTCTTTCACGAACATGACTGATGAAGGGATGGTAGTAATGAATGTGGAAGGGGGGAAAAGGAAGTTAGTCATGCTCCTTTGCTTTGCTGCAACATGATGGAGAAGAGGACCTTCTCTATCCAATGATGTTCCTTTATAAAAGGTTACCAAACATTCAATTGTAAGGAATGACATTTCTGCAACTCCATCTGCCTACCCATCTACCTGCCTAGCATTTTTTGTTTCTTCATGGAGGGTGCACTTAGACTTGCAGACCCTTATGTGCCTTTTCTTTTCTTTTGGCTTTTTCTTTTGATTTTCTATCTAAGGCTACCCTTATTGCTTCCAAGGTCCCAGATTAAGCAGTTGGGAACCTTAATTCTCTACCTAACTACTGGTCTGCCAAGATTAAACAGTTTGGACAGACTTCTTTCTCTATTCTACAACAAAAAATTGAAACATGGCATGATCCAGATTAGGCTGTTGGAACATCCATCAAAATTAAGTCAACATCAAGCTATATACACATGTTGCCTTTCCTTGAAAATATGGGATCTTTGCATCACCAAAGCAGAGCATATTTGGAACTTTCTTTGCCAATCATGAAATATGAAACCTATTGGTATAGGTAGCTAACAGGTGTGATCACGGATTGTTTTTGGATGTGTTTTACTATGAGATCCCACATTCATGTTTGGAATATGGCACAGGGGTGACTAGATGAAAGAGTGATTTGGTTCGAGGGAAGATCAAACTTAGGAAGGAAGGAGAGAGAGCTAGGGTAGGCAGCAGAAGTTAAATGTTGGGCACCATGGAGAGGCGAGAGGGGGGGAGTTCCACTCCCTCCTATAGTCAGGTAGTCTCCAATCGATTCAAGAAACCTATGGAGGCTGAAATCAGAATTTCAAGAGGAGGGAAACAGGACAACAGAGGTACACAGGGGCAGGAAAAGACACAGGAAGAAGTCAGAAAAGAAAGAATAATAGAAGGAGAAAATCATAATGTGGATACCAGAAATCGAACTGGACCATGTAAGCCTAGGGCAACTATCACACCCAGAGTGGTGTTAAGTGATCTAGTGCTACAGATGCATAGGGAACACATGGCGACTTACACAGTCATATGTAAATTCATCGGGTTATGGCCAACGGAGAAGGATTTATAGGCATGGATAAAGAATCATTGGAAACCTAAGGTGGATATAGATTTTCACCTTGGATCAATGGGTTTCTTCACTGCTGTTTTTAAGAACATTGAGGATAAAGAAAGGGTGTTTGAAGGAGGACCCTACTTCTATGTTGTTGTAGGCCTCTATATGCTGCATTAGGTAATGAATTTTGTCTCAGAGTGCGAGACATTCACTTCGGTCCTGGTTTGGGTAAGGCTCTACTCCTTACCACTGGATTATTGGCAGCCATAATCATTAAAAGCAATAGGAAATAAACTAGGGCACTTTGTTAAAATATCGGAGGCCACTAGGCGAGGACAATATACCTCCTTTGCTTAGATTTGCGTAGAGATGGACCTCTCTGGAGCTCTATCGGATAAGGTTATTTTGGAAGTTTTTGATGAAGAATGGGTACAGGTGGTGGACTATGAGCATGTTCCTTTTAGATGCCACAAGTTCCATGAACATGGGAATCTATTCAGGGATTGACCCTTAAACAAAATGGAAAGCAAAACTAAAGCTATCTCAGGGAAAGAAATTGAAAGCTTTAGCAAAGAGGGAAACATAGGTAAAGGAGGGAGAAAGTACCAAAAGAAAATAAATGAAGAAAACCAGCCAAGTCAGGATAGGTGCAAGGTACTAGAAGAAGAAGAGGAGCATGATAACGTAATTCAGACTCAAGAGGTAAGCCTTGCAGAGAAGGAAAAGGAAGAGAGTATGGAGGACACAAAAGACAACAATCAATAAAAGGAGGATCTGCTGAACACAATGGAACTTGATAGGGACAAAGAGGTGACCCTGAGTGAGGTGGGAACATAAGATCATGAACTTCAGGATATTCTTGATAGGGAGTATCTAGATCTGGAAAAGTTCCTGGAGTAGGGACCCACCAAAGGAATGGATTCGCTACCACAAGAGGAGTTCAACAGAGTGCAACAATTGTTCCTATGGAGAACTCAAGAAAAATTTTCAGGATTCAAAATAAACCATGATAGTCAGGACAACGAAGGGGTGAAAACAATGAAGGTAGCAATAGGACTAGCTCCTAGGAACCCAGGCAGGAAACGAGGTAGGAAAGAATAGAATGAGCTGCTGATAGAGTGTGGAAAACTCATGATTGATTCAGGTAAGATGAAATACCTAGCCAGTTACTCATTTAAAAATCTTTCTTAATGAAGCTTACATCATAGAATATTAGGGGTCTAGGGAGTAATAGGAAGCAAAGGAATCTTAGCAATAGAATGAAAGAAGGAAAACCATATATGATTTTTATCCAGGAAACAAAATGCTCAGTAGAAAAAGTAAGAGAAATTCACAAAAAATGGCTGAATAAATATGAATATCTATAAGTCAAAGAAGACAAAACAACAAGAGGAATTCTCACACTATGGAACCCTCAGAAAATAGGAATCGTAGATGCAGAAGCATCTAGGAACTACTTATCAGTGGTTATTCAACCTTTAGGGGACACAGAAGTTTATTTATTCACAAATTTTATGTTCCACATGTTGGATACCTATAGTAATAGGTTTCATATTTCATGATTGATTATTGAAAATCCAAATATGCTCTGCTTTGTTACTACAAAGATCCCATATTTCCAGGAAATCAGAGGTGTAGGAAATACTTCAAATATTGAGGACCTTATTACAAATTTTGTGGATGATTCAACAGTTCAAGCTGGATCATGCCATGTTTCAATTTTGAGTTATAGAATAGAGAAAGAAGTCTGTCCAAACAGCTTAATCTTGGCAGATAAGTAGTTCAGGTAGAGAAACAAAGGTTCCCAAAAGCCTAATCTGGGACCTTGGAAGAGATAAGGGTAGAAGCAGATAGAGTAAAAAATGAAAAAGCCAAAGAAAAGAAAGGGCAATTGAGGGTTGCAAGTCTAAGTGCCCCTCCAAGAAGAAACTAAAAAATGTTAGGTGAAATAGTTGGGTAGGCAGTTGTGGTTGCAGAAAGGACAGGTTCACCATTACATAGTTGTCAAAGATATTTTGCCAAGGCAATGGACATATCAGCAAAAAAGGTGGTGAATTTCATGGATTCACAGCAGAGAGCATCACTAACTTCACTTTTTCCCCTCTACTCCATCATTAACATCCCCTTTCTCAAAAATTCCCCTCCTTCACTTTACTAACTCCTAAATCTACTATTTAACTCCCTTATTCTACCCCTTGCCCTAATAGTAATAACACTAAGGTGTATAAAGCCCTAAATGTTATATATTCCCTCCCCTAGGCATAATAGCCGAGAAATCTGCAAAGAGGGATCATAGTGGCATCTGGCCACCATGGTGAACCTATCTCCGATACTCTCCCTTTGCTGCAGATCATTTCCCCTCAAAAAATACCTTTGCATGGGTAAAAACCCCTCTCTAAACCCCTCTAGCCCGCAAACCCTCTGCAAACCTTATAAAAGGCAAAATTCCGCCTTCAGCACGCCCCCAAATGCAAGCGCGGGTGGTCAGAAGTTGAAACATTTGAAAACCATGTCAAAAAACCCACAAACAGTTAATATTTCCGCCGCCCTATCCGCCGTGCACCTTACACCTCCGCCAGCCGTCGGATCAAGCCTTCCAGATCCGACGGCCCACAACAATATCGGAGCGCTATCCACGTCCGCACGTTAACTCCCGAGAACATGACGTTGCGCCTCGTCACTCCTCCGCCACGCGTCGCCCGATGGACCATCTCGGAGCTCCCTCTGACACCCTGGGCGCCGTACTCTAACCGCCCCGAGAAACCGTGACGGTTAGAGCCTTAACCATGACCGTCACGGTTTCACCTCCGCCCGTCCCCGTTGACCTGTCTGCCACGTCTCGTACCCGCCTCCACCCCGCGTCCAGCTCACCGCTGACTGGACTGCCACCTCACCCTCGTTGACCTGTCGTCTTCCGCCACGTCCTCCCCGATGACGTCAGCTGACGTCACATCACCGTGACCACCAATGACGTCATGCTGACGTCATCGTAAAAAAAAAAAAAGCGCCAAATGGGTAAAAATCTCATATTAACCAAATTTCACGCGTTTTTTCACCATTTCATCGTTTTGTCTGCTGAACTCTCTGTTTAACCGTTTCTGCCCGGATTTCCGCCAACCTGTAAATTCAACAAAGGCGACCACTCCAGCAACTGCAGTACACCTTATCACGACTTCTGCACGTCGAGTTACAGGTATTTACCCTGCCCTGCCCTCCATACGACCTGCATTCTGCTCTAAACTGCTCACAGGCATAATAGGACCGTAAAACAGACTTTTTCACCGCTAGAACCGGGTTATACCTCCACCATTGTCTCTGTGAAGTCCAAAAAATTCCCTGCAGAGTTGTAACAAACTGCAATTCATCTGAAAACCCCTCGTCCTGCGTTTTCTCGGCTAATGCCCCGCTGACTACCTCTGAATTACTACCAGGAGCTAAATTGGGCCCCAAAAGAGTCTCTGTAACCAATTACCAGCAGTATTTCAATTTCTAGCTGGTAAATTCCCCTCTGACAGTTCAGAAAATCAAGTTTTTACCACAGAGGGCAATCTGCAGTCTGTCTTTGCCAACTCACTTGTCAAATTGCAATAGTTTATCCCTTCACAAGCTATGGAGACTCCCATTGCTCTCAATATTAAGCCTATCAATGCCCCCCACCAAGAATTAGCATGGAAGCCCCTGGGAGACATGGATTACCAGATGTTGGACTGGTTTCCTATGGGAACTAAGTATAATATCCAGATGTTAAATGAACTGAGAGCCCAGCACATGAGTGGAGCAGATATCCTGGGAATTTGGGAATCAAATTTGCCCATATACAACCTTCCCCAAGTTAATCCCATGCCAGAGCTTATCTACAGTTGCCAAGAGTGCTATGACCCCAGCCAAAGGGCAGTCATTAGCCCCACAGGCCTAGTCCTGTTTCAGATCACTCCAGAGAGTATAAATCAGATGCTGCATTTCCATACAGCCAAGAAATTGACCCCTCTTTCCATGCAAGATTTGATAAAGAGAGGAAATAACCTGTCTAATGACCAGATTGTGAAGATTAACCAGCTATTTGTCACACCTAGCTCTGAAGCAGTCAGAACCCCTCCCATTGGGTACCAATACCTGAATGAGTTGGGCAGGATGATGGTGGACTTGATTGGATATGTCCTGGGATTCAGAGGACTGGAAGATGTAGATGACAGCATATTGGCCATGCTGTCCATATTTGCCCCGGGTAAGCCTCCAGCTATCCACTATGATTATGCAACTTATATAGCTGAGAAGATTCATGACCAGTTCATGAACTTGAAGAGGGAGAGGCTGTTCAGATACACCTCCTACATATACCATCTGTTCTTGTTCAACCAGCCAGCTACCTTCTCTGTCCCTTTGAGGCCACTCAACGCCCAAGGAACCCCAAGATCAGTTGTTTTTTGGACCCCTGTGTTCCATTGTACCTCAGTATCACCTTATACATACTGTGAGTTTATTGATTTATTTGTTCATCCAGCCCTAACAGTGCTGCAAGGTGCCCCTCCTCCTAGACTGACCGATGACATGAAGAGAATTCTTCATTTGAACAAGCTTTACAACATCGGCAACTGGTACTTCTACCAGAATCACACAGTCATTAGGGTGTATGGATGTGAATTAAATCCATTTAGGCTGCCAAGGTACGTTCCCATGAGACTGTTTGCCTTAGAATATTTCAGGCAATTTGGGAACTCAGATTACCTACACTTTCAGAGTAGAAACAAGAAATCACAGTTGAAAGTGAGAAATCAGCTAGGTCCCTTCTTATACAACAGGAAGGAGGAAGGCTGGAAAGAGGCAGACAGGATCCTGGAAGGACTCCAGTTGAAAACTAGTTTTGAGTGGATTCCATATGACCCTAACCACTCTATTTCCCTCAGGAGGATCAGGTATAAGTTAGGCAACTATGCACATGCAAGATTACCTGAAATTGAAAAATATGCAAATGCACCAGATTGGGAAGAGGGCACATTAGTAGAGCAAATGACTAATGAAGAAATACTTGAGCAAGAGGCTAGAAATGTCCAAAAACAAGCTGACTTGGAAACTTGTGGACAGGTGCCTATTTCCTACAGGAGGCAAATTGGGGCAGCCACCACAACACCAGCAACACAACAGCGAACTGCCGAGCAGACAACCCAAGCAGCAAGCAAGGACAAAGGCAAACAGGTGGAACAACCACCTATATTAACAGAAGAACAGGTTGACACCTTGCTACAGCAGCAAGAAGAAATGGAAAAACAGGAGTTGGGGCAGCAACAAGATAAACCACAAACTAGTGGGCAGCAGCCATTACAGCAAGATAAAGAGACAGATTTGCCCGGTTCTACAGAACAGCAGCCCCAAACAGAGTTGTCTCCAAGAACAGACATCAATGTGGACAGCTCAGTCCTCCAAACACCTCAGAAGGAGGACTTAACCAGAAAGAGAGAGAGAGAGACTCCCCAGACTTCATCCTTTATCAGAGGAGAGAAGAGACAAAGATTGAATGACTCCCAAGAGGAGGACATAGCAGTAAGGCAGGCCATGGGCATGGGCCCACCCAGTGGAGAACTCTCGGCCAGCTCATCTCAAAGAGGACCAGATATGACAATGGGAGGAGAGGTCAGCTCTTCTGGCCAGCATAGAGAGGGGCACTCAAGTATAAAGCAGCAGTTCATAGAAATCAAGAGAAAGAGTGATCCCATAAAAGTGCAACTCTATGATCACTTGTTAAAACTAGCTCCCAGCAACCAGCAGAGACTAATGTCTGCTTTTGATGTGAGTGAGGGAAAAATGATAATGAGCCATTTCATGCCCACAACTCTACATCCCCAGTCCACCTCAGACTATTTAAGAACCAATATGGAGGTTCTGGCTAAAGATATTCACCCCATGGATAAGATAGAGTTACACAAACAAACGGGTGAAATGGTGTATGCCTCCCTGGCAGATGAGACACTGGAAAATTACAAGTTAAAGAGCAGCCTAGACAATACATCATCCCAGCTAGAATTGGAACGAGCATCCTCACAGGCCAAGGACAACAGGATCAAATCCTTGGAGGAGGTAATCATAGATATTGGACATGATCCCAAGGATGTCAAAGGCATCCAAGAACTGCTGAAGATAAGGGATGCAGACATGGCAGCCCTAAGAAAGAAAATCAAACTCCCGACCACCATCCATCCACAAACAGATGAAGTTGCCCAGCAACGGCAAGAAAAAGATACCACAGACCTGCTGGTATCCTTATACAAAGAGCTGGTTAGGACTCAAGACCAGCTAGGACAAACTGAAGCTGCAAAGGCAGCACTACAAGAAGCCATGAAACAGAAAGGGGAAGGTCAATCCTCCCAGCCTCCTCCATTAATAATAAATCTTGAGGAAGCACCTCCGATCATCACTCCTCCTCCTCAGCAAACAGGAGCTACAACACCATCCACAGCCCCCACAACAACATCAGAGCAAGCTGCTAGCTTAGACATGCAGAAGCTACAAGCAGAGATCCGAGCTATGGAAGCTCAAATGAAAGAGCTGGATGGGCTCAAACAGAACTTGACTAAGGTAAATGAAAAATTTGATAAAAGCAAACAAAATGAGGCAGCCAAGGAGAGAGAGGTGAAAACCCTTAAGAGAAGGATTGCTGAGCTGGAAAAAGAGCTTGCATTGGAAAAGGTAACTGCTCAGATGAAAGCAGTATTATGGAGCAACATTGGAAGATCCATTGCCAACCAGTGGCAATATATTGAGACTATGGATGAGCAAATGGTGCTCATCACCAAAGCAAACAAGGAGATACAGAGAGCCAGGGCAAGCCTTGGACACATGCCAGAAGCAGCTACCAGGATGATCAATATCCTGAATTACAAGACCAGCACTCAATTGGCTACCATGGGAATCAACAACAGGACAGAAACAATTGCCATAGCCAAGAGAGTTGTTACATTGAGAAACTTGGTTGGGACCCTGGAGAGGAGAACACAGGACATGCAGACAGAAATTAACAAATTCCTGGAGAAATTTGTAACACTGCAGAACAGAGGCCTCCCCAACATTTTGAGCAGCGTGGGAAGACTGCTCACCCTGGACAACTATAACAAGAGAATTGATGCCCATGCAGTAGCAGAGATTGCAAAATCTCCCAGCACTTCAGCAGACACAGGGCCAGCCACAGGGCAAATGGTGTATGACAGGGTGGAAAACCTGTTTTTTCTCATGAATGAGATAGAGCATCTGTTTGATACACCACCCAATTTCTTCAAATTCACAGAAGCAGATGAGACTCTAGGCGCAATTTTGGCACATCAACTGCCCACACAGGATGTCTGGAGGCATTTGACCCAGACAATTTTGACAGGCCAGAACCAATAGCGCAGAAGGAAAAAGGCAGACACGCGCAGTGGCAATTTTGGGAATTAAAATTTACAGAAAAAGCAGAGGCTGAGCCAACTCAGCCAGACCAGTCACTCACCACCAGCAGCAGTCAAAGTCACAGCTGACAGGTCCGAGACATAGTGTACCAGCCTACAGTCGGGTTTTCTATGCATTAACTCCAAATATTCAGACCGACTTAGCTATTCTTATAAAGCTAAATATCTTCTGACAGAGCATTAAAATGCCTGTACTGTGTATTAAATGTGTAATAAATTTTTGACATAATATCTTAAAGAGTTGGTGAGAATGTAAAGACTGAGATAACGCAGAACTCAGATATTTCTGTAGACCACCGCTAGTATATATACACCCTTCACAGATGCTGAAGGGGTTGCTGGAATTTTCTCTTGGATAACTTCCATCTGCTGTAATATTTTCAGAGAATTAATACAAAGGAGGAATGGAACTTCCAGAAGTTTGGTGTATTTGATGTCTTGTGGTGAAGGATGCATGTTACAGGATTCCATGGGTGTTGCATAAAACTATAAGTATTCACAAATCTCTTTGTCATGCGTTTTGAGTCTTTTGTTCTCTTTGTTGTTCTAATGTTTTACACTTGATAGCAAGGTGAAAGGATAGTACCAGGATTTAACCATGTTTACCCTGGACTCAAACTGAGCTATTATATATGTTTTCCTCATATACAGTGAAAGAATTGTAATTCTTAGTTGCTGCAATTCGAAACTGTATTTTTATTGTAACAGTCATTTTCAGGGATTCAACTATTGCCCCTGTGACCTCTGTTTTCTCTTGTCTCCTGTCATTACCCAAAAAATATGTTTTAATGAAGCACTCAAAAGGCCCTGTACGTTCCATCCTTCATCTTACAGTTTCAAACACACCAAGCCACAGACTCCATTGCCCAATGATATTCAACATATCTGAAAACTACATCACTAAAGTCTAAGGGAATTACATCAACCGAAACACAAACATAACCTGTACTCAATACCTAGCCTAAAACACCATCACTGTAGATATAAATCATAAAGAGAGAGCCCTCTCTGATCACTGTTTGGCTAGAAACAGTGATTAAAAGATTGGTTAGTGGTTACCCCGGCCGTATTCCCTTGGGAGTCATAGGGAACAACCTGGGTGTTAACATAATTGGCGACTCTGCTGGGGATAAGACTATTCAATCACTATCTATCTTCCAAAGCTTTCATCAAGCCTGAAGCTAGCCAAGACATCTTAGGACTGTTTCTCTAATACAGGGGCAGTCTTAGGGAAGAGCTAACTAGGGAAACTTATCCTAGCCTTGAAACATATATAGTCATTCCAGAGTTCTTATTTTGCCCTTGTAAATACAAAACTTCTGTATAAAGTTCTGAAAGAACACTTAGAAGCTGGCTCCTAAAAGAAACCCAAGGCATACTAGGGCACACCCTGACCCTGATCAACCCATCATTGTTGATAACCCAAATATCATCCCAAAGAACATAAGGAAACAGCACAAGCAGGATAAACCTGCTGATTCAGATATAAGGTCAGACCAACCCATCCTCATTCCCACTCCTTGCAAAGTCCTTTTTCGTTCCACACCCAACTCCCCTAGTTCATCTTCAACCCCTCAAAGTCCTACCTTTCCATCTTCACCATCTGCACATACTCACTCAACCAGTTCTCCACTTGTTATCCATCCTATTAACCCCAGTACACCTGTAATCCCAGTTGTCCCATTTGTTCCTATCAACCCTATTAACCCTATAAACATGGCTAACAGATATGCACCATTGCAGATTCCAGCCAATGCTCCGGCTCTACCCCAAGACTACCAAACTAGACTCTCATTTTTTGACTCCCATGGCCCTTTGACGGCCATCCAGCATGCTAAAAAGATGCAAGACCACTTTGAGACCTATGAAATTGATGATGACAGTGTTAGAATGAGAATTTTTGTCCAAAGCCTAACTGGGGATGTCAGAACTTGGTTTAGATCCTTGAATGCAAATTCCATTGCAACCTCTGAAGTTATATACCAGGAATTTACCAACAGATGGGAGAAAAAGAGAGATCCACACCATATACTTGGTGAATATAACACTATTAAAAGAGGTCCCCAAGAAACGGTGTTGGAATATTGTGCTAGGTTTAACAACATATACAATGCTATTCCCCAGAACTTAAGGCCCCCTCCTGATTTGGCCCTTTATAACTTCCCTGATGGTTTTGACTCTGATATGGCCTATCAGTTGAGAGAAAGAGACCCTCCAACCCTTGCAGAAGCCCAAAGAGTTGCAGTCACTGTAGAGGCCAACCTAATTGCCAAAAGAAACAGGGCAAAGCTGGAAAAGAAGGTTGGTTTCAAGGAAGAGCCCTCGGGTTTTGATCAGAAGTTGGATGCAATACTAAACAGCATGAAAAGACTAGGTGAGAGAGTGGAATCAGTAGAAAGAAAGTCATCATGGGAAGCACCACAAAACAATACTCCTAGAAACCCAAATTTTAGGAGAACGCAGAACCCCAATATAGGAAAAACAGGTGCTGACCAAGATATCAGACCACCTTTTCAAGAAAATTATGCAGAAACTTCCTCGGCTAATCAGCTCAATGAAGATCCTGAGATCAATTTAATAGGTCTGGATGGTAAAAGCCATGTTTTCCTAACACAAGAAGACCATGATGAGGATGAAAACAAAACATTCCAAACACAATCAGGAGAATCCTTTGACTTTAAGCAAGGATATGATACTGCTGTCTATGAAGTCCATAAGCAGTACAAACTAAGAAGTCGGACTGTAAATGCAAATCAGCCTGAAAAGGTAAAGGAGAAACAGCAATCTAAAGAAGCCTCAGTCACTGAACCTAATGACAAAACAAACTTGCCTGCAAAGGAAGTAGTGGTTGAGGAGGTCACTGAATTTCTGTCCACACCACAAGAGCCCACAGCAACATCATCCTCTCACCCAAATCCGAACATCACCCCTCAAGACATGGGCATGGGGGGCAGGTTCCAAAATCAAGATGAAATCCAACAAGAAGATTCATTGAACAAGGAAAGGACTGCTGTCCGTGACCCTAAAATTCAGGTGGATAAACCCTTTGACCTAGGAACAGAGATTGGCAAGTTAAAGATAGCAATTCCCCTTTTAGAGCTAGCCAAGCATGACATATATAAGCAACAGATCAAGAAATCCCTTCAGCTCACCAACAACAAAGATGATGTAAATGTGCTAGATGACACTCCAGAATTACTGTTTGGTCCAGAGGTAGATGGAAAAACAGTAGTCACAGGGGTTTTACCTTTTTATGTCAGCTTACACGTTCATGATAAAATACTGCACAATGCAATGTTTGACTCAGGTGCATCTCACAACCTCATGCCAAAAGCAGTCATGGAAAGATTAAACTTAGATATCACAAGACCATACAAAGACTTGTTTTCTTTTGATTCTAGTCAGGTCAAGTGCCTGGGTCTAATTAAGGATTTGTGTGTGTCTCTGGTCCAATTCCCCAACAAAACCATTTTGATGGATGTTGTTGTTGCTGATATCCCACCCAAGTATGGGATGCTATTATCAAGATCATGGGGAGCAAAGCTTCAAGGCTCCCTGCAATTAGACATGTCATATGCAACCATCTCTGTCTTTGGACAACCCAAGAGACTTTATAGGGAAACACTCATGAAATACATGGTCAGCAGTGAAGAAAAGCCTCAAAATTTTCCAATATATGCTGTCCATTCGGACATAGACTCCTTCATCCTTTTCAATGACAGCACAAATTCCTTAAGCAATAACATTAAGACCGAAACACCCATACAAGAACAAAACATCCATCAAACAAGTGGCACCTGCCAAAATTTAATCAGCCCAACAATACCCATTCACCCTCCTTTAGTTGTCAAAAATTGTCAAACAAATGATGAAATTATCCTAGGAGACAAATGGGAAAAGAAACCTCAACTCATGCTCACACTGCCATCCCATGAACAGAACCTCAAATCTCCTGAACAGCAAGGCATCTTGTGGGTCTTAGAATTTGATGGCTCGGTTAACAAGTTAGGAGCAGGAGCTGGAGTATGGATACATAACAAAGAGAAAGGCTGTGCAACAGGCAAGGCCTACAGATTGAATTTTAGATGCACCAACAACATGGCAGAATATGAAGCTCTATTACTAGGCCTCAAGATTGCAAAATCATTACAAGCACATAGCCTCTCAATCATGGGGGACTCTGATCTAGTAATTCAACAAGTAAAAGGGGATTTTGTCACCAATGACAAAAGATTAAGGTCCTACAGGTCTGCTGTAATTGAAATACTAGAAACTTTCTCCGAGTTTGTTCTCACAAAGATTCCAAGGGGCCACAATCTCCATGCTCACAGCTTGGCAACATTTGCCAGCACCTTCAAATTCCCACTACAACCCAACAATTGTTTCACAGCAGAAGTCAAATATAGGCCTTCTATTCCAAACAATGTCAAAGAATGGCAAGTATTTGAGAATGATAGGCAAATAAACAACTTTTTAACTTTGCAACAAGAGTTTACAGGATTAAATATTGACCTTGAGACAGCAAGTCAATCTCAAATTGTTGATGGAGCAAGTCAATCACAATTACAGTTTCAACAATCTGCTCACCCAATGTCACTTAGGACAGCAAAACAACTGCTCAGCCCAACCATTTTCAACAATGAAAACATTCAACAAATTAAACAAATGGACTGTGAAGAGATGAGTAACATTGAAACTGAAATCATACAACTCAAAGACAACTTCCTCCCAGTGGGCCTTACCCCATTAGAGGATATTTTTGACTCAAATGACATCCCTAGGAAGCCAAAGATGCAGCCATTAGATGCAAGAGTTGAAGAATGTAATATTGGCACTATGGAAAAGCCTAAGATAGTCAAGCTGTCCGCCTCTTTGCCCCCCGATCAAAAGCCCAAATATGTTGATCTCTTTAAAGAATTCCAAGATGTCTTTGCCTGGGGTTATGAAGACTTGAAGTCTTATGATACCTCTGTTATACAGCACACCATTCCCCTCAAGCCTAATCAAAAACCATTCAAACAAAAATTGAGAAGAATCAATCCTGTGCTTCTTCCTTCCATTGAAAAGGAATTACAAAAAATGTTCAAAGCTGGGATCATAGCACCAATCAGGTTTTCTGAGTGGATTTCAAATTTGGTCCCTACAAGAAAGAAAACTGGTGAGATCAGACTTTGTGTAGACTTAAGGAATCTGAATCAAGTTTCACTCAAAGATAACTACCCTTTACCAAAAATGGACCACATCCTCCAAAGAGTAGTAGGAGCCTCAAGGATATCACTGCTTGACGGGTTCTCAGGCTTCAATCAAATTTTAGTGCACCCTGATGATCAAGACAAAACTGCATTTACTACCCCATGGGGAACTTTCAAGTATGTGAAAATGCCCTTTGGATTGAAAAATGCAGGGGCAACATTTCAGAGAGCAATGGACATTGCTTTTGCAAAAGAAATTCATGATTTCTTGGTCATTTACTTAGATGATCTCACACCCTTCTCAAAATCTGACCAAGAACATTTGAAACATTTAAGACAGATTTTCATAACATGCAGAAAATATGGCATCTCCTTAAACCCCAAGAAGTCTTTATTTGGTTTGGAAGAAGGGAAACTTCTAGGACACATCATTTCGAAAGATGGCATAAGAATTGATCCAGATAGGATACAAGCTATCCTACAAATGCCTCACCCAAGGAATGTCAAAGAGCTTCAAGGATTCTTGGGAAAAATCAACTTTTTGAGAAGGTTTATCCCAAATTTAGCAGAATTGATCAGACTACTAAACAATATGCTAAAGAAAGACTCAAAGGTCAAGTGGACTGTGGAAGCAAAGCAAGCCTTTGAAAGTATAAAATTGGCCTTGACCCAAACCCCGGTATTAACTAACCCTCAGTTTGATAGAGACTTTATCATTTTTTCTTTTGCCTCCCAGCATACTATTGCTGCTGTATTATTGCAGAAAGATGATCAAGGGAATGAAAAGCCCATTGCTTTTTTCAGCAGAGCTCTTAGAGATGCTCCTTTGAAGTATCAAATAATGGAAAAACAAGCCTATGCCTTAATCAAAGCTATCAAAGATTTTAGGATTTACATCCTTTACTCTCATGTTGTGGCTTATGTACCAAGTCCTATTGTCAAAGACATTCTCACCCAAGAAAACCTAGAGGGTAGAAGAGGAAAATGGATTGCAAACATACTTGAATTTGACATTGAAATAAAACCTACAAAGTTGATTAAAGGGCAAGGTTTGGCCAAGTTAATGACAGAAGCAAATTTCCAAGCCTTAGATATCAACCAACTGGACAGTGAAACAGAGCTGGCGACTCCAAAGATCAATGTAGCCTTTGAACAATCTCCATGGTACTCTGATATCTGTTATGTGTTACAAAACCTGTGTGCTCCCCCAGGACTGTCCAGAACTAAGTCTAGGTTCCTAAAAATGAAAACATCCAAATTTTGTGTGTTAGATGAGAATCTACTCTGGAAAAACCATGAAGGTATTTTGCTGCACTGTCTTCTTGAGAATGAAACTGATAAAATTATGCAAGAATTCCATGCTGGAGACTGTGGTGGACATTTGTACTGGAAGTCCACTGTGGACAAAATATTAAGGGCCGGTTATTACTGGCCCACCATGTTCTCAGATATGAAGAAATTCACAACATCATGCCACAAGTGCCAACTGTTTGAAGGCAAAAGACAGTTGCTGCCACTTCCTTTGAGGCCCATTTCAACAGAAAGACCTTTTCAACAATGGGGCTTGGATTTCATTGGAGAGATTCATCCCTCATCTTTAGGACAACACAGATGGATTTTGACTGCAACAGACTACTTCACCAAGTGGATTGAAGCTGCCCCATGCAGACAAGCAAATGACTCAGTGATCATTCAATTTTTAGAAAACAATATACTGGCTAGATTTGGCTGCCCAGAAAAGATAATAACAGACAATGCTGCTGCCTTCAAATCCAAGAAAATGATAAACTTTTGTCATAAATTTCACATTACTTTGGGCCATTCTACAGCTTACTATCCTCAGGGAAATGGTCTTGCTGAATCATCAAACAAAAGTTTGATAAACATCATAAAGAAAGTGCTAGAAGAGAACAAAAAGAACTGGCACAAGAAGCTAGTAAATGCTTTATGGGCAGACAGATTAACCACCAAAAGATCAATTGGGACCAGCCCATATGAGTTAGTTTATGGATTAGAGGCCAGATTTCCCTCATCACTAGGGGTGCCAGTTATGAAACTTCTACAAGAAAGTCAAGCAGAGCCAAATGATATGCAAAGAAGGATCAACCAGATAATCTGTTTGCAGCAGACCAGAGAACAAGTTTTCAGCAGAGTGCAAACACTACAGGAAAAACTTAAAAGGGCCTTTGACAGAAGAACCAAAGCAGAAGATTTCAATATGGGAGACAAAGTTCTAAAGTGGGATGCAAGAAGAGAAGAGAAAGGGAAACATGGGAAATTTGATTCTTTGTGGAAAGGACCATTTGCTGTCCAAGCAGTGCAAGGTAATAACACTTATTTCCTTAAAAGTTTGACTGTAACTGAACTGGATGAAGGTCCTGTCAATGGCAGGATGCTGAAGCACTATTATGATGGTCCACTATGATAAGGATCCAAAGGTTCATTGTATATATTCAGGCCTATATATGTTTTCTATTTTTAGTTTGTAAGAAGAGGTTTTCCAAGTGCTGCACCTAGCAGCAATAGGCACATAGAACCAGAGGTTCCCCATCAAAAAGCACACAATTTTGACAGGTTACATGTATCAGAGCTCAAAGATTAAGATGGACAATCGAGCAACAAGGCAATCTGACCTGCTGTTCTTGGTCTTTCAAAAGAAAAACCATCCCCATGTGGAGCCACTGTTGGATACCTATAGTAATAGGTTTCATATTTCATGATTGATTATTGAAAATCCAAATATGCTCTGCTTTGTTACTACAAAGATCCCATATTTCCAGGAAATCAGAGGTGTAGGAAATACTTCAAATATTGAGGACCTTATTACAAATTTTGTGGATGATTCAACAGTTCAAGCTGGATCATGCCATGTTTCAATTTTGAGTTATAGAATAGAGAAAGAAGTCTGTCCAAACAGCTTAATCTTGGCAGATAAGTAGTTCAGGTAGAGAAACAAAGGTTCCCAAAAGCCTAATCTGGGACCTTGGAAGAGATAAGGGTAGAAGCAGATAGAGTAAAAAATGAAAAAGCCAAAGAAAAGAAAGGGCAATTGAGGGTTGCAAGTCTAAGTGCCCCTCCAAGAAGAAACTAAAAAATGTTAGGTGAAATAGTTGGGTAGGCAGTTGTGGTTGCAGAAAGGACAGGTTCACCATTACATAGTTGTCAAAGATATTTTGCCAAGGCAATGGACATATCAGCAAAAAAGGTGGTGAATTTCATGGATTCACAGCAGAGAGCATCACTAACTTCACTTTTTCCCCTCTACTCCATCATTAACATCCCCTTTCTCAAAAATTCCCCTCCTTCACTTTACTAACTCCTAAATCTACTATTTAACTCCCTTATTCTACCCCTTGCCCTAATAGTAATAACACTAAGGTGTATAAAGCCCTAAATGTTATATATTCCCTCCCCTAGGCATAATAGCCGAGAAATCTGCAAAGAGGGATCATAGTGGCATCTGGCCACCATGGTGAACCTATCTCCGATACTCTCCCTTTGCTGCAGATCATTTCCCCTCAAAAAATACCTTTGCATGGGTAAAAACCCCTCTCTAAACCCCTCTAGCCCGCAAACCCTCCGCAAACCTTATAAAAGGCAAAATTCCGCCTTCAGCACGCCCCCAAATGCAAGCGCGGGTGGTCAGAAGTTGAAACATTTGAAAACCATGTCAAAAAACCCACAAACAGTTAATATTTCCGCCGCCCTATCCGCCGTGCACCTTACACCTCCGCCAGCCGTCGGATCAAGCCTTCCAGATCCGACGGCCCACAACAATATCGGAGCGCTATCCACGTCCGCACGTTAACTCCCGAGAACATGACGTTGCGCCTCGTCACTCCTCCGCCACGCGTCGCCCGATGGACCATCTCGGAGCTCCCTCTGACACCCTGGGCGCCGTACTCTAACCGCCCCGAGAAACCGTGACGGTTAGAGCCTTAACCATGACCGTCACGGTTTCACCTCCGCCCGTCCCCGTTGACCTGTCTGCCACGTCTCGTACCCGCCTCCACCCCGCGTCCAGCTCACCGCTGACTGGACTGCCACCTCACCCCCGTTGACCTGTCGTCTTCCGCCACGTCCTCCCCGATGACGTCAGCTGACGTCACATCACCGTGACCCACCAATGACGTCATGCTGACGTCATCAAAAAAAAAAAGCGCCAAATGGGTAAAAAATCCCATATTAACCACATTTCACGCGTTTTTTCACCATTTCGTTGTTTTGTCTGCTAAACACTCTGCTTAACCGTTTCCCCCCGAATTTTCGCCAACCGGTCAATTCAACCAAGGCGACCACTCCAGCAACTGCAGTACGCCTTATCATCACCTCTGCACGTCAAATTACAGGTATTTACCCTGCACTGCCCTCCATACGACCTGCATTTTGCTCTATACTGCTCACAGGCATAATAAGACCGTGAAACAGATTTTTTTCACCGTTAGAACCTGGTCATACCCCCACCATTGCCTCTGAGAAGTCCAAAAAATTCCTTGCAGAGCCATAATAAACTGTAATTCATCTGAAAACCCCTCGTCCTGCGTTTTCTCGGCTAATGCCCCGCTGAATACCTCTGAATTACTACCAGGAGCTAAATTGGGCCCCAAAGAGTCTCTGTTATCAATTACCAGCAGTATTCCAATTTCTGGCTGGTGAATTCCCCTCTAACAGTTCAAAACATCAAGTTTTACCACAGAGGGCAACCTTCAGTCTGTCTTTGCCAACTCACTTGTCAAATTGCAATAGTTTATCCCTTCACAAGCTATGGAGACTCCCATTGCTCTCAATATTAAGCCTATCAATGCCCCCCACCAAGAATTAGCATGGAAGCCCCTGGGAGACATGGATTACCAGATGTTGGACTGGTTTCCTATGGGAACTAAGTATAATATCCAGATGTTAAATGAACTGAGAGCCCAGCACATGAGTGGAGCAGATATCCTGGGAATTTGGGAATCAAATTTGCCCATATACAACCTTCCCCAAGTTAATCCCATGCCAGAGCTTATCTACAGTTGCCAAGAGTGCTATGACCCCAGCCAAAGGGCAGTCATTAGCCCCACAGGCCTAGTCCTGTTTCAGATCACTCCAGAGAGTATAAATCAGATGCTGCATTTCCATACAGCCAAGAAATTGACCCCTCTTTCCATGCAAGATTTGATAAAGAGAGGAAATAACCTGTCTAATGACCAGATTGTGAAGATTAACCAGCTATTTGTCACACCTAGCTCTGAAGCAGTCAGAACCCCTCCCATTGGGTACCAATACCTGAATGAGTTGGGCAGGATGATGGTGGACTTGATTGGATATGTCCTGGGATTCAGAGGACTGGAAGATGTAGATGACAGCATATTGGCCATGCTGTCCATATTTGCCCCGGGTAAGCCTCCAGCTATCCACTATGATTATGCAACTTATATAGCTGAGAAGATTCATGACCAGTTCATGAACTTGAAGAGGGAGAGGCTGTTCAGATACACCTCCTACATATACCATCTGTTCTTTTTCAACCAGCCAGCTACCTTCTCTGTCCCTTTGAGGCCACTCAACGCCCAAGGAACCCCAAGATCAGTTGTTTTTTGGACCCCTGTGTTCCATTGTACCTCAGTATCACCTTATACATACTGTGAGTTTATTGATTTATTTGTTCATCCAGCCCTAACAGTGCTGCAAGGTGCCCCTCCTCCTAGACTGACCGATGACATGAAGAGAATTCTTCATTTGAACAAGCTTTACAACATCGGCAACTGGTACTTCTACCAGAATCACACAGTCATTAGGGTGTATGGATGTGAATTAAATCCATTTAGGCTGCCAAGATACGTTCCCATGAGACTGTTTGCCTTAGAATATTTCAGGCAATTTGGGAACTCAGATTACCTACACTTTCAGAGTAGAAACAAGAAATCACAGTTGAAAGTGAGAAATCAGCTAGGTCCCTTCTTATACAACAGGAAGGAGGAAGGCTGGAAAGAGGCAGACAGGATCCTGGAAGGACTCCAGTTGAAAACTAGTTTTGAGTGGATTCCATATGACCCTAACCACTCTATTTCCCTCAGGAGGATCAGGTATAAGTTAGGCAACTATGCACATGCAAGATTACCTGAAATTGAAAAATATGCAAATGCACCAGATTGGGAAGAGGGCACATTAGTAGAGCAAATGACTAATGAAGAAATACTTGAGCAAGAGGCTAGAAATGTCCAAAAACAAGCTGACTTGGAAACTTGTGGACAGGTGCCTATTTCCTACAGGAGGCAAATTGGGGCAGCCACCACAACACCAGCAACACAACAGCGAACTGCCGAGCAGACAACCCAAGCAGCAAGCAAGGACAAAGGCAAACAGGTGGAACAACCACCTATATTAACAGAAGAACAGGTTGACACCTTGCTACAGCAGCAAGAAGAAATGGAAAAACAGGAGTTGGGGCAGCAACAAGATAAACCACAAACTAGTGGGCAGCAGCCATTACAGCAAGATAAAGAGACAGATTTGCCCGGTTCTACAGAACAGCAGCCCCAAACAGAGTTGTCTCCAAGAACAGACATCAATGTGGACAGCTCAGTCCTCCAAACACCTCAGAAGGAGGACTTAACCAGAAAGAGAGAGAGAGAGACTCCCCAGACTTCATCCTTTATCAGAGGAGAGAAGAGACAAAGATTGAATGACTCCCAAGAGGAGGACATAGCAGTAAGGCAGGCCATGGGCATGGGCCCACCCAGTGGAGAACTCTCGGCCAGCTCATCTCAAAGAGGACCAGATATGACAATGGGAGGAGAGGTCAGCTCTTCTGGCCAGCATAGAGAGGGGCACTCAAGTATAAAGCAGCAGTTCATAGAAATCAAGAGAAAGAGTGATCCCATAAAAGTGCAACTCTATGATCACTTGTTAAAACTAGCTCCCAGCAACCAGCAGAGACTAATGTCTGCTTTTGATGTGAGTGAGGGAAAAATGATAATGAGCCATTTCATGCCCACAACTCTACATCCCCAGTCCACCTCAGACTATTTAAGAACCAATATGGAGGTTCTGGCTAAAGATATTCACCCCATGGATAAGATAGAGTTACACAAACAAACGGGTGAAATGGTGTATGCCTCCCTGGCAGATGAGACACTGGAAAATTACAAGTTAAAGAGCAGCCTAGACAATACATCATCCCAGCTAGAATTGGAACGAGCATCCTCACAGGCCAAGGACAACAGGATCAAATCCTTGGAGGAGGTAATCATAGATATTGGACATGATCCCAAGGATGTCAAAGGCATCCAAGAACTGCTGAAGATAAGGGATGCAGACATGGCAGCCCTAAGAAAGAAAATCAAACTCCCGGCCACCATCCATCCACAAACAGATGAAGTTGCCCAGCAACGGCAAGAAAAAGATACCACAGACCTGCTGGTATCCTTATACAAAGAGCTGGTTAGGACTCAAGACCAGCTAGGACAAACTGAAGCTGCAAAGGCAGCACTACAAGAAGCCATGAAACAGAAAGGGGAAGGTCAATCCTCCCAGCCTCCTCCATTAATAATAAATCTTGAGGAAGCACCTCCGATCATCACTCCTCCTCCTCAGCAAACAGGAGCTACAGCACCATCCACAGCCCCCACAACAACATCAGAGCAAGCTGCTAGCTTAGACATGCAGAAGCTACAAGCAGAGATCCGAGCTATGGAAGCTCAAATGAAAGAGCTGGATGGGCTCAAACAGAACTTGGCTAATGTAAATGAAAAATTTGATAAAAGCAAACAAAATGAGGCAGCCAAGGAGAGAGAGGTGAAGACCCTTAAGAGAAGGATTGCTGAGCTGGAGAAAGAGCTTGCATTGGAAAAGGTAACTGCTCAGATGAAAGCAGTATTATGGAGCAACATTGGAAGATCCATCGCCAACCAGTGGCAATATATTGAGACTATGGATGAGCAAATGGTGCTCATCACCAAAGCAAACAAGGAGATACAGAGAGCCAGGGCAAGCCTTGGACACATGCCAGAAGCAGCTACCAGGATGATCAATATCCTGAATTACAAGACCAGCACTCAATTGGCTACCATGGGAATCAACAACAGGACAGAAACAATTGCCATAGCCAAGAGAGTTGTTACATTGAGAAACTTGGTTGGGACCCTGGAGAGGAGAACACAGGACATGCAGACAGAAATTAACAAATTCCTGGAGAAATTTGTAACACTGCAGAACAGAGGCCTCCCCAACATTTTGAGCAGCGTGGGAAGACTGCTCACCCTGGACAACTATAACAAGAGAATTGATGCCCATGCAGTAGCAGAGATTGCAAAATCTCCCAGCACTTCAGCAGACACAGGGCCAGCCACAGGGCAAATGGTGTATGACAGGGTGGAAAACCTGTTTTTTCTCATGAATGAGATAGAGCATCTGTTTGATACACCACCCAATTTCTTCAAATTCACAGAAGCAGATGAGACTCTAGGCGCAATTTTGGCACATCAACTGCCCACACAGGATGTCTGGAGGCATTTGACCCAGACAATTTTGACAGGCCAGAACCAATAGCGCAGAAGGAAAAAGGCAGACACGCGCAGTGGCAATTTTGGGAATTAAAATTTACAGAAAAAGTAGAGGCTGAGCCAACTCAGCCAGACCAGTCACTCACCACCAGCAGCAGTCAAAGTCACAGCTGACAGGTCCGAGACATAGTGTACCAGCCTACAGTCGGGTTTTCTATGCATTAACTCCAAATATTCAGACCGACTTAGCTATTCTTATAAAGCTAAATATCTTCTGACAGAGCATTAAAATGCCTGAACTGTGTATTAAATGTGTAATAAATTTTTGACATAATATCCTAAAGAGTTGGTGAGAATGTAAAGACTGAGATAACGCAGAACTCAGATATTTCTGTAGACCACCGCTAGTATATATACACCCTTCACAGATGCTGAAGGGGTTGCTGGAATTTTCTCTTGGATAACTTCCATCTGCTGTAATATTTTCAGAGAATTAATACAAAGGAGGAATGGAACTTCCAGAAGTTTGGTGTATTTGATGTCTTGTGGTGAAGGATGCATGTTACAGGATTCCATGGGTGTTGCATAAAACTATAAGTATTCACAAATCTCTTTGTCATGCGTTTTGAGTCTTTTGTTCTCTTTGTTGTTCTAATGTTTTACACTTGATAGCAAGGTGAAAGGATAGTACCAGGATTTAACCATGTTTACCCTGGACTCAAACTGAGCTATTATATATGTTTTCCTCATATACAGTGAAAGAATTGTAATTCTTAGTTGCTGCAATTCGAAACTGTATTTTTATTGTAACAGTCATTTTCAGGGATTCAACTATTGCCCCTGTGACCTCTGTTTTCTCTTGTCTCCTGTCATTACCCAAAAAATATGTTTTAATGAAGCACTCAAAAGGCCCTGTACGTTCCATCCTTCATCTTACAGTTTCAAACACACCAAGCCACAGACTCCATTGCCCAATGATATTCAACATATCTGAAAACTACATCACTAAAGTCTAAGGGAATTACATCAACCGAAACAAAAACATAACCTGTACTCAATACCTAGCCTAAAACACCATCACTGTAGATATAAATCATAAAGAGAGAGCCCTCTCTGATCACTGTTTGGCTAGAAACAGTGATTAAAAGATTGGTTAGTGGTTACCCCGGCCGTATTCCCTTGGGAGTCATAGGGAACAACCTGGGTGTTAACACCACAGAAGCCAGAAGACAAACTAAGACTTCTTACTTCATTGGAGGACCTACTAGATAGACATTCGGGCATCCCATGGATTTTCGGAGGGGAATTTAATATGATTAGGTCACTGACAGAAAAAAAGGGTGGAACCAGATCACTAGGCAGAGCCTCCATAGCATTTCATAATTTTATAAACAATATGAGGCTAGTAGACACAGAGAAAAGTAATGGCATCTTTACCTAGAATAACAAAAGGGGAGGACAGTCTTAGGTGGCCTCAAAACTAGACAGATTTATTATCTCGGAGGACCTTATCCTAACAGGCCTTGACCTGTCAACAATGATACCTCCTTTTGGTGGCTCAAATCATTTGCCTGTTCAACTTGAAGCGTCCTTTATAGGAACTCCAAGAAATAGACCTTTCAGGTTTGAAAACATTTGGCTCACCCATCCGGACTTTATCAACATTATTGAAAAATGGTGGATAGAGGATATGCAAGTTCAGGGCACTAAAATGTTCCTCCTGCATAAAATATTAAAACATATCAAAATCAGGCTTAAAGATTGGAATAAGAATGTGTTTGGAAACATTTTCAAATAAAAAAAAGTGGTAGAATGAAAGCTACATCAAATTAACCAGATCCTCATTATAGATGGCTTCAATGGTGAAAGAAAGGAACAAGCTGAATACCATCAACAGGAATGGGAAGAATTATGCAAACAAGAGGAGATATTCTGGAAACAGAAATCAAGGGTACAATGGTTAAAAGAAGGAGAAAGGAACACAAGGTTTTTTTCACAAATCTACCATGGATCACATGTCTCATAACAGGATCTCAAAAATCAAAGATTCTTAAGGGAATCAACTCGATACCCACAAAGAAATAGAAGCTAACTTGGTTAAACATTTTCAAGGAATAATAGGGGAACCTCTCTTGGACGGATCACAATTCATCAGTGACTTTACAAGGCACATTCCTAAGCTTGTGACATGAGAAGCAATTACAATCTAAACAGGCCTGTGAATGAAGAGGAGGTCAACAAGGTCATCAAGGAAATGCAAAATGGGAAGGTACCAAGTCCGGATGGGTTTAATGTTGACTTTCTTAAAGCATGTTGGAAAATAATCAAGCAGGATATCTTCAATGTGGTGGAGGACTCGAGGAAAAATAGAACTGTTTTGAAGGTGCTCAATACCTCTTTCATATCCTTAATTCCAAAACAGGGTAATGCTATGACATCAGATAGATTCAGACCAATAGCATTATGCAATGTGGTGTATAAAATAATTTCCAAAATTATTGCCAACAGGCTTAAACCCCTTCTCCCAACCCTCGTATCTAAGTAACAAACTGGGTTTGTGCAAGACAGACAAATTCTAAACAATATCATTCAATCACATGAGGTGTTTCACTCACTTATAAGTAATAGGTAGGCGGGAATGATTATGGAACTTGAACTAGAAAAGGCTTATGATAAGATAAGTTGGGCTTACATAAGGAGAGTTCTTATAGCATATGGATTTGACCATAACTGGGTAAGATGGGTGATGGCCCTTATAACTACCTCTAGTTTTTCAATCATGGTAAATGGTTCACCATCGAAGCCCTTTAATCCGATGAGAGGGCTCAGATAAGGAGATCCTCTCTCATCCTTTCTCTTTATTCTCATGATGGAAGGGCTAGGAAAAGCTATCAAGTTTGCCAAAGTAGAAGGTAAAATCCAAGGTCTCAAACTCACCATGAATGGAGAGGATTTGACCCATCAAAAATTTGTGGATGATACTATGCTACAGGGAACACCTACAGTTAGGGAAGCTCTAGCCTACAAACAAATCCTGAAAGATTTTTCAATGGAGGCGGGCACAGAGGTAAGCCTTACCAAAACTAAGATTTTCTTTTTCAATACTGACATTGCTATTCAGAGAAATATATCCAGAATTCTAGGCTTTCAAAGAGATATGCTACCCTCCAAATACCAGGGAGTACCGCTAACTGACAAACCTCTGAGCAAGATGGTTTGGGAGCCTATGATTAATAAACTACAGGACAAAATATGGAAATGGACAAGTAGGTCTTTGAACTTAGCAGGACGACTTGTACTCACAAAATATGTCTTACCAACAGTCCCCATCTTTATGTTTTTAGTCCTTCCAGCTCCTAAAGTAGTCATGCAACTATGCAGAAATATCCAAAGAGATTTTCTTTGGGGCAAAGTGGAAGAGAAAAAAAATGGGCCTTAGTAGCCTGGGAAAAGATCTGTAAACCTAAGTTACATGGAGGTTTGGGACTGGATGATCCTGAAGTACTAAGCAAAGTTTTGGGGGCAAAAATTTGGTGGAGATGGCTAAAAGATTCAACTTCCACTTGGGCCCAAATTTGGAAACATAAATATGCAAACAATTGGAAAGACAGGGATCACATTAGAATGTCGGGGATCATCAAAGGCTCCCACATTTGGAACAAAGCCTGGGAGAATAGAGACATTGTTCAGAAACACAGTTTCTGGGAAATTAGAGATGGAAATATTGCATGGTTTTGGGAGGATAAGTGGCAACGGGAACCCAAATTGTTAAGAGAAGAATTTGCAAATCTCAAGAATGATACTGATAACTAAAGATTACTTAGAGTAAATGAATTCTGGGAGCAGGACAAAAGTGAGGGAAAATGGAGGATATGGAAGAATTTGGAATATAGTGATGACTCCCCCTTGAAGGCACAAGTAGAAGCTCTAACATCTATCCTGGAACAAAGAAAGATTCGGACATCAACAGATTCAGGCCAGTTGAGATGGGGCAATAACAATGAAGGCAACTTTAACCTCAAAGAGGTCAAGTGCATAGCCATTGGGCTTGACTTTCCAAACCCTGATTGGGTATGGAAGGACCTATGGCAGAATCAAAGTTGGATGAAGATCAAACTGTTCATGTGGTTAGTACAGCGTAAAAAAATTCTAACCTGGGAAAACCTGAGGAAACTAGGGGTAGCTGGTCCATCTAAATGCAAGCTATGTGAAGCTCAAGAAGAAACTATGGATCACCTTCTAAACCTCTATCCTTTCACATCCACATTGTGGAATTGGATTGCCTCAATATTCAGACAAACAGATAGAGACATGGGGAGTATTACCAGCACCTTAAAGAAGTGGAGGAAAAGTTTCTTTGATAATGAAATAGTCAACAAAGCTTGGGCTTTAGCTCCAAGATTTCTGATCTTGGATGTCTGGAAAGAACACAACAACAAAATATTCAAAAACAGGAAAGGTTCTTCCCAGTGCATCATGGAACATATTTTAAGAAAACTCAATGAGACGGTAGGAACTCTCAATGAAAACCCCCCTGAGAACCAACTGAAAGATATGGATGTACAAATTCTAATGCAGTTGGGTATGCAGGGGCTCACCCCAAAAAGCAAAAACAAAAATGCAAATCATATAGCTGCTGATCAGGATTTCTGGCAACCCCCCTCCCCTCAAGGTTTTCTGAAATGTAATATGGATGGGGCCTCAAAAGGAAACTCGGGCATGGCTGGTTATGGAGGAGTGATAAGGGATGAAAGGGGTTGTATAAAATCATATTTCATAGTAATTTGGGGAAAGCCACAAACAATATGGCAGAGCTCATGGCCCTGGAGCAATGCTTACAAATCCTGAGGGACTCAAATCTTCATAACATTATAATTGAAGTCGATTCTAAATTGATTATAAATTCGGTCAAGAGAATTTTCTATGGCTTAGCTCCGGAAAAAGTTTCGAGACATTGGAGGCTTTTGAAAGTCTATCAAGGGATTCAATCCCACTTGTAGAACATGAGAACCTTGAGTTTCACTCATGTGCGCCGAACAACCAAAAAATTAGCAGACATTTTAGCTAATGAAGGCATACTATGTGCTAAAAGCAACAATAAATATAAATGGAGAGAGATCCCCCAGGGTAGATTGAGGGAAGAGTGTCTCAGACAAGTGAATGTGGACTAGGAGCTTTATCAGAGCAGGAGATACTAGCAAGTTGTAGTCTTCTGGAAACAGTTGAATGTTAGTCTACATGAATCAGCAGTCCAATGATATAAATGAAAAGAATGGTAGTTCCTTCGGCTAGAATAGGTGCCCAGAATCCTACAATCCCAAGGTTCTTGGGCTTGTGTCAATTAAAAACACATGTATTTACATGAATCTGAATCATGTTACAGAAAGCCCTGTCATTGGCTATGCAGGTAGATTGGTTAAAGTCCGAGTAGGTAGGAGAAATAGCATCAATCACATCAAATCCACGTTGCAAATAGCAAGATGGTTATCAAGCCAATCAGACTCGAAGTCGACTTTAACATTAGCTTTATCAAGCTTTGGGTTTGAAAGCAGTGTTAAACAGTGAGAAAGTTATGCAGTTGGGTGGGAACTGCATGCATCTGGTGGATTTCGGGTTGATTACATGTGCGATGGTTATCAGCCAAAATGGACCCGAAATTTTTATAGAACGGTCTCTATAGGCTCATCGGGTCCGATTCAAGAATTAAAGGGAGTGATTGTTAACGACCCGATATTGTTAATGACCGTTAGATCTTTAAGGATAGATCGAACGGTCCGGGCTTCCGATTATCTTTTGTGGTCGCGTTGTCATGTTTTTGTGGGCCCTGGGCCCGCTGAGTGGGCCTTAGGCTCAGTATCCTAGGCTTTTGGTGGCCCACTTCTCTTTTGTACATTTTGTAATATGGTTGTAATATTAATTTGAATAGAAGGTTTGATGCTTAATTCAACAAAAAAATTTATTATAAACCAAAGGGATTAATACTAAAACCCCAAGGTATTATGAACCCAAGGCAATAATATTAAACCCAAGAGACTAATATTATAAACCCAACGTATATAAATTCTAAGATAAATATTATAAACACTAAAATAAACATGATTGACCATCGTTGATTTTCAGATTTAGATAATCCTTATCATAATTCGATGTTCGACCATGGTTGAAATCATAATAAACCATGGTTGAGTGGCGAAAAGTAAACCCAAGCGATTGATATTATAAACCCAAAGGAACAACAAATGCAAGGGATTAATACTAAAACCCCAAGGGTTGATTTCCATAGAGAGACAATCCTTTGCACAATGCAAAATTGGACCATGGTTAACCATGGTTGACCATGATTGATTTTCATATCGAGACAATATTTGTCAGAACACAACGTTGGACCATGGTTGAGAATGGTTGATTTCCATATCCATATGGTTTGACCATGGTTGAACATGGTTGGCTATGATTGACCATGGTTTGCCATGATTAATATTTATAAACCCGATCGATTGATATTATAAACCCAAGGGAAACTTAAGGGATTATACTAAAATCCCAAGGGATTATGAAACCAAGGGAATAAGATTAAACATGAGGGACTAATATTATAAACCCAATTTAAATAAACCCTAATATAAATATTATAAACACTAAAATAAACATGATTGACCATGGTTGGTTTTCATATTGAGAAAATCCTTATCACAATGCCATGTTGAACCATGGTTGACCATGGTTAATTTTCATATCCAGATAGTCTTTGTCACAATGCAACCATGGACCATGGTTGATCATGGTTGATTTTCATATTGAGAAAATCCTTTTCATAATGCCATGTTGGACCATGGTTGAGCTTGGTTAATTTTCATATCCATACAATATTTTTCACAATGCGACATTGTACCATGGTTTATTTTCATATCGAGACATTTTTTCTCAGAACGGAATGTTCAAACATGTTTGAACATGATTGGCCACGATTGACCATGTTTGATTATATAAAACATTTTTGGCCATCATCAACCATGGCTGACCATGGTTGACCATGATTGTCCATGATTGTCCTTAACTTTTATATGGAGACAATTTTGGTCATAATGTGAGATCTGAGCATGATTGACCACGTTTGACCATTGTTTGTTGTGGTTGACCATGATTGATACTATAAACCCAAGTTAATAATAAAACTAAGAGATTGATATTATGAACCCAAGGGAAACATAAACCACAGGTATTAATATTAAAACCCCAAGCGAAAATGAATCGAAGGGAATAATATTAAACCCAAGGGACTAATATTATAAACCCAACATTGGTAAACCCTAATATAAATATTACAAACACTAAAATAAACATGGTTTATTTTCATGGTGAGATAATCCTTGTCACAATGTGACATTCAACCATGGTTGGCTATGATTGGAAATGGCTATCAATGATTGATATTATAAACCTAAATGAATAATAAACCCAAGGGAGTGATATCATAAAACCAAAGGAATAATAAACCCAAGGGATTAATACTAAAACGACAAGGTATTTTGAACCCAAGGGAATAATATTAAACCCAAAGGAGTAATATTATAAACCCATCGTATAAAAACCCTTGGATAAATGTTAAAAATACTAAAATAAACATGGTTGAGCACAATTGATTTTCATATTGAGACAATCCTTGTGACAATGCGATGTTGGACCATGGTTGATCATGGTCGAACATGGTTGTTTATTGTTGACCATTGTTGAATAATATTAAACCCTAGGAATATGAACCCTTAGATAAATAAACATAAATGAGTGATATTATAAACTCAAGGGAATAATAAATCTAAGGGATAAAAATTATAAACCCAATGCATATAAACCCTAACATGATTATTATAAATGCTAAAAAAAGCATGGTTGACCATGGTTGATTTCCATATTAGATTAATGTATTGTGATATGGACATAATCACAAATAGTTAGACAAATATTTAACACTTAATATTGGTGTTTTATAAAACCAAGGGATTACAAACCCAATGCATTAATATTTTAAAACCAAATGATTAATAAATGCAAGGGATCAATATACACAAGGAATCAATAAAACCGAAGAACTAATATTAAAAACCCAAACCATTAATAAACCTTTGTAATTAATATTTTAAGCTGAGGGGATTAATAAAACCTAGGGATTAAATGATAAAGCAAAGGAATTATTAATATTATAAACTTGAAGAATGAAAAAACCCAAGCATTTAATATTATAAACCCAAGGAATGAATAAACCCAAGGGAAAAATATTAGAAACCCAAGGGATAAAAAATTGCAAGGGATGAATATTAAAAATAGAAGGGATTAATAAAGCTTAGAAATTAATATTTTAAACCCAAAGGATTGATAAACTCACATGACTATGAATATTATAAACCCAAGGGATCAATAAACCCTAGTGATTGTTAATATTATAAACCCATGATGTTAAAAAATTGAAGGGATAAACATTGTAAACCTAAGGGATTAATATTAAACCTTAGGACTATTATTTAAACCTTAATATTGGAGATTCATAAACCCAACGGATTAAATGATAAACCCAATGAATTATTAATATTATAAACATAAAGAACAAATAAATCTAAGCATTTAATATTAAAAAACCAAGGAAATAGTAACCCCAAGGGAAATAGTAAACCCAACAAAATAATATTATAAACACAAAGGATTAATAAATCCCATCGATTAATAAACCCGAGGAATGAATAAACCCAACAGACCAATATAAAAATCAAAGAGAGTAATAAACCCTAAGAATTAATATTTTAAACTCAAGGGATTAATAAACCAAACAGATTATTAATATTATAAACCCAAGGAACTAATAAACACAACCGTTTAATATTATAAACCCAATGAATTCTTGAACCCAAGGGATAAATATTAAAAACCTAAGGTATCAATGAGCACAAGGGATCAATATTACAAACATAAGAGTTTAATAAAGCCTAGGAATTAATATTCTAAAAACAAAAGATTGATGAACTAGTATGACCATTAATATTATAAACCCAAAGAATAAATAAAATAAAAGGATAAAAATTATAAACCTAACAGATTAAACCCTTGATATTGGGTTTTAAAAAACTGAAGGGATTATTATTATTAAAAATCCAAGGGATTATTAATATTATAAAAGAAAATTATTAACAAACCCAAGCAAACAATAAACCCAAGGAATAAATAAACCCAACAAACTAATATTAAAAACCTTAACGATTAATAAACCCTTGAAATTAATATTTTAACGTCAAGGGATTCATAAACCCAATGGATAAAATGATAAACCAAAGGAATTATTAATATTATAAACCCAAAAAACAAATAAATCCAATAGTTTAATATTATAAACCCAACATAAAATATTATAAACATAAGGGATCAAAAAATGCAAGGTATCAATATTAAAAACAGAAAGGATTGATATTTTAAACCAAATGGATTAATATTATAAATCCAAGTTGTTTAGACCCCATCATAAATATTATAAATCAAAAATTAAATATCAATAACCATCCTTAACCATCGTTGATTTTCATATTGAGACAAAAAAAACATGGTTTATTTTCATTGTGAGACAATCCTTGTCACAATGCGACGTTCAACCATGGTTAATCATGGTTGGCTATGATTGACAATGGTTGGCCATGATTGATATTATAAACCTAAGAGAATAATAAACCCAGGATTGATATTATAAATCCAAAGGAATAATAAACCCAAGGGATTAACACTAAAACCCCAAGGGATTTTGAACCCAAGGGAATAATATTAAACCCAAGGGAGTAATATTATAAACCCAAGGTATAAAAACCCTTAGATAAATATAAAAAATACTAAAATAAACATGGTTGAGCACGGTTGATTTTCGTATTGTGACAACCCTTGTCACAATGTGATGTTAGACCATGGTTGATCATGGTCGAACATGATTGTTTATTGTTGACCATTGTTGAATAATATCAAACCCTAGGAATATGAACCCTAAAATCAGTAAACCAAAAGGATTGATATTATAAACCCAAGGGAATAATAATCCTAAGGGATAAAAATTATAAACCCAACGCATATAAACCCTAACATGACTATTATAAACCCTAAAATAAACATGGTTGATCATGGTTGATTTCCATATTAGATTAATCTATTGTGATATTGACATAATCATAAATATTTGGATAAACCTAAGGAAATAGTAAACCCAAGGGAAATCGTAAAGCCAATAAAATAATGTTATAAACACAAAGGATTAATACATCCAAGCGATTAATAAACTTGAGGAATCAATAAACTCAACAAACAAATATAAAAACCGAAGAGATTAATAATCCCTAAGAATTAATATTTTAAACTCAAGGGATTAATAAACCAAAGGGATCAAGAAGTACAAGGGATCGATATTACAAACACAAGATATTCATAAAGCTTAGGAATTAATATTCTAAAAAAAAAGGATTGATAAAGTCATATGATTATTAATATTATAAACCCAAGGGATCAATAAACCTTAGAGTTTGTGAGTGTTACAAACCCAAATAATAAATAAACTAAAGGGATAAACATTATAAACCTAATGGATTAAACCCTTAATATGGGGTTTAATAAACCGAAGGGATTATTATTATTGTAAATCCAAGGGATTAATATTATAAATAAAGGGGATGAATAAACACAATGCATTTTTTATTTTATAACCCTAAGGCATTAATATTATAAAAACAAATGATTAATAAACGCAAGAAATCAATAAACCCAAGGAATAAATAAACCCAACAAACTAATATTAAAAATATAAAAGATTAATAAACCCTAGCAATTAATATTTTTAAGTCAAGGGATTAATAAACCGAAGGGATAAAATGATAAACAAAAGGAACTATTAGTATTATAAACTCAAAGAACAAATAAACCCAAGGGTTTAATATTGTAAACCCAACAGAAAAATATTATAAACCTAAGGGATAAAAAAGGGAAAGGGATCAATATTAAAAATAGAAAGGATTGCTATTTTAACCCCAATGAATTAATATTATAAATCCAAGTAGTTTAAACCCCATGATGAATATTATAAATCGAAAAATAAATATCATTGACCATCCTTAACCATAGTTAATTTCATATTGAGACAATCTTTGTTACAAGGCAACGTTGGACCATGGTTGACCATGTTTCACCATGGTTGATTATGGTTTTCATCTCAAGAAAATCTTCGTTATAACACAAAGTTTGACAACAACCACGATGATTGGTTTTAAAAATGAGAGAATATATGTCATATTAAATATTTTAAAACCCCTATAAGAGGGGAGGTGAAGACAAGGAGTGGGAGCAAGTAGGGTTTCTAGGGTTTCTACGGACCCGCCCTAACATCCCTACGAGCGTACAATTGATAGAAGGACTGCAAAACTGGCCCATGGAGAACTACTGAAGAAGTAATGAGTGGAATGGAAGGGGGGGAGAGATCCCCTCCTATCAGAACATTGCAACAGGAGAATCGAGGCAGCAAGGAGCGACCAGTGGCAATGGAGGAAGAGGAAAATGAATACTGGTCTTGGGAGCAAAATGGCAAGCGGGCTTGGGAGGGAAATGCTTGCCGCGAGTTGCCAAAAAACCAAGATATATTATCCCAACCGACAAGCTGGAGGAATATAAAAAATACATGAAGGACCATGCCCTTATCTGTAATTTCATCGGGGCATGGATGACAGAGAAAGAGATGATAAAATGGATTCAATAATGATGCCAACCGAAAGGACACATCGATCTCAAGCTCAGGGCAAAGGGATTTTTCACAGTGGTTTTCTCTAATTTGGAGGACAAAGAGAGGGTTTGTGACGATGGGTTATATTTCTTCAATAATGTAGGACTCTTCATTGGACATTGGGAGGAATGCTATAATCCAGACTAGGAAAAGCTCTTAGCTGCCCCAATCTCGGTACGGCTATTTGGCTTACCAATGGAATTTGGGATCCAAAAATCCTGGAAGGAATTAGTAACTCTATAGGTTCCTTTGTCAAAGTGGCAGATTCGACCAAAAAAGGTAGATATACTTCCAAGGCCTGGATCTGCATTTATATGAATATTACAGAGCCTCTCCCAGAATATATAGAACTAGAATATCATGATGAGATATGTCAACAACCTTTAGACTATGAACATATACCTTTCAGGTGCCACCAATGAAATGAATATGGCCACTTCTACCGGGCATGCCCTCTCAACCAGAAGGAGAACCCCTCTACGGAGAAAAGGATAGGGGAAGCAATGGCAAAGGAAGACCAAGAATGTTTTTAGGACGTTGAGTGGAGGAAAAGGAATTAGAGACAACTAGCGAACCAGAGAGCAAGAGAAAATGAGAAAGAACAAAGAACCCAGAATCGGTTTGTTGTGTTACAAGAGGATGAAATGGGAGAGAACACGCTTGATAGTACTATGGAAATGGAAATCCAAAAAGGCAAGGACCCAGAGGGTAATAAACTGAACAATATGGAGGCAAAAGTGAATAAAGGAAAGGAGGATACCATGCAAATGGTGGAACAAAACTTAATGGATATCAATAGCCAAAAAGAGGTCCTAAGTGCTGAAGAGAAAGTGATGAAGTGGTTGTTTAAGGAATGGAGGCATTTGGATGAAAGATTCATTTTTGAATACTAGAAACAACTCTATAAGGAAACCTTCATACATTATAGAGACAAACATAGCCCAATGATTATAACCCAACAATAACATCTAGGGTCCCAACTCAGGAAAGGGCACGACACAGGAACACAAGGAAAAGGAGGAAAAAAAGAGGAAGGAGAACGATGAATGAATCCATCCAGATGGTCAGTGAGTTGTTAGTAAATTATGGAAGAGTAGTTCCATTATGAGAAGTCTTCCAAAAACCCTTAGAACTATTGAAATAATTATTACAACCTGGAACATTAGAGTTCTCAACAACAGAGGAAAACAGAGGTACCTTAAGAGATATTGAAGAAAGATAACCCCAGTATTATGATAGTACAGGAAACCAAAATCAGTGAACAAAAATTGAAAGAAATTCTAGAACACGTTAAACCTGAGTATGATGTCATGGCCCAGGATGTTAATGGTAGTGAAGGATCACTGGCGATCTTATGGAACCCTGAAGAAGTTTGGTTCGAAGACTGGGTCACCCTACAAATAACTCTCTTAGGCAAATTTTGGAATATAGGTTCCAAAGAATGGGTGCTTCTTACAGGGGTATACGATCTTCATATCCCTGGAGAAAGAGGATCCTTCTTACAAAAGTTGGCAAACCTGAGAAACCTCTACTGGGAGGACTTGTTTGTAGTTTGAGGAGAATTCAACATGATTACAACCTTAGTGGCAAATAAGGTAGGAATTCAAAGGGCGGATGTGGATATGGAAGTCTTTAGTGTAACCATAGCAAATCTACACCTCATTGACATCCCAACAATCAACAATGTTCACATTTGGAACAAGAAAAGTGGGGGGGGAGTGGGGTATGTCAAATAACATCCAGACTAGATAGGTTCCTCCTCTCGGAGAGGTTGATAAGTCGCGATATTTTTATGGAAGCCTCGATCCTCCCATGTATGGGGTCAGATCACTGGTTAATAAAACCGGAGGTGGACCTAAGGGAAAGACCTAAGAACTGACCCTTCAGGCTTGAAGCCCTTTGGCTAAGAGACCCGGGACTCATTAAAAGAATAGAGGAATGGTGGAAAATAAGTGAACAACATGGCAGGAACTGTATGCATACCTTCTAGCTGAAACTTAAAGAGCTAAAGAAGAAACTCAAGAAATGGAATAAAGAAGAATTTTGACACATTATCAAGGACCAGACTAAGAGAAACAAGTGTATGGTGAAAGTACAACAACAAATTATCTAGGAAGGGAGATCTGAAGAGCTTGTCCAAGAAGAAGGAATGTTAATAAACAAGATGGAGGAAAGAAGAAAATAGGAAGAGATTCTCTGGAAACAGAAATCTCAGGTCCATTGGTTGAGGGAAGGTGAACGAAACACAAGATTCTTCCAGCAAGCCATGGTGCACCACCGACAACATAAGAAAATATAATCCTTGAAAGATGAGGAAGGGCAGCAAAGAGTCCAACATGAAGAGATGGAAGAGCTCCTTGTACATCAATTCAAAGACCTTCTCTCGGAGTCCCCAGAGAACAGAACGAGAGCCATACAAAGAAACACACAATGCATACCACATCTAATAAGTTGAGATAAGAACATGGCCCTGATGTATGTGACTACCCTGGAAGAAATGGAAGAGATAGTCAATGGAATGCAGAAAAATAAAGCCCCTGGACCTGATGGGTTCATTGCAAAATTATATCAAGCCACATGGAATGTCATGGGACAAGATATCCCAGAGGTTGTCGAGGAATCATGCTGTACCCAAAAGGTATGCCCCTTTTTGAACTCTACTTTATATATTTGATTCCTAAAACTTTGAAATCTGAAGATCCTTAAGGCTTCCGACCTATAGCCTTATGTAATGTTATTTACAAAATCATTGCTACTCTGAATGTTAAAAGGCTAAAACCTATTCTGCCCAGCCTCATCTCTCTGGAAGAAACAATATTTGTAGAAGGTAGGGAAATCCTCGATGGATTCATCACATCTCAGGAAGTTGTCCACTCCCTCAAGGCCCAAAGGATCCCCGGTATGATGTTAAAACTGAACTTATCCAAGTCTTATGATAGGTTTAGTTGGGGTTACCTATCAAGAATCCTCAAAGCCTATCATTTTTCTCAAATATGGATAATCTGGATCCTTGCCATGATATCCTCCCTGTTTTCTCTATTATGTTGAATGGGACCCCTACATTGACATTCAATCCAACTTAGGGCCTACGGAAATGGGACCCTATATCGCCCTTCTTGTTCATCATTGCAGCAGAAGGACTGAGCCGGCAAATAAAACCTAAGGTTAGAGAATCTAGGCTTCGAGGCCTAACGATATGGGGTAATGACTTAACCATCATGCACCAACAGTTTGTAGATGATATCATTCTCTTATGTTAGGTCTCCTTCAAGGAAACCCGTTGAATTAAGGAAATCCTAAGCACTTTCATAGAGGCCTCGGGGACAAGGACAAAAGATGAAAAATCCTATATTTTTTTCTTCAATACCCAAGGGAATTTCAAGAACCATCTAGCCAGAATCCTTGGATTTAGAACTAGAAATATACCATCCAAATACTTGGTCATGCCCCTATCAGATAACCCTTTAAGAATTTCCTGTTGGCAGCACATCCTCCAAAAATTACAAGGAAAGCTAAAGTGTCGGGCCTTTAGATTTCTTAACGTAGGTGGTAGAATAGATCTTCTCAAAGCTGCGCTACAATTGATAGCTATTTACCAACTCTCAGGCATGGTAGCCCCCAAAGGAGAGTGCTCCAAAATGGTCGATATATTTAAGAAATTCCTATGGCGAGGGGCACAACAGATCAGGAAATGGGCATTGGTATTGTGACAAAGATTGACAAAAGGAAAGTGGATGGCGGGCTTGGCCTTAGAGATCCTTATATTTTGAATCACACAATGGGAGAAAAGCCATGGTGGTGATGGATTGGAGGGGAACGCACCTATGGAAACAAATACGGACAAGAAAATACAATATGCCTAAGAGAACAGAGGATATACTGAGATATCAAGACACCCTAAAAGGATCGACTATGTGGAATTTGGCAGCCCAAAATAGACACCTTATTAACCAGCATGCCTTTTGGGAGATACGTAATGGAAAAACAACAAGATTATGGATGGATTCCTAGCAACAATGGGAAAGAATGATAGATAGGAAACATCTCAGGGACATATAGCATTATACGAGGGACATGAATAAGCATGTGGTGGAGCAATTCTGGGAAGAATACCAAGGAATGGGAAGTTAGAGGAGATGGAAGACAAAGGAAGACTGGGACCAGGCAATGGAAAATGAACTGTGGAAATCTCTAGATAAAGAATTAAAATCAAGCAACTAATGATCTAACATGATCCAGATATTTTGAGATGGGGACACACCACAAAAGGAACCTTCACCATAAATGAAGCCTATGACATGTAAGTAAAGACATGATCAGGATAGAAAAGATATCATATGGAAAGAAAATTGGAAGGGAGGATGGTGGCCCACGGTAACCCATTTCCTTTGGATGTTTTGCAGAGGGTGGACCTTGACCTGAGATCAATTGTAGAAAATAGGATTTCAGGGACCCTCCTTTTGTTGGCTATGCCATCAACACATAGAAGACATGGAGCATATCCTAAACACATGCCCATTTGTGGTGCAAAAGCGGAGGCAAATGCAAGGAGTTTTTAAAAGAATGGACCGAGACCAAAATAACAACAAAGAAACAATTATCCTCTAGAGAAATAATATCTTCTCCAGTTCGATATTAAATCGAGCATGGGGTCTAGCCTTAGGATTCAATCTAAGGGCAATTTGGAAAGAGAGAAACCATATAATATTTAAAAATAAAGCCACTACTAAGGAGAAAGTATGGGAAGGAATAGTCCAGAACATCAAGGAAACAATTCTAGCTAAGAAATGGCATCAAGAAGACTAGAAAGTGCCCCCCCAAGAAGCCCGTATCCTATAAAAGCTCAACCTATCCCCATAAATGATAGCCTCCTTGGCATGGAAAATAAACTGGGTAGGTACAAAATCCCAGACTCATTTTACTCCTCCAAAAGAAGGTTTCATGAAACTTAATTTCGATGGAGCATATAAAGGGAACCCAAGGGAGGTAGTGCTGGGTGGTCTCTTTAGGGACCCCTTATGCTGAATTTTGTGGGATATTCAATAATAACGAGGCTGAGTTTTTAGCAGCATGCTGGGGATTCCTAATCACTGTCAGAATGGGATACCGAAATTTAGTGGTGGAAGGGTACTCAAGCCTCATCATAAACACGTTAGAAAAACTAAAAAATGGCTCCAAATGGGACAAGCTTAGCCAAAGATGTAGGATAACATGACTCATACAAGAAATGAGAGAAATAATTCCTAAGTTCGATTACATTCAGGTCAGGCATGTCAGAAGGGAGTGGAATAAAGGAGAAACCTTTCTTTCCAATGGGGGGTGCAATCTTCAACATAAAACGTTAGAAAAAAAGTGGCCAATCCAACCCCGAGAAGAAAACTTTGAAACCATGGGAGAAATTCTGGAACAGGACCTCAGAAAAAGCAAGGATAGTAGTTCCCCAGCAACTCAAGACCCCGATCGTGATGTGGGCCAATAGTTGGGACATGCTAGTTGTAGTAATGATAGATACCTCTATCATTAGTACTGCTGCCCCCACATGCTTAAGGAAATGGGTGCGGCAACCCTTGGCATGAATGCATGTAGGGGAGGTGGGAAAGGTGGTAGGACAGGAGGTGTGGTGAGGAATATAGGAAGGCGTGTGAGGAAATCGTCCATTGTTGGAGTGTTTTCTTGTGGCTGAAGGTGGTATCGTAGCGGTGTGGGAGGAAGACATAACTAGAGACACCAAGCTTGACGACGAACACCATTTGAACCTGGGTATGTTATTTGGCCTCACTCCTCCACTGTAATTTTGTTATGGTTGGGGTTTTGCTGGGGTGGGAGGAGGGTAAATAGGAAGAAGGCCTCGGGGGTAGAGAACTGTTGGTGGCAATGGGGAAGGTAATTTCTTGAAATTTCCTGGTTTTGTATGCATACCCTATGCCGGATGGGTAGTGCCTATGACCACTGAGGGGATAATTGCATGCTGCTAGGTTTTGAGGCACCGAGTTCCTTAAAGCATGCTTGGTTGAGATTGGCTGTTGCAAGCGGATGAATGAGGGGCATGCGATGGAAGAAGGGGGTATGGGGATGTAGTCGGTAAGATGCATGGGAAGCAACCATTATCGTTGCATACAAGGCAAGTGCTAGGTTAATCGAAATTCCTCTGGGGCCATTGGAAAGGCCAGAGGCCCAAATGGGAAAGCCAACTGGGTGGAATTAAAGGGCAGTGCTACTAGTCCCTGGGCATAGGGGGAAAGGGACCCGAGTTACTCCTGGAAAACTGTAAGGAGAAAGAGGGGACTGCATGAATGGTTTAGGCAAGGGAAGGCAGACCTGCATGGGAATGAAATTAATGGGCATTGGAAAAGCGGAGCGACAGTGGGCTTGGTATATTGACCTCCCCATTGTCAGGCATAGTTTAAGGAACACCTCAACTCTGAGGTTGTTATAGACGACGGAGAGGAGAAACAGGGGGTGGTGCATAATGATAGCAAAACAATTCAGAAAAGAGTCCAAACTACAATGATGTGTTTTGGTTTAACAAACTGTTGTTGTCAACTGGGCTCTGGTAAGCAGGTCATGGCTTATGCTGCGAGGGGACACGGTCATGGCAGTAGAGGCTCGACACCTAGGAAAGATAAGGAGCCAAGCATGTCGGAACCATGAAGAGGCAAGAAGTCGATCGAACACCTTATCACTGAAGCAACGGAGGCTTACTGTGAGGGGATGGATGCAAGAATCCAGAAACTGTTTGAAGAGTGGGAGGAGGAAATTAAACAAGGCAGTGAGACAGAGAAAGAAATGGACAATTGAAGGACCTTAGTCTTAGATACGTGAAAAACTTGAGGAAGAATTACACAATTTAAGAAATCTACCTACCTTTACTCGTTAATGAAGAGTTCATTTGACAAAGAAATGGAACAGATTTATGTGGGAATGGTAGTGACACTCCAGGGTATGACGAGTTATAAGCAGGATTTGCAGAAAATCCTCTTTTAGTTACATAAAAAAGACATCAGAGTAGATAGAATTGACCACGACATCCCTTGCATACTGGAACTGAATGACATGCCCAGGGCATCTGCTAAGGAGCCGACACGTGTTGAATCTACCTCGGAGGAGCAGAAAGGATAGTATCTTACCTATGCATATTTTTGTTTTATGTGGATAACTTTTACTTTCTGTGATGCAAATATCAATTTAGATAGTTATGTAGTGTATGGACATGAAACTGTAACATATCTAGATTGGCTAGAGAGATTAAGACTTTACTATTTTTGGATGGCTTACAATGCAGACAGGTGGTTAAAAGACTTGGTTTCCCTTTGGGGCAAGTTGAGGTCACCTGTTCAATCTTTGTGGTGTAAAATTGCTTTTGTTTAATACAAAATGGAATGGTCCTGCCAAGCTTAACAATATATATATATATATATATATATATATATATATATATATTAAAACCCCTAAGCCCTAAATCCATGGCATCAATATTATAAACATAAATAATTCTATAACACAAAATGATAATAATAAACATAAACCACAACCAATATAAGAACCACATTGTAAACCATTAAGACATCAATACAGAAAATTAATATGAATACATTAATAATAATACACTATAAAGCATTAAAACATGATAAATCATCATCACATTAATAATAACACATTTATATCACTATATTATCTACAATAAATATATTTTAAGGCATAAATACATTAATATCAATATATGAATGTATTAATAGTATAAATATCAAGAATATTGATATAAATAGCAAGAAGATGAAAGCTCAACAATAATATTATAAACGTCAACAATATTTTCATTTATGAAAGACGTGAACAAAGTGAAGGGACCCACACAAATGACCAAAACAATTACAAATGCAAGAGAAAAAAATAAAATAGTAACATTGCCATTGGAGCAAAGGAACATAAATGCAAAAAACACATCTAGATTTCACACATTGGATTTAAAGAACAACATAATAGGACATTTTAAGACCAGAGATATACATTTTTCTATATGACAACAACAACGAGAAAAAAAATTCAATTTCACCACATTGCAACCATAGAAAGAACAATGAGTCTTAACATGTATATATATTTTTCTTTACATCAAATAATTCCACTACAACATTGAACTTGAAACATTCCATCAAAAGTCATCTATTGAATAGCCTCTTCGAGAAAACAATTGGATCGATGACAAAAGCAACACCAATTCAAATCAACAAGATAATGATCACGATAATTAACGCTTTCCAACCAATTCCTTCTTGCTCTCCTCCCAGACTCCCTTTGGTGCACATGTAACAATTATTTTACATGTGTTTTCATTTCACCTAGCACATGAAGATGCTCATCAATAAAAGCAAGATGGGACCCATGTTTTCTATCAAACTTTTTCTAAGGATACGAAAGAAAACTTATCGCTCCAACAATATTGCACATTGTTCTGGAATAATAGATAAGATCATTATTGTTCATATCTGCAATGGAAAGACAAAAAAAAAGAAAAATTAATAAAGACACACACAAATAAATAAGCATACACATATATAGATATGTACACATAAAACATAACAGCCCATTTTTATTTATGTTAAAAAACTTAATATTATAATGTTACATGAAAGAAAACAATCTAGTGTTACATGTGTTATCACTCCTCTGCATCTCCAAGGCTGAAGAAGAGTTCGGCTGAGGTAACCACAAACTAGTCTTTTAGCTTGGTAGATAGACCTACCAAGTGGGAGAGGGCTCTCTCCGAAGGGTCACAGCCAGGAGGGTTGGATAGTTTAGGGTTTTAGACTAGATGTATAGTATAGAGGGTCGTTTGATTTGATTCAGTTGGGTAGTCGCAAGGATGAGTGGTTTAGGTCAGAGGGACTAGGTCAAGGAAAATGAGATATGATTGTAGAAATTCAAAGGGGTAAGGTAGGTATGAGTATTAACAAATAAAAGGTGATTTGATGAGATGGTTTAAGACTAATGAGAAGTTAGGAAGAGCATAAGAGATTTATTCTTCCTAAACTGAAGAAAAATGGACAAAGTCTGATAAATTACCCAAAACAAAGCATGAGCAAGCATGTATTTTGCCTATTAACTTGAAAATTATCATATCACAGACATGAAATGGTTTATTAACTGATACAACATTCATACAAATGGTCACAAAGAAGAAACAATCCTAAACATTCATACCACATGTATCCCAGAAAAATAGCTACAACTCATCTAATTAAGCTGGCCAAAATCTGATACAATAGTCTCTGATCACTAGTATAGCATCCCACTAAATCCAACCTGTAAAATGACTAAGAAAATAAATAACATAGGCCTAAAACCAACTCATCCTAGGCTCAGGGGTTGAATCCATGAGAGGAGGAGCAGTTGCAAGAAAGGCTGAATTGATAGCTGGAGTGTAGGGTGGTTAAAGTGACTCATCCCTCACTCTAGCAAACTGATTCATTACATGCCACATAGGCCATTGAACTGATGTATCTACCATAGATAAAAGTAAAAAAATAATAATTACATCATCTAGATCAATTACATGAGTAAAAATTGAAATTCCCAATAGGTAAAAGTCAACTTGGAGTGAAACAGTGAAAATAGTAGAAGATTGTCAAAGGTGCAATGACCTAGTGAAATGCACAACGCTAATGTCAAATGCGCAATGACCTCTTCAAGCTGACATTTGGCTACCTTCCCGATGTCCAAATCTAGCCCATGATAGCTCATTGGAAAGATTATCCTATCTACTTTAGAAAACTTCCCTTGGTTTTCTATAGTGGGCTTGATTTTCGCCTCCAAAATTGCAATCTCCCAAGACTACTCAAACACACAGTAACCAGGCCAAAAAAGAGGTAGAAAGGTGATTTTTTGGTAGTTTTTGACCCTTTTGGTTGACCAGTTTTGCTCCAAATGCTTAGAAAAAGTACAAGGTGTGTGTCTTTATCATCTTGATTTCGAAAATTCTCACCATTTTCTCATTGGATTCTCCAAAAAAGAGAGCAGCGTCCAAGGTGCTACGCGTTTGACCATGCTGACTGTGCCAAAATTTCCCAAAAACCCAGCAAAACATATCTTGCCAAAATTGTTCAACAATGGTCAAAATTGGTGGGCTAACAACTGGCTATATGTTTTAGGCATGGAGTGATGCCTCGGCAAGGATATCAAACCTCTTTTTCTCCTCTTTCTTGGTCAAGGCCTCAATTTTTGCATGAGCTCTTGTGAGCTTGGCCCTTGCAATTTTGTCTCTAATGGCATAATGCTTCACCATCCTTCTTTGAATATCATTGTCATTCTTGGCCTTGTCTAAGAGGTTCTATAGATGACCATTCACCCTATCAAGCCAATATTCTCAGTTTTCATTTACCATCTTGGCAAATTTCTCATTCAAGGTGAGCTCATTGGCCAGTTCTGCCTCACTTTTTCTTTCTTGCTCCAAAGCTCTCTTTAGGCCTCTAGTCCTTGGCATTCTTCTTGGCACCTGTTCATCAAGTGGCTCACCATACTGCCCATATGCCTCATCAAGTAAGGCCTTTTCCTTTTTAGCCTCTCTCTTTGCCTTTTTAAGTTGAATCTCCATGAGCTCATGTTTGACCTCAAACCTCCAGTTTTCCTTCTTATAGTAGGAAATGATCCATTTGGCCCTTTGCATGTTGACCTTGAGCTCACCTATGACTGTATTCTTCTCTTTGATGATAATAGATGTGCTTTCACTATCATCATGCTCATCTGATTCAACTAACTGAAAATCATGCTCTATCTCATGGAGGTCTTCCTCCTGTTGCTAGATCTCTACCTCTACAACTTTTTCGTTACCCTTATGTACCTGATTTGTCAATGAAGATGGCAAGGCCCCTCCGAAAATTAGTGGGGTAAACACTTGCCTATGACCTCTATGATAGTTATGTGCCAAGGCACCTACAACGGGCTTTTTGGGCTTGTTGCTCTCACCATGCTCAATATGCTCTTCTCCAGTGCCTTCGTCTCTACTAGGTGAATGAATAGGATTATGAAATGGCGATGATGGAGGTGATGGTGTGGGTGACTCATCAGATGAAGATGAATGATGTATGGACTGAGGTGGAGGAATGGAGGTGGATGGATGAGAGGATGAAGGTGCCTCTTGGCCATGCTGAATAGGTGGGACTGTGAAAATCTCATTGGATATGAAAATGTCCCATGCAATGTTGAGCTAATCAAGGCACTGTAGGACTATCATCTTGATGAGAGAATGGTGAAATATGCTATGTATTTGATGGTTATGATCATTCCTTTGGGCAATGTATGACATAGTGTAGATATGCTGGTAAATATAGTAGGGAAGATTGAACATTCTGACTCATGTAAAATGCATGAGTAACCGAATATGATAGGAATAGAGCCTAGAAAACCTGCCCTCACATGTGAAGTACTTCATGATGATTTCCATCAAAGGAACATGCCTGTCTAGGAGGTAAGAGAAAGGGAAAATCCTCCTCCTTTCATTCTTGTGGCTAGGTTTAAGATATGGCTCATAATAGCAATAATCTAATTCTGCCTGTTTAAACCATTTTTCCCAACCTTTGGGATCCCAGTAGTAGCTCATATGATAGAAGAAGATATAGTAAAGGTGACACAAGCAAGGGTTGTTTGGTTGTCATGGAGGTTGATGATGAACTGTCTGGTCAATTCAGAATGATTCTGGATTCTTTCCACCTTCTCAAAAAACTCAAAACAACGCATATGTTTGAAGCTTGTGACAGTGATGGGAGATGCCATGAGATATCTAGTGTTGGTTGGCTCATATCTATTGATTCTCCCTCCTTTCTTATATTTCATCCTCCTTTTTTTTTCTTCCTCATTCTAACTTTTGTGTTCTTGCTCTGCCATGATTTGTTACTATCAAAATACTAGGGAGATGGTAGAATGGACTGTGGGTATGGGAAATGTGGAATGATGTGAGGAGAGATGATGAGGAGGAGATGGGGATGTGTGGAATGAGGGAGGTGATAGGGGATGGTTTTTAAGTGAGGGGGAATCGTAATGAATGCTAGGAAATGTGATTTGAGATGGTGGGAATGTATTACTAGGGTTTGATCTTACGAATAAAAACCATCAACTTAAACCCTATGTAGGTGAATAATGGAGGGAAGGAATGAGTAATTTTTCAACTAAACTGATTTGTTGATGTATATGATGACTAACTTAGAAACTTGGTGGCGATGGAGGGTTTCTAGCATGTTTTTTCTCCTTCCAGGTGAGCGCGCAATGACCCAGGCAAAGGCGTAGCAACCCAGGAAAACACGCCCTTCATCTACAAAAGCGTGGTGCCATTATAAATTACATTGGGAATCCCTGGCAACTACGCAGCGACCCAGCTAAATGCGCAACAACCCTGCTAAACACGCCCTCTTGCTCTGTTTTACCCAATTTCACCTTAAAAGCGTCAACTTTCTTTTTCTTAGGAGTTTTGAGAGTGATAGAGTGAAAATGAAGCTTCATGGGTTTCTTGAGTCTTTATACTTAGATGAAATATAATTTATATGTTGCACACCCACTTTCTAATGTTTCTTCTCATTTCCAAATTTTCATATTAATGCTTTTTGACTTTCTGACCCATTTGCTCTTGATAGGAGGATGATGGATTCGCAATCCTAATTTTGACTTTTTCTTGGGATGCTTTTGGAAATGGACTTGAGTATGTAGCTAAAAAGTAAATTATTACATATAATAGACATAAAATCACATAAACAAAAATAAAAATTTTACATCTGTTTGAAGTTTTAATTTACAAGCTTGGAATAAAATCCCTTCTTGAAATGAAATTTAGGGCTTTCAGTAACCATGGTTACATGCTTTGGAAAATTTTATTTAACTGAAAAAGATATTATTTGCTTGACTCTCATATTTTGCTGACATTATGCGGTGAGATGGTGATTTATTGAACCTTGGGAAAATAAAACCTAGGTGACCTAATCGAACCTCAAATGACTGAATTTCAGGTGGATCTGACTAATATAAAATATGATAAAATGATCTTTGATGGTCAATGGATACCCGGAAAGACACACGAAGTTGGGTTAGCAAATACAAACTTTTGAGAGGGGAAAGTGATTTCGGATTTTAGGCTACCATCAGTGGACAAATTTTTTCATCATGACCTAAGTGGAATGGAAAAAATTTCAAATGGGACTCTAATATGATATAAAAGAGATATTTTGATCATTGGTGGCAGTATGCAAATACTGACTCTAACGTTGGCCTTATTTGGGGATGACAACTCCTTGGAGGTGCCAAGAACACTGTAGACCAAGTATCCTTACCATATGGGCCAATATAGTAAAAAAAACTCAAAACTGACGTGAAACTGATGCAAAACTGACTTACATGACTAAGGAATGAACTTTGAAAATGGAAGAAAATCAGTCAAGCACCATGGCCTTCACTTTGGGCTCCAAACTCCAGTTATTCTCTACTTCACACTTGCAGAAAGTTAAATTGTACACCGTCAACTGCAAAGTCTACTGGAAATTGACACTGAAAAAGATGCTCATAATGTTGAGCTTATTCATCACACATTATCTATTCTAATCGATCCACAACCTGCTCACTCAAGTGATGTGAAATTTCCAACCCAAAAAAGGAGATTACCATTCACTGAAATTCTGCTCACATTCTCTGTAAGCAGACATAATGATGTACATGTAGGCAACTTACAATGAAAATGGAAACCAAGATTTATGTTGATAAACAAAACAACATTCCTCTTCTCCAGTGCTTGCCAAAGTTTTTCAAAGGGATCTTTAAAATTATGGAGCATTACCCTTTGTGAATCAATAAAAGGAGAAGAATAAGCATTATTTCCATATGGCTATAGCAAATTAGCAAAGGGATTCTCCATAATATTTTCAATAGCCTAAGTGTCCATATCTATAGGATCTGGGGCAAACTCCTTTTCATCAACAAAACTTTCATTTTCTGAACCTTGCGGAAGATTTGTACATGCAAGGGGCTCTGAAAGAACTTCTTCTTTATCACTGTTCTCCTCTTCATAGCCACTTGGAAACTAGAAAGACTGTACAATAACATCGTCATTCTTAATGGATGGAATTTGGATTTGCAAATTAAGTATGATTTATTTCTTCTTCAGTCAAAGGAGGAGGTACTCTTTGTTTTCTTTGGACAAAACAACAATTGTCTTCTTTCCCTCCTAAAGCTTGACAGGGATGTTGAATATCTTCATTAATTTCAAGCAAAGGAGTATACAAATTTTCATCAGACTGCTGATTCATTTCATGTGATTCCTTTTGACTATCAAGATGCAAAATTCCTTCATCTACAAGCAAAGAGGAAGCTATTGTATGTTGACTATGATCTTGTGTATCAAAGTGATTGGCTTCTTCAAACTGTTGTTGAAGGGAAAAATCAGAGAAGGCTTCAATTATTTCTTCATCATCCATACATTCGATATCATCAATACTTTCAAGATATGCAATGAAACCTTCACTATAATCACAACAGCTTTGTAAAGAAAGATAAGACTTCACATAATGGTTGGAGAACACATTATGGAAATCTTTTAGAGAAAATACGCTTCCTTTTGGTAACCCTTCATACCATACCCTAGCTTTATCTTCAAGGGTAGCCATAAACAATATCATGAGACAGTCCTCAGGAAACTCAACTCTTAGTCTACATACATGTACATGAAACCTTACTAAATGCAAAGTAGCATCATCTTCTTGTACATTTTTAAATATAGGAATATTTGTAAACTCGTCAACATGAGGCATAGGATTTGGAAATCTAGGGATCTGAGATTGATCCATAGGAACATACCTGGGATTTATTCTCACAGTATAACTCATCTTGACAACAATGAAGTCACCAAGAATGTTTTCAAACTACTGGTTATTGAAAAGTGGCATCACCATGAAGTCTTAATTTTCCGGATCTTTCAGTCAATGGAGCCGTCAAGTGAATTGTACAGCCTTCCTATGTGTCCAACTATTGTTCACCATCAACAATTAGATCTAAATCATTGTTGTTCATTCCTAAGGAAGATAGATATTTTTTCCCCAACAACGGCGCCAGTATGTTATCACTCCTCTGGATCTCCAAGGTTGAGGAAGAGTCCTGCTAAGGTAACCACATACCAATCTTTTAGCTTGGTAGCTAGCCCTACCAAGCTGGAGAGGGCTCTCTCTGAAGGGTCACAGCCAAGAGGGCTAGATAGTTTAGGGTTTTAGGCTAGATTTATAGTGCAGAGGGTCATTTGATTTGTTTTGGTCAGGTAGTCTCTAGGATGAGTGATTTAGGTTAGAGGGACTAGGTCAGGGCAAATGAGATATGATTGCAGACATTCAAAGGGGTAAGGTAGGTATGAATATTAACACTTAAAAGGCGATTTGATGAGATGGTTTAAGACTGATGAGAAGTTAGGAAGAGCATAAGAGATGTATTCTTCCTAAACTGAAGAAAAATGGACAAAATATGATAAATTACTCAAAACAGAGCGTGAGAAATCATGTATTCTGCCTATCTACTTGAAAATTATCATATAATAGACATGAAATGGTTTATGAACTGATAAAACATTCTTAAAAATTATCGCAAAGAAGGAAAAATGACAAACATTCATACCACATGTATCCCAGAAAAATAGCTGCAACTCATCTATTGAAACTCGCCAAAATCTAATACAATAGTCTCTGATCACTAGTATAGCATCCCATTGAATCCAACCTGTAAAATGACTAAGAAAATACATAATATAGGCCTAAAAACAACTTATCCTAGGCTCAGGGTTCAAATCCATGATAGGAGGAGCAGTTGCAAGAAAGGCTGAACTGATAGCTGGAGTGTACGGTGGTCAAAGTGACGCATCGCTCACTATATCAAACTGATTCATTACATGCCACATAGGCCATTGAACTGATATATATACCCTAGATAAAAGTAAAAACATAAAAATTACATCATCTAGATCAATTACATGAGCAAAAATTGAAATTCCCATAGGTAAAAGTCAACTTGGAGTGAAATAGTGAAAATAACAGAAGATTGTCAAACATGCAGTGACAATGTGAAACATGTAGTGACCTCTTCAAGTTGACTTTTGACTACCTTCCCGATGTCAAAATCTAGCCCACGATAGCTCATTGGAAATCTTATCATGTCTAGTTTCCAAAAATTCAGTTTTTTTTCAAAATGGGCTTGATTCCCCCCTCCAAAATTGCAATCTCCTGAGACTACTCAAACACGCAGTGACTAGGCCAAAAAAGAGGCAGAAAGGTGATTTTTTGGTAGTTTTTGACCCTTTTGGCTGATCTGTTTTGCTCCAAATGCTTAGAAAAAGTACAAGGTGCATGTCCTAATCATTATGAATGCAAAAATTCTGACCATTTTCTCATTGGATGCTCCAAAAAAGAGCGCAGTATCCAGGGTGCTATGCGTTTGACCATGCTGACTATGCCAAAATTTCTCCAAAAAGGACAACAAAACATATCTTGCGAAATTTTTTCAAAAATGGTCAAAATTGGTGAGCTGATAGCTGGCTATATGTTTAAGGCATGGCGTGTTGCCTTGGCAAGTATATCCAACCTCTCTTTCTCCTCTTGCTTGGTCAAGGCCTCAATTTTTGCATGAGCTCTTTTGAGCTTGGCCCTTGCAATTTCGTCTCTCATCGCATAATGCTTTTCCATCCTTCTTTGAATATCATTGTCCTTATTAGCCTTGTCTAGGAGGTTCTCCAGATGACCATATACCCTCTCAAGACAATGTTCTTGGTTTTCATTTACCATCTTGTCAAATTTCTCATTCAAGGTGCGCTCATTGGTCAGTTCTTCCTACCTTTCTATTTCTTGCTCCAAAGCTCTCTTTAGGCCTCTTGTCCTTGGCCTTCTTCTTGGCACTTGTTCATCAAGTGGCTCACCACACTGCCCATATGCCTCATCAAATAAGGAATTTTTCTTTTCAGCCTCTCTCTTTGGCTTTCTGATCTGAATCTCCATGAGCTCACGTTTGACCTCAAACTGCCTGTTTTCTTGCTTATAGTAGCAAATGATCTATTTGGCCCTTTGCAAGTTGACCTCGAGCTCACCTATGAGTGCATTCTTCCCTTTGATGAAAATATCTATGCTTTCAATTTCATCATGCTCATTTGAGTCAACTAACTAAAAATGATGCTCTATCTCATGTAGGTCTTCCTCCTGTTGCTGGATCAATGCCTCTACAACTTTTTGCTTACCCTTTTGTACCTGCTTTGTCAATGAAGAAGGAAAGGCCCCTACCACAATCAGTGGGGCAAACAATTTCCTATTCCATCTCTGATAGGTATGTACCAAGGTACCTAAACCATGCCTTTTGGGCTTGTTGCTCTCACCATGCTCAATATGCTCTTGCCTAATGCCTTCATCTCTGCCCAGTGAATGAATAGGCTTATAAAATGGTGATGATGGAGGTAATGGTGTGGCTGACTCATCATATGAAGATTAATGATGTATGGACTGAGGTGGAGGAATGGAGGTGGATGGATGAGAGGATGAAGGTGCCTTTTGGCCATGTTGAATAAGTGGGACTATGAAATCACCATTGGATATGAAAGTGTCCCATGCAATGTTAAGCTGATCAAGGCAGTGTAGGAATATCATCTTGATGAGAGAATGATGAAATATGCTATTCATTTGATGATCATGATCTTTCCTTTGGGCAATGTATGACATATTGTCGATATTCCGGTAAAGATAGTAGGGCAGATTGAGCATTTTGACTTTTGTAAAATGCATGAGTAACCGAATATGATAGGAATAGAGCCTAGAAAACCTTTCATCACATGTGAAGTACTTCATGATGATTTTCATCATAGGAACATGTCTATCTAGGAGGTAAGAGAAAGGGAAAAGCCTCCTTCTTTCATTCTTGTGGCCGGGTTTAAGATATGGCTCATAGTAGAAATAATCCAATTCTGCCTTTTTAAACCATTTTCTCCAACATTTGGGATCCCAATAGCAGGTGATATGATAACAGAAGATATAGTAAAGGTGACACCAACAAGGGTTACCTGGTTGTCATGGAGGTTGAAGATGAACTGTTTGGTCAATTAAGAATGATGCTAGATTCTTTCCACCTTCTCACAAAACTCAAAACAACCCATATGTTTGAAGCTTGTGACAGTGATGGGAGATGCCATGAGCTCTCTAGCATTGTTTGGGTCATATATGATGATTCTCCCTCCTTTCTTATATTTCCTCCTCTGTTGTTTTTCTTCCACATTTCGACTTCTGTGTTCTTGCTCCGCCATGATTTGTTGTTGTCAAAACCCTAACGAGATGGTAGAATGGACGATGGGTATGGGAAATGTGGATTGATGTCCGGAGAGATCATGAGGAGGAGATGGGATGTGTGGAATGAGGGAGGTGATAGAGGATAGTTGTTAAGTGAGGGGGAATGGTAGTGAAAGCTAGGAAATGTGATTTGAGATGGTGGGAATGTATTACTAGGGTTTGATCTTAGGAATAAAAACAAACAACTTAAGCCCTATGTAGGTGAATAACGGAGGGAAGGAATGAGTAATCTTGCCACCAGCCTGATTTACTGAGGTATATGATGACTAACTTGGAAACTTGGTGGCAATGGAGGATTTATAGCACGTTTTTGCTCCTTCCAGGTAAGCGCGCAGCGACCTGGGAAAAGGTGTAGCAACCCAGTAAAATGCGCCCTTCAGCTACAGGAGCGCAGGGCCATTATAAATTGCACTGTAATCCCTCACAAATGCATAGCGACCTAGTCAAATTCGCAATGACCTAGCTCAATGCACAACGACCCTGCTAAATGCACCCTCTTGCTCTGTTTTGCCCAATTTCGCCTTAAAATCACCAATTTTCTTTTGCTTAGGAGTTTTGAGAGTGCTAGAGTGAAAATGAAGCTTCATGGGTGTCTTGGATGTCTTTATACTTAGATGAAATATAATTTATGAGTTGCACACCCACTTTCTAATGTTTCTTGTCATTTCCAAATTTTCATATTAATGCTTTTTGACTTTCTGACATTTTTTCTTTTGAAAGGAGGATGATGCTTTGGAAATCCTAATTTTGAATTTTGCTTGGGATGCATTTGGAAATGGACTTGAGTATGCAACTAAAAAGTAACTTATTGCATATAGTAGATATAAAATTACATAAACAAAAATAAAATTATTACATCTGTTTGAAGTTTTAATTTATAAATTTGGAATAAAATCGCTTCTTGAAATCAAATTTAGGGCTTTCAGTAACCATGGTTACATGCTTTGGAAAATTTTATTTAACTGAAAAATATATTATTTTCTTGACTGTCATATTTTTCCGACCTTATGAAGTGAGATGTTGATTTATTGGACCTTGGGAAAATAGAACCTAGGTGATCTAATGGAATCTCAAATGACTGAATTTCACGTGGATTTGACTGATATACAATATGATGAAATGAGATTTGATGGTTAATGGATACCGAGAAATACACATAAAGGTGGGTCAACAAATACAAAATTTTGAGAGGGGAAAGTGATTTTGGATTTTAGGTGACCATCAGTGGACAAATTTTTTCACGATGACCTAAGTGGAATGAAAAAATTTTCAAACGGGATGCTAATATGATATAAAATAGAGATTTTGATCATGGGTGGTAGTATGCAAATACTGACTCTAACAACATGAACCAAATGATATAAATAATTCTACAAATATAAGCCTCATTTCACAAAACAAATGAAAAAACCATGGAAATAGAATAAAACCGTGGCCAATATTCAAAAAAATGAATATTCACCACAGTGATGGCCAATATTCAAAAAATGAATATTCACCACAGTGATGGCCAATATTCAAAAAATGAATATTCACCACAGTGATGGCCAATATTCAAAACCTCCATTTTTTCATTTCATGATATAATATGAATCCACAATATTAATATCAATATGAACCATTTATAAAAATGATTTGGAATGATTGGTTCATATAACTCATTGTTTATGTTTGAATGGTCTGCTGCAAATAAAGGAACAATATTCACTTAAAAAAAATTGGTTAAATTGAACAAAATGAAAAACGATGTAAACTACTTTCTCAAATATTACTATGAATATGATGAATGTATCAATCTCATAAATATATGGAAATGATTACTATATTAAAGGTAAATCAAGAGGACAATAAAAGAAATTCAAGAAACATACTGTAAAAAAGGTCACAATGTTATTAGTTGTATGTCATAGTGATATGGACTTCAATCGCTCCTCTTATTTCTTCGTAATTGTAACATATGTGCTATCTTTCGTCTTGGCATAATGTTGAAAGAGAATGGTAGTGTAATGTGTAAACCATCTATTAATTTCACTCTTGATATGGCCGTGAAGGTAAGCCCTTGTTGCTCTTTATTCCCAATATCAGTTGACACTCGTTCTAAAGTCAATCCCTGACACTTGTGGATTTTAAGATCCCATGGCATATTCAAAGGAGTTTGTTTTTTATTTCCTCTTGTCACTGGTGTGATATCCACAATGTTTATATTGCTTGCATCAAATGGAACACCAACATACTTATAAAAAACAACAGTTGTGAACATTGGAAGTTGAGGTGGCTTAGAGGTAGGTGTATAAAATATATCCTTAACAAACCAAGTGCACCATTCACCAAGCCAATTTCAACCCACAAATTACATGTCAACATAACACGTTGACCATGACACAACAAGACTTCAAGTTCCAGTTGATCATCATCAACACCAATGATTTCTGAATGCCTTGAATGCTCAACAACACATTATGAAATTGGAGAATTTAATGATTTTAGCATATGCCTAATATGGAAGGAGACCAAATTATTTGCTGGAAACATGTGAACTACTGCATTAAATAAATCTCTTTCTCTAGGATGCAACCTCATATCAGCCCGTGACATAAGAAACTCCTAATCTTCAAGAACCCGTTCCACATTTCTTATGTTATTGACGACTCTACGAAAAGAAGATTGTTTATCATTATTCCCTTGTTGGTGAAAGATTGTGTCAAGAGTGGCAAAAATGTTTAATTTGTTCCACAAGACTTTCCCTACTGTATTATCTACATACAAATTCCTATCTCTCACATGAGGCAGCTGGCCAAGGTAACCCACAAGGATGGTGGATCTTCCACCAAAAGGACAATTCATTTTCTCTGGAAATTCTTCTTGTAATCGAGCATCTATTTGCATAAAAAACCTTGATCCTAGAAATCTCATTTCATCAATCAATATATATCTAATATGTCTCATTTCGGTTTGGAAAACTGCAAGTTACTACCCCTCTAGTGGCTACATATATTTAATTGGAATTTTTAGTGCTGAGTGTATTGTTTTTGCATATATATTAAAAGCATTTGTTCTTGTAGGGTCAAGAAGAAGCAAAGGGCTTCTTCCATTACTTGAAGAATTAGAAAGAGATTCAAAAATACAATGGATAAGGAAAGACTTTCCAGTGCCCGTTGTGACCTGAATAATCATAAGAAGAGCTTCACGAAGATCATATTTAGCAAAGTGCCTTAAAATAATTTCAAAAGAAAGTTGTTCCTTTTTCTGACAATGAATCTAGAGATGCAAATGTTCTATTTGAAAGGTCAACAATATCACCCGTTGATTTTTCATTCCTTATAAAATTAATATCTTCTTTTGCAACATCATCACAAATAGTTGTACTTTCCCAGCCAAAGGATATATCAAAGTCCCTTCGACCAAGGGTGTGAAGATTGGAAACATTCACATCGTTTGATGGAACCATGCGAGAGAAAATTTACCATTCTTGAAAACCATCTTCAAGATTCATTTCCTAGTTAGAAAAATCACCATCTTCTTCATCTTCAATATTGTCAACAATTGATGGATTTCAATCAACATGCCATGCTCGATATCGGAAATTCCTCTAATATTCAATAATAATTTCAGCTGAGAGACCAATTTCTGTAGGAATATCACGAAATGGCTTGTATAAGAAAATTATTTCCATCAAAAGGTTTCAAATTTAGCTAAATCCTCACTAGGAATATAATAAAACTGTGGCCAAACCCGAACAATAGCATGAACATCTCTAGGCTTCCATGGATCTTGTTTACGCTTGCTATCAAATGTCCAAGATCTTGTTGTTTCTATCAAAGATAGATGTTCAAGGAAAAATGGTATCTTCTCTTGAACAAAAGTATTCTCAGATGAACATTGCAAGCCATCCCCTAAAATTTTCCTAAAAACCTTTCTTCCAACATTTAAGGAAATAAATTTTTGACTACAAACAACAAGAGTAGCTTAAGCAACATATGGCATGTTTCTTGTGTTCCAATGTCATGGTCAAGAATCGTTTGTGAAAGAAACCTTATATATGCACATAAATCATGATCCATAGTGCCAATAGAATTTGAAATTCTATTTAACATATGATGACAACTTTCAAAGCTTTTTTCTACTTTTGATGCATACTTGGAAATATATTTCAATACAACATAGTGAGAAAGAACTTGTTGGCAATCAACATTTGAGTGCAACATTGTTAGAAGGTCAATTTTATGTACGTTAACCCTAACATCACTTCTTGTTGGCTCATTAATGAACAATCTTGATTCATCACAAAGATCCCATGGAGCATTGTACCAACATGTCAGAATAGTGTCCTTTTTGCGCAAACAATAATCTACACTACACTTTGTGTGGCTTTGGACAGGGTTTAACAATTCTTCATAATCATTATGAGAATTAAAAAAATAAATTTGACCAGTATTCAATAGGCAAGGGTCATCACTGAGGCTTCGTGGAGCCATTATGTTGTGAAGATGTATGTGACGTGGATTTTATGTAGTTACATATTTGTCAAATAATCTCCTTGCAAGTTGTACATCAGAACCATTTGAACGATCAAGTCTTTCCATGTCAAGAGCTCCTTCCAACCATAGGAAACCATGGATATGTTTTGAACCTCTACGTTGCCACTCATATATGAAGAAAATGAAGATATAGTTACTACAAACAATATAAACAGAATCATAATAAAAGCTCACAAAGTATACAAAAAAAAATTCAACAACACAAACCTGTACCAGAAGTATTTAGCTTTAAGATATCTTTCGATAACTTCCTCTCAAAATATATTAAATCTATGGTGCATAAATGTGGAAACAATATGAGGGTGGTAGACAAGATTATCAATTTTCATATGATGCTCATTTAAAGACTGAGAATGTGAATGTATGGACATGAGCTTATGAAACTCTGGCCACTTTGTGTCAGCTACACTCAAAGTAAAAAATAAAGATGGACATTCCAACTGAGTCACTTAGTCCAGTATGCCCTTGTACCTCTCAGAGAAGAACCAAACCATATAAGATGCTCAACCAGCTTATTATCTAGTAAATCAGACAGTTGGTGACACAACTCTTCAATTGTTGTAGGTGAGTTATCATGTAAATGTTTCTTTGCAAAAACTGTAGCAATTTCTTGGCTCTAATGCCACATTATCATGTTCAATAGGTAATATCGAAAGCAAGGATGGCTTCCAAATCTCTGATCATAGTACCTAAGAAGATGCAATGCATACTCATGAAGTTCAACACTACAAATACGTAACAAACAATCGACATCACTAATGGGTAACAATGTTGGGAATTCCATATCCAACAACCCCTTTGTATTATATTCATTCATTGGATAGGTTCCACTACTAGGCCAATCCATGTCTTGAACATGTGGAGAATCAACATTATCAAGAAATTCTCTAATTTATTCCACTTGTCTTCGTTCATTTGGTAGGTGAGCAACAAAAGAAGAAGGATGAGAGGGAAAAATATTAACAGACAACCATTCATTATTAGTTTCATTGATCTCAGATTCTTCAATATTACAATCAACAAATTTAAGCTTGGAGGAGACATCCATTGATCTTTTTGGTGGAGAATTTACTTAATCATAGTCAATTACAACATCTCGATAATATTGATCATGTTGGATTTTGAAAATAAATGCAGCCATCACTCGAGATCTTTTGACATAACAACCATAATATTTATATTGAGCAGCATGTCTCCTCACAATTAGAAAGTCAATATATTCAACATGCTAAGGAAGACTTTGTAAAAATGTAGAAATATCTTGAGGGAAGCTAATTGTATAATCGCTATACTTATATTTCCCACCTCGAGCATGTGCCACTTGCAAAATAGGATTCACATGTGCTATTTTCATTTCTTCAACTTTATTAATAAATTTTAAAATATGAGGTTTCTCATGAGGATCCATGTTATTATATTGAAAAAAACGATGGGGTCCTCTTTCACTCTTACATCGTCTGCCAACAGGTCCTTTAGAATGTCTCAAAACCTAGATTCCGGGATATGATTATTGGAAAATGTGGCACATTTGGACAATTGACAAGCTATCTATCTTTTCTCAAAATATTTATGCACTGCATCATGTTTTCATAAAAACGAATATGATATCTATCAGCTGGTCCATGTTGAGAACCATTTGGAAGAGTCAAATTTCTTCTAAATGTACTTCATCTTTAGGAACATGATATTCCTTTCCCAAATTTGAAGCATGTGGAATGGATCTATGACAGATTCTTTCCAAATTTATGGTCTTCATTTCATGAACTTGAGAGGATGTAAATGTCTCTTTGTCATAAAAGGTTTTAAAATTTAATTTCCAACTAATTATAAATGAAAAAAATGAAAAAATATTCGAATGCATTCAAAATTTATATTTGTTTCTTAATGTAGATGAGGGTTATGAGATGGTTTCTCTTTGCTTCTAACACCAGTGGATGGAACATTTTGGCAGTTAGTTTCTATGCCTCTATTCAAATGAGTTGTTTCTTGTTTCAAAAAAATAAAATACATTATAAAAATAAATTTCCAACAAATATAAATGTTCAAAAATGGAAAACAAATCATATACATTGAACATCTAAATTAGTTTTACAATTTGATGTTTTGGATTCCAATTCTCTAACCTAATGAGATGAAATCATGTTTTCTCCATAAAAGGTTATAGAATAGAATTTCCAACCAAATGCAAATTAAAAAAGGAGAAAAATATCAAATATACTCAACATTTCCATTTGTTTGGCGATGTGGATGAACGCTATGAGATGGTTCCTCTTCACTTCTAACATCAGTAGATGGAACATCTACGAAGTTAATTTGTATGCCTCTATTGAAATGAGTTGTGTCTTGTTCGAAGAAAATAAAATATGTCATAAAATTCAATGTCCAACCAAATAGAAATTTAAAAAATTAGATGCAAATCAAAAACATTGAAAATTTACATTAGTCTGGCAATTTGACCATCAAGGAGAATGCATACGAAGGTTATCACATGCTTCATCTTCACTTCTCAGATTAGTAGATGGAACAATTTTGGTATTAATTTCTAGACCTTTATTAAAACGAGTTGTATCATATTCCAAGAGAATAAAATAACTTATAAGTTTAGTAAACAAAAGTTTGCAAATAGAGTAATGTAATAAAACAACAACTATTCTGGCAAAAATCGAAATATCATTGCGTTACCTCCACTGTTCCATGCAAAATACTATGAGGGATGATTGATTCTCTTGGTGGGACCACATTACTTTGAGAAGTGGGATTGGAAGATTCGATGTTTTGAGCAACTGGCTCCAAATTATCAAACAAATGCCAAATTAAACTATCATCCAAATCATCACACACAATGTTAACATTACCTCCACCATGGATGTTTTGCAACCTTTGACCTTGGTCGAAACATGCAATTGGACACACGGAAGCGTTAGGGTGGACATTTTCACCCACATTATTGATATGATGTTCTTGACGATTGCAATATGTTTCCCCAATTTTATGAACATTTTCAAGAGAGCACCAAACAACAAAATTATGCTGACGAGGAGCATATTCTAATAATGAACCATCAACAAGAAATGTTCCTTACATTATATCATCCATAGTATGATACTTACGAGGAATTATAAATCATTTTCAAGAGTGGCTTCACTCATTCTTCTATGATATGTAGCTCTCATATGCTCATATATGGCATCCTTATTTTGTTCATATTGTAAATGATGACTTTCATTAGATCTGTCACGTGATGCCAGTGACAAATTTAATTTTCTTGTACTCTTGCTTATGCCTTCAAATGACTTGTCTACAATGAATAATAAAATATTCATTATGGAACCATAAACATCGAACATAAAAAATATCTAATATAAAAAAACACAAAAGAATGAAAAAGGCATAAGTTTTTTTTTTTGAAATCGTAAAATAACTTTAAAAAGTGTATATGTTATTTTTTCCACCCATATAAACTTCTCAAAATATATAAGGATTTTTCCAAATGGCTAAAAACAAAAAACAAATTTTCGAAATGGCTAGAAGCATAAATGAATTTTTCCAAATGGCTTAAACAAAAAAGTCTAAATTTTCATGTATCATATTAGAATCAAAACAAAACCCATAGTATTGGGACACAATACAGTAAGAATTATATGACTTGGAGGTATATCTAAAAATTTGGAACTATATACTATCAAAATATAAATGAAAATATTAAAATGTACATAAATATATAACATTGTTTGACAATAAATGACAAAAACCAACAAATAACATGTATAACATAACTCATAGCAATTACATTTATACAAACAAAGAAAAATATATAACATCCAAACACATTTACATGTAATTAAGAAAACTTTAGGGGAACAATATGAAATATTTTACATCATAAATATGGATACAAGCATAATTTTAAAGTATTACCATAAAGGCGAGCCAAAAATAGAAATATTTTCCACAACCATAGAGAGTATATAAAATGAAAATAATTATAGGAACTCCTAAGAATACTAATATCCTAAGAATCCATATCCAATGGTGGAACCTCATTAACAGAATCCATACGGGAGAAATTGAACAAACATTTCTAGACTCAATCAAATCATTGCAATCCTCCAGCGTTGGGTACCAAAACCCAGACATTTGTTCATTAGTAGAATTATCAATATTTGTTGGAAAATAGATTCCAATCATCATGTCATATATTAGGAAAGGAACATCACTACAGTTGCACATAAGAATGACACCATGGACTATTCGAAATGGAAGATAACTAGGACATTTGCTATTTATATCTATAGAAATGTCTTCCAACAACTTCGATCTAAAAACCTAATTATCCTCAAAGTAGTGAATTATTCATTCAATGCACGGTTGACCAAATTGGAAATGATCTAATTCTTCAGTTGAACATACAAAAGTGGAGCCATCATTGGCAAGGCATATCAACTAATCCATGTATATTGCTAATGACATAGACCAGATGTCAGTGACTGGAACAAATGAAAAACCCCATTCATTTTTTATTATATCAAACTAGTAGATTGTATATCCATACTGAGGATAATCTTCATACTCCTTGTCCAGATAAAGCCAAAATAATTTACTTTTATAAAGAACTCCATTCTTAGGGGGTGAAGTGCCACCAAGTGGAAGATTAGCCCTTTTCCATACCCTATCAAGACTACTGCAAACATAAAATTTAGACTGCATTCTGTCATGCATATATTTTAGAACAACCCAGGGATATTTTATGCTGCCTACATTTTCCAATAGTGAAAAGAATCCCCAGTCTCCAACTCATGTTGGCCCTATGTTTTTAAAGGCCTTTGTAAATGGATTCAGTATAAAATAGTTGTGTGTATGGAAGCATTCTATTGGTAAGGATAAAACCACCATTGGTCAAATAGTAGACTCTACTCTGTATCTTGAATCTATGAATCGCAAATGAAAATGAGATATGTGCCCATTTTGATCAAGGTATTTAGCAGCAAAATAACTGTCTTCACTATTGAGAAAAGGAACCTTAAATCCAAATTTGTTCATAGAGACATGCTTGCAACGTAATAAGAAAGCAGGTTTTTTCAAAGCATTCTTCCATTTCTTACAAACAATGCTAAACTTTATCACAACCTGTAAAGGGAGCGAGAGGAAGACAATTTCAAGAATTTCGAATGGAAGACAACTCCAAATAGTTGGATCCATGATCAAACAATGAAATCACCTAACATAAAAAGAAAACACATTTGGTATCAACAAAAAAATTTAATGTTGAATTAAATTAAAACTAACGTACATATATAATTTACCATCTACACATACAAAAAAAATTCACATATACACATTGTATAAAATAAAATGAGTGATCATAATATTATTACAACACTGATCCGAACATCCGTTGGGTGACTACCAGGAAAAGTAGGGTTTATGGCATCGCCAGGATCACACGAATCTCACAGGTTCATTTAGCCTGACGATGTTGAAGCGCTTGCGCACAATTTTCCTACGTCAAACCCTTATGATTTGTCTACTGGCCAGAGATCGAAGATCTGCTTTGCAAACTCCGCATTTCTGGTGATTCGGCGCACAGATGTTTCTCCCGCAGCTAAAGAAAAAGCGTGCGATGCCTGGGAACTGCTCCGCCCCCTTTCTCTTGTGACATATAGGGCTGATTTCATTTTCCGAAGCAATGAGCCAAAGATTCAGCCAAGGATCACTGTCTCCACCTCATCCCTTTTCTGTGGCTGGAATGCTCCAGATCTCATCTCTGCCGTAAGCAAGCAGCGGACCTGCTTCTTGTTTTTGCCGGATATGTGTGCAGACGTATTAAGGTTAGCAGCACACAACCACTGTGCTCCTCGTCCAGCTTTGGTCAATGCTCCAAGACCGGCGAATCTGATTTGTTGGAAGCAGGTTCCTCTCTTGAACCAGCCAGATCTGTTTGAAGAGACACATGCATTTTATATCCAAATCAAACTATTGAGCAAGACGATGATGTAATGGGTTCACCCAACAGATCTCGTGCAAGATCTTCTACAAAAACTCGAACGCCGGCTGGGGATCCCCTCCTCTTATCTCAGATTGCTATATCAGGGTAAGCAGCTTATGAATCCCCTTCCTCTCTCCTTTTACAACATTCATAAGGACGCTTCTATTGGGGTTTCTTTTCGTTTAAGAGGGGGTTCCTTTGGGCAGACCTCCTCTGCCCCTTCTTTCTCTTATAAAGATGCAGCTTGCAAAGACGCTGCCCAACCTCAGACCTCTTCGAAAGCAGCCCAACCAAATGGGGTTCCAAAACCGTTTTTGGTAGACAAATCAGAGGAAATTCCTTCCATCAATTTCTCTCATCCTGAGATTGAAAATCGCTACCAGATATTTGCAGAATCCGCACTCATATGCAGATTTAATGGGCTTTGGCCTCGCACAACAGATCTATACCAATGGATCCATACCTCTTGGACTAAAAAAGAAGGATCTACTTATGTTCAAAAGGATTCTTCATTGTGGTTTTTGACTCAAATGAAGATTACTAGAAGGCCTTAATGGGAGGCCCTTGGTTCTGGGGTTCAACTGGGCTTTTTCTCACCCCTTGGTTTCCAAACTTTGACCCTTCTACAGCCGTCATCACCAAGATTCCCATTTGGGTTAGGCTCCCGAATCTTCCGGCACATCTATGGCATTTCTTTGTCTTCTTAGCCATTGGAGACACTTTGGGACGCTACCTGGCTACAAATACTTCAAGAAAGGAAAATGGTCTCTACACCTATTGCAGACTTTGTGCAGAAATAGATATCAGCAAAGGACTGTCGGATCACATCAATCTCAAGATTGGAGATTTCCACTGGATTCAAACCTTGGATTACGAGAATACAACCTTCTGTTGCCGACATTGTCATCAAACGTGACACCTCCAGAGTACTTGCACCCATTTCCTCGACAAAAAGAAGAATCTGAAACGCGAACCCAAATCCCAGCGCTGGAATCCTTGCGAGCCACCCGTCCTATGGACGATTTAGATTTCTCTAGTTCAGATGAGGAGGAAACTATAGCAGATGTGTAGAATGAAGAGATTCCGATGGACGCTCCCTCGGTCGGTCCGACAGTCCCCTCTGACCCTCAGATTTCTCAGAAACGTACTCATTTTTCTTCGTCCTCAGACTCTGATAAGGATATTCCACCGCCAGTGCAGAATAGTCTACAACTTGTTATGGCTCAGCCAAACTCCACTGGGTGGGTCAAAGTAAGCAAGAAAAAAGGAAAAAAATGTCGTGTGGCAGGAACTGACCCCTCGGGGTAGTTTTCTCTGCTTAGTTCTATCTTTTTGTATTCCCGTGTTTTCTATGGCCTTCCCTTGACTGTCTCTAAGGAGCGAGGTAGATAGCCTATCTCCTATGGCTCCCTCACTTTTCTGCTTCGCTTGCATGCAAGCTTGATTGTACTATACATTTCCTATCTTAATAGAATTATTCTTTATACAAAAAAAATAAAAAATTATTACAACACTGAACAAAATTCTAGAATTTTTTAAACCTAATCTCTATAATCCAAGATTATTAATGTTAGTAAAACTATAATTATATTTATATTAAGGTCTATGTTTAATATTGATGTTATAAATTTTTACTAGTATATTTATGATATCAATATAAATTTTTCATTTTCAATATAAATATTAACATTAAACCAATTTTTTTAATGTTAAAATACCTAAACTTCAAAACCTAATGTTAAAATACGAGTTTACATAAATTTCTATGTTTAATATCTATATTTAATAATAATAATAAAAATAATAATAATGTATAAATAATAATAATAATAATAATTAACATTAAATATTGGTGTTTAATATTAATATAAAATAGATATTAATATATTGTAGAGATTTTATATTGAACACAATAAATTGAATTAATAAGAAATTAACAAAATTTATTATTAATACAGATTTTACATGGATTCTCAATTTATTTATTTAAATATAAGTGAACAAAATTGTAATATGAAAATATTTTATATGAAATCAAAATGAACCAAATGTATTATATAAATCTATCACATAAAATAGATTTTATATTGAAAACACAAATTACGTTTATAAGAAATTTTAGATGTTTTATTATCAACACAATTTTGACATCCATTGTTAATATTTGTATTTAAATCTAAATGAAGTAAATTCTAAATGCTTTTCTATGCCCTTTTTTTTTTCTACTAATTCTTGAATTGTTCTAATTTTTGGATTACATAAAATAAATCTATAGCATACCTTTAACTTAAGTCCATAAAATTGATTTTATTATGTAAAATATATAAAAAATAATTAACATAACTCTATAAAATAGATTTATTATTTAATCTATATATATATATATATATATATATATATATATATATATATATATATATATATATATATATATATATATAGATATATATTTTAAAATAAATCTAGCACGTATAATAAATGACACTTCTATTAAAGTTTGGTGTATTGAATGCTTTAGTTAACAATAGGGTTTCATTATATGCATATTTACTCCCATGTAACCCCAAATTTGGTACCATAAATAAAATACTTCAATTTTTCACTTTAATTTGGAATCTACTTTGTATAAAGATAAAATAATATATATATATATAATTGGTCACCACTTTATATGAGATGACATATAAAAATAATATACTTTAATTTGGCATAGACTTTGTATAAAGATAAAGTACTTATAAAATAATTGAGAATAAAGAAATATATATGTATATCTATCTAATTTATGACATATGACAATTTATAATGAAAAAGTATTGGCCTGAGTCATAAATAAAATATTTTAATGACCATATTAAATAATATAGTTTTATGTAAGTTTATATTAAGAAAACAAAACAATTTATTTATTTATTTTTTATATTTTCATTTTTTATTGTAAGAAATACATGTAATTTATTCCATTCTTAGTATCAAGTTGATATATAACATTTAGGATATATTAATAATAAAAAAATGTTTAATATCGAATTTATCTATAGAGAATTTTTTTATTCCATTAATAGCTTAGATTTGTTATGTTCTTTTCTTAATATGGAGTTGATATGTAACATTTTAAATATTAATAACAATTTATTTTATAAAAATGAAATATTGTATAAGGGGATAGTCTTATTATATGAGATATATATGAGAGAATTCTTATTATATAAATATTTTTTAGGAACATTTGTAGTTGAGAGGTGCACTACAAGACCATAGATTTAAAAATAATAAAATAATGTTGATATTAAAAGCAAAAAAATATTGTTATCCATAAATAAAATATTCATTCTAGGTTTAGTGAACATGTAATATTTGAAATAAAAATATGTTAATAAGATAAGTATATGGTATCAATCAAATCAACTATTTCAATATCAAGTTTAAATAAGAAACACTCTATATCATAATGTTATATTTAAAAATAGTAAAACAATACTTTCAATAACCAATTAACAAAAAATTGTAATAAAAAAAATCAATGTAGATCATAAAAAAAATACTTAGATTTCCATGTTAATTTGAAACCACTTTATATAGAGATAATGTAATTGAATGTAAAGGGAAAAGATATTGTTTTCACTACTTTTTATGGAGTTGAAAAATGCCATATAAAAATAATATAATTGATATTACATGATATGTAATTTATTCTATGTTTGTTTTCCATTTATTAATTAAAATAAAAATATATTAATAACAAAAAACATTTTACCTTTTGTCATAATTAAAATATTCCAATTTCTATATTAAATGACAAAGTTTTATTTTTTTTTAAAATTTAAATAAAGAAAAGAAAAGTAATTTAATTAAAAAAGTTATTTATATACCACATTGGTTTTAGTGGGTGTTAGCCATTATGAGCATCATCATATTGTAATTTATTGAATTAGAGAGAGCACATTATTATTCCATTAATGGGTTCTTTACTGATATTTGTAATTCAATCTTAGTAAAAAATCAATTCTTCACTTTTGAGCTTAATTTTAAATGAACTTGATATAAAGAGATAATTTAGTTGAAAGTTAAAAGAAATAAAAAATTACTTTTTAGTATGAGGAAATATGTAATTCATTCACTACTCAAGATGGAGTTGAAGTATAACATATAAAATAGTATTAGTGATGTTACACAAATGTTTAATTCATTCTATGTTTAGTTTAGTTAACATGTAATATTTAAAACCAAAATATATTAATAACATAAAACTATTTTGAAAAACCAAATAAAATATTTCAATATCCATATTAATTAACATAATTTTATATTTCAAGTATAAATATCATTTATATTTCTTAAATAAAAAACTAATTCTCATCTATATAATATGATTTATAATATTTTAAATAACATTACAAAATATACACCTATTTACTTAATTAAAAATATTGCATACTTACATATAATGAAATTATAATTAATTACTACAATATGTTTATTTATTTAATTTACTATTATATTTTTTTCCCAAACATATATTTTATTGGTAATTTAATCTTATTTGAATTAACTATAATTATTATAGAATGTATATCTATTGATGTGTATATATATCTAATTTAACTATAGTAAATAAAAATATAGTTCTTTTTATATTCTAATATATTATTAGACCATATTCTAGTATAGAATTTAAAATACTACCTAATTAATAGAATTAAATTGCAATCACTTATTACAATATTTTATATTTATTTATTTAATATTATTATTATTTTTGTATAAATTTTATTTATATTTTCATAAATTACCGGTATATAATTTGTTTATAATATATATAATAGTATGTTATATTATAAACCATATTCAAAATAAAGACATATCCATATAAAGGGAAAAGATTCTTCATTACTCCATATATTCAAATTTAATTCAAAATATTGCATACTTACGTATAATGAAATTATAATTAATTACTACAATATGTTTAGTTATTTAATTTATTATTATATTTTTTTCCCAAACATATATTTTATTCGTAATTTAATCTTATTTGATTTAACTATAATTATTATAGAATATTTATCTATTGATGTGTATATATATCCAATTTAACTATAGTAAATAAAAATATAGCTCTTTTTATGTTATAATATATTATTAGACGATATTCCAATATAAAGTTTAAAATCCTACCTAATTAATAGAATTAAATTGCAATTACTTATTATAATATTTTATATTTATTTATTAAATATTATTATTTTTTCTTATAAATTTGCTTTATCTTTTCATAAGCCACCTCTATATAATTCGGTTTATTTTATAATATAGTATAATATTATGTTATATTATAAACCACATTCAGAAATAAAGATATCTCTATATAAAGGGCAATGATTGATCATTACTCCATATATTCAAATGTGGAGGGGATCAAATACACATTTTGTTTACCACGGATATTAATAAATTTGATTTCTTTCCAAGATTGGTAAATATGGATCTATTTATATAAAGGGAAAAGATTGATAATTACTCTATATATTCAAGTGTGGAGGGGATCAAATACACATTTTCTTTACCACAGATCTTAATAAATTTGATTTCTTTCCAAGGTTGATAAATATGGATCTCGAGATTGCTTGATAAATATGGATCCCTAAATTATTGATGGAAGAGAGATCAAATATTTCAAAATACAAGTTGTCACACCCTTGTTCACATATACATAAAAAAAAAAATTAAATGTATGCTTCACATAAGGAACTTTCTATACTACATGATTTATTCTTTATGCATGATCGCATGTTTAACTCCATATCGTATAGTCCCATACTTTATGCCATGTATTTTACAGCTGGTTAGCCTAACGTTTAGTTACTGTTGTAACCTGGTATACGTATGCTACGTGGTATTGTGTTACGCTGTCATATGGTTTAAGGTAAGCATTTGACTTTACGGCGGAACCCCGCCATTAGACTACCTTAGCCTGCGGTGAATATTAATGTGGCGCGGGATTTGGTGGTCCGGCCGCAGCCCTTGCAGGTGCCAACTCACCCGTCGCCTTAATAACTTCGGTCCACACCAAGGCAGGTGGCATGGCTTGTCCCTTCGGCCATGTGACACCTTGATTACGGCTTTCTCGGCCTTCTCGCTTCATTTTCCCGCCTTGCTTGGACGGTCGAGATCTCACCCTTGGATCGAAGGGCTAGCATGCTTTCGAGGGTTTAAGTCTTTACATATTCACATCCGAGCAAGCTCAGGGTTTATTTGTTCATTTGGCCCTTCCGGCTCCACCTCGGTGCTCAGTCTCTGGTTTGAAACCACCAGCGTTATCTTCGTAACCTGCAATCTTTCCGGAAGCCGTGAAGTGGCCATTATTACGCCAACACAGGTATTGACCCTCGGCTCTTAAATCTACAGTATGCATTTACAGTTCTTTGTTAATAGTAACGATTCTTACTGACTTGTTTTCTCTTCGCTAGTAGGGCATGCAGCTGGGTTATTCAAACCCCTCTGACAGGGCCAAGGTGGCTAAACTCAACGGTTCAACCCTCTCGGCGGCCACAGGTAAGCTCTCAACTCTTGTTTACTCTTTTCCTGCATACGAGAGCTCGGAGTTCATTGATCTTGAGCTATTCGTGCTATGGTTTGGTGCAGACCGCCGTTCAAATGCGGGTTTCCTTGCTTCGATTGCCGAGGTATTCTCCACAGAGAACCCTCACGGTTTACATTTATGTTGTATTGTCTGGTTGAGTCAATGACCCGCCCTGTTGAGTTATCATCCGCGGCGGAACTCCTAAGTTCTAATACATGTATTTACGGATTCATTTTGTTTGTATTGCTGCCCTTGCGGCATTCCCGGACTTTGGCTTGCTATATCTGATATAAGACATAAGGCATCGGATCTGGCCGTAATGCACAGATCTGGGCTAACGGATTCAGGTTCTATTTGAGGTTTTCCGTTTAATGTATGTACAGTTATTACCCCTTCCAAGATTTCACCATCCGGGTGTTATTTTTTTTGTAATTTATATATGGAACTGTTACTCTGTCTGAGCCCTCAGGGCAGCTTACGCTTTGCACATTTTATGAATATATTCTGTGTATTTAGCAATATTAGAACAGTGCATGGTTGTTTATTTTGTTATCGTTGGTTCCACTCGTCTCAACGATGGCAAGCTCATAGATTTACTCAGGTTATGATTATTGTTTCGAGTCATTCGTTCTGGTGTTTGCTATGCGGCTCTCGTCTTTGCTAAACTTGTACAGGATGCTCTCGGTTAGTTATAATAACAATGTCATACTTCTTCCTTTCTTTATGAGAATGTCGGAATATATGTATGTCTGGAGTTTTTCCTCTCTGAAATAGCATGCACAGGTTCTTGTATAGATTTCTCGTTTCCTTTATCACTCTTAACGAACTGGTTTCTCGGCTATTGTATCTGCGAACACTGTGATTTAATAACGCTGGTATAATGGATTACGGTATGGCTCTCGCTCTCTATTTTGCACAATTTACAGGATACATTCTCCTTGTCTGGAATAGTTTGTTTAATCTTCACATATCAACAGTCATTTATTATAAATAGCAGTAGGATTATCTTCTTCCGTCGACGAGTTAGAATCCGACTACAGTCGGTGCTCTCTACCCAGACTCAGAGGGTTCTAATCTCGTTCCTGTTGACACATTATAGTAACAACTTGTTCATATTCAAGGTGTTCGAGACTGTTTGTCCCACTAATAGATTCTCTATTTTTAAACAATGCCTCTGTCTTTCTGATGAGTTTGTGTCAGGTCTATTATTCAATAGCCGGTCTTTTAATTAACTACACCTATGTAGCTTTATTTACAGTATGACTAGTTTTAGATCATGTCTATCGATTGATAATCTGTCCTTTAACTTAAAAACTACACCGTGCAGTTATTTTAATCATATGACAATATCTAGGAGAACGAAACATAGTTCTTATTTGACTACTGTAAATTCACTGTATATTTATATTCAACAGAGACTCTGCAGTTTGAAACCGTACCTGGTTCACCAGAGTCAGAAATAGGTTCTCAAGCTAGTCACCTGTACTTTAATTCTGCTCTTCCACCCAGCCATGAGATCCATCTCTCAGACATAATTCTCCCCCCGAGCCATCTTGCAGGCCTCAAGCCCTCAACAAGATTTGTGCACCTTGTGCCTGGTTATTTGGTCCCTACCAGACTTAACTAGTTTTTTCCTTTTTCCTTTTCCTTAGAAAAGATCTCTTCTGTCTGTCCCCACAACACAGAACTTCCTCCCTACAGCCAGGACTTTTCCTGTTTGGGAGGGTAGTTTCAATCAGTTATTACAACTGATCTCTTTCTTTTAAATCCACCTCCTAGAGGCTGCCAGCATTTCAAGAAAATATTTAAATTACTTTAATAAAATAGTTTGTCACAGTTTTGTTTTTTAAACATAAAACAACAACTGTCATACTGTCTTTTACCATAGTAAAATTTCACATTTACATCGTCTGGGGTCATTACATCTCCCCCTCCTGTGATTGGACATCGTCCCGATGTCTGTTTCCCTCAAACAAATTCGGGTAAGCTTCTTTAAGGAGTTCCTCATCCTCCCAAGTGGCCTCTTCAGGCCCATAGTGCTGCCACTGCACTTTAGCTTGGAAAATAACTCGCTTCCGCAGCCGCACTTCTCTCCGGTCGAGAATGTTCAGTGGTTCGACCAGAACCTCGCCTTCCGGCTCGACCTGCAACAGCAACAGATTTAATTATTTCCTGGTTTTAAGAACAAAGCTTAACTAGAACAACCAGATTAATTCTTACCCGAATATCCTGCCATTGGATCACATGTTTAGGATCGTAGATGTATTTTTTTAGTACAGATACGTGAAAAACATTGTGGATTTTAATATGACTCGGTAGGGCGAGTTGATAAGCCACTGGCCCCACTCTTGCCAGGATTTGGAAGGGTCCAAAATAGCGAGGGGAAAGTTTGGCACACCCGCTCCACTGCAAGGTACTCCTTCTGGTTTGAATTCTTACAAACACATGGTCCCCAACTTGGAATTCTTTGAACCTTCTCTTTCGATCGGCAAAACTTTTCTGTCTATCCTGAGCGACTTTTAAGTTGGTACGCACCTTTTTCACCATGTCTTCCATTTCCTTGAGCATTTCAGGACCAAATCTTAACCTATCCTCAGGTCCACCCCAACTTGAGGGTGTGCGGCACTTCCGCCCATACAGGACCTCAAAAGGACTCAGCTGTGTTGAGGAATGATACCCATTGTTATATGCGAATTCGACCAGGTGGAGGTATTCCTCCCATTGAGTTGGTTTCATCATAACACATGCTCTCAGCATGTCCTCCACTACCTGATTCACTCGTTCCGTTTGGCCATCGGTCTGGGGATGATAAGCTGTGCTAAAGTTCAGCTGTGTTCCCAGTTCAGCAAACAATGTCCTCCAAAAGGTTGATGTGAACTTAACATCACGATCAGAGATTATTACCTTCGGAAGTCCATGCAATTTGAACACATTTTGCATGAAAATATGAGCAATTTGCACAGCCTTATACGTGGATTGCACAGGTATGAAGTGTGCTGCCTTACTTAACTTATCCACTACCACCATAATGGAATCATTATTTTTCTTTGTTCGAGGCAATCCGGTTATAAAGTCCATGGAAATAGTCTCCCATTTCCATTCCGGAATGGGTAAGGGTTGTAGCAGCCCTGCTGGATGCAAATGCTCCGCCTTAATCTGTTGACATTCTAGACATCGCGCTAGATATTCAGCTACCTCCTTCTTCATTTTTGGCCAGTAGTATTCCTTCCGAAGTGCGGTGACCATTTTCTGGTACCCTGGATGCCCGGTATAATGGCTGATATGAAATTCGTCCAGAATCAGTTTCCTAAGACTATCTTCATTGGGTACATACAACCTTTTATTAAAATACAGCATTCCGGCATCATCTAGCTCATATCCCTGTTGTGCTTCCTTACCAGAAAGTTGTTGTACCTGCTGTTTAATTTGCTGGTAAACAGCATCTTGATCAGCCGCTATTTTTATCCTTTCAAGTAGGGTACTTTGCCATTTACTGACCGAAATCTTGCACACGCATTGTACCTTTCGACTCAATGCATCAGCTACTCGGTTCTCCTTCCCCTTTAAATGCTTAATTTCAAAATCAAACCCACTTAAGAAGTCTGCCCAACGAGCTTGTCTCGTATTTAAGGTGGGTTGGCTGAAATAGTTTGTTAAGCTATGGTGGTCTGTCAATAACAGAAATTTTCTTCCCAAAAGGTAATGTCGCCACATTTTTAGTGCATGGATAACAGCTGCCAGCTCCAAGTCATAAGCAGAATATTTCTGCTCATGTTCCTTTAGTTTCCTTGATTCGTATGCAATTACTCTTCCTTCTTGCATCAGCACTCCTCCCACACCTTCTTTACTCGCGTCAGTACAGACCACGTAATCCTTATTAGGATCAGCTATACTCAAAATAGGCGCGGTGGTGAGTAAGTGCTTAAGCTGTTCAAAGCTCCGCTGACATTCTGAGGTCCACTTAAATACCTTTCCCTTCTTTTGTAAGGAGGTGATAGGGTATGCTACCCTTGAAAAGCCTTCCACAAACCTTCTATAATAACCCGCTAGCCCCATAAAGGACCTAATATCTGCCACGTCCTTTGGTATGGGCCACTCCATTATAGTTCTGATTTTTTCAGGGTCTACTGCAATCCCTTCCTTTGTGATTACATGGCCTAAGTATTGGATCTCCTCCTTAAAGAAATCACACTTACTAAACTTTGCATATAATTGATGTTCTCGCAAAGTTTGCAACACCACTCTAAGGTGTTCCTCATGCTCCTTTCTTGATCGGGAGTAAATCAGAATGTCGTCTATGAATATCAACACAAATTTATCTAAGAACCTATGAAACACACTGTTCATCAAACACATGAAGGTAGCAGGTGCATTGGTCAGACCAAAAGGTAGCACCACGAACTCGTAATGCCCATACCGCGTTCTGAAAGCTGTCTTAGCGATATCCTCCTCTTTAATTCTAATCTGATGATAACCAGATCGCAGATCGATCTTAGAGAATACCGTTGCCCCCTTCACTTGATCAAAAAGTTCGTCTATCCTGGGCAAAGGATATTTATTTTTGATCGTGAGCTTATTCAGCTGACGATAATCAATACACATCCGAAAAGTTCCATCTTTCTTTTTGACAAATAACACTGGGGCTCCCCAGGGTGATACACTGGGACGGATGTAATTTTTGTCTAGCAGCTCCTGCAGTTGCATTTTTAATTCTGTTAGTTCTGGTACACTCATTCGGTATGGTGCCCGTGACACGGGTGCTGCCCCCGGAATCAATTCAATGGTGAAGTCCACATCTCTTTTAGGTGGTAATCCCGGTACCTCCTCGGGAAAAACATCTGCAAATTCTTGTACCACCGGAATGTTACCTAGCATAGCAGTTTTATCTTTCTGATTTGCGTAACCCACCTGAATAGCGTAAATTTGACATTTCTTTCTGATGCATTTAGCTAACTGAGATGCTGTAATGGGTCGAATCTGTACGGGATGCTTGATTCCTTGTAGTTCCTGTTGCTCTCCACGGTCATTTTTATAGTAAATGGTTTTTGTCTTGCAATTCACTAAGGACCAGTGTTTCTCCAGCCAATCCATCCCAATCAGGATGTCATATGAACCCAAGGGTAGTATGTTTAAGTCTGCCACTATTGGCTGCCCTGCTATGGTTAAAGAGCAATTATTTATTTTGGCCAAAACCCGTCTCTTGGCTCCTGTAGCTAATTGGACCAACCACGGATTTCTGAATTTTTCAGATTGTAACTTACACTGTTCTACTATCTTTGGGCTAATATAACTTAAAGTAGCTCCTGGATCAATAAGAACAGCTATAGAAAGGTTTGAAATTTTACCTTCAAATTCAACCATAGTCGGCTGGTATTCCGCTTGGCGGTCCTCCAAGGCTGCATTAATTCTGGGTACACTACGTGCCACGTCCCCAACAGTCGATGCTTCATGAATTTGGGATATCTGGTCCGTCCCCTTTCGCTGTGGGCAGTTTTTAACATAGTGAGGTCCTCCACAGCCCCAGCATTGAACTGGGGGTCTGGTCACCCCTTCACCTTCTGGTCTAACAGGCTGCTCACTTACTCTAGATTCACTTATTGGCCTAGCTCGGGGCGCACTCTTCGCTGCAGTTCTATTGTTTAATCCTTTACCAGCTCCCTTACCTCCATTGCTGCGACCTCCCTTGCTGCTTCCAACCATCCGACTACTCCTTTTTTCATTCCATCTTTTATTTGAAGCATCCCCCTTCTGTTTATTCTGCTGGTAGCAGATCCTTGCTTTACGAATAGCCTCATCCATGGTCCTAGGATTGTCAAACTCAATCCTCTCTCTTATATATGAAGGTAAGCTGCTCACAAACCTTTGTACCTTGGCCTTTTCCTCTTTGATATAAGGTACATAACGTAGCAGAGAGGTAAAGCGATTAATGAACTCGTCCATAGTCTGCTGTCCCAGTCTTAAATCATGGAATTCTCTTGCCTTTTCATCGTAGAAGCGCTCGGTCAGGTACCTTTCTTTGAAGTATTTCTGAAACTTCTCCCATGTAATGGTCCGTTCACTTACCCCCTTGACAATCTTGATTTCCTCCCACCACAAGGTTGCCTTACCTTGTAACTGGAAGATAGCTAGTCTCGCCTTCAAGTTATGATCATACTCATACAACTGAAAATATTTATTCATATTTATTAACCATGCTTCAGCTGCTTCCTCCTGTTCGCCATCGAAATGTGGGGGTTTAATTTTTCGAAATTCTCCCTGCAGCTCCATTCTCTGACGTTTTGAGGTTTGCTGCTCTGGTACATTGTCAGAATGATCCTCTTTGCCTTCTGAATTTTCAGGTTCAATCTGGTAGTCTTGTTCTTCTGTCATCCTCTGCTGTTCCGCGCTGGGGTTAGATAAAGGTGGGTTTTGCCTGTCCGACAAACTCTTCAGAATTCTTTCTTGTTCTACCGTCAAACGCGCGTTGTCTTCTCGCAATCGTGCCATCTCATTTTTCAACTCCTGAACAGTTTCCAATATTGCAAGATTGGTACTTCGTGTTTCCTCACCCAACTGTACCCATAGCTCTGGGTTCTCCCGAGGGTTGCTGCCGGCTCCTTGCATTTCGTTACCTTTTCTGGCTTAACTTTTTGCTGTTATAATCCTGTATCTCACCCCTAAATAGACAGAACAACAGTTAAGTAATTTATTAGCTTTCATATGTATGCATGGTGTAAGCTTCCGCACAGTGAAACATGTCATGCTTGAGGCCACAGTGTTGAAACTGGGCTCTGATACCAATTTGTCACACCCTTGTTCACATATACATAAAAAAAAAAATTAAATGTATGCTTCACATAAGGAACTTGATATACTACATGATTTATTCTTTATGCATGATCGCATGTTTAACTCCATATCGTATAGTCCCATACTTTATGCCATGTATTTTACAGCTGGTTAGCCTAACGTTTAGTTACTGTTGTAACCTGGTATACGTATGCTACGTGGTATTGTGTTACGCTGTCATATGGTTTAAAGTAAGCATTTGACTTTACAGCGGAACCCCGCCATTAGACTACATTAGCCTGCGGTGAATATTAATGTGGCGCGGGATTTGGTGGTCCGGCCGCAGCCCTTGCAGGTGCCAACTCACCCGTCGCCTTAATAACTTCAGTCCACACCAAGGCAGGTGGCATGGCTTGTCCCTTCGGCCATGTGACACCTTGATTACGGCTTTCTTGGCCTTCTCGCTTCATTTTCCCGCCTTGCTTGGACGGTCGAGATCTCACCCTTGGATCGAAGGGCTGGCATGCGTTCGAGGGTTTAAGTCTTTACATATTCACATCCGAGCAAGCTCAGGGTTTATTTGTTCATTTGGCCCTTCCGGCTCCACCTCGGTGCTCAGTCTCTGGTTCGAAACCACCAGCGTTATCTTCGTAACCTGCAATCTTTCCGGAAGCCGTGAAGTGGCCATTATTACGCCAACACAGGTATTGACCCTCGGCTCTTAAATCTACAGTATGCATTTACAGTTCTTTGTTAATTGTAACGATTCTTACTGACTTGTTTTCTCTTCGCTGGTAGGGCGTGCAGCTGGGTTATTCAAACCCCTCTGACAGGGCCAAGGTGGCTAAACTCGACGGTTCAACCCTCTCGGCGGCCACAGGTAAGCTCTCAACTCTTGTTTACTCTTTTCCTGCATACGAGAGCTCGGAGTTCATTGATCTTGAGCTATTCGTGCTATGGTTTGGTGCAGACCGTCGTTCAAATGCGGGTTTCCTTGCTTCGATTGCCGAGGTATTCTCCACAGAGAACCCTCACGGTTTACATTTATGTTGTATTGTCTGGTTGAGTCAATGACCCGCCCTGTTGAGTTATCATCCGCGGCGGAACTCCTGAGTTCTAATACATGTATTTACGGATTCATTTTGTTTGTATTGCTGCCCTTGCGGCATTCCCGGACTTTGGCTTGCTATATCTGATATAAGACATAAGGCATCGGATCTGGCCGTAATGCACAGATCTGGGCTAACAGATTCAGGTTCTATTTGAGGTTTTCCATTTAATGTATGTACAGTTATTACCCCTTCCAAGATTTCACCATCCGGGTGTTATTTTTTTTGTAATTTATATACGGAACTGTTACTCTGTCTGAGCCCTCAAGGCAGCTTACGCTTTGCACATTTTATGAATATATTTTGTGTATTTAGCAATATTAGAACAGTGCATGGTTGTTTATTTTGTTATCGTTGGTTCCGCTCGTCTCAACGACGACAAGCTCATAGATTTACTCAGGTTATGCTTATTGTTTCGAGTCATTCGTTCTGGTGTTTGCTATGCGGCTCTCGTCTTTGCTAAACTTGTACAGGATGCTCTCGGTTAGTTATAATAACAATGTCATACTTCTTCCTTTCTTTATGAGAATGTCAGAATATATGTATGTCTGGAGTTTTTCCTCTTTGAAATAGCATGCACAGGTTCTTGTATAGATTTCTCGTTTCCTTTATCGCTCTTAACGAACTGGTTTCTCTGCTATTGTATCTGCGAGCACTGTGATTTAATAACGCTGGTATAATGGATTACGGTATGGCTCTCGCTCTCTGTTTTGCACAATTTACAGGATACATTCTCCTTGTCTGGAATAGTTTGTTTAATCTTCACATATCAACAGTCATTTATTATAAATAGCAGTAGGATTATCTTCTTCCGTCGACGAGTTAGAATCCGACTACAATCGGTGCTCTCTACCCAGACTCAGAGGGTTCTAATCTCGTTCCTGTTGACACATTATAGTAACAACTTGTTCATATTCAAGGTGTTCGAGACTGTTTGTCCCACTAATAGATTCTCTGTTTTTAAACAATGCCTCTGTCTTTCTGACGAGTTTGTGTCAGGTCTATTATTCAATAGCCAGTCTTTTAATTAACTACACCTATGTAGCTTTATTTACAGTATGACTAGTTTTAGATCATGTCTATCGATTGATAATCTGTCCTTTAACTTAAAAACTACACCGTGCAGTTATTTTAATCATATGACAGTATCTAGGAGAACGAAACATAGTTCTTATTTGACTACTGTAAATTCACTGTATATTTATATTCAACAGAGACTCTGCAGTTTGAAACCGTACCTGGTTCACCAGAGTCAGAAATAGGTTCTCAAGCTAGTCACCTGTACTTTGATTCTGCTCTTCCACCCAGCCATGAGATCCATCTCTCAGACGGAATTCTCCCCCCGAGCCATCTTGCAGGCCTCAAGCCCTCAACAAGATTTGTGCACCTTGTGCCTGGTTATCTGGTCCCTACCAGACTTAACCAGTTTTTTCCTTTTTCCTTTTCCTTAGAAAAGATCTCTTCTGTCTGTCCGCACAGCACAGAACTTCCTCCCTACAGCGAGGACTTTTCCTGTTTGGGAGGGTAGTTTCAATCAATTATTACAACTGATCTCTTTCTTTTAAATCCACCTCCTAGAGGCTGCCAGCATTTCAAGAAAATATTTAAATTACTTTAATAAAATAGTTTGTCACAGTTTTGTTTTTTAAACATAAAACAACAACTGTCATACTGTCTTTTACCATAGTAAAATTTCACATTTACATCGTCTGGGGTCATTACACAAGTGTAACACCCCAATTGCTGTGAATATTTGTTTTCTAATGGCTATATCAACAAAGACAATCAACACATATATTCAATAAATCTTATTTTACTTCTTGTTACTACCATTACCATTTTGTCTAAATAATATTAATCATAAAGCTAAACAGTAATAATACACTTCAAAATTATTTTAGGTTATGAGATAACCTCCAGGTTTGAATAAATTAGGTGTATTTCAAGTTCACACAAGTAACCCTTTTGACCGATATTGAAATTTATGAGATAACTCTCGAAAGTGATGAGAGGGGTTTCAATAGGTCCACAATTTAATTGGTAATCCTTATTATATAAAGAATTAGATTTGATTAGATTTGAAGTAATCCTTATTATATAAACAATTAGATTGAAATTTCAAATTCCCAATGAATCGAACCATTGAAATTGGTTCTTAACCTACGATGACTACGTATATTTTAACCGAGAGAAGATGTAAGATGAATAATTATTTTATGGAAGAATAAGTGATGCAAAGTCATCTTATGGTTCAACACTAGTTTTTTCATTTATATTTTGATGTTATTATTTTTATTTTGAAAGATTGTTTAGTTGTTTTACAAAATGTACTGAAAATTTTGTCAAATGCAAAGTGTCAAATTGTTGGCTGATTTTGAATTGGAAATATCATGAGAATTCTACAACATGCATAGCACTACAAAAACATTGTATGTTTTGTAGTGGGATATTGAAATTTTTGTTGTACCTCTGAATGCTTTTGGATAGTAAATGTTTCATGGGAGTTTTGGAATTAATTTTGATGCACCTGATTTTGGGAAAATATATTTTTCATGGAAATGTTTGATGTAAGTCAATTCGATAGAAAACATATTAAATGTCAATGGGATTTGTAGTTCTGGTTTCATTGTGTTTGTCTTCTATCATTTTTCTTCCAACAAAAACAAGATAAAAAACTATAAAGTTAATTCTCAGCAGTTCAAGCTATGCATGATCTTGTTTTTTTTTTTTTTTATTAATCTCGTAATATATACTATTTTTAAATTATATTTTACTCTAAAAGTTTTGTTTTATAAGTGCACTTCTGTTTGTCTTCTATAATTTTTAATCTCATAATATATACTATTTGTAAATTATATTTTACTATAAAAGTTTTATTTTACAAGTGCACTTGTGTTTGTCTTCTATCATTTTTCTTCCAGCAAAAACCAAGATAAAAATCAACTATGAAGTTAATGCTGAACAATTCAAGCAATGCATTTTCTTGGTTTTTCTGATTAATCTCATAATATATACTATTTGTAAATTATATTTTACTATAAAAGTTTTATTTTACAAGTGCACTATTGATTTCTCACAAACGAGCTTAAGATTGAATGTCTTAGATCCTATGGCTAAACGTATTTCCATTGGTATCATAACAGATCATGTGGTATGAGACATATATTTTATAAATTGATGATAATTATACTTTTCTTTAAAGTTTTAGTTCCATAATGATGCATTAATATATGTTATTTCCACACCAAAGTTTAAGATAATATAAAACTAAGTATAAAACTAAGTCTAAAACTAATCATAATTTTAGGGCAAGTACATATCCTCCATGGATCATATCAAATATCTTTTTTTTTTCTCGGTAAAACTAATCTATTATTCACATTAACAAAGTACATTTACAACATAACTGGCAGAAAGAACCAGCTGACCAGAGGGAGTGGCAACATGGAACAGCGGAGTTCAAAAACTGAGAGGACGTATCAGTCCAATTGGCATTCCCACGCAGGGGAGCTAAGGAGTCAAATTTGCATTCCTGCGCAGGGGAGCCAAAAATGTTTTGACAGAAACAGTTACCCAATCACCCAGACAAAAATCCAGAACCTGGACACCACAGCATTGACACAATAACATAGACAAAAATTTCATAATAGACCAAATGCCCTCACTATCGGGCCGCAAACACAGAGAAGAAGCCTCAGTAATTGGGTCAGGCCTTAGGAGTCTCCTCCACAATCCTGCACCATCCAAAGTCTGCCAAGTCCTGATCCTGGACCTCCTCCGTAGCAGTTGGACCCGAGGGATCATGCTCCATCTTGACGTCCTCGTCATGGATGACTCCCTAGGACTCGTAGAACCTGCAATTGGCGTTTCCATATCCCTCATAGGACCTACAATTGGCGTCTTCATGGCTCTCGTAGAACCAGCAATTGGCATCTCCTCCTGTTGAGCGCTGGACTCGCCCTCATCTTGGGCCTCGTCAATGAAAAGCACCGAAACATGGTCGCTAATCCGGGGACGGTTCAGTGAACTATTGAAAGTGAAAATTGCTGAGCCGAAGGAGGGCGAGGATGAGGACCCTGGGGAGCTGTCATCTAGAAATTGGTCAGGCCTTAGAAAGCTTGCTCTTTCATTGTGAGAGGGGTGGGTGGACACACCTCGGGAGGTACCACGGCGACTGAGCATTTGCTGTCGAAGCCGGGGCATGACTGCAGGGCCAAACAGAGCCTCTTTGCCCAATGCAGAATTGGAGCACAAAACATCCGAGGTTATACCCAACACAGTCGGGGGAATAGACCAAATAGACGGGCTAAGACCATACATGAAAAAAAACGGACGAGTGCCTGAAACAACCACAAGAGTTGGGGGAATGGCCGGAGGCTTCGAGCTAGAGCCCAACCCCAACAGCGCCAGAAGCAGCAGATTGAACCTGAATAGAACCTGAAACAGCATGCTGAACCCATGGCTGAGACCGTATATAATGCGCCAACCTTTGCCTCGAGACGCTCCTGCCATAACTGTGACATTCATGGGAGCCGAGGAGCCGAGCCAAGCATCGCGTGCGGAGGTGAATGGAGCATTAATGCTCCCCTACTGCATTCCTTTAAACCGAGTCATGTGTCACTGGAAATGTCCCTTCCCCCATGTGGAGACAGCGCTTCTACGCATGGCAGGCAGGTGGCCTTCGTTCATCGCCAACTCCCGTCCCATCGCCTTGAATGTAACCTCAAGCACCCGCATCAGGGGGATCATATCAAATATCACATCTCTACCCTTTTTAGTTTAATTACATCTTGTATATAATACATACAACAATCACATATTCCCTAAGCCAAGACACAAAAGGGAAAGCATTTTTTTTTTTCAATAGAATAAATTGCGCATAGAGCAAACCATAGCCATACTAAAACTAAGAAAGTTTCAACCAAGAGTGTTCCTCCAATGCATTTGGAAGGAAACCCATGAAAAAACCATAGGTAGAGAAAAGGAAGACTCGAAAAGGTTGTGCACCTTTCTTAGTAGATAGAAGCCGAAAGAAACCCTCGAGAAACCCCTTCAAATTGTTCCAGTAATCCTTCCAGCGAATTGTAACCCATGCACTAAGAAATGAATGCATCCAATGAGCACTTCTTTTCTTATAATAGATGGAGTGGCATGAATAATAGGTACAATAAATATATAATGACAATTTGAAATGCCTAACCAAGAAACTATTATCTTATTCCTCTACGTTTGTGATATCCCCAAATCTTGTTAATATTTTATTTTTACTACAAAACAAACAAACTATTTAATTTTATCTAGAAAAGTTATTATTTTGAGTATTTTTATTATGCTGTAATAAAACATACAGTTGTTGGTAAATATCCTTTTTTTACTTGAGAATCAGTTGAGAAACAGTTACCTGTAGAAACTGATTTCTGAAAAGATTTATTCCAAGGATCAAGAGGGTTAGAGGAATCTGAGATCTGGAGGAAGGAGGAACTGTGCTGAAGGGTCAGGTAGTGTGGAAATGGCTAAGTCTAGTTAGGACCAGATAGCACAGAGGATTGGAAGTTCTCATAGCAGAAGTTCCTGAGTTTTACAGGAAACAGTGCAAGGGGAGACTGTTGGATTAATAGTCTTAAGGGTGGGAGGAAGAGTAAAAACTAGAAGTTAATTCTAGTATATAATAATCTGGAAAAGGGATGGTTCCAGATAAGTAAATTAAAAACCATTTCTGTGCTAGATAGATTTTTTTTGAAATCGATAGATAATTCGATATATGATTGATGTAGGTGTTATCACCCCAAGAAACTCACCTAGGTTGTATATCAGCGATGCTTGGGAACATTACAAACTCAACAATTTTGTTAGATAAAATGATGGATGAATGGAAGATATGCTACACATTCAAGCCAGATAACTACCACTATGATTTATCCGAGACATGGGTGAACACCCCCAAACTACAAGGCTTTTAAAAACCAATTACTCATAGCTTAAGGTAAAGGTGATGATGGAGAAGACTGACTGCACCAGCAGATGCACAGGATCCTGTGATGGATGGCTGCAACCAGTTAGGAGGTCTGTAAATCTATTATCTAACGCACAGACAGGATGACAACTCTCTATGCATTAAAACAATAGAAACCTGCGAGCATTTTTCTTAATGAACAACTAAATTCTAACACAGAAGTGAGATGACAACCCCTCTGATGTTAAACATTCACAGTACATGAAATAAATGCAAAACAAGCACAACCTGGAACATAGAAGAAGTGAAAAGTGAGCAAATGACAACAAAAGAAGCTTGTATTAGTTGGGAACGCAAACCATAAGCTTCAGGTTACATAGTAGTTTCAGCCTCCAGAAGTTGAAACTCACAGCAAGCTCACACTCAGCTAACACTCATCAACTGACTACATTGATGTTATGGGTATATATAGAATCTGTTTATGAAAATATCTGCTATGCTATGTATGGAGGTGTCTTAATGGACCTATGATATGGGTCTTTGATACAATCTGCTAATCAAAATTGATTCTTTCTGGCGCTCTGCAGTCTTGCTCGGGCAGATGAAGTAAATCATGGATGAAATTCCATGCCTGATAAATGCTTTCACTGCTCAAGGTCATCCTTTTTTTCCTTCGGCCATTCTGATCTTGAATGTGTTAGCTGAAATGTTAACTACAGAGAGTATTGAATACTGGCCACCTTCTTCCTTGGGATGTAGGGACCTGCTATGGACGCGAACAATATGGTGGAGGCATGAGCAAGACAAGAAAAGACATTAGCCGTTGGATCGCACAGATGGGTGGAGGATATGACTCGGCGGGAGCATGAAGGCATGAAGACTGAGTATAGGCAAATGCACTATTGGAGGCGGAAAATGGACATGAGACTTTATACAAAGGAATGGCGGGTCATATCGGGTCCAGCCCTTAATATCACATCGGCGGAAATGGAGCAGTCTATATTAACATCAAGCCGTGACCCTTCGACTTGCGATCGCCGATGAACACTGCATTGGTACTTTGGGAGCAAGTGAAAACAAATGCAGACCGTTGGATCATCGAGACTGATCAGACGACGGTGGAGCAATCGCGATATCGCACTGGCAGAAAACAAAGGGCAGAGACTTAACGTGCATTGGCACGATCTGCGATAGCCATCAAATTGCATCAAAGAAGAAATGGAGCACAAAGGAGATAGCAGGGAACGGATGCGATTTATGATCGCGATCTGATCGCATCGTAATATTGCGTCGGATGAGGTGAAGGGAACAAACGAAGGCAGTGGCCATGGATGCGATATGTGATATGATTGCATCGCAAAGAGGGAAAACGAGGGTAGAGGAGTTAAGAGAGTGTAAGGAGGCTAGAAGAAAAAAAGGGAAAGAAGGAAGGAGGAGAAGATTGCTCCAAGCACCCTTTCAGCACAACCAACCATCAGACCTGAATCCGACCATTAAGCACTGAAGTTTATAGCAGAGCTAACACTGGCTCCTTCTGGGGATGAGATCCTCCCTATGAGGTCTCAAGATCCTGCAGATCAATGCCTTCCCCGCTGAAAATAAACTAATCAAAATTCCCATTGTTCCATTGGGCATGGAGTCTGACTGATCTTACATTACAACTGACAAAACAAAATATTTACAATTTTTTAAGGCCAAAAGACCTCAAACCACATAAAATTTCAAAAATCACCCATTAACTGGGTCATCAAAAATTGTTTCACCTCCCATACTTTTCAGTATGAAGGTGTTGTTCCCTTGAATCTGTGAGATGATGAAAGTCCCTGTCCAAAACGCATCAAATTTCCCATGGTTTCCTTTCTGTTCTTTCAATGCATCCCATTTCAACACCAAGTCTCCAACCTGAAAATTAACTTCTTTTGCCTTCTTGTCGAAGGCTTCCTTGATGCTTCTCTGATGTGCTACGGCTTTTTCCACCAGCTGTTCTTTGTTCTGATGCAACTTTGTCAAATCAGTGATTTTGTTTGCCATATCATTTTCATCATTCTGTTCTTCTTGAAGGAATTTTTCTATAGGGATAGTTAGCTGAATTGGAAATACTGCCTCAGTGCCATATACCAGTTTGAATGGAGAACTCCCCGTGGATCTCTTGATGGTCACTCTGTCAGCCCACAATGCATACTTGAGCTTTGAATCCCAATTCTTTTTATTTTCCTCTAACATATTTTTAATTATCCTGATCAGATTTTTATTAGAGGATTCTGCTAGACCATTTTCCTGTGGATAATATGAGGTGGAATGAACAAGTTTAATGCCCATTGAATCACACATTTAGACCAATTCTTTTGCTCTGAAGGCTATTGCATTGTCTGTGATTATCTTCTATGGACAACCAAATCTACTAAGAATATTCTCAGTTAAAAACTTCATGACCACATTATGATCAACCTTCCTTGTAGGAGCTGCTTCAATCCATTTTATGAAATAATCAGTGGCTACTAATATCCACTTGTGCTAGCCACTGGAATGTGGATTTATTTCTCCAATGAAATCCAAACCCCACTGCTGAAAAGATCCTCTTGTAATTATTGGTTTGAGGGGCAAGGATTTTAACTGCTACTTTCCTTCAAATCTTTGGCACCTATCACAAGATTTAACAAAAACATAAACATCAGAAAATAAAGTGGGCCAATAGTACCCAGCTCTGAGAATTTTATGGGCTTTAGTTTTCCAATAATGGTGCCTTCCACACATGTTGGAATGAAACTGCTGCATGACTTCTCTTGACTGTTCTTTGTCCAGACACCTTAAAAATATTCCAGATGGATCCCTCCAGTAGAGCAGGTTATTATTGATGCAATATTTTTCTGCCCTGAGTTTTAAAGTTCTAGCTTGACTTTGAGTAAAGACTGAAGGGATTTCTAGCTTCTGCAAGAAATTAATTATTGCAGTGTACCAATTACATGAAGCTAGATTTTCAGCCACCGACTGTTTTCTCTCTGTTTCAGCTGTTTCCTCATCTTTTGTTTGACCATTATCTGCCATCATACATAAGAAATCAATGTCTAAAGTTCTGCAATTTTCTTCAGCCAACAACTTGGAAAGCCCCTGACCTTTGATCAACTTGGTGGGCTTCAGCTCTATGTTAAATTCTATCATTTTAGCAATCGACCTTGCTCTTCCTCCATCAGCATCAGGTTGTGTTAAGACATCTTTGATTGTAGCAGAAGGCACACATGAAATTATTTTTGAATGCAAGATATAAAATCTAAAAGCCTTTAAGGAATTAACAAGGGCATATGCCTGTTTTTCTATAATATCGTACCTTAGTTCAGCATCCCTCAAGTTCTTGCTGAAAAATGCCACTGGATGCTCTGAACCTTCCTCATCTTGCTGCAATAGTATCTTCAGAGGCAAAAGAAAATATATGAAACTCCTTGTTGTAATCAGGACTGATTAAAGTGGGAGCCTCCACAATAGCCTATTTAATGGATTCAAAATATTTTCTTGCTGTTCCAGTCCATTTTACCTCTGCTCCTTTTTTCAACATGGAGGTGACATGCTTGACTAGTTCTGCGAAATTGGGAATAAACCTTCTTACAAAGTTAATTTTTCCCAGAAAAGCTTGGATATCTTTCTTTGATCTTGGGACAGTCAAAGCCTGAATTGCTTTGACTCTTTCTGGGTAAATCTAAACACCTGCAGTAGACACAACATGTCCTAACAGCTTGCCCTCATTTAAGGCAAATTGTGATTTCTTCGGATTGACTGAAATCCCAAACTTCCTCCACTTCGAAAACACTATTCGTAAATGCTGCAAATGTCTTTGATGGCTGCTAGAATAAATAGTTATATCATCGAGGTAGATAAGCACAAATTTGTCATTCTCTCCCACAAATTCTATGTCCGTAGCTCGTTGAAAGGTAGCTCCAACATTCATAAATCTAAATGGGATTTTGGCATACATGAAAGTCCCCCAAGGAGTGGTAAATGCAGTCTTCTCTTGGTCATCTAGGTGCACAACAATCTGATTAAAGCCTGAAAATCCATCTATGAAAGGCATCACTTTAGCTCCTGAGACCTTTTGCAGCAAATGCTCCATCTTTGGCAAGGGATAATTGTCTTTCTTTGAGCATTTGTTTAAATTTCTGAAATCAACACACAGTCTGATTTCTCCACTCTTCTTCCTCACAACTACCAAGTTGGCTACCCATTTGGAATATCTGAGAGGCACTATGATCTTGGCAGCCAACAACTTTTTAATTTCTTTTTCAATTAAAGGAAGAAGCATGGGATTAATTGGTCTCAGCTTCTGTTTAAAAGGAACTGAATCTTTCTCAAGATGGATTTTGTGTTGAATTATTTTCTTATCATAAGTTTTCAGATCACTACATTCCCAAGAAAACACATCAGCAAATTGCCTCATTAATTTGCAGTATTCAGAACTTTGGTCAGCTGACAAATGAGTGGACAAATTCACATACTTAGGCTGGCCTGGACTTCCTATATGGTTGAAGGGAAAGTACCCCTAGGGTCCTTTGGGCTAAGACTCTACCAGACTGAAAATTGCTTATACAAAGAAACACACACACACAGCCATCTTTTTTACTTTTAAGCAAATTCTAATGTTTAGGGTACATACCTAAGGTCCTACGTTCGAGAAGACCGTTAGGGTGCAAACCCTTCTTGGAGTTCCCTTCTTCTTTCTTTGACCTGCAAGACAAACAAATCAAAGAACACAACAGTACATGTATAGAAGTTTATATATAAATCATCTTTATGCTATAAAGTTAGTTATAAAAAATCTTTAAGTAACCACTTTCATAAGAATTCAACACAAGAATCTCATAAGCATAAAGAAAGATTATTCGGGAACAAGGACGTGTTTCTTTATATATAAAGGCAAATAAAGTACATATATCGGAAAGATATCACCTGAACACCTTCAGCAGGCTCCAAGCAAGCTTCCTCCCGGATTCGTTCCAGCCTCCAGCCTCCAACAAGAGCTCCTTCCAAGTCTTACTCAATGATGATGTCAAGGATGAATGATCACCAATACACATGGAAACAAGGGTTTCCTATGCAAAATGGGGGAAGTGCAGAATGCACCAAGGACTTCAGACCTGGTCTAAGGGAAAAATCTCAGCATAATAATCTTGCTCTCCTTTCTCTCTCCCCTTGGCCTTCCCTTTGATGTCTTTTTATACCCTCTCCAAAGTAGTTTTTTAGTTAGGAGTTGGTTGGGAACAGTTGGGCCACGGGCACTAACAGGTGATCCAGCAGGTAAACCCGCGATCACCGCCCGAAAAAGAGGAAATTATATTTTTTTTAAGTGTTTTAATAGATACACGCGGGTTGGGTATGACATACCCGCGTGTACACGCGTTTAACACAGGGCAAAGTCGCGTATAGGGAATAAAACACTGTTTTTTAAATTTTTGGACCAGGTCTGGAAGGAGGGGTTGCCCTAGGCCATAAGTGCAGCATCATAAACCATAAGAGTGAGATTTGGAGCTATAACAGATGCCCCCTAATGTATGAGGTCAGAAGGGGAACATGATGGCCGAAATACATTAAGTAAGTACAAGGAAAGGAACTCTGCCGAAAAACCGAGGAGGACTTCACCAGAATTCAGCCTGCCAAGCCACCGAAAGGAGATCAGAAAGAAACACTGTCTGAGGCGGGCATACCCATGCTCAGGAAAAGTAAAGCATGTCCGCATATCAAGTACAAGCGGATCCACTAAGTATACAAGTATAAATGACTGTAAAATACATAATGGATCATCTGATCATAATGAGTAAGTACATGTCTGAATATCACATATAAAACTGTCAATGATGCTGAAAGATGCAACGGATCACTGAAATCAAAGACTGATCCCATAAGGTACCAACTGAACATGATGGAATAGGATGGTACTACACTGCAAACTCAAGTGCCAGCATATAGAATGTCGCCATGATTGACTGCAACATATAAGGTGGAATGGTATCAACTAGCAGCAACAGGAGCAACTGTCAAGTGAACCAATGAATGCTGATACAACCTGAGGTCTTCACCGACCGCCGTGGTACATTTCTACACCATGGGAATAAATGATCTGAAGTCGACCATGTGAGAAATCGTTTGATTACCGGTCATTGATGTATACCGTTAACAAACGCGAGACTACTCACCGATAATGATAATGAGCGTCAAGGTACCCAGTACAATCTAACAAGTGTGAATAGATGAGCTGAAGTCGAACACCTGTAAGAATCTATCAATCAGGAGACAATGATGGTTTCCCACTGTCGATAGCGAGGAATCTGCCACTAATGACTGCAAACCCCAAGGTACTGCCAAATGGACTCTAGATCTTTGCCCCAGAGCAATGAGTCGGAGTCGATAGGGAAAGATCTGCTAGAAGGAAGGCATTAAGGCATCCTCCATCAATCTAGCGCGAGTGTAACCCGTAGGCCAATAATGTGGAAGGAATCGGACGAAAAAGATGTAGTAACCCAACCGAAGTACGTTTCCGGCGTACACAAGATGTGGCTAGCGCACGGCAGAAACCCTCTGAACCAACCAATAATGAAAGCTGACACAGAGGCGAGGTATCCACCAATAGGGTCAAATGGAAACCAAGGTACTGCACGAATCCCAATGTGTGATAATGTATGCTGATGTCGAACACAAGGGAAACCACTCAGTCAAAGACCCATGATACTGATCGATGCTGAGCACAAGGTGACCTATCAATAATGAAAATAGGGCCAGGGTGCGGTCTCTAGGTCTGCCCTCAGAGCAATGTGTCGTCGTCGATAAGGACAAGACCCGCCAGCAAGAAGTCAATGGGGACCTTCTCAAACCGGCACGAGTGAAGGACCAATATAACTGATGTGATGATAGACATGACACTGACAACCAGGGATGGCCGACTGAAAAATGAGTCAAGAGACACCGCAGAAAGGCCGACTCAGGCTAACTTCCCTTGAACAAAAGCACGACTCAATGTGACTATGTGACAGCATATAATGAATCTGTATAAGTTCGTCATGCAGGAGGCACGAACGAACCCTCCATATGATTGGAAGAGATAACCAATCGGGGGAGGACTGACTCGATAACAAGGTTATGGCTTACCTAAGTCAAACTAAATCCCACCCATACGGAGGAGACTTTGTTTTGAGTGCTTTGTTCAAGGGCGACACGACTGACTCTAGCTGCCAACAATAAATGGAAATAATGTCCCTGTTCCCGCTCTTTTTGGAATATTTAATTTTTTTGTCTTTTTCTGATAAGCCGGAAAAAGAATAAAAGAATGCTATGGTACAGTGGAAAGAACGAGTGTCGGTGAAACAGATGATCTAGTTCCTGGGAAAGGAACTTTCCTATGCTCAATGCAGGGAGGTGAAAAACTGGTCAGTGACACTCAGAGGTATGTCCCTTCCACGGATCTGGGTATGTCAAGCTGCAGAGGTCAAGGGTATGCAAGGTTGATTTTGCAGACGTCATGGTCAAAAGTGGGCTTAAACACGAGTCCAAGTGAAGCCGGCTATAGGCCAAAAGGTGCAAATGGTCAACATGCAATGCGGAAGTACAACTCAACACACATAGGAGCCTCTAGGGTATAAGGCCAGAACGAAGCGAAGAAGCAAAGAAGAATGAGTCTTCAACGCATAAGTCATGGCGGGACTACAGAGGACTCCCGAGCCTACTCAAAATGAAGCAGCATGGGCAACAAATGTCAGTGAGGTGCTAACTAGGATGCCCATGTAAAAGGATGGCTCTACCATCATGTCATGATTTAAAGAATCGGCGAGTGAAAATGGCTTGCGAACCATAACATGATGGGGTCGACCCTACGGCAGATGTATCGGTCAGATGGAGGCTAGTATGCATAATGCAACGGAAAAATGGTGTCCCTAACCTATATGCCAGTGAGAACACGATACCTGCCATGACGGGTCAGCAGTCATGGAACCGTCTCGAACTGTCGAAAAATGTCCAAAATGTCCTGAAAAACAACTTAATCTTGACATTCCAAGCTCCCAAGTTAAAAGTGACATGAAACCAAACAAAATAAAATTTTGAAAAATTTTTGCATTTTCAAAACTTATAAAAAGAAATTTTGGACTTACCATTTTCACCGTTTGACTTGGAGAGCAAATTGTGGAGCAAAAGGAGCAAACTTTCCCCGTGACTTATTCAACCGTTCAAACTTGCCGAAAACTTCCAGGTAAGCACTAAACTTGTCTTGCAATCAATTGTGATAGTTTTTAGGAAGTTTAATTAATGTTTCACCGTTAGATTTTTGCAAAAAATTGCTCTGCAGCGTACACGCGGGTTGGATGTATATAAATCGCGTATACGACGGCCCTACACGTGACTGTGTATAGGGTAAACCGCGTGTGCGCAACGAAAATTTTTTATACAAAAAACTAATGGATGAAAATGATTTTTTCTTCCAGGATGACTCTCACATGGCGTGAAAGAGAGCACTCAGCTGTAGACAATGAAGTTATGGACAATGATGAGGCATTAGATGCCTTACGGGGATGCGGATTGTTAAAATTCTTCAAGTTGCCGAATATGAAAGCAAATGTGCGTCTGCTCGAGAGACTTATTGATTATTGGGATGTCGAGGAAGAAGCTTTTATGATTGATCAGATGCCACTCAGGATAGAAGTGGAAGATATATATTTCATCACGGGCCTTTCCCGAAGGGGAGAGGTAGTCCACTCCCGGGGCAGGACCCGGAATAGTCTCAGCGTAGACGACTATGTACAACTTTACTGCCCAGGTCATCGGAAGGTCGGGAGTCAGATCTCGATCCCACACGTGGCGAGTTTGTCACTGCGGATAATCTTGTTCACCATAGCTCGAGTGAACGGATCATCTTCGCTACATCAGGCATCACGGGTAAACATGAGCGTAGCAGTGGACTGTCTCACCACGGTGTTTGACTGGTGTACTCCTCTACTTGCCAACATGAAGGAGCAGCTTGCTTCTATCAGGAAGGGACAGACCAAGAACTTTGGGTACGGAACCATTTTATGCACGTTTTTCTTCGAGAAGGTTCCCGCACTCCGCCCCAGGGTAGCAGTTCCCATCAGTAGTCCACGTGATCCACGCATGGGCCGGTGGGCTGACTTGATGAAACATCTGGGGGGTGGGGAAGTGCCCAGGAATGCATTCGACGACGACTTTTTTGCTTGGTGGGAGCAACAGATCATCGCCATAGACGACTACCCCTATGCTGGACTGGATTTCCGAGGAGATCTTGACCTAGTGTTACCACCAGACGCAGCATGGGGCGAGATCGGTAAGATTTTTTTTGATTTTTATGATTTTATGATTTTTAGGATTTTTCAAGCATAATGATGAACTTTGAAAAATATATATTTTTTTTTGATGAGATTCAAATGACTGATATGATGATCATGTTCCAGACATTGGGCCCGTTCGACCAGATGGATTCCCGCGGCACGGACGGCGTGGCCGAGGAGCCGAAGAGGCGGCTGCGGATGCGGAAAGGACCCTCGCCAACGTCCAGCGACACTTGGCGAGATTGAGCTATCAAGTACCGATGGCCGAGATAGAGGACCTTCCTCCAGATATGCAGCGTCATGTGGTTGGGATGCCACGTGACTGGGTTCGCGTTTTTCGGCGCGTGGCCAATGCTATAGTTAGTTATTTAGCTGCTCATCCAGAGCCGAGGCATTAGATATGCCTGACATGATTATGGGCATTTGAGTCCCAATTTTGTATATTTTGGACACGCATATGTACACTCGAGACGCTTTGCGATATATATATATATACAGTTTGACTTTTTGATGCATGATTTTATGATGATGAATGATTGATATGCCAGTCTAATGCTTGATTAGCGATAGAATCAGCTAACCAATTTTGAGATCTTGGAATGTGCAAATAATTAATGTAAATAAATGATCTTTGCAACAACCTCACCCTTAAATATTGGCGATATAATGATGGATCTCTAACCCGATAAATGTTATTTAACTGAGACACTATCAATTGAGAATCAAGATACACTACCAACGAGTCGATCCCATGAGAGATTGCCTCGGATAATAAATTGATAACAGCTGTATACTCGGCCATATTGTTTGAAGCAGGACCGATACACACGCCTCTCGATGTCATCAACTGACCAGTTGGGTAATAAAGTACCCAAGCTGCGGAAGCAAGATTCCGAGTGTGCCGACTAGCACCATCGGCGAATCCAAAATAAATCAAATCATCCATCAACACCTGCCAAAGCAGACCAAAAGTGCTGATATCAGAAAACGCTCGATAAGATATGTACAAATATACATAAAATACAAAGAAGCCATTGCCTGGTAAAACTAAGCAAAATACTTCTTTAAATAGAGCCCATTTCGGGGCTCCGCCAGCTTGTTTCCTTCGAAATCAATTAACTCATACGATCCTTTTTCTAAGACTCGTTTGATAATGAAAGGACCGTACCACATAGGCTTGAATTTGCCTGCCCCCAAGGCGTCCTTATCTTGGTCATAGACCAAGACAAGGTCACCTTCAGAAAAGACACGAGGTCGGACAGACTTATCATACTGAGTTTTGACCCTTTTCTTATGGGCCTCATTCGTCGTGGCGGCATCTCGATGCTGCTCATCGAGATGTTCCAGGTGAACTAGGCGCTCCTCGAGACTCGAAGTCTCAGGAAGAAGCTCGACAGCCAATTTCAGAGATGGAATTTCACATTCGACCGGAAAGATAGATTCCACCCCGTAAACTAACTGAAAAGGAGTAAAACCAGTAGCCGTTTTAACGGAGGTTCGGTATGCCCAAAGAGCCGGATACAACATAATGTGCCAATTGGACCGATTTTTATCGATTGTCCGTTGGAGTATCGTCTTAAGAGTTTTATTGACCACCTCGACCTGTCCATTGGCCTGAGGATAGTAAGGAGACGAATGCTCTTGACGGAAACCTAATTTAAAAGCCAATTCGGACATTAGCTGATTTTGGAAATGACTGCCATGGTCAGTGACAATCTCTCTTGGGATACCGAATCTTGAGATAACTTGATTGAAAAGAAACAAAGCTGCCGTGTCACTGTCGTTCTTATAAGTAGGCATGGCTTCAGCCCACTTCGTGAAGTAGTCTACAGCCACGATAATGTACTTGTGATTTGCCGCTGAAGGCGGATTACAAGTCGTAAAATCAATACCCCACTTAGTAAAGGGACCGACGGTGACAACGGGAAAAAGGGGAGCTGGATGCGCGCGCATCTTGCGAGTAAAAATTTGACACGGGTGACAGCGTTTTACCGCTTCCACACAGTCCTTAAAGAGTGAAGGCCAAAAGTAGCCGGCACGTAAGATGCGCTGGGCTGTAGCAAGCCCGGATAGATGACCACCACAAGCTCCACTGTGGCAATCATTAAGAACAGACTCTGCTTCCTCTAAGGTTAAACAACGTCGAAGAATTGAATCAACCCCTCGACGGTATAAAGTGTCACCAATGATAACATAGTTTTTAGCCAGGTGACGTAACTTGCGGCGTTCATCCTTGGAGGAAGTAGAGGGAAACTTCGAAGTCTGGAGATAAACAATGATATCTCCATACCAAGGGTCTTGTGAAGAGATGAGGAATATATGTTCGTCGGGTAAACTTTCCTCATAAACAACATCCTCTCCACAAGGAAGCTCAGAAATTAGCTCCGCGAAGACCATAGATTTCTTAGACTTGGCGGACAAGAACTCGAGGTCGAATTCTTGTAAAATGACTATCCATCTATTATATTTGCCCCCAATCACTCGCCTACTGAGGACAAATTGGAATGGATTGACCGCCGCTAAGACAAAAGTTTTGCGTAGCAAAATGTAATGACGGAGCCTCTGGACGGCATGGACTGCTGCCAAGGCTAACTTCTCAACTGGAGAATAGGGGAGTTCAGGGCCTATCAAGCCTCGGCTCAAATAATAAATCACGTGCTCGACAAGAGCATCGTCTTCCTGAACTAGAACCATACCAATGGTAGATTCTGCTGCAGCGAGATATAAAAGGAAGTCTCTACCGTAATCCGGTGGACTCAAAAGCGGGGCAGAGACTAATGCCTTTTTCAAAGCATCAAACGACCGCTGCGCAAAGTCGTCCCACAGGAATGGAACTCCTTTCCGTAGCAAATGCATGAACCCTTTAGTGATCTCGGCATAGTTTGCTATAAACCTTCTTAAGAAATTGGCCTTCCCTTGAAGACTTTGAAGTTGACGAATTGAAGACGGGGGAGGCAACTGAACTATTGCCTCAACCTTGAAGGGATCAACCCGAATCCCTTCATTGGAAACTATAAACCCTAACAACCGACCTGATGTAACCGCGAAAACACATTTATTAGGATTCAACCGGATTTTGTAAAAACGACATCGCTCAAAGACTAATCGAAGATGACTAGGATGATCAGTTCTCTTTCGAGAACGAGCAGCGAGATCATCTAAGTATGCCTCGATGATATGTTTGATGTCGTGGAAAGCGTAAGACATGGCCCACTGAAAGGTGGCTCCAGCATTTTTAAGACCAAAAGGCATCTTTCGATATGCAAAGGTACCCCAGGGACATATGAAGGCTGTCTTATGCTGATCTTCAGGACGGATGGAGATCTGATTATAACCCGAAAAACCGTCCATGAAGGAGAAAATCGCATTACCCGCACACTCGTCAATAATTTGATCAATAAATGGCGTGGGGTAATTGTCTTTTGGACAAGCCTTGTTTAAGTCCCTAAAATCGATGCATACGCGGATTGTTCCTTGCTTTTTGTCCACAGGGACTGGATTCGAAACCCAATCCGTAAGAGGAACAGGGTATATAAAACCCGCCCTTAGCAGCTTCTCAACCTCAGCTTTGATAGCCGCTGCTTTCCTAGGGTTAACCGGCCGAAGCCTTTGACGAATCGGTTTTGCATTTTCGTACGTCTTGATCTCATGTTGGACTATAGAAGGATCAATGCCGGGCATTTCCTCATAAGACCAAGCAAATACATCACGATATTCCTTGAATAGGTCGGTGTAAATTTGAATTTCTTCAGGGGAACACTCACTTCCGATGAAGATATTCTCGATGATGTTAGGATTTTTAGAGATGTTTATAGGTATCGTTTTTGAGATTACCGACATATTACCTTCAGCACGTGTGTGTGTTGGAGCCAAAGGGTTCGATACCGTACAAACATCACTACCAACGAGCTCGGAGAATCTAGATTCTACTTCCTGCAATGGAGGAAGAAAATATGAGCGATGGTGTAAATCTTCCCAAGGTCGATCTATACCCATCATAATTTCGAGGATTGCTTCTTCAGAAGGTAGAACCGAATCTAAGCAGTCCAAGGCAGAGTTAGAATCAAAGCTCCAAGCGGGGGCCACATGACCATCTAACTCCTCTTCGGAAAAAGGAGTAGAATGGTTATCTGCAGAGTCTACGATAGCCTGATATCTAAGCTCAGCTGCAGATATAGGAAACGCCATTCCATTAACTTGCCCTTCAACTAATGTGGTCGTAGGTGAAGGCAAGGTCCAAGGGTCAGAAAAATGATGAGTTCGGAAGAACTCTTCTCGAGAAGACTCCTTGGATGATGAAATAGCATTGATTCTTGCAAAAGGAGAGGGAAGATCAAACGTACCCATCAATGAGGAATACATCCCTACTCCTAAATTCTCAGTTGGCGGGCGAGGGTTATCCACCAAAGGAACAGTAGAGTCGGAGGTTGCTTGAGGATCGATTGGAGCATAGTCCAATTGATCAACCTTAACGATTTTCCCCTCATGAGGAAAGCAAATGACACGAAACAAAGTCGAAACAACGGCTTCCATCTCGTACACCCAGTTCCTTCCTAATAGGAGATTATAGTCTAGGTTAGCATCTACGACTTCAACTTCGATATTAACGACCTTCCCTCCAACACATATAGGAAAGGCCGGGATAATCCCATGCGGCTTGTGAGAATGGCCATCAAATGCAGTTAAGACGGTTGGTGAAGGAACAGCCGAAGGTGAACCAATAGCCTTCCAACAAGACATGGACATGATGCATGTGGAAGCTCCTTCATCTATAACGGTGCGAAAAATATTGATTTTCCGGTATGTTGACTTTACCTGAAAAGCCATATGATGAGGGAGTCTCTTTTTGACATTTGACATGTCAAAAGAGAGCACTAGAGAGTTAGCTGGATCGACTGCTCCAATGGCGGAGAGTAAAGCACTTCTCTGAGACGGACACGACTGGAGAACTTCCAAAGCGGACATAGCACATGGGCTTTGAGCCAAATCCTCCACAATGGAGTAATTTTGAGCAGCTCTAGCATTGGGGTTAATTGTCGCGCGTTTGGCGGAACCTTTCGGTATCCTAGGTATAGTCTCAACAGGAGGTCGCTCGATATGAAGGTCATTACTTCCGGGAACCGTTTTATCCTTAGATGTTTCGGCTTCACCATAATCGCGTGACCGAGTAGTCACGTTAATGTTTGAACCCATCATAAAAACATTTGATGCTTTTTCCCCTTCCTGGTTGCCCCCTGAGGAGGTCCCAGGATTCGAATTTGCGCCAGCAAGAAGTTGCTGCCCTTGGGGAAACGGGTTAGTCAACACAGCTTGCGAACTAGAAGTCCCTTGCTGTCCTAACAAGCGCTGAGCGTCTTCAATTCTAGGGCAAAGATGAGTTAGATGGTCCCCACTGCATAACTTGCAAGGAAACTTAACTTTCTTTCTCGACTCACCTTTACCACCACCAGCGTTGTTGCCGGATTTATTTGCATCGGGCTTCCCATCCGAGTTCTTCTTTTTACCACGTCCTTTCTTTTTCCCATTGGAATTTTGATTTCCTTTGGGGTTATCGGATTGGACGGCGTTAATGGAAGAATTTTGGGAAGCGGGAGGATTAGACATTGTGACTTGGTTGTTAGGAGCAGTTTGTAATGACAACTGCTGCAATTGATTCAACAAGTTCACTGTAGTCGAGTCTACTGACCCTACGATACCATCCGCGTGCGGACCTGGCTTTGGCTTAGCTAAATCAACCTTAGATCCAGGAGCATCTGGCAAGTACTTTTGGAGGATCCCAGACTGAGAGTAAATCAGTTCTAACTGCTGGGCCCTGAAAATAGCTTGCTCCTCAGAATAGACCCCAGACATGGAGACATCCTTGGAGATCTCGGGTTGCAAAGACTTCAAAAACCACTCTAGACGGTACTCCGGAGGGATTTCGGCTTTAATGAGCCTCTTTCTCCGTCTCCATTCCTGAATGTGATCAGAAATGTGAGTTGCCTTATCCTGACGAAAGGTAGCCAGAAGTTCAGTTCCGGCATCATAGCGGACAGGCAACTGGAAGTGATTCAAGAAGATATTGGCTAAGTCAGCGAACGATGTAAAGCTGCCCCCTGGCAACTCTATGTACCATTTAGCCGCATTACCAGTCAAGGTGCGTTGAAAGAGTCTCAACCTAACCGAATCTTCGATGAGGGAGTTAGATGAGCACCACAAATGGAATGTGGTTACATGATCGCCCGGATCTTCACCACTCTTCCCTTCGAATTTTGGAATGTCCGAAGGGAGTTTGGTTGGGACCGGAGGCCAGGCCGGATTATACCTGATAGGGTCATTCGTTAGCTTAGTGAGATCTGGCAAGTTTAACGTTGCCAGAAACGGAAGCCTAGGAGGACCTAGGGGATTCCACCCAGACTGGGCAGAACTCCCAAAGTTCTGAAAAGACTGCCCTGGGATTTGGGAGGCACCAGGTTGCCCGAAGTGACCAGTAGAACCGGCTGAACCAAAAGGCAAGCCTTGTGGTCCAGCAAAATTTGGAGTTTGACCAACTCCTGCCGTATAAGCTCCATAGCTTGCAAAGTTTCCTCCTAAAGAATTGTAAGGGGTCGATAACCCCTGATATGGGTTCCAAGCCGAAGCGAGGGGAGGAATACTTTGAAACATACTAACCGTGGAATACGGCCTACTTCCTTGTTGGCCAATGAATGGATTCGCAGTTCCTGCGTTACTAACCCCAGGGTTATTCCAACCTTGGAAAGGATTGCTGCTTTGTCCTATTGAAGAAAAAGGCATGGATCCTACCGTTGGGTTGGAATGTGGAATATGACCACTTCCAAAAGGAAAACCCTGAAATGAAGCCGATCCGCCCATCATGGACGTAGCGGCACTGAACGGAACTGACGGAATACCCTGTGATTGGGTGCCAAAAAGGAAGGAACCAGTACTAAAAGCATTGGTTTGGGCATTTCCACTCGTGGACGGAATGGAAGTAGACCCAACCAAAGATGTGCTAGCAAACGATCCGAACAAGGAAGCGGAGGGGATGGAAATGGTTCCTCCCCCTTGCACCGATGTTGGGGTTTGCATAGCCGCAGCACTCGTAGAAGCCATGCTTCCAGTAGTGATCATAAACGGTAAGCGCGTAGCGTAACCTGGACTCGCTGGTCTATATAATGGAGGCCCAACGTATTGCAATACGTCTGGATAAGTAGATGGTAGTGGAGAATTTGGAATCACTAATGATTCTGAAAGTTCTTCTACCTCTACGTTATTCTCCGCTTGAAAGCGAACTCGAGAAAGGACTGGTGTGTCCCTCTCTTGTTCAGAAGTACCAGGCCTTGCTTGGCCGCTAATATCCCCGAGAGGAGGATCAATCCCCGATGCGTCAGCCGGTGTGGGACAGACCCCACCGGTAGTATTCCCTCTGCGCCTTCTAGGAGAAGGCTCTAAACTAGGTGGCGAGAGACCACGAAGTCTTCGAGACCATCTTGGAGACCGGTCAGCCACTTTGAATTTTTTTGTTAAGATCTAACTAAAGACTCAAAAAAATTAAAAGCTAAGCCGACTAGGAGCACAGAGCACACAGTATAAAGTTCCTAAAGATACAGCCAGTCAAACAACTTTCAAGTATTTCCGCTCCGGGTGATTGAGACCGGACACCAAAATACGAGAAAGTGAATCAAAGGGCCTTCCGAGGATAGTCTGGGATGATGAGGGCCCAGTCCTATCAGCGAAGGTATCAGAGGAAGTTACGCTGACCTCCTAACAACAGTCTGCGCCGGTGCAAGCCCCCAAGCTTCGCAAGGGTGCCCTCCGGAAGTACTGTCGAGAGTGATACAACATCGACCTCAGGTGCCACGGGATTGCCCTCCGCAGCCACCTATGCAGATCCCTAGGAGAGGCAACTATGGGTACCAACTCGTCGCAGAAGCCAGGCGGAACAGTCGTGAGGTAAGTTCGGACAAGTAGGAGAGGGGGTATCTCTCTTCCCTGTCTTCACAGACCCTCGTGCTTAACTCCCAGATCCGGAGCTTTCCTGGTCTCCCTAACGCTATTGGATTTACTCTCTTTAATCAGACTCTTATGTTTGACGTTTTGTGTGGCCTTGGAGAGTTAACTCTCCACTCGCCTAATCCAAGGCCCTAAAATCCTAAACTTGTTGGTGTAATAACTAAAACAAAAAGTTCTAGTGGATTTTAATTAAGCGCTTGATTTTATTAGGCTGTTCTTTAAGTCAAAGGTAATGGAGGTGAAACTTGTGGTGTTTTATGGACGCAAAAGAAATTAATAAAACCTAGCTACATGCACATGCACTTTTGTTTTCGATGAATAGCAATTTCTATGAGGTTCAGAAGGCACTTGTAATATAAACAAAATTTTTTTCCTTTTTCTTTTCAGACTCCACACTCACAAAAACTAACAAAACTAAATATGCCTAAAAAGAGATGCAAATCTTACCCTAATGCAAGAACTAAATGTGGATGCACGATTCAAAGACTACTCTAAAAACAAAGAAGGAAAGTTGCTGCTTTACCAAATTTTGTCTTGCCACTGAAATGCTTAGATAGAAGATGATTTGTTACTAATCATTTCGTCCAAACAATAAAAACAAGTTTAAGATAAAAAACAAAGCACTTTCACTTCGCAAAAAAGGAAATCAAATGAGAAGCAAGTTTAAGAAAGCGAAACTCAAAAACTTTCAAAAGATTTTCTTTCAATCAAACCAAAAAGTCTTTTTCAAAGGAAAACTCTCAAAAATACTGACATTAATGATTGATAAACAAGCCACCAAACACTTTTGTGAATTGACACCTTCCAAATGATGAGAACTCAACAAAAATAAAATGTGTTCGAAATCGCTTTTGACAATCAAAAGCAGCAATGAAAGTCCAAGAAATCAAAAGACAAGTTTCAAGGAAATGGTAACAAACAACTTTCCCGAAACGAAGGAGCAAATGGTCATAAAAATGATTTCGTTAAGCAAACACAAATGTCATGAAAACAAAATGGACACAAAGATTTTAAGACAATCTTCCCACTCTGCTGAAACAGAGCAATCAAGATTCTTAAACAGAAATCTTGTGTGTCAAAAATCAATGACGCTTGCAATCAACGAAAAACAAGACTAGCACTCCTTATAACTAGAGAGAGTTCGAAACAAGATGCCCCCTGTTAAACAGAGAACTGTCACTGGGAATTGACTGTTTTAAACTGACCCAAACCACCAGATAGACATTCAGCCAAAAGAAAAATTATAAATCTTGAAAATTATGGAATATACGCGACTGCAATTATTTGCAGAATGCGTGTACACGCTTCTGTAACTAAGGAAACCTGCGTATACGCGGGTTTACTTGGTGAAACTTGCGTATGTACGCTTCTGTAACCCAGAAAAAGTGTGTATATGAAGTCTTTCAAGAAAAATAAAAAACACAAACTGAAAAACTGGAAAAGCTTGGAGTTTAAGAAAATATCAGACAGTCAGAACCAACAAACAGAGGGGCTGAGCCCTGATTGGCTTAAGGACTACCCAAACTAGGAACAACAAGAGTGTTGTCCCCAGTGGAGTCGCCAATTCTGGTTGAAGGGAAAGTACCCCTAGGGTCCTTTGGGCTAAGACTCTACCAGACTGAAAATTGCTTATACAAAGAAACACACACACACAGCCATCTTTTTTACTTTTAAGCAAATTCTAATGTTTAGGGTACATACCTAAGGTCCTACGTTCGAGAAGACCGTTAGGGTGCAAACCCTTCTTGGAGTTCCCTTCTTCTTTCTTTGACCTGCAAGACAAACAAATCAAAGAACACAACAGTACATGTATAGAAGTTTATATATAAATCATCTTTATGCTATAAAGTTAGTTATAAAAAATCTTTAAGTAACCACTTTCATAAGAATTCAACACAAGAATCTCATAAGCATAAAGAAAGATTATTCGGGAACAAAGACGTGTTTCTTTATATATAAAGGCAAATAAAGTACATATATCGGAAAGATATCACCTGAACACCTTCAGCAGGCTCCAAGCAAGCTTCCTCCCGGATTCGTTCCAGCCTCCAGCCTCCAACAAGAGCTCCTTCCAAGTCTTACTCAATGATGATGTCAAGGATGAATGATCACCAATACACATGGAAACAAGGGTTTCCTATGCAAAATGGGGGAAGTGCAGAATGCACCAAGGACTTCAGACCTGGTCTAAGGGAAAAATCTCAGCATAATAATCTTGCTCTCCTTTCTCTCTCCCCTTGGCCTTCCCTTTGATGTCTTTTTATACCCTCTCCAAAGTAGTTTTTTAGTTAGGAGTTGGTTGGGAACAGTTGGGCCACGGGCACTAACAGGTGATCCAGCAGGTAAACCCGCGATCACCGCCCGAAAAAGAGGAAATTATATTTTTTTTAAGTGTTTTAATAGATACACGCGGGTTGGGTATGACATACCCGCGTGTACACGCGTTTAACACAGGGCAAAGTCGCGTATAGGGAATAAAACACTGTTTTTTAAATTTTTGGACCAGGTCTGGAAGGAGGGGTTGCCCTAGGCCATAAGTGCAGCATCACAAACCATAAGAGTGAGATTTGGAGCTATAACACTATATCATGCTTACAGACTGCTGATTGGTCTTCTTTTCGGGCAGCCTTGTAAGGCACATGATTATGGTCAAATAGCATTTCAAGAGGAGTTAGGCCCTTAGGAATGTGGTTACTAGGGATCTGGACTATGCTATTTTTGCCAATCTTATTTCTAAGTTGAGTCTTGGGATTTTCTATCAAGGCATCATTATCTTGGTCAATTTTCATCTCTGAAAATTCATGAATGACTTGGAGAAACCTATTCAACTCATCGTCATCATCAAAAACCTTCCAATGGTGGACATTATCGGGCAAGGAAGGTCTGTACTTCATTTGGACTTCATAAACTAACTTGGGAGGCAATGGAGGGATGAACAAACTAGCAGAAACAACAAGGGAATTAGCAAGCTAATTTTGGGCTTTAGGAATGTTTGAGATGCAGAAATAATCAAAAGAGCCCTTGATTCTCCATACCTCATCTCTATATGCTTTCAACCTTGGATGCTTTGCTTGAAATGATTTATTTACTTGCTGAATTATTAAATCAACATCTCCATATACTTTTAGATTTTTGATTCCTCTGTCTTTGGCTGCATGAAGGCCCAACATCAGTGCTTCATATTCTGCTATGTTATTTGTTACTTGAAAAACCAACTTAAAAGACAATTGAATGTTTTCCCGTTGAGGAGATACTAGCACCACTCCTGCTCCTGCAGTCTCCCTGGCACATGCTCCATCAAAGAACATCTCCCAAAGCTGACTTCCTTGCTCTTTCTCGGCTTGAGCTGTTGGTTTCCTGAGCTGCATTACGACCTTTCGAGATTCTTTTATTTGGAGAATACATGCTCCAAAATCCGTGTCCACTGCATATATAGGATGATTTGTAGGATTCTTCTCATCACTAATGATATATGCTAGTTGTGCTTCTCTATATAATCTCCTTCTTTCTCCTCCAAACACTGGGACAGTTGCATAAGATAGATCATTCTGTAATGCCCCACCTAGTCTCTTAATCCACCCTTTGGACAGTAGCGTGCCAAACTTAGGAGGGACATCTGCCACCACAATATCCATCATCATGCTTTTCATGGGCAGCTGAGTTAAGGTGATAGCCAGATCCTTAATCAACCCAAGGCATTTCACCTTCCTTGAATCAAAAGAGAGTAGATCATGATAAGGTCTGGTGATATCAAGGCCTTACTCTTCCATGACAGCCTTAGGCATTAGATTGTGGCTAGCTCCTGTATCTAGTAGGAAATTATGGAGGATTTTGTCATGAATGGTCAAGGAAACATAGAAAGATGGAGAATTATCATCGGCAGGCTCAATCATGGGACTAAGCACAATGGCAGGTTTGTCATCTTGCAAATTGACAGAGTCAGTGGAGGTTTTTTTAGTTTCTAGTTCAAGGGCTTCAAAGATAGGCTTTCTAAATAATTCACTCTTCACCAACTCAACCAGAGGCACAGATATTTTCAACTTCTGAACTTTTGACTCAAAGCTGAAAGAAGAAAATGATTTATCATCAATTTTTACCTCTTGAATAGGAGCTTTGAGAATGATTGGATCAGCTGCTGGCTTTCTTTTCTTAATATTCTATGACTCTATCTGAACAACAGCTCTTTGTGCAACATTTTCTTTGGAATTCTTTGCATTGGATCTTAGATTATATCTCTGCTGCTGCTCACCAGATTGTAGAACAACTCCTCTGTCCCACTCTTGACTGTTTTGTTCTTGCAACAATGATTCTTCGTATTCAGCTAATATAAAAAATGTATCACTGCCTTTATCTTCCATGCAGTGAATTCCATCCTCATCCTCTTCAAATTGTTCCTCTTCCATGACTACATTTTGGAAAGGGGCTTTAACTTTATGATCTTCTTTTGTTTCTTCACCCCTTTGTATTATTTGCAACTACTCATTTGCTCTTCTGAAAGGATTCTGATTTCTTAGAGCAAATATGTTTTGTTGCCTTGCTTTTCTTAAGTTCTGCTCAACCTCCAACTTAGATATCTTAGTAGCCAATGCCTCTATTATTTTAGTCATTTTATTAAATTTGTGGTCAGACGCTGATGCAGAGGAAGTAGAAGCGTGATTTCTCTACCTCCTTCTGTCAGCTAGACTCTTTAGCTTCTCTGCAGCCATGATATTAGACTCCACCTCTAGGGCTGCATCCTGCATATCTGCCAGCATGGCACATCTTCTTTCTCTCAATAACAGGTAGAAATCAGAGTCAAAAGCATTGGCATAAGTGAGCTTGGCAGAGGTGGGGGTAGGCTTTACCTCAGCTGGTATCTTACTATACATTCGATTGAACCTTTTATTAAAATCAAGCAAAGATTCCCCATTTTCCCTCTTCAGGTTACCAAACTCTGTATGATAATACAATAGGTCCTTTTTATCTCCCCATTGCTTCAAAAATGCATCATCTAATGCTTCTCTATCAGTTATTGATCTTTGGGGTAATTCTCTGAACCATTTCCTAGCCTCTCCAACAAGGCTCTCGACAAAAACTCTCATCCACACATCATTCTCACTTACATCTAAATTATCATCATAACTATAAAAAGCTTCTAAGTGTTCTTCTGCTGTTACTCCCTCTGTTCCAGTGAATTTAGGCATATATTTTTGATATTCTCCCACAGGCATAGGATTTAGAGGCAGAGGCAACACCAATGGTCCATAGCTGGTAGCTACAATTCTCTCCATCCTCGTAGGTGCTTGCTATCCTGCCGTGTTTGGAATATGTGGAAGAATACTAGCAGATTGAATGGTAGGGAGTAATGTGATGGATGGCAGAGATAAAGGGATGCTATGGACTGAATGGGAAACTTTATTTGGACTAAGATTCAAAGGGGAACTAACTGTACAAGGGGCTGAATTACTCTCTAAAGGAATTTCTCTAATAACAATGCTGATTTCTAAATCTTGAAATTGTAAATCTTCAGCAACAACTTTATCTTTTAGAGATGAATTAGATTTCTTAGGCTTACCTGATCGTAATTCCCCTTTCTGTGAAGCTTTCTTCGATTAAACAGTCCTCTCAGGTTCAGGCAGTGATTCAGTTGGAGATTTCTGAGGATTTCTTTCAGTATGTCTCACAAACTGAGCCAGAACTTCAATGTGGAGTCGCTGAAGGTTGGTCTTACACCAATGGAGTCGCCAGACAGATGATTACAACCAAAATGTATGTTCAAACATTTTCTGTCATCAAAGCTTGAAGCTGTATCGTTCTCCCAGGGAAGTTGAGCTTCGATTCTCCTCTCCCCGGCAACGACACCAATTAATGTTATCACCCCAAGAAACTCACCTAGGTTCTGTATAAGTGATGCTTGGGAACATTACAAACTCAACAATTTTGTTGGACAAAATGATGGATGAATGGAAGATATGCTGCACATTCAAGCTAGATAACTACTCCTACTATGATTTATCCCAGACATGGGTGAACACCCCCAAACTACAAGGCTTTTAACCACCAATTACTCAAAGCTTGAGGTAAAGGTGATGATGGAGAAGACTGACTGCACCAGCAGATGCACATGATCCTGTGATGGATGACTGCAACCAGTTAGGAGGTCTGTAAATCTATTATCTAACGCACAGACGAGATGATAGCTGTCTATGCATTAAAACAACAGAAACATGCGAGCAGTTTTCTTAATGAACAACTAAATTCTAACACAGAGGTGAGATGACAACCCCTCTGATGTTAAACATTCACAGCACATGAAATAAATGCAAAACAGGCACAGCCTGGAACATAGAAGAAGTGAAAACTGAGCAAATGACAACAAAAGAAGCTTGTATTAGTTGGGAATGCAGACTAGAAGCTTTAGGTTACATAGTAGTTTCAGTCACCAGAAGTTGAAACTCACAGCAAGCTCACACTCAGCTAACACTTATCAACCGATTACATTGTTGTTCTGGGTATATATAGAATTTGTTTACAAAAATATTTGCTATGCTATGCGTGGAGGTGTCTTAATGGACCACCAACCATCTTTACAATTAGATATGGGTCTCTGATACAATCTTCTAATCAAAATCGATTCTTTCTAGCGCTCTGCAGTCCTGCTCGGGCAGATGAAGTAAATCATGGATGAAATTCCATGCCTAGTAAATGCTTTCACTGCTCGAGGTCGTCCCTTTTGTCCTTCGGCCATTCTGATCTTGAATGTGTTAGTTGAATTATTAACTACGGAGAATATTGAATATTGGCCACCTTCTTCCTTGGGATGCACGGGACCTGCTATGGACGCGGACAGTATGGCGGAGGCATGAGCAAGACGGGAAAAGACATTAGCCGTTGGATTGCACAGATTGGTGGAGGATATGACTCGGCGAGAGCACGAAGGAATGAAGACTGGGTATAGGCAAATGCACTATCGGAGGCGGAAAAACGAACATGAGACTTTATACAAAGGAATGGTGGGTCATATTGGGTACAGCCCTTAATATCGCATTGACGGAAATGGTGCAGTCTATATTCACATCAATACCTGAACCTGCAACTGGCGATTGCCGATGAACACCGCATTGGTACTTTAGGAGCGAGCGCAAACGAACGCGGACCGTTGGATCATCGGGACTGATCAGATGGCGATGAAGCAATCGCGATATTGTACTGGCAGAAGATAAAGGGTAGAGACTTAACGTGCATTGGTTCGATTTGCGATAGCGATCAAATGGCATCACAATATCGCATCAGAGAAGACACGGGGCACAAAGGAGACAGCTGGGCACGGATGCGATTTGCGATCGTGATCTAATCGCATCGCAATATCGTGTTGGATGAAGTGAAGGGAACAAAAGAAGGTAGTAGCCATGGATGCGGTATGTGATATGATCGCATAGCAAAGAGGAAAAATGAGGGTAGAGGAGTTAAGGGAGTGTAAGGAGGTTTGAAGAAAAAGAAAGGGAAAGAAGGAAGGAGGAGAAGATTGCTCCAAGCACCCTTTCAGCACAACCAACCATCAGACCTGAATCCGACAATTAAGCACTAAAGTTTATAGCAGAGCTAAGAGTAGGTACCAATATCTGGCAAATAAGTTTCTTTCTTTTATCAGAACCAGTACATAGATTTATTCATATGCTTATTTAATAGCCTTTCCACAAAATAGACTGTCTAGATCAATCTTAAAGAATTAGGTATCAAATAGAGTTTGATAAATATTATAAGAACATAGATAAGCAAATATTTGCGTAACAAAATTATATTATAGTGCATTATTTTCTTCCTTCTGTAAGTACCAAGGGTGTGAAATGAAAATCTTGAACATTATAGCATTATCTACCCTAATATAATTAATTAACTGAATGAGAAGCAATAGAAGAAGGGCCAGTCAAGTCAAAAACTACCACATCAAGTAAACTCCACAAAGTCATATGATATGAATTATACAGGAGTAAAACTCTAAAGAACTAATCAGAGAATTATTTTGCATTGTGAGAAGAAATATTACAGTCATAAACTACCAATACGGCCGAACGATTTTCTTTAAACATCGTTATAGAAGCAACTTTATAGTATTTAAGTTGATACGAAGGGCAAGTTTTTAGTAATCCATAGAATTTAGAAAAATGTTGAAACAATAGAACAAGACTCCCTTGCTTCCACTTTAAAAACGTTTGTATCAATATAACTCAAGCAGGGCTTAGAAGTTACGCATGACAGAATCCAAACATAGATATACATACAATAAAATAGTGCAGAGGAGGTTATGTTTCCTCCTAACATTAAAAGTAGAGCTAAGAACCAAAATAACAGAACAATAAGATAAATACATGAATATTGAATGTTTTATAACAACTATTAGACAAATTCTAGGGTTTGTAGGGCTCAAACTCTCCTTAAACCCTTTCGAGAAAAAACCCTCTTAATAAAGATTGTTATGCTTGGCTAGAGGCCATTAAAGTCCTTATAAATCTAGACCAAGGGAAAAGGAGGCTAGCAAAATAGATTACAGACAGAATCCGAGAGGGCTAAGAAAGAAAAATGGAACTATGGGCATGTCTTTCGACTGCTCCAAAAATTTAAAGCAAAGATAAAATGAAACACCGATACAACAAGCATGACCCTTAGGGCAGTATTACCCAGAGATCACCGCAAGATAGAAGAAAGAGAGAGCCCCAACCAACCACCACCACCTATGCCTCCTGAACCTGTCATATAAATTGCGGCCAAGAATGAGCATCCCCTCATCCATACAACCAAAAAATGATGCTTATATCAGAGGAACAAAAGAAAATGATAGGTCCTTACCTGGTTAGGTCAGCCTGAGGAATCCTGCCACTGGATTAATGGCAAACTTAGGAGGACAGACCTTTTAAACAAAATAGTAAAACATTATAGCATAACTCCCTATATACAAGGTAAAAAATTAAGTTCAAAATCGTAACCAAAGAATTGTAAGAGTTGGGTGAATATGTGTACTAGCATTAAACTTCGCAACAAGGAACCAAAGGTCTCATTTGAATGGAGGAATAGAGGAGAAGATGAGCTCCCTCAACTACTGCAGTTACCCCGGCTATCAATGAAGAAATGAGTAACAGAAACCCTCTACCCAAAAGAAAATGGTTTGGAGGACTCATCTCCACTGTTTGATTTCGAATTCTCATAGAAATCATTGATCTAGGAGAAAATCCCGATAAGGGAATATAATAGTACTACCATAAAATAAATCACGAGAAAGCACAGTCGCCCAGTTAGATGCAACCTCAGTTATTAAGGTGATAAGGACACACAGGAGCATATCAATTTGACAACCAGAGGCATTAGCCCTTTAAGCCACATAAGTAGCAAGAAGATCATTGCATGAATCTCTTGTGGTCGGACAATTGTCACTTATTTAAATCAATAGGCAACATATTATCCAAAGTAAAGAATCTATACAGTGGCCCTCTCAAGTTGAAAAATTAATGTTATGATATATATATATATATATATATATATATATATATATATATATATATATTCGAACTTGCATATAAATCGTTCTATGAATCATTTAATAAATCAAGAACCATATATATATATATAGTTAGGATGTGTTCAATTGGTTAACCATGCTATAGTAAAGTTCGGTAGAGTAATTTTTATTTTATATGGTCTTTAACATTTAGAAGATGTGTAACATATGGTATTAGAGTGACTCAGGTTGCTAAACTGATACCTATGGAATTAAGTAATAACAATACTCTATAATATGCATGTAGGAAGAAGGAAGCTGAAAGAATGAGGAGAATTGGAAGTCTACCTCATAGTTCCATAATTGGAACAGGACCTACAACATTTCAAGAGGGTAACCCTAAAGTGTGGGTGCAGTTGGGCGACGAACCTAGAAATACCAATCTAGATATTATAGTAACATTAGAACAATTAAAGGATGAAATGGCTCGATTGCGAGTAGACAATCAGAGATTGATGCAAGAACAAAATAAAATCATGAAGAGCCTATTAGATAGACAAAACCATAGACCATTAGTTCCTAGCCTAGAACGTGAGAATACCACAGGGGAGCAAGAAGTTCAGATTGAAAATGTGGAAACAGAGGGGAAAGAAGAAAATCAGGAAGAAGAATCAGATAATGTGTTCAATCATAATATACCGAAAAGACAGAAAGTGGAACTTCAAGGAGAGTTCCAAAAAACTAAGCCTCCTCTCTTCGATGGGGAATAGGAGGAAGTAGCAGAAGCATGGATCATTAACATGAATAAATAATTCTAGTTGTATGAATATGACCATAATCTGAAGGTCCGCTTGGCCATCTTTGAGTTACAGGGGAAGGATACATTGTGGTGAGAGGATGTAAAGACAGTATGCGGAGTTAGCAAACAAGGTATATTTTTTTTGATCAAGTAAGAGTAGGACCATCTATTAATCTAGCCAATAATATATAATTTATAAAAAGTTGCACCAGCTCTGTGAGAGTTCATTAGGCAGCTAGGCAAGCAAAGTTCTGAACCACACACCCAAAACCATGAGAAGACCGAACAAGAAAACCAGGGAGTTACCTCCAGACACTCTGGACAAAAGTAAGCAGTAGACCCTCTGGTCATACTGTCGAGCACCAAAAGAACCCTGAACGCCATGGAAGACAGGTCCACTAAACCGGGGCCCACAAAAACGCCACAAGTGACCTGTCAAGGGTCCACAAGATTTCCACCAAAGACAAGCTAGAAACAACAGTAAGCTTGTAGAGCCGCAGACCGTATGTTCCAACCAGCCAGGATCAACGTACACGGTCTGAATATGGTCCCACTACAAACCCACACATAAACTTGTCTTACGGACCTGATGAAAACTATAGGCCAGCTCTATAAGCTCTTTTGGGTCTAAAACGCCAAACCAACATGCACGAACAAACCTACACTGTTGATTGCTTGATGAGGATCCAACTATCTATGCAGATATCAGGTGGACAAGTAGCTCGAGGGATAGCCACTCGATGAAAGTGGTATTCTCTCACCTCTGACTGCGACGTGTCACATGAAGAGTGGAATCGGGGCCTTCCTAAGAAACACCAGATACCACTTGGACCCCACTTGATAAACCACTTGTGGTTTAAGAATCGATCGCCTCCTAGAATATCTTACGCACTCTTTCACCAAGCGATAGCCTATAAACAAGAACATCGGATGGTTCTTATGCCTTCCTCCCAGATTCTCTGCCAAACCCCAAACACCATCAAAATTACCACATAAAGTTTTGGTCAATGGATGACCAGACCTGTGGTACTTCCAGAGTCAATCCTCTCACCGGACATTTGATGGAATACTGAGCTTTGGATTTCAGCCAATACCCAAAAAGGGCAGATAGTTTAGGGTTCCCTATCCTCCCACCTATCTCCTGGAGCACTTCGATCCTTCCTATGAAACCATAGCTCCATATCTTTGTCCGCTTGATAGAGACAATCCTACCTAAGCTTTCTTGGCAGTAACAAATCCCAAGCATACTGAGAATCCCTATCCATATTGGTGACTCCTTCATTCGCCAAACGGTTCGCTAACATGTTAGCTTTCCTTTTCACATGGACAAAGCTAATAGTTCTTAAGGTTTGCAGGTGGGAGTGGATACTGTGAAAGTCATGCAAAAGCCTCCAATGATTCGATACTTTATCTGGAGAAGTGCCATTACATATTTTCTTGGTCACTCTAATAATCAATTCTGAGTCTGCTTCAATGATAACATTATACAAATTTGAGTCCAACAGGATTTCCAAGCATTGCTCTAGTGCCATGAGCTTCACCATGTTATTAGTGGCCTTACCCAAGTGGCCATGGAAGATCTTCTTTATTTGACCCTGTTCATCTCTTATAGCACCCCCAAAGCCAACTAACCTTGGATTTCCCTTAGATGTTCTGTCTATATTAACCTTTATGAAACCATAAGGAGGAGGCTGCCAAAAGTCACTATTTGCATTTATTTCGCTTACTCCCTTGATTATGCCCTATGGGATTATGGACTGGAGACCCAAATGAAGTATAATACTTGCCTCTACGGGCAAAGGATGATCCTTACGAAGTGTCCTCAATAGGCTTCTTACTGTGTCTTTGAGCTGCCTTAAAATTTGGTCAATTATGTGTTGTGGCTTGCTTGGTTTTTTTTTGAAGATCCGACTATTGTGCTCTTTCCAAACATTCCAGATAACAAAGTCTGGAACCAGAATCCAAGCTTTATTAATAATTTCATTCCCTGAGAAGTTTTTCCTCCAATTCTTCAAAGTATTGGATATGCTGAGACTATCCCTATCTGATTGTCTAAAGATTGAGGCTACCCAGTCCCACACATTGGATGTGAAAGGATAGAGGTTGAGAAGGTGATCCATCATCTCCTCTTGTGAGCCACAGAGGTAACATTTGGAAGGGCCAATAAAGCCTTTTTTAAGAGATTCTCCCAAGTTAAGATTTTCCTTTGATGCACTAGCTAGATGAATAACTTTATTTCCATCCAGTGAGGGATCTCCCATAGTTTCTTCCAGAATTGATCAGGATTTAGGTAGTTAAATCTTGTTACTTCTTGTTTAGCTTCTTTGAGGTTAAAGTTACCTTCGGTGTTCTTTGCCCATCTTAATTGGTCAGGTAAGGAGGATACTAGAATCCTTCTATGCTCTATATATTGGGTGAGAGCTTTTGCCTGGGCCTTCAGAGGACTCTCATCACTGTGGCATAGATCCTTCCAATTCCTCCATTTTCCTTTATTCCTTCTTGGTTCAAGAAGTCTTTGACCATAAGAATACCTTTGTTATTTGTTTCACTCTTGAGAGCTGCTAAGTCATCCTTATAAAGGTTGGGTTCCTATTGCCAGTTATCCTCCCAAAATCATGCTAGGATCCCTGCTCGAATTTCCTAGAAGCTATGTTGTTGAGCAATACTTTTATTCTCCCAGGCAAGGTTCCAAATATGGGAGCCCCTGATTTTCCCTGACATTCTAATGTGATCATTCTCCTACCAATACTTGGCATATTTTTGTTTCCAAAGCTTAGCTGAGGGAGCTGTCGACTCCTTAATCCATCTCCACGAAAGTTTGGATCCCACATCTCTACTGAGGGTTTCAGGGTCATGCATCCCCAATCCACCATGGCTTTTGGACTTGCATATCTTATCGTAGGAAAATAAAGACCACTTCTTTTTCTCTTCTCCTTTGCCCCACAAAAAATCCCTTTGTATGCTCCTGACAAGGCGCCCTGCCAAATTAAGTGACTTGCATGTCCATTTTCTGACCTTGTCCTGAAGTTTGTTTATTATTGGCTCCCACACTTTCTTGCTTAGAGGTTTATCAGTAAGGGGTATGCCTAGATACTTGGAAGGTATCTGTTCCCTTCGAAACCCAAGAATTCTAGTAATATTTCTTTGAATAACAATGTTAGTGTTAAAGAAAGAAACTTTTGATTTTTTGAGGCTTACCTCTATGCCTGCTGCCATAGCAAAGTCATTTAAGATGTGTTTGATCTCTATGGCTTCCATGACTGTGGGTATGCCTTGCAGCATAGTGTCATCCACAAATTGTTGATGAGTGTTTGTTGCTCATTCCAAGGTGAGTTTGATACCTTGGATTCATCCTTCAACATTTGCCATTTTGATCGCTGTGCCTAGCCCTTCCATCATGGGAACGAAGAGGAAAGGTGAGAGTGGATCTCCCTGTTTGAGACCTCTGGAGAGTGTGAAGGATCTTGATTGACCTCCATTAAGCAGTATGTAAAAACTGGTCATGGTGACAAGTGCCATAACCCATCTTATCCAATTTTGGTCGAAGCCATAGGCTCTTAGAACTGCTCTTATATAAGACCAACTTAGCTTGTCATAGGCTTTCGCTAGGTCCAATCGGATGATCATACCAGCTTGTTTGTTACTTTTGAGAGAGTGTACCACCTCATGAGCTTGGATGATGTTTTTGAGGATTTGTCTTCCTTCCACATAGCCCATTTGCTCCTTCGAGATGAGAGATGGTAGAAGGGGCTTGAGTCTATTGGCTATCGCTTTGCAAATAATTTCTTACACCACATTACATAAGGCTATGGGTCTAAAACTATTACATTAGAAAACAAAGTATCACTTGGGAAAAGTTTCAGAGATATTTTAAGGAAAAATATCCAACAGAGAGTTTTTACGACAATAAGGAAAATAAGTTCCATGATCTACGATTAGGCTAAATGACCATGGACGAATTTATAACCAAATTCATATCATTAATTCGATATGTTCCTTACATACGTGAGGAAAAAGCAAAGGTGCAGTGGTTTATCAGTAGTCTTCTGCTGTTCATGAAAGAATGACTAGATTTTGACAATCCGAAAACCATGGACGAGGTCCTTCGTAAAGCTCACATTTGTTACCAGCATAAAAAACCAAAGGGGGACCCGAGCAAAAGGTGGACTAACAAAATGGGGAGTAAATTTGTTTCCAATTACAAGGGAAATAAGGGTCCAAGTAACAAAGGAATATTTAAAGGACATGCCAGCAAAAATGCAAATAAGAGTCAATCTCGATTTAAAGTACCTGGTGAAACAAGAATGAATGAACAACCTGGCAGAACTGAAGTCGAATCAACAAATAGACCATCTACACAATGTTGGGGATGCGGAGGCCGTCATTAGGTCAAAAACTGCCCACAACATAGGGGAGTCGATCAAATTTCATAGATACAAGAAGCATCTATAGTGGGGGAGGTAGAAAGAAGAATTCCTAAGATTAATGCTGCCCTTGAAGACCATCAAGGAGAACTTTAGCCAACCATGGTTGATTTTGAAGGTAAATTTTTTTACCACCCCGTTTCCATTTTAATTGATCTTGGGGCTACTTTAAGTTATATCAACCCCAAGATTGGGGAACAATGTAAATTACAAACTGTTAAATTTAAATATCACTGGTTAGTACAACTAGCCATATGGGCCAAAAGAAGAGTTTTGGCTAAAATAGATAATTTCCCTTACTGATAGCTAATCAGTTTATTATAGCATATTTGAACATATTACCGTTAGGGTCCTATGATATTCTTATAGGCATGGACTGGTTGGAAAATCATTGGTCACTTATTAGCTGTAAAACCAAAACCATCAATTATCAAGATGAGAAAGGTGAAAGACAAGAAATGCAAGGTATTCAAAAACCTCTACAGATAAGACCTATAACAGCTTCCCAGTTAGAAAAATGCATCAGGAAGGGGTGCTAGATTTATGCAATACAAGTAGGAATCGTTGATTCCAAGGATAAGTCTGACTCCTTTGAAAACATACTAGTGGTACAAAATTTCTCAGATATATTTCTTGAGGAAATCTTGGGTCTACCCCCAAAAAGAGACATTGACTTTACCATTGAGTTGATCCTGAGAGTTTTATGAAGAACTTGGTATGTACCTATAAATACTAATTCCCTAGATAAGTAGAAATATGTAGAACAATAGTTTAAAGTACTTTAACCTTTTTCTATAAACAATAGATAACACAAAGAGAATGAGAGGACCTACTTGTACTTTCGCTTTCCTCTTGTCTCCTTTGTATTAGTCCTATCTCTCCTTCCCATACTTAACATGCTTGAGAAGTACCTATAAAAATCAACAGAAGACAAAGAACCAATCAAAGAAAAAGACCTATTGATTACAAGTAAATGGAATCAGATACATTCACACATATAAGCATCATATTTCAAGATAAGAATATGGAAAAAGGTGTAAATACTTTATTGAATAGAAGGAATAATTACAACCATGAAGCTTGATTCGAAGTCACTCCTCTAGCTTTGGTTCCATCCACATCACATCATAAGCATGACATTCTGGCAGCATAACGACACTTACAATAGTCTCATTTATCAAACTAACATTATCTCCTTACAATTCATCAAAGTCCATCCCTTGATCACTTAGAAGAGTGATCAATTTATACGAAGATGGAGGAGGTTTTGTCATCAATGAGGGTATTGAATGGCCTTCCAAAATTAGAATTAGTTTCATGGATGAAGGGATGTATCTTAACTCATTCCTCATCCATTTTCGAGCTCATAAGAGATGATAAGTGTGGGAATCTTCTATAAGGCTCCAGAAGATAAGAATATTCCCCAAACCCTATGTGAATTTCACTCAATCTCACCCAGCACAAGTCAAAGAGGGCCTCAGTGCTCTACAGAGCACCATGGCATGTAATTAACTACTCTGCAGTGCACCCTTGCATGGGCCTACCTCCGCTAGTCCCTCTAGAGGGCATTTCAGGACGTATTGAGGCTGTGAAACTGTATAGGAAGGAGGTATTAAAAAGGTTGACTTGTTCAAGGCATGTAGCAACTGAAATAAGGGTTTGATGAGCCCTAAAACACTGATATGGATGATGGGAGTGATGTGCCCAAATGGATCTGTAAGAGCTTCCCGCTAAAGCATGAAGTCGAAAAATGTTAAGGTCGAGTGAAATGATTTACGATGTGATGAGGAGGTTCCATAGTGGTTGGTGACTTGCATCGATTACAATACATGATATTTTGATTTTTTGTCATGAATCGTTGAGGGAAGGCATATCATGCTCAACATATAAACTTTCATGACAAGTGCATAAATAGTCGTCTACAAATATAGACCCTTGATCGGATGACCATCAATGCAAAGCCATTGTACAGATGATTTGGTACTTTCCTGAAATCGCAGCTCGGATGGATGAAACTAGATCCAGGGTCTTCTATCTCTTTCAATCGTTCACTCAAGTACGAGTCTAACCATGTGAATATGTGATCTGAAGTTGAACATGGGAAGACACAGTCTAATTACTATCCAATGATGTAAGGTATTAACAGATGTCAGAGAAATAATGATAATGATCCTCAAGGTACTATAGTACATTCTGCATGGTGTGAATGGATGTTTTGATGTCAAACACCATACAAAGTCTTTCGGTTGAAGGCCAGTGATGTCAACCTATCGTTGGAAGCGAGAAACTTGCCATTGATGTATGCAAGCCTCATGGTACTGGAAGGGTGTTTCTAAGTCAACTTCTTGGATAATGTGTTGATGTCAACAAGAAGTGACTCATCACAGGAGGGCCTTGATGTATCCCACATCAACTACACAAAATGTGTGTAATGATTTTGGAGATGGAATTGGACTGATGACACAAGGTTTAGGAATGGCAGTCATGAAAATGAAGGTTTATGATAATTGCAAAGGATGAATTTCAAACTAAGTGACTTCTCTTGAACATGTCAGCGACATTGAATGGATTGGTAGAATTGACCCAAAACAAAACTAATGGATGGTACGATAGACCAAGGTATGATGACCATGAAGCAGATAACCCAACCCAAATAGTCACAATGATGAAGTGAAAGTGTCACGTTCAAGAGCGACTTGTTGCCACAAAGTGGTTTACCCCTTTTCCCATTTTCCCTAGTCATTGTTGACCAGTACCTCCTTATTATTATAAAGCTTTGGGAAGATAACATATGCTTGTTGTATAATTTCGCCCTTCAGGTGAATCCGTCGCTATGTGATGTTTTAACGAGACTAGCGAAGGTGAAAATCAGTCTTGTCATGATTGACAAGTTTGTCGCTATTTTATGTTTTAATGAGTTTAACGACAAAGATACAAAAAGAAAACTCCACAAGTTCTTTTTCGTAGATTTGTCTCTCAGGCCCAAAAAAGCATAAAACAATATGAGAGAGAACCTATTGACCATGTTCGATCAAGGTATTCCTTTTTCGTAAATACTCTATCTTAGCTCGAAAAAGGGTTAAACTTATATTGAGTGGATGTCATTTCCAATCCGTTAATAAGCTGGAAAGAATAAGCATTCGGCAATCTTTTCATATTTCAAGAGTCTAAAAAGAGCTTAAAGAGAACTCCACTTTGAGGAATGAGTGGTGTTTAGGATAGCAACTGACTCCGGTGAGGTTGGAACTTCTCAAAACAAGTTGATTTCTATTAAGAGGCTAGCTAATAAGACCACTCATTGCAAATGTTCCTCAAGAGGGTAAACCCAAGTGAAAGCGTATGATCAGCCAAGCAGATAGTGATGATGGAAGGAGAAAAACTAAGGCTTATTTGTCGAAAGAGGGTGATAGAATGGTGATCACAAGGGTTAAAATGGAGATGGGTTCATTTTAACACAAGCTTGAACCATAGGGAACTATGCTCGGATTTAGTTTCATGTTTACACAAGCTTGAAATGAAAAACTATGCTTACGATTCAGTTTCATTTTTACACAAGCTTGAACCATGAAAATCTATGCTTGAATTCAGTTTCATTTTTACACAAGCTGGAAATGAAGAACTATGCTTGAATTCAGTTTCATTTTTACACCAGCTTGAATCACGAAAAACTATGCTTGAGATTGGTTTACATGCCCCCAGCATGATGAGTCGATTCTAGGTGCATGCCCCCCAAGCTTCATTACATTCACCTAAATAGAGTACTCATGGCTATCAGGTGGATGGAATGAAGGTTCATTTACGAGATCAAGTGAAAGATTCGATTGGGATTTTACTAGATCTACTCAAAGACTCGACTTGGAACTTTTATCCAGGGGACCCTATTTCATTTTTTAATGAGCTTGACATAAGACACGGAATTTTTCTCAGATTCCTTGTTTCATTTTTTGACGAGCTTGACACAAGACAAGGAACTATCCGTGTATTCCTTCTTTCATTTTTTAACGAGATTGACACAAGACAAGGAACTATGCTCATGGAAGCTGTTTCATTTTTTTAACGAGCTTGACACAAGACAAGGAACTATGTTCATACCCTTTGTTTCATTTTTTAACGAGGTTGACACAAGACCAGCAACTGTCGTCGTATCCTTGGTTTCATTTTTTAACGAGTTTGACACAAGACAAGGAACTATCGCCATATTCCTTGATAATGACCCATAAAAGGTCATGACTTCCAAGAGGTTCTCATCAGATGGGAGAACAATGCTTTAGAAGGGATCCATAGCAAGGAAACTGAGATCTGGTTCCGATGTCCCCAGTACATAATGTACAACATCACTGAATTGATCATCAATTGGTGTAGGCATGGAATGGGTTGCCACATAATTAACCTGTGGCAGGGATGATACCATTGGTACAAAAGGACCATTTATGGAAGATGGTTGAATGGAAGCCATATTTGGACTGGAAAATGAAAGTTGGTCAACGGTGACAATGTTGCCTTCATGCAGGAAACAAATCACACGAAAGAGTGTTGAAACAATAGCTCCCATGTCATAAACATAGTCGCGGCCAAGAAGTAAATTGTAATCTAAAGGGAATGGGACTACCATCACATTCAGATAAACAATTTTTCCTCCTAAAGTAATAGGCAACTATGGAAGGATCACTAATGGTTGACTGGTTCCTTTGTTAAAAGCCAATAGATTCTGTGTAATAGGCACAAGTGGCGGTGAACGGAGCGCTTTCCAAGCAGTAGAGGAAAGGATACTCACAGATGCACCTTCATCTATAATATTGCCAGGTACAATCATATTACAAGCCTATACTATGATCTAGAAAGGCACACAAGAAGGAAGAAGGCATCCTACTAGTCGATTTCTATCAATGGAAGTGACCAAACTACTTGGAGGGTGTACCGTAGAAACGACAGTATTATCCCCTTGTGTTACGAGAACGGGAGGATTTTCCTCCTATCTTAATGGAACAGGAGGGTTGTCTCCAAGCTCCCTATAATGTAAAGAAACAAAAAGAACCTTAGTGGTATCATACACACTCTCTACCGGGGAAAGGTACGATTAAATGAAGGTGAAATTGGGTCAACTGTTTCCTCAACCTATGAATTTGGGTCAAGTATAGACTCATGAGATTCACATTCAGAGAGAGTGGGTTTGATCGACGGTTGATTTGGGTCAGTCAATTCATCAACTAATGAAGGATTAAGGGAGAGTCTCCTGTAACTAGATGGAAGTCACTACAACGAAGTGGAACGGTTATCCAACACTCTTTTGGATTCATCCAGATAGGGACAAAGGTGAATGGGGTGATTCTCTTCACATAACCTATAGGGAAACTTAACTTTACCTTCTTTCCATGAACTTTACTACCACTAGTTGATGGTGTGTCACCACCGTGATCTCCAGAAGTTGATGACATAGGATGATGTGAACGAGAAGACCATTATTCTAATATCTAAGGAATATCAGGACAATTTCGAATAACATGGTCTCCCGTACAAAGTTTGCATGGATATCAAACTTTGTGAGGCTTATCGGACGATATCGCATCAGAAGTTGCATTCAAAACAATGGTTGCTTGGTTGCCCACCTGCTGAATTTTCTTCTTCTTCTTCTTCTTCCCTTTCTCCTTCTTCTTAGCCCCCTGGTTACTAGTACCAATACTTTCACTAGGTGAAGAGGAAGAAGGGGAGGAAGAAACAACTAAGGAAGAAGGAAAAGGGTTAACTTTAGGATCAGCTGGAGGTTGATTTTTTCCAGATGGAGTACTCAATTGCGAAGAAATCACGACATTTTGAACCAAGGAGGTTGAAAACAACCCTACTAACAAGCAAATGGTAAGTCCCGGAAGGGACAACGTAGCCATATAAGGAGCACCAATATTTCTGAAAGGAGAAAAAGGACTAGGATTCCCATCAAAAGGAATTCCTTGATTGGTGGACTTCGGATTTGTTGCCATATGTCTCAACCTAAGATCAACTAAGGAGTGAGCATGGAGGATGTTATCCATGGTCAATTAGATTTATTTTAATCAAAATAAAAAAAAAAAATAAAAAAGGGATGATCTAGGAAAACGGATTACCAAGTAACTATGAACTGCAGAATACCTCCTGATGAACCGAGAAGTACAGGCAGGCAATCTCCCCAATTGTTGTGTTCAGTGTATCACAGTGTACAAGGCAGCCGACACGGTTACCTAAGGATGTATAGTAACCTAGTGTTTTCCTCCCATATATACCCGAAAGTATGTGGAGGCCCAATCCATATTAGCATTGTCTAATGCGAAACCACACAACGAGAGCATTCCCATATACTTTACGTATTGTAACATTGCCCTATATACCCAAAGGTACGTGGACAAGCTACGATATACTCATGTATGCGGAATGAGGTATCAAACTCGGGATGTATGGTAGACAAGTTAGCAACAACTACTATGTTTTATAATGCCAAAACATGTCTCTAGCCTAGAACCTCTAAATGTTTTGTGTTAAGTGACAATGTTCCATTACATTAATTCAGATGAATTTTAAGTTTATCTTCTTAACAATTTGGGTTTCAAGGTTCACCATGTGATGTATGTTTGCAATTCCTAGAATGCAACTATTATGATAAGCATTCTTTTCATTCAATTTGAACAAAGAGAACCTTATCTAGAAAGGGATAGAGCAATCAGATCTTTGATAAAGAGAAAAAAGCACATCTAATGCAATTTCCCTAACTATTCCTATCAAGAATTCACAAATTACAATATGCACAATGCAAGTTTTTATTTTCAATCCCTTAATGTTGAAATGAACAAAAGGAAACTAATGCACATACAGTGAATCAATCTTTTTACAAGAACGAAGACAGTTCTCTTTTGAAGGAAAAGAAGACTTTTAGAACAATTTCTTTCGAACAAAGATTAATCGACTATAATCTAACTTTGACGATAAATCGATAATGACAAAGAAATAATTTAAGAAACATTAATCAATCAAGTCAAAGTAGGGATGACAAAGGAGGTACAATCTTGATTTTAAAGACATGACACTCATTGATCATTCACCAAGCAATCAAACAGAAGAAATTTTGTGAAAAGCACAATCCAAAGGTGAAAATTTTCCCTAAGGTGGATCAACGCAGGTCAAAGAGGGCCTAAATATGCTACAAAGAACTATCTCTCACTCAAGGGTGCTCTACAGAGCACTATCCCTTGACCAAGCCTGCGCTGATTCCTGAGAGGCCATTTAAGAGTTATCTATCCTCAATTTTTTTGATCAAATAACACTTCCACAAGGTTGAAATAGAATCAATGAAAGGAAGTAAGGTCTGCTAGAGTGTCCTAGGATGTGGATAAGCTACTTGGAATGATGACGATTCCCCAGTGGAGTCACCAATTTGTTATGAAGAATTTGGTATCTATGGATAAATACTAATTCCCTTGATAAGTAGACATATCTATAACAACAGTTTAAATAACTTTAACATTTTTCTATAAATAATAGATAAGACAAATAGAATGAGAGGACCTACTTGTACCTTCTCTTTCGTCTTGTGTCCTTTGTATCGACCCTGTGACCCCTTCCCATATTTAACATGCTTGAGAAGTACCTATAAACATCAACAGAAGATAGAGAACCAATCAAAGCAAAAGATCTATTGATTACAAGTAAATGGAATCAGATACATTGACACATATAAGAATCATATTTGAAGATAAGAATATGGAAAAGGTTGTAAATACTTTATTGAATAGAAGGAAGAATTACAACCATGAAGCCTAATTCAAAGTCACTCCTCTTGCTGTGGTTCCATCCACATCACATCATAAGCATGACATTCCAATAGCATAACGACACTTACAATAGTCTCAATTCTCAAACTAACATTATCTCCTTACAATTAATCAAAGTCTAGCCCTTGATCACTTAGATGAGTGCTCAATTTATACGAACAAGGAGGATGTTTTTTCATCAATGAGGGTATTGAATGGCCTTCCAAACATAGAATTAGTTCCATGGAGGAAGGGATGAGAGGATAGGATCTATCTTAACTCATTCCTCATCCATTTTCGAGTTCATAGGAGATGATAAGTGTGGGAATATTCTAGAAGGCTCTAGAAGATAAGAATATTCCCTAAACCATATGTGAATTTCTCTCAATCTCGCCTAGTGCAGGTCAAAGAGGGCCTACGTGCTCTACAAAGCACCCTAGCATGCACTTAACTACTCTGCAACACACCCTTACATGGGCCTATCTGTGCTGGTCCCTCTAGAGGTCATTTAAGGATGTCTTAAGGTGATGAAATTGTCTGGGAAGGAGGCATTAAAAAGGTTGACTTGTTTAGGGCATGTAGCAACTGAAATTATGGTTTGATGAGCCCTAAAACACTGATATGGATGATGGGACTGATGTGCCCAAATAGATCTGTAACAGGGAGTTTCTCCAGTCTCTCGAGCCCTGTATCGCATGAGTATTCCGGAGCTGACTGAATTGAAAATGTAGTTACAAGAGCTGCTAGATAAAAAATATATCCGACCGAGTGTATCCCCGTGGGGAGCCCATTGCTCTTTGTGAAGAAAAAGGACGGAACCATGTGTATGTGCATGGATTAACGTCAGTTAAATAAGCTGAACATTAAGAATAAGTACCCTTTGCCTTGTATTGATGCGCTGTTTGACCAAGTCAAGGGAGCAACTATTTTCTCAAAAATCAACCTCCATTCTAGGTATCATCATATCCAAATAAAAGAGGAGGATATAGCAAAGACACCTTTCAGGACTCGTTATGGACATTACGAGTTTGTAGTTTTGCCTTTTGGATTGACTAATGCCCCAGCAATAATCATGTGGCTCATGAACAATATTTTTCATCAATACGTAGACAAGTTCGTATTAACCTTTATAGATGACATATTGATATATTCTAAGAGCATCGAAGAACATAAGGAGCACCTTCATGTTGTTCTTCAAACCCTAAGAGGACACAAACTGTAAGCCAAATACAAGAAGTTTGACTTCTTTAAGGAGAAAATCTAGTACCTGGGACACATCATCACCAAGGATGGAATCACGGTAGACCCAGAGAAAATAAGAACCATCATGGAATGGCAAATACCTAAGGATGTAGCTGACATAAGATCCTTTATGGGTCTATCTAGATATTATAGACATTTTGTGGAAGATTTCTCTTGAGTGGCATATCCTATTACCTCTCTTTAGAAGAAAGGGAAAAATTTTAGATGGACCCCCGAATGTTAGTAGAGCTTTGATTAGCTCAAACATTTGCTGACCATTGCACCCATTTTGAGCATTGCTGATCCCAATAAAGAATACGTAGTTTGTACGGATGCTAGCAAGGAGGGTGTTGGTGGCGTACTAATGCAAGAAGGTAGGGTGGTGGCTTATGAATCAAGAAAGCTTAAAGAATATGAACAAAAGTATTCAGCATATGATTTGGAACTGACAGCAGTGATTCACACCTTAAAACTGTGGCAACATTATCTAATGGGTAAGAGATTCCTACTAATGACTAACCATTGTAGTCTATCAAACTATTTCAGGAAGCCCACCTTAAATGCAAGGCAAGCTCGACGGGCACACTTACTAAGTGAATTTGATTTTGAAATAGAACGTTTAAAGGGTAAAGAAAATTAGGTTGCAGACACTTTGATATGTAAGGTGCATTGTTTGTAGGAAATTTCTTTCATTGAATCCCAAACAACCTTTCATGACCAGTTCTGTGAACGCCATGTGCAAGATTTTGCATACAAGAAAATATGGCAGCAAGCAAGGACCCTGAACAACCATGAACAAGAAGCAGGATATGAGGTAAATTCTGATGAATTGTTGGTGTATAAGAAAAGGCTATATGTACCTAACCAAAAACAACTTAAGGATTTAATTTTGGATGAATTTCATAAGAGTCATTATGTAGGCCACCCATGATACCAGAAAATGATTTTTACTTTAAGAAAATAAATTTTCTAGCCTAGCATGAAGAATGAAGTAGCATAATACTTATCTAGATGCCTGGAATGTCAACAAATAAAAGCTGAGCACCAACACCCAGCAAAATTACTTCACCCTCTGTCGATTCCAGAATGGAAATTGGAAACCATATCCATCGATTTCATTACCAGACTACCAAGGTCCAGGAAGAAAAATGACTCCATTATGGTGGTGGTAGACAAACTGAGCAAATTTGCCCATTTCATACCAGTTCAGTCGACTTATAAAGCAGTGCAGATTGCTAATATTTTTATGCAAAATATTTTTAAATTGCATGGGATCCCCAAGATGATTATCTCTGACCGTGATGTGAAATTCACATCTACCTTTTGGAAGGCTCTTTTTGAAGGATTGGGTACTCAGCTACACTTTAGCATCACCTACCACCCTCAAACAGATGGACAAACGAAGCGAGTGAATCAGGTAGTTGAAGATATGTTATGAACTTATGTAATGTAACAACCATCAAAATGGGAGGACTACCTGCACCTGGTATAATTTGCCTATAACAATGGGTACCATACATAATTAAATATGAGCCCTTTTGAAGTGTTGTATGGCCAAAAATGCAGGACACCCCTAAGTTGGAGCGGATTGGAAGACAAGTTGATGTTAGGACCCGATATGTTGGAGGAAATGGAGGGAATGGTGAAAGAAGTCAGAGTTAATCTAAAAGCTGCTCAAGACCGAAAAAATAACTTCACCAGATGTGCTAAATTAGCACCACGGTTTTGCGGGCCCTTCAAAATTTTAGTTGGAATTGAACCAGTAGCTTATCAGCTAGCCTTACCCAACCATATTCATGTGCACAATGTATTTCATGTTTCTTTACTTAAGAAATACATTTATGACCCTAAACACATTATCAATTGTCAAGACATTTAGGTAAGATTTTTGTGGAAGTTTCTCTTATTATGAGTTTATTAAAAACAAAAATTAAATAATAACTGGAATTGTAGCTGATATGTGTAGGTCGAATGAGTAGGTGAGTTCCTGGTTGAACCTCAGGGTATACTCGATCGGAGAGAAGTAACACTGTGGAAATGAGCTATCACCCAGGTTAAAGTGCAATGGCAACACTTTTGCCCCAACAAGGCCACCTGGGAGGACGAGCAGGTTATGAAGGAAACCTTTCCGGGATTGTTTTACAAGGAAAACATTGGGATGATGTTACATCATAGGGGGGGAAGATGTGATATCCCCAAATCTTGTTAATATTTTATTTTTATTGCAGAACAAACAAACTATTTAATTTTATCTAGAAAAGTTACTATTTTTAGTATTTTTATTATGTTCTAATAAAACATAGAGTTGTTTGTAAATATATATTTTTACTTGAGAAACAATTACTTGTAGAAACTTATTTCTAAAAAGATTTATTCAAAGGGTCAAGAGGGTTAGAGGAATCTAAGATATGGAGGAAGGAGGAACTGTGGTGAAGGGTCAAGCAGTGTGGAAATGGCTAAGTCTAGTTAGGACCAGATAGCGCAGAGTATTGGAATTTCTCACAACAAAAGTTCTTGAGTTTTACAGGAAATAGCTCGGGAGGATACTGTTGGATTAATAGTCTCAAGGTTTGGAGGAAGAGTAAAAACCAGAAGTTAATTCTGGTATAGAATAATATGGAAAAGGGATGGTTCGAGATAAGTAAATGAAAAACTATTTTTGTGTTAGATAGATTCTTTTTGAAATTGATAGATAATTCGATATATGATTGATGTAGGTACCAATATATGGAAAATAAGTTACTTTCTTTTATCAGAATCAATACATAGATGTATTAATATGCTTATTTAATAGCCTTTCCGCAAAATAAACTATCTAGATCAATCTTAAAGAATTAGGTATCAAACAGATTGTTATAAATATTATAAGAGCAGAGATAAGCAAATCTTTACGTAACAGAATTATATGATAGTGCATCATTTTCTTCCTTCTGTAAGTACCAATGGCCCAAAATGAAAATCTTGACCATTATAGCAATATCTACCCTAGTATAATTAAGTAAATAAATGAGAAGAAATAGAAGAAGGGCTAGTGAAGTTGAAAACTGCCACATGAGATAAAATCCACAAAGTCATATGATATGAATTATACAGGACTAAAACAGTAAAGAATTAAACAGAGAATTATTCTACATTCCGAAAAGAAAGATTATAGTCATAAACTACCAATACGGCCAACCGATTTTCTTTAATAGTGTTATAGAAGCAACTTTACAGTATTTAAACAAGCACGAAGGGAAAGTTTTTAGTAATCCATAGAATTTAGAAAAATGTTGAAACATTAGAACAAGACTCCCTTGCTTCCACTTTAAAAACATATGTATCATTATAACTCAGGTAGGGCTTGGAAGTTACGCACAACAGAATCCAAACATAGATATACATATAAGAAAATAGTGCAGAGGAGGTCATGTTTCCTCCTAGCCTTAAAAATAGATCTAAAAACCAAAATAGTAGAACAATAAGATAACTGTATGAATATTGAATGTTTTATAACAACTCTCAGACACAGTCTAGGGTTTGTAGGGCTCGAACCCTCCTTAAACCCTTCCGAGAAAAACCATCTTAACAAAGATTTTTACGCCTGGCGAGAGGCCATTAAAGTCCTTATAAATATAGACCAAGGACCAAGGAGGCCAACAAAATACATTACAAACAGAAGTTGAGAGGGCAAAGAAAGAAAACTGGAACTATGGGCATGTTTTTCATCTACTCCAAAAATTTAAAGTAAATACCTAACAAAACTCCCATATAATGAGCATGACCCTTAGGGCAGTATTACTTGGAGACCTCCGTAAGGTAGAATGAGAAGAGATCCCCAACTGGTCACCACCACCTATGCCTCCTGAACCTGTCATATAAATCAAGCTTGGAATGAGCATCCCTTCATCCATACAACAAAAGAAATGACACTTATATTAGAGGAACCAAATCAAACGATAGGTCCTTACCTGGTTAGGTGATGCCAACCTAAGCCGACATTACCCACATTATGCAAATAAAATTGCATGTCACTAGTCCCAAACCTTAATCACCTAATCCATGGTGAAAGCCTTCACAAATAAATGTTTAAATCCCCTTAATTAAATCTCATGCAGAAACATTTTATTTGACTATCCATAGTCTTAAAATTTAATAAGTCTTTCAAGTGGAATCTTATACACCCACGTAACTTTAGTTAATCTTTATGCCCATGCATATTGACCAAACCTCATACCATGGTAAATTGCCTTTGGTTACACCCCACTTAACCCAAAATACATTAATCCACTTGATTTCTATTATAACCCTCGTATAATAGAAATACACACAAAACACACGTAAGCTTTACCTTTCGGCCTTTCCACGGCCTTGACACATTTTTCAAGGCTCACTTTTTCATGTTCATCCTCCACCATTGATCTTACCATTCAATTCGAAGGTTGTTGGCTCCTGCGATCAACAAAACTAATCGGTGATTCTCCACTATTGATCAAAACCCATTTGATCCAACGTTAACAACGATATCGGACAAGAATCTTGCATAATTTTTACTCACCCGATGAAGTGGTTTTCTCTCTGCACTGAGTGCTATGTGTCGGTTGATCAATGGGACTGCTTAGAATTTCTAAAGACCACTTACCACTTTTTCTTCACCTGATAAACAACTTCTCTGAATAAACCTCTTTTCTTCTTTGACTAATGCACAACCTTATTGGCATGCGATGACCATTAGATCTATTGGATATGTAGATTGGATGCTCGAGATCTTTTCCCAGGTTTCTCCACGAATTTTGTCAGGGTTCTTTCTCTACTTCGTTTTTATGCCATTTCTCAGTGTTTTTGCGGTTTCAGGTTTCTTTAGGGTTTCAATATTTAGTTGCCCTGGAACACAAATCCCTCTTTATTTAACTTTGCATGCTCTTAACACAGTCACTCCTGAATCTCGACTGTGATCCTTTGAATGGATTCAAGTGATCCAATACGATCCTTCATATCACTTCTTCTCTGTGTTCTACTCGAACTCTAGATGCGACCTCTGGTATACAAAATTTACTCTAGTTCACACACATATTATAACTAGATTATTCCATACACACACATAAACTCAGAATCGAGTTGTTTGTATTAATAAATAAGTATTTACATAGGAACTCTCTCCTTGCCCTGATATTTAGTATCAATGGCCTCTGTTTTCCTAACTGCCCGTAGGCTTACAATCAAACCTCTAACTCACAACCTATAACTAGTTGACCAGTTAACTATCTAACCTCTTTCGATGCCTTTTAGGCTTACATTTATACAAAAGGATTCTATAACCAATTATTGGTTTAGATCCATAAACTTTTGAACAAAATCCTAAAATCTCATCTTTATCCCTAAGGATCCTCTTTAATCCACAAATCATGAAACCAAATCGTAATCTAAGATTTACAACTGATTCTCAAATCTTTCAACTATTCTAAATCTCTCATGTTCTCCAACATTCAAGAACATTTACAAATATGCCTCACAATACTTAATTAATTCCTATTCTCATTAAAATCACTCAAAAGCCTAAGTAATTACATTAATTTTAACACTTAGGAAACCAACTTCCTTAAAACACAAGACACCCTATGTCTACTAAAGGACAATGATTTTTGTTGAGTTGAATGCCCCTGCATCAGACTCCCAAAGTAGAAAACATTCATGATCTCCTGATCATGTGTCTTCATATGTTGATAGAAAGCCTCCAGGGTCCCAAACTTTAGTTTGTAGTTGTCTGAATGCTCTGCTCCTTTGTTGTTGCTGTATGTTTGTTGTCTCTTGTTTCATCTCCCTCTTCTTGTCAATCATGTTCAAGTTTTGATTGATCATCCTTCCTACTGTCATTACCTTTATCCTGGACTATTTCATCATCAACTACCATAATTCTTCAATCTCCATCTCCAGCACATCCTTGGGCTGGTCCATACTCTACCACTTACTCTTACCTCTTTCTCTTTGTTTCAGGTTGTTGCTACTATTCACTTACTCTTCAAACTGTTGATCTTCTCTTTGAAGTTGTTGAATTCTTACTGCTGCCCTTTCATCCTTACCCTCTTTCATGATTATCTCTTTCTGCATTGAATCCTAACTTTCCACATTCTCTCCAGCAATTGATCATCTCTATTCCATGTATTAAATTCTTCCACAAAATCCTCTTTTACCGTCTTTACTTGGCTGCTCATTTGTGCCAAATTTCCTCCAGCATCTACAACTAACCCTGCACTCCCAAAACAATTATTAAAATAAAAAGCATAAGGCCTTAGTGCCTCTTCTTCCTTTGGAAACACTTCAGTATGCTGCTCTGATTTCTCCTCTTTTATCAGCACACCATTATGCTGATTCAGCCTCTTTAAAGAATTCTCTAAAGTACTCTCAAGACTATTAGTTAGTCTCCCCTCCACATCATCTGCTCTAATGATGTCTTTCTGCTCTTGCCCACTGTAGTGAACAACTTCCTCTGTAATCACACTATCATACTTTGAATTTCCCAAAAAATACTACAACAACTCAAGTTCTCTATGATATTTCATAAGTACTTCATCATTAATTATGACCCCTGAATTTATACTTAAATTATCAATTTGAAAATTACAAAGTTCAACAGTCTAACTGTTGCTTCACATATCAGTTCTTCAGACTCAATTTCAACTCCTCCTTTCATAAGAAATTGTTCTAGTCTTGTATCAGCTTCAAACATCAAATTTTTACTAAAGTCTTTCTGATGTTCGAAGTTCTCTACATGACTCAGAAATATTTCGATGGTCTGCTCTTCAGCCTCTTCAAGCCCTCCACTTGGTTTCTTGATATCCTTATCCACTTCTTCTTTCAGAATAGAATTTAGATTCCACTTGTCTTCTTCCTCATTTATGACAATATCAGAAAATTGTCCTTCTTTACATGTTTCACCTCCAAACATAGGAAAATCATCAGATTTAAAATCATGTGGCCTTTTGGTATCACTTGAAGTTTCAGTCTTCAAGTCCTCGTCTTCACCTAGAACTTCACCCTGTTCTGGTTCACAAATGGACACTTCCATTTCCAACTCATCTTCTCTAAGTTCTTCCATTAGCCACTTCACTTTCTTCTATTTTAGCCTTCACTATAAATTAGACCACTTCACTGGCTTTTTCTTTAATACCCAACCTAGTCTTTGGCTTTCCTCAAGTATCATCCTTAATACATTGAGTTGTTCTTTCATCTTAGCAATCTCTTTGTCAATTTCCTCTTGACTCATTCTCTGACCATTTACCTTGGCATTGTCTTTCTTCACTTGGTGGCTTTTCTCTGAACCTCTACTATGACTATCAGTAGTCATATTTTCCTCCATCTCTATGAGTTCCTCACTCACTCAATATGAACTGCACACGTCTCTGCAACAACAAGTCCTCCCTGTTGCATGATACCTCACTAAGCTTCTCTCCTCTGAGCTCAGTCTTTTTGGCATCTATCTGGTTCTCTCCTCTGAAACCATATGAGCACTCCAGGCTCTAGACTTCAACTCATCTACACTTTTGAGAACACAACTATCCTCTTGTATTTAAAACACAACTGAAATACTAGGTTCTGCCACTCTCTCTCAGAAACCTTTACTGGCTTCCCTCATCACTGCTCTTCATGCTATGATCTTATTTCTTGGATGATTCATTAATTATTGTTACCAACATATGAATGATAACTAAACCAAAGATCATTTCCAGCTTCCAAAAGCTTACTGTTTAGATTCCTTCTAAGAACACTCTTGTCCTTTTTGTACAACCTTCAGTTGGATTCTTTAGGTTCACTTCCACCTGTGTATCTAGTTTTTCATTCACTTTGTTCTTTAGAACATACACAACTTTCCTTGTCTGTCTGCTTCTATTAATATTTAATCTGTCTTTAACTTGCAAAACGCAAACCAAAGTTAAATAAAACAATACCTGCATGATTTCACAAGCAGTCTTAATCCACTCTTCACATTTGATTAAATCTCCATTTTCCTCAAGAAAACAAACATTGTTGTGTTTTCTTTATGCTTCTGCAATCTCTTCTTAAGAGTATCACTTACTCTAATCTTATGTCATGCATTTTACTTATCAGATTCAAATAAACTGGTCTCCTCTTGCCTTCATTTACATCTTTAAAAAGTAACACAGAATTTCCTTATTTTGTTCTAATATCAATTGTTTCAACCACAATTCTGATTTAACTTAAAAAGAGCTTCAACTTTGCTCTGATACCAAATGATGCTAGCGTAAGTTGACACTACCCACATTATGCAAAAAACATTGCATGTCACTAGTCCCATGCCTTAATCACCTGATCCATGGTGAAAACCTTCACAAATAAAGGTTTAAAGCCCCTTAATTAAATCTCATGTGGAAACATTTTATTTGACTATCCATGGTCTTAAACTTTAATAAAGCTTTCCAGCAGAATCTTATACACCCTCGTAAAATTTAGTCAATCTTTATGTCTGCGCATATTGACCAAACCTCATACCATGGTCAATTTCCTTTGGTTACACTCGACTTAAGCCAAAATACATTAATCCACTTGATTTCTATTATAACCCTCATATAATAGAAATACACATAAAAAAAACATAAGCTTTACCTTTCTGCCTTTCCATGGCCTTGACACATTTTTTGAGGCTCGCTTTTTCGCGTTCATCCTCCACCGTTGATCTTACCATTCAATCCAATGGTTGTTGGCTCCCGCGATCAACAAAACTAATTGGTAATCCTCCACCGTTGATAAAAACCCATTTGATCCAATGGTTAACAACGATAGCAGAAATGAATCTTGCGTAATTTTTACTCACCCGATAAAGTGGTTTTCTCTCTCCACCGAGTGCTACGTGTCGGTTAATCAATGGGATTGCTTAGAATTTCTAAAGACCACTTACCACCTTTTCTTCACCTGATAAACAACTTCTCTAAATAAACAACTTTTCTTCTTTGACTAACACACGAGCTTGTCGGCACACCATGACCGTTAGATCTATTGGATCTGTAGATCATATGATCGAGATCTATTCCCGGGTTTCTCCACGAATTTTGTCAGGTTTCTTTCTCTACTTTGCTTTTATTACATTTCTCAATGTTTCTATGCTTTCGGGTTTCTTCAGGGTTTTAATATCTAGTTGTCCTGCAACACAACTCCCTCTTGATTTAACTCTGCTTTCTCTTAACACATTCACTCCTGAATCTTGACTATGATCCTTTGAATGGATTCAAGCGATCCAATATGATCCTTCATATCACTTCTTCTCTGTGTTCTGCTCGAACTCCACCTGCAACCTCTGTTACACAGACTTTACTCTAGTTCACACAAAGATTATAACTAAATTACTCCATACACACACATCAACTTAGAATCGAGTTGTTTGTATTAATAAACAGATATTTACACAAGAACTCTTTCCTTGGTCTGATCTTCAGTATCAGTGCCCTCTGTTTTCCTAACTGCCCATAAGATTACAATCAAACCTCTAACTTACAACCTATAACTAGCTAACCATCTAGCTATATAACCTCTTTCTATGCCTTTTAAACCTACATTTATGCAAAAGGATTCTATAACCAATTCCAGGTTTAGATCCATAAAATTCTCAACAAAATCCTAAAATCTCATCTTTATCCCTAAGGATCCTCTTTAATCCACAAATCATGAAACCAAATCCTAATCTAAGATTTACAACTGATTCTCAAATATTTAAACCATCCTAAATCTCTCATGTTCTCCAACATTCGAGAACATTTACAAATATGCTTCACAATACTTAATTAATTCCTATTCTCATTAAAATCACTCAAAAGCCTAAGTAATTACATTAATTTCAATACTTAGGAAAACAACTTCCTTAAAACACAAGACCCCCTATGTCTACTAAAATACAATGATTTTTCTTGAGCTGAATGCTCCTGCATCATTAGGCTGGCTTGATCGTAGACTCAAGAGGACAAACCTGTTAAGAAAAATAGTAAAACATTATAGCATAACTCCCTGTATACAAGGTAACAGATTATGTTGAAAATCGTAATGAAAGACCTGTAAGAGTTCGGTGAATACATGTACCAGTGTTCAGCTTCACAATAAGGCAACAAATATCCCATTCAAATGGAGGAACAGAGGAGAAGACGAGCTCCCTAAACTAGCGCAATTACCCCCGCTATCAATAGAGAAATGAGTAACAGAAACCCTCTACCCAAAAGAAAATGGTTTGGAGGACTCATCTCCACCGTTTGATTTCAAATTTGCATAGAAACCATTGATCTAGGAGGAAATCCCGACAAGGGAATATAATAGTATCACCAAAAAATAAATTGCGAGCAAGCACAGTCACCCAGTTCGATGCAACCTCAATCATTAAGGTGATAAGTACACACATGAGCAACTCGACGTGACAACCAGAGTCATTAACCCTTTAAGCCATGTAAGCAGCGAGAAGATCAATGCATGAATCTCTTGTGGTAGGACAAGTGTCACTTTATTAAATCAACAGGCAATGTATTATCCAAAGTAAAGAATCTGCACAATGGCCCTCTCGGGTTTAAAAAAATTAAAGTTATGATATATATATATATATATATATATATATATATATATAGTTAGGACGGGTTAAATTGGTTATCCATGCTATAGTAAAGTTCGGTAAAGTAATTTTTTTTTTATATGGTCTTTAACATTTAGAAGATGTGTGACAACGTTTCAATCCTAAATGGAGTGGCAGAGTAATAAAACATCAAAACATAATATTTAAGGACACGATGATGAATAATAGGTACAATAAATATTTAATGACAATTTGAAACGCTTAGCCAAGAAACCTTACTCTTATTCCTCCACGTTTCCATATATTCCTCAACGTTTTAGCATGCAAAACGTGGCAAATGAACCATAACAGATACAACAGATATTAGTATTGAAGACACGTACAGTAAGAGAACCACCTAGCCACTCAGAGCATAAGGATTTCATAAATTTAATTTCCAGAAATATATATTACATTTGTTATTTTCTCTCAAAATAATCTGTTTTTTATATATTTATATTTTTCCTTTCATTAAATAAGCATTAGCAATCTATTACCAAAATTCTTTATATATTTTAGATTACAAAATCATTTTATATAATTATTTGACTAATCCCTAGCTTTTTAAACTTTACACAATTAAATTATTGATTGTTGTGAGGCTCTACTTCAATTTTCCCAGACCAATTAAATTATATTTAAAAAAAGTGTTATCTATTATTCGAATATCAAAACAAGCCAAGAGCTTGATTAATCTATATACTCTCTACTGGGACTTTGAAGTCAATTTTAGAAAGTTTGGAATAAATAGAAGCACACCTCTCTTATTTTTAGGCTTTATTGGAACATACTTTTAGGTTTCAACTGTGAATCTTAGAATGAAAAAAAACAGTGGATGGAAAATATTAGTTAGGATTAGGATGGAAAAAGCTATATCTTTTAAATTGTTGAAATTCAGAGGATAATGATTATATTTAATAATGTTGAAAAAATTATTTAGTAAACATAGATGGAGAGGATATTGATTATTAATATCTATGTGTTGTTTAAGATTAAGCTATGATTATTAATACCAAATTAAGATATTTAGTGTGTTTTCAATGTGTTGCCTAAGATTAAACTATGATTATTAATAGCAAATTAATACCATTGTTTATAAATATTTTATAACTAGTTATTAATAATCAATATCCTCTCCATCTAGATTTATTAATAATTTTAATATTATAATCATAAGTATAACTAATAATTATAATCATAAATATAATTATAACTCTATTAAAATATTATTATAATCATAATAATAATTAATTCCTTATAATTTTAACAGATATTTAATAATCATAACTTAATCTCACCAAACACATTGAAACACACTAAATATATTTCTAATTAATTAATGATTATAATTAATAATGTTGAAAAACTTATTGTGTATGAACTTTGCCATGTGAGGGCTAGTGAGTGTCTAGGAAAGATAAATTGAGTAGGGTTATAACACTTTGGAGGCTTATTTATTGTATTTTGAAATTGATAAATCGTAATTAATACACTTTTATGATTTTTTTTAAATTTTTATTTTTTTTATAAGCATAAATAATATAATAAGGGAGTAGGTATTTGTGTATATAAATTATTATTCTTGATGAGGTAATGTTTATTAAAGATTGGCCCAAATTTATCTTAATTTCATGTAGAACATATGCATAAAAAATTGATTAAAATATTAGTTGAATCCCCACAATTGTTATAATAATAATAATAAAAAAACATATATACGAGTACCTACAAACAATTAATGTGAATGATGATGAAAAATATGAACCAATTAAGAACATTTATTATTATATGAAAATATATAAAATACATAAGGCCTTTTATCATATATAAAATTGATGGACATGTTAATAAAAATGAAGGACACCTATTATTTGGAATCGGACACATGTTATCAATGTTTTGAAACGGATAATCATCTTATTCCGAAATACACCTTTCCACTACTATGACAAGTGTATGTGTAAGGTTTTGTAATCCTCCTATTCTTGTTATGGTAGGTGTGTGTAAGGTTTTGTAGTCTTCCCATTCTCGTTAACCCTGATAGGCGTCAATTAACAAATGATATGGTAAATTTTTAATCAAGCTTTGTAAAAGGGAAATTAGTGGTGTGAATTCCATCCATTGATATTGTGGCAACGATGAGAATATGCTGGCATCTTTAAAGATCAATTTTTTTTATTAGTAAAATGATTAAAGTGCCCAATTCCAGAGGGGAGATGTCGATGGGCATAACGAGATTTCTGGTTCATTTCTCATTTCCTTTGAGAATAAAGTTATTTCTCGAGGCTCTAGTATGCTTTGAAATAAACTCTCCTCTACTTCTATACTCAACAATATTTATCTTGGTATTTTGTTAGAATTAATGGAGAATAGGTTATTGTTGTTACATAGTTGTGCATTCTACTTTTCTTAGTCATTCAGTTCCTATTTTTTAGGGATATGATTTGTTGTCCCTAACAAATTATGTCTATTTAATATTGGAGATTAATGTAAATCCTTGTGTGACATTTTGCTTGAAGGAGCCCCTAGTGATCCGCACCTGTGACCTCCTCTTGTGTTGGTTTTCCATTTCATGTCTTCCCTATGCAACTCTTGACATGGTATCACAACTGCAAGACTGTTAATCCTGTAAGCTGAGTGAGGGCACAACTGTAGTAGAGTCATCACAAGATTTGGGTGGAAAAGTGTGACAATCACATTGTAACCCTTCCCACACTTTTGTTTTTGAAACTCGGAGCGAGATTTGGGTAGAGCGTTGCGACTTCGACGTGTATCGCTGCGAAGATATTCATGAAATCATGGTGTATAAGCACGACGACTGTGTGTTTAGAAAAATTGTTGTTGGTAGTGATCGTTTCCGTGATTGAGGAGATCTGACATGTAGGAGGTTGTGGTTGAGGTCAGTTTTATTGTGCTGACTGGAGGAGCATGCTAGCAGTTGATGCTGAGGTGAGATACAGAGGCCGGATCACCAATAAGGAGGAGCTCTCTGATACTTGAGATCGTCATTCAAGAGGTCATAGAAAGGAGGCGTTCAGGATGAATTTTGCAATTTTCCAGGACTTTCCACCACTGGCATTGTTAACGTCTCGTAGCTGACTTGTTGGAGCTAGTTGCATTTATGTGTCTTCATAGCCTAAGAGCAACATCATTACAGAACTACAACTACGAGGTCTTGGCATCCCACTATTTAACGAAATTAAACATCTAGAGAATAACAATATGTGAGTGGAAGCTACGTATCTGATGCTTGAATTTTCAGCGATTGTTAAAACATCTGCCATCAGTATTGTTGTACTTTGGGTGTTCCTAATAAAATATTTTTTTGTGGACTGTGAAGAGTGGAATTGAGTTGTGCTTGATTGAAGCTCCTGGTTTGGTTTATGGCTTGGTAATACACAAAACATTTTTTGTTCATGTGCCAGTGTGGAATAGTCTATTGAGGTGGCCCTTGCAAGATTGCCATTCATTTGGTGTTTTCATAATTAAAGTTTTTTTTAATTAAAGTTTTTTTTCAAAGCTTTAATTAAATTTTTTTGGAGTTCTTTTAATTGAAGGGCTCTCATTATTTGAAAGGATTAATATATGATATTAAGGGGGCATTTTTTTAAAGAAGATCTAGGGTTTCTTTAAATTATTGAAGGTTTTATTAATTCAAGATGAATAATCAAATTGTTGAAGCTTATCTCAATGAGAGTAATAATCTTGATGGTTCCAATTACACTAATTGGAAGTTTAAGCTCCAGGCCCTGCTTCAGGGACATAATTCCTATGGCATTGTCACCGGTGATGAGGTCAAGCCAACTATTGCAACTGGTGGATCGAATACAACAATTCAAGACTGAGAGAAAAGGGAGATGAAGACAAAGGATATTCTCAAGTTATCAGTCAAATATTGCATCATTCCTCACATTCGGGATTGTAAGACAGCGAATGACATATGGACGATTCTCAAAGAAATGTACGAGATAAAGAACACCAGTTGAACTTTGTACCTAAGGAAGAAGATTCTCTCCATCAACATGGAGGAGAATGAGTATGTTTCTTCATTCATATCCTGGATAAAGGAGGTTAAAGATAAGCTAACTGATATCGGTCACACCATGGCGAATGATGATTTGGTGACGATTACCATGAACGACATGATGGATGATTGAAATAATAACTTCGGCGTAAATCACATGTAGACAGACATTTGTCGACACGTTTCGAACCAACTAGTGTGGTTCATCGTCAGGACAAGTTGAAGAAACAGATCCAGCTTAGCATGTTAAATAGTCTAACTAGAGTCTCCAACGGCTAAATTGACTAACGGCTAATTTTGACCTTAGGACCGAGGTCAAATTATTATTTATTAATTTAAATTCCTTTTTTAAACCAGCCATTAAAATTATATTTACACAAGAACTCTTTCCTTGGTGTGATCTTCAGTATCAGTGGCCTCTGTTTTCCTAACTGCCCATAAGATTACAATCAAACCTCTAACTCACAACCTATAACTAGCTAACCATCTAACTATCTAACCTCTTTCTATGCCTTTTAAGCTTACATTTATGCAAAAGGATTCTATAACCAATTCCTGGTTTAGATCCATAAAATTCTCAACAAAATCCTAAAATCTCATCTTTATCCCTAAGGATCCTCTTTAATCCACAAATCATGAAACCAAATCCTAATCTAAGATTTACAACTGATTCTCAAATATTTAAACCATCCTAAATCTCTCATGTTCTCCAACATTCGAGAACATTTACAAATATGCCTCACAATACTTAATTAATTCCTATTCTCATTAAAATCACTCAAAACCCTAAGTAATTACATTAATTTCAATACTTAGGAAAACAACTTCCTTAAAACACAAGACCCCCTATGTCTACTAAAATACAATGATTTTTCTTGAGCTGAATGCTCCTGCATCATTAGGTTGGCTTGAGGAAGCCTGCTGCTGGCTTGATGGTAGACTCAAGAGGACAAACCTGTTAAGAAAAATAGTAAAACATTATAGCATAACTCCCTGTATACAAGGTTACAGATTATGTTGAAAATCATAATGAAAGACTTGTAAGAGTTCGGTGAATACATGTACCAGTGTTCAGCTTCGCAATAAGGCAACAAATATCCCATTCAAATGGAGGAACAGAGGAGAAGACGAGCTCCCTAAACTAGCGCAATTACCCCCGCTATCAATAGAGAAATGAGTAACAGAAACCCTCTACCCAAAAGAAAATGGTTTGGAGGACTCATCTCCACCGTTTGATTTCAAATTTGCATAGAAACCATTGATCTAGGAGGAAATCTCGACAAGGGAATATAATAGTATCACCAAAAAATAAATTGCGAGCAGGCACAGTCACCCAGTTCGATGCAACCTCAATCATTAAGGTGATAAGTACACACATGAGCAACTCGACGTGACAACCAGAGTCATTAACCCTTTAAGCCACGTAAGTAGTGAGAAGATCAATGCATGAATCTCTTGTGGTAGGACAAGTGTCACTTATTTAAATCAACAGGCAATGTATTATCCAAAGTAAAGAATCTGCACAATGGCCCTCTCGGGTTTAAAAAAAGTAAAGTTATGATATATATATATATATATATATATATATATATATATATATATATATATATATCGAACTTGCATATAAATTGTTGTATCAATCATTTAATAAATCAAGAACCATATATATATATAGTTAGGACGAGTTAAATTGGTTAACCATGCTATAGTAAAGTTCGGTAGAGTAAACTTTTTTTTTATATGGTCTTTAACATTTAGAAGATGTGTGACAACATTTCAATCCTAAATGGAGTGGCAGAGTAATAAAACATAAAACATAATATTTAAGGACACGATGATGAATAATAGGTACAATAAATATTTAATGACAATTTGAAACGCTTAGCCAAGAAACCTTACTCTTATTCCTCCACGTTTCCATATATTCCTCAACGTTTTAGCATGCAAAACGCGGCAAATGAACCATAACAGATACAATAGATATTAGTATTGAAGACATGTACAATAAAAGAACCACCTAGCCACTCAGAGCATAAGGATTTCATAAATTTAATTTCAAGAAATATGTATTACATTTGTTATTTTCTCTCAAAATAATCTGTTTTTTATAAATTTATATTTTTCCTTTCATTCAATAAGCACTAACAATCTATTACCAAAATTCTTTATATATTTTAGATTACAAAATCATTTTATATAATTATTTGAACTAATCCCTAGCTTTTTAAACTTTACACAATTAAATTATTGATTGTTGTGAGGCTCTACTTCAATTTGCCCAGACCAATTAAATTATATTTAAAAAAAGTGTTATCTATTATTCGAATATCAAAACAAGCCAAGAGCTTGATTAATCTATATACTCTCTACTGGGACTTTGAAGTCAATTTTAGAAAGTTTGGAATAAATAGAAGCACACCTCTCTTATTTTTAGTCTTTATTGGAACATACTTTTAGGTTTCAACTGTGAATCTTAGAATGAAAAAAAACAGTGGATGGAAAATATTAGTTAGGATTAGGATGGAAAAAGCTATATCTTTTAAATTGTTGAAATTCAGAGGATAATGATTATAATTAATAATGTTGAAAAAATTATTTAGTAAACATAGATGGAGAGGATATTGATTATTAATATATGTCTTGTTTAAGATTAAGGTATGATTATTAATACCAAATTACAACATTTAGTGTGTTTTCAATGTGTTTCCTCAGATTAAATTATGATTATTAATAGGAAATTAATACCAATGTCTAGAAATACTTTATAACTAGTTATTAATAATCAATATCCTCTCCATCTAGATTTATTAATAACTTTAATATTATAATCATAAGTATAACTAATAATTATAATCATAAATATAATATAACTCTATTAAAGTATTATTATAATCATAATAATAATTAATTCTTTATAATTTTAACAGATATTTAATAATCATAACTTAATCTCACTAAAGACATTGAAACACACTAAATATATTTCTAATTAATAAATGATTATAATTAATAATGTTGAAAAACTTATTGTGTATGAACTTTGCCATGTGAGGGCTAGTGAGTTTGTAGGAAAGATAAATTGAGTAGGGTTATAACACTTTGGAGGCTTATTTATTGTATTTTGAAATTGATAAATCGTAATTAATACACTTTTATGATTTTTTTTAAATTTTTATTTTTTTTATAAGCATAAATAATATAATAAGGGAGTAGGTATTTGTGTATATAAATTATTATTCTTGATGAGGTAGTGTTTATTAAAGATTAGCCTAAATTTATCTTAATTTCATATAGAACATATGCATAAACAATTGATTAAAATATTAGTTGAATCATCACAATTGTTATAATAATAATAATAAAAAAAACATATATACGAGTAAATTAATGTAAATGATGATGTAAAAGATGAACCGATTAAGAACTTTTATTATTATATGAAAATATATGAAATATATAAGGTCTTATATCATATATAAAATTGATGGACATGTTAATAAAACTGAAGGACACCTATTATTTGGAATTGGACACACGTTATCAATGTTTTGAAACGGATAATCATCTTATTCCGAAATACACCTTTCCACTACTATGACAAGTGTATGTGTAAGGTTTTGTAATCCTCCTATTCTTGTTATGGTAGGTGTGTGTAACGTTTTGTAGTCTTCCCATTCTCGTTAATCCCGATAGGCGTCAATTAACAAATGACATGGTAAATTTTTAATCAAGCTTTGTAAAAGGGAAATTAGTGGTGTGAATTCCATCCATTGATATTGTGGCAATGATGAGAATATGCTGGCATCTTTAAAGATCAATTTTTTTTATTAGTAAAATGATTAAAGTGCCCAATTCCAGATAGGAGATGTCGATGGGCATAACGAGATTTCTGGTTCATTTCTCATTTCCTTTGAGAATAAAGTTATTTCTCGAGGCTCTAGTATGCTCTGAAATAAACTCTCCTCTACTTCTATACTCAGCAATATTTATCTTGGTATTTTGTTAGAATTAATGGAGAATAGGTTATTGTTGTTACATAGTTGTGCATTCTACTTTTCTTAGTCATTCAGTTCCTATTATTTAGGGATATGATTTGTTGTCCCTAACAAATTGTATCTATTTAATATTGGAGATTAATGTGAAGCTTGTGTGACATTTTGCTTGAAGGAGCTCCTAGTGATCCGCACTGTGAGCTCCTCTTGTGTTGGTTTTCCATTTCATGTCTTCCCTGTGCAACTCTTGACATGGTATCAGAGCTGCAGGACTGTTAATCCTGTAAGTTGAGTGAGGGCACAACTGTAGTAGAGTCGTCACGAGATTTGGGTTGAAAAGTGTGACAAGCACATTGTAACCCTTCCCACACTTTTATTTTTGAAACTCGGAGCGAGATTTGGGTAGAGCGTTGTGACTTCGACGTGTATTGCTGCGAAGATATTGATGAAATCATGGTGTATAAGCATGACGACTGTGTGTTTAGAAAAATTGTTGTTGGTAGTGATCGTTTCCGTGATTGAGGAGATCTGACATGTAGGAGGTTGTGGTTGAGGTTAGTTTTATTGTGCTGACTGGAGGAGCATGCTAGCAGTTGATGCTGAGGTGAGATACAGAGGCCGGATCACCAATAAGGAAGAGCTCTCTGATACTTGAGATCGTCATTCAAGAGGTCGTAGAAAGGAGGCGTTCATGATGAATTTTGCAATTTTCCAGGACTTTCCACCACTGGCATTGTTAATGTCTCGTAGCCGACTTGTTGGAGCTAGTTGCATTTATGTGTCTTCATAGCCTAAGAGCAACATCATTACAGAACTACAACTACGAGGTCTTGGCATCCCACTGTTTAACGAAATTAAACATCTAGAGAATAACAATATGTGAGTGGAAGCTACATATCGGATGCTTGAATTTTCAGCGATTGTTAAAACATCTGCCATCAGTATTGTTGTACTTTGGGTGTTCCTAATAAAATATTTTTTTGTGGACTGTGAAGAGTGGAATTGAGTTGTGCTTGATTGAAGCTCCTGGTTTGGTTTATGGCTTGGTAATACACAAAACATTTTTTGTTCATGTGCCAGTGTGGAATAGTCTGTTGAGGTGGCCCTTGCAAGATTGCCATTCATTTGGTGTTTTCATAATTAAAGTTTTTTTTCAAAGCTTTAATTAATTGGAGTTCTTTTAATTGAAGGGCTCTCATTATTTGAAAGGATTATTATCTGATATTAAGGGGGCATTTTTTTAAAGAAGATCTAGGGTTTCTTTAAATTATTGAAGGTTTTATTAATTCAAGATGAACAATCAAATTGTTGAAGCTTATCTCAATGAGAGTAATAATCTTGATGGTTCCAATTACACTAATTGGAAATTTAAGCTCCAGGCCCTGCTTCAGGGACATAATTCCTATGGCATTGTCACCGGTGATGAGGTCAAGCCAACTATTGCAACTGGTGGATCGAATACAACAATTCAAGACTGAGAGAAAAGGGAGATGAAGGCAAAGGATATTCTCAAGTTATCAGTCAAATATTGCATCATTCCTCACATTCGGGATTGCAAGACAGCGAATGACATATGGACGATTCTCAAAGAAATGTACGAGATAAAGAACACCAGTTGAACTTTGTACCTAAGGAAGAAGATTCTCTCCATCAAGATGGAGGAGAATGAGTATGTTTCTTCATTCATATCCTGGATAAAGGAGGTTAAAGATAAGCTAACTGATATCGGTCACACCATGGCGAATGATGATTTGGTGACGATTACCATGAACAACATGATGGATGATTGAAATAATAACTTCGACGTAAATCACATGTAGACAGACATTTGTCGACACATTTCAAACCAACTAGTGTGGTTCATCGTCAGGACAAGTTGAAGAAACAGATCCAGCTTAGCATGTTAAATAGTCTAACTAGAGTCTCCAATGGCTAAATTGACTAACGGCTAATTTTGACCTTAGGACCGAGGTCAAATTATTATTTATTAATTTAAATTCCTTTTTTAAACCAGCCATTAAAATTATTTTATTTATTTATGTATTTTTACCTAATTTAACTTATTTCCATAAATAATAATAAGAAAAATAATAATAATAATAATAATATTAAATTAATAAATAATAATTTGACCTGGGTCTTAAGGTCAAAATTATCCATTAGTCAATTTAGCCGTTGGAGACACTGCTCAGACTATTTAACATGCTAAGCTGGATCTGTTTCTTCGACTTGTCCTGACGATGAACCACACTAGTTGGTTTGAAACGCGTCGACAAATGTATGTCTAGATGTGATTTACGCCGAAGTTATTCTTTCAACTATTATGGATCACATAAGCCTCAATTCAACTAATGATGGATGATTATCAAATGCTTATAACAGGATTGAATTCAAGAGAAAAGCCTCCAGGCTTTGAAGAGCTCATTGGGATCTTGCTACAAGAAGAAGAAAGGAGGTTGTGTCTCAAACCTCAAAATCCAGATCTTGCATTAATAACAAAGTTCAAGACAAAGGGGAAAGCAGTGGCTGATCACACGAAGGGAAACATATCATGAAAAAGGACACCACAAGGTATGACCTCGCATAAACATAAATCTGTTATTAAATTCTTTTATTGTGGTAAGATAGGCCATATTGCTAAATTTTTCCATAAGAAAAAGGGAGAGGCAGAGAGGTACAAGCAGAGAAGACATGCAGTTCATTTGGAAAATGCAGATCAAAACCAGGATATCAGATTATTTATGGCTGAGACTACACTAGCCACTGAGGAGGATGAATAAGATATTTGGTTCGTACATTCTAGAGCCTCCTCACATATGACAGGTAAAAAGAAATGGTTCAGAAATTTTAGAGAATCCAAGATTGGAGTAAAAGTATACCTTGGAGATAATAGAGGGTAGAAGATCAAGGGACATGGAGATGTCCTTGCAACTTTTCCTGATGGAAAGATCAGTAATATATTTGATGTGTGGTATGTTCCTGGTATTAAGAAGAACTTGATTTATATATCAAAGATTACATATGAGGATCTCAAGGTAGAATTATCTAAATCTTATTGTATTATTAAAGACTTGTTGGGCCAGATGAAGCTTATTGATAAAGGTATTCATATAGGAGGACTCTACAAACTGGATGTGAAGAGTACACCACAACAAGCATTGATGTCATCGGATAAGTCTGCAGAAAACTTGTGGCATCAATGACTTTGGCACATCAATTTCATTGACCTTCTTCTATTGTAGAACAATGGTATGGTAGATGGTCTTCCTGTTTTGAAAAAGTTGCATATTGATTGTGAAGCATGTACATTCGGTAAAAAACATAGAGATTAATTTCTTGCTGTTAAAGATAGGAGAGAGAGGGATACACTTGAACTTGTACATACTGATTTATGTAGCCCTATGTAGACAAGATCGTTAGGTGGGGCCTACTATTTTCTAATATTTGTTGATGATTGTACAAGATTCACATGTGTGTATTTTCTTAGACAGAAGAGTGATGCCTTTGAGTATTTCAAGCTGTTTATGAACATGATTGAGAAGTAGACAGGAAAGTTCATCAGGATTCTTTGTTCAGATGAAGGCGTAGAGTTCAAGAAAGGGGATTTCAACAAATACTGTAAAGAGCATGGGATACAATAGCAATTTACAACACCTTACACTCCTTAGTAGAATGGAGTAGTTTAGAGGAAAAATAGAACACTTGGTGGAGTGTGCTCGCAATATGTTGAAAGATAAGAATCTAATTAATGGCTTTTGGGCAGAAGTTGTCAATACTGCAGTTTATTTGAAGAATAGGAGTCTCACTAAAATGATTATAAAACTCCTTTTGAAGCATTGTTTGGCTTCAAGCCTGTAGTAGGTCACCTTAAAGTATTTTTTATAAAGCTTTTGCGCATGTTCCCAAAGAAAACATGAAGAAGTTAGATTCGAAGGCCATTAGATGTACCTTCATTGGATACTGCTGTGAGTATAAGGCTTATAAATTGTTTGATCCTTCTACTCACAAGGTGTTTGTTAGTAGAGACGTAGTATTCCATGAACAGGTTGATGATGAAAATCCTGTTCAAGGTAATGAAGAATGGCATGTACCATTACTTTCAGAAGAGGATGTTGAAACAGGGATCAATCAACATCAACAACAGTGGTAGAAGAAGTATGATAAAGAGGAGGAAATTGAATTCAGTGCACAAAGAGAAGAAAAAATTAGAGTAGTTGACACCCCACGACTCAGGAGATCTAGTAGGCCGAAACAGTTACTAGCTCAGTATAGTGATTGTGAGCTCAAGACTGGTATGTTAAACATTGCAGAACCTTCTAATTTTCATGAAGCTAGTAGGAGTTGTGAATGGAAGGAAGCAATGAAGGAGGAATATGAATCTATAATTAAGAATAATACTTGGGATCTAGTAAAGTTTCCTCATGGTAAACAACCCATAGGTTGTAGATGGCTATTTAAGCTGAAATTTAGAGCAGATAGGTCTATTAATAAGTATAAAGCATGGTTGGTTGCAAAGGGGTATTCCTAGAAATAAGATATTGGTTTTGAGGAAACATTTGCCCCTGTTGCAAAATTAAATAATATTGGATTGATTATTGCTTTAGACACTAAGCATCATTGGAAAATACATCAATTATATGTTAAATCTGGTTTCTTAAATGGTGATTTAAAAGAAGAAGTATACTTAGTGTAGTCTCAGGGTTTTGTTAAGAAGGGAGAAGAGCATTTAGTATGTAGATTAAAGAGAGATTTATATGGTTTAAAACAGGCTCCTAGATCTTGGTACAACAAAATTGATTCATTTTTCCTCATGCATGGTTATAAACGGAGAATAAATGATCCTAATTTGTATATTGTGTTTGATGATGACAGATAGTGTTGATTTGTTTATATGTAGATCATCTGATCATGACATGGAATGCAGGCAATATCATTGAAGAATTCAAGCAATAGTTATCATAGAAATTTGAGATGAAGGACCTTGGAGAAATGCATTATTGTTTGTGTCTAGAAGTTTGGAGAGATTCAAGCCAAACTTTCTTGTCCCAGGGTAAGTATGCTAAGGGATTGTTGACTAAATTTAAAATGAATGAGCGTAAGGCTACATTTGTGCCTTTACAGTAGAACAATAAACTTCAGGTGAATGATGGTTCGAAATATGCAAATGCAACCTTGTACAGATATTTAGTTGGTAGTCTTATGTATTTGACTAAAATGAGACGAGATCTAACTTATGCAATAAGTGTTTTGAGTCAGTTCATGACTCCACCTCATGAGAACCATTGGCTTGCAGCGAAAGGAGTACTGAGGTATCTACAAAGAACTTCAGACTTTGGTATTTTGTATTTTGACTCATTTGATGTTAGCTTGACAGGTTATACAAACTCTTATTGGGTGGGAAATTTAGATGATAGAAGATAAATTACAGGTTATGCCTTTAGCATTGGGTCTGGGGTCATCTCTTGGTGCAACAAGAAGCAACATACTATAGCCTTATCCTCAACAGAAGCAGAATATCAAACTATGTGTGGAGCAACATGTGAGGCAGTTTGGTTGCGCAGACTTCTCCAAGATGCAGGAGAAGAATAGACAAAAGCTACTGTTATCGATTGCGATAATCAAAGTTCCATCAAACTGACTTACAATCCTGTCTTTCATAAAAACACTAAGCACATAGACACTCAATTTCATTTTGTTAAGGGAAAGGGGCAATCCAAAGAGATTTGTGTTTAATAACCCTTTCTCCATTAAGGGGGAGTGTTAGAATTAATGGAGAATAGGTTATTGTTGTTACGTAGTTGTGCATTCTATTTTTCTTAGTCATTCAGTTCCTATTATTCAGGGATATGATTTGTTGTCCCTAAAAAATTGTATCTATTTAATTTTGGAGATTAATATGAAGCCTTGTTTGGCATTTTTCTTGAAGAAGCTCCTGGTGATCCACACATGTGAGCTCCTCTTTTGTTGGTTTGCCATTTCATGTCTTCCCTATGCAATTCTTGACACTTCGGACGAATGTAACACTGCATATTTTTCAGAGGTAATATTTTTTTTCCTGTATTTAAACTCAATCAATTTGGTTTTCTCTATAATAGTTTTCTTGATTCTAATTGATTCTCTATCAAACTGGTTGTCTTTTCAATGTAGTAAAAATGCTTATAATTTATATGTATTTTATTTGTTCAAATTATGTCATCAACTGTGTTTAATATTTGAGGGTTTTAGTTCACAGGGCATATAGTAGATGGTGATCGGGTGTATTATTAATTCACTCCATGATGTGAAAGTCACTAGTTCAATAATACATGGGATAAAATCTAGTGATGTTAAGGGTTAGTGTGACCCAGAACAGGGGTAATCCTGAGGTGATTTTGATGCTTTATATGCCCCTTGGTCACAATTTCTCTTAAACTAACTCTCTTATACAAATCTCCTCGACATCTAACAAACAAGTTTCAAGTTCAAGCTTCAATTTTGATAGGTAATTGTAACTTTTACTCTTCACTAACCTTGTTAAAAAATATTTTTGCACATTGAGTTATATGATCTAATTTAACTTCTCTCTAGTTCTCATTTTAGGAAGTATATGACTTCCTTTAATCATTTTCATAGTTGGGCTCCATTTGTGTTTTGGTGGAGTTCTCCTTCAACTTTATTGATGAATGACCGATTACCTCATATGGGTAAGCTTCCTCCTAATTATAGGAATACCCCACAATTATCTATTCCATTATTTGTCTATTCTTCTTGACATAAAATATTTGTTAATTTTTCAACACTTTTAACCCTAATATTCTTAATATGTACTTACTATATTGGATCTACTCAAGTGAATATTTTCTACGGAGTTGTTTATAATGCGACTTTTTGGAGACTCTGGTGACGGAATCCGGCGGAAAAAATTGAGGTTAAATCTTGATTTTTATTATTTAAAATGGATTTTCACTACATATTTGGATTCAGTGCCATGAAAAACCCCTGGGACACTTTGATTTTGCAGAAACTAGCTATCAAACTTGAGATTCCAATAAATTTCTGCCGGATTTTGATCGGGAAAACCCATAGGAAAAGCTTCCAAAAAGTCTCATTATAGACAACTGCATTTTCTACAAGGTTAACCATGAAAATATCTTACTCTTCACACAAATATTTGGAGTTCTGTTAATTTTTTATTAGGGTTTTAATCCTATAGTTATATATATTCACATAAATTTTTATAACTGTATATATGGTGTATCAAACTTACGAGTTGATTTTTTCTTTTGGATGTTAATCACTTAGCCAGATTCTAAGTTTTCTTTCGTTGTTCAGTTACGTGTAAATGTGTTCGTTGAGTAGGGTTTTTCCTTTAACCCTAAACATTTGACAACACTATATTAATTCTAACTTTTTCTTTCATTTTCTACCTTTGGCTTTGTCAGTTTGTTTTCGAATTCAATTTTCTTATTTTATATTTGTAACAGGCCGTAAAATTTTGTTTTTAATCCTTTTTCTTATAATTAACCGCACTAAACCTAAGGGTTATTAAGGGTATTCTTCCTGACTCACTTAAAATCTGAATATCAAACTCAATACTTCATTTAACTTTCTTATTCCAAAGTTTTTTTTTTTTTGTAAGGTTCAGCGAGGCTTTAAATTAATAAAATACAAATAGAATACATGATGCAGAGTGGGAGTCGATGGGACCTCCCTGTGTCTACCTTTGAAAAGCTAGCAGGTCTAGTCTCTGCTTTCATTCTCTCCTCTCTCTTTTTTTTTTTTTTGTGTGGATCTCTTACAGCTTAGATAGATGTCAGTGAAAGGATAATTGGAAGAATCCAAATAACCTGGCTTTCACTAAGCTTGCTGGTCTGCCCTGTTTATGGTATAGCATTTCTCTCTGAGTTCCCCCTCCTTTAGGTCTTGCCAGAGGATATGATAGTCTTCACCGTTGGACTGAACGCCCGCATTGGCTATGGTGTCGGCCAACTTGTTTGCAGTTCTTCTCACTACTTGAAAGGAGATGCCTTGAATGTTGGTGAGATGGACTTGCAGATCCTTCAGAATTGCCGAGAGCCTCCAGCTGGGTGTGATCTTGTCCACCTGCTTGCCATTTTGAAGTTTCCTCATCATCTTGATGATTATCTCCGAGTCTCCTTCCACTATGAGGGGTAGGAATTTGTATTGGTCAGCCAGGGTGATGCCTTTGATGAGAGCAATCAGTTTTGCAGTGTTATTGGTGTTATTTCCCAGATTGCCATGGTAGATGAGCTGGATGTTCCCCAGATGGTCCTTGATTGCTCCGTCGTACCCGGCTTTTCCCGGGTTTTGCTTTGACGTGCCATCGAAGTTTAGTTTGAACGCTGGAAATGGTGGTGTTCCCCATTTGTCCCGCTTCACCGCTTGCGTGGTCTGGTTCCTGCCTGTGTGATTAGTCCAGGCTTGGAGTTTGAGGAGTTGGATAATCCTATGGTCCTTTGGAGACAGGTTCCCCTCTTGCTGCTTTATGTCCATGGCGTGGATTGTTTCTGTTATTAACTGCCTTGATTTTTCCATTAACCTATCCACTGTCATCGCAGAGTTTTTAAATATTCGAGCATTGCGCTCTTTCCATAGGATCCAGACCACAGCTCCCGGAATAAGGTTCCATGCTCTGTTGATCAGATTGTTGTTGGACATGGTTATTCGCCAATTTCTCAAGGTAAGACCGATCGAGTCTCTATTTATGTCGGTTTTCCTGAAGATAAAAGCCATATCATCCCACAACGCGTAGGCTATGGGGCATGTATTGAGAATGTGGTTGAGCGTCTCATTTTCATTGTTGCAAAGGGCGCATCTGGAGGGTCCGATGAAGCCCTGTCGTTGTAGATTGTTCCATGTGAGCGCTCTGTTGTGCATGACGAGCCAGGAGAACAACGTTATTTTTGGCCAATTTCCTCTGTTCCATAGGGCGTGCCATCTGGGGTCTGGTTGCCAGTCTGGTGAAGCAACGCTAATTTTATATGCTTCCTTTAGATTGAAAGTTCCTTTTGAATTGTTTCCCCATCGCAGGATGTCTTCCCTGGTTGAGGTGAGGATTCTGCGCTGTTCTAGCTGCTGAAGGAGCTGTTCGATGTTTCCATTGTTGTTTTGGGTTGGCCATTGATCTTTGGCTAGCCATTTTTGCCAGGTTGTGGGCACTGTTTGAAGTTGCCAGTAATCTGCTACCTTTATTAGCCCTACCCCTTGCATTTCATTTTTGAGTGTAGTCCAATCTGGGTGGTCCAGAGGATGGAGTTGCTGCCAGGCATCCTCCCAAAATAGGGCAGTGTTGCCTTGGTGCACTTCCCAGAAGCAATGCTGTTGAACTATGTGTCGATTTTCCCATACTTTGTTCCAGAGGGGAGAGCCTTGAGTGTTGCCTGTGAGTCTGATGAGATCTTTGTCCTGTATTTGATTTGTGTACTTTGCTTTCCACAATGTTCCCCAGAGGGAATTAGGATTCTCTACCCATCTCCACCATATTTTTGCTGCAATAGCCTTGCTAAGGATTTCAGGATCTCTTAGGCCACTTTCTTATTCCAAAGTTAACTTCTAATGTATTTAGATATTTTTCATATTACATAGATTACAAATATATTCATCCTAGCTTCAAATTTTCCTTAACACAACTGAAACAAAAATACTTACGCATTCTCCATATTCTATTCTTGTAATTCTTCTTATTATTACTTCCATAGGTTTCTAACTGTTTCTCTTTATATTCTTCAATCATTATAATATAATTATATATATATATATCTATATATATATATATATATATATATATATATATATATATATATATATATATATATATATATATATATATATATATATATATATATATATATATATATATATATAGATATAGATATAAAGTTACAACATATATATTCTTTATGTTGCATATATTATTTTATTTTAAGGGCTTTCACTTCGATGAAGATACACCGAGTTTCCTTCTCACTCATTAGAATTTATTTTTTGTCACTTACCAGGTGGGATGACTCAAACCCTCATTTATTTTGTTTACTTGATCTTGAATATTGTCTCATTGTGGTCGAGAATAGCAACGCTTTAAGATTTTTAATGTCGAGCATGTGTTAATCATACTTATTTTTGTTTTCTTTATATAATTACCTCTTTTAAGGAAGTAAATATTCCAAGCCTTTAAGCATGGAATGGAATGGAATTATGAGAAAATGAATATTGAGTACTCGAGTATTAATTTTCAAGGCTCATTTTGACAAGTTGGTATTTTTAAACTTTTATCATTTGAGTGAATTCTTAAAATGGAAAGTGATATGTTGTTTCTATTGCTTACTGATATGTAATTTGCTTATCCTGGAAAAGTAATTATGCTTATAGAATGCATAGTGTTTATTTTGGGAAATAAAAGCCCCTCCACACAACATCCATGATAACGAAGCTTCGCAAAAGAACATTCTTGAGGCGATTTGGATTATAACAAAAGGGATAATGGCGATTGTTTGCATTTTCCAGAATTTAGAGATGAGGGTTTGGTATATAGGGGGAATTTCCTTCTCAAGATTGACGAGAGGCCTAATAGGAGAGCCAATCTTGTTCCTTGACCATTGTTTGTGCTCATGCAAGGTTGGAGAGAGGAAGGATAACAAAGTGTGAACTCTAATGGTAATGCAAAATGTAATCTAGGATTCAGGCTAGTGGCATTTGGTATCATTATTCATAGTGAGTGAGGTTCATTGAGTAGAGGTATTCAATGAGGGGATCCTCTTTGGAATTGGGTTACTCCTTGGAGTGGAATTTGGAGCCTTGAGTTGTGTTAATTTCATGATAATTCCATTGCATTTATATTTTTTATGTTAGAATTATGGGGCACTCTATTCATTTTGTTAAATTGTGAGCTAGCCACAAGCTAGAGAAGAGTCCATTGGTATTTTTTGGTGGTCCTGACAGTGATATTCCCTCTTCTACGCATGTGGCTGTGGCTGGAAGGAATGTAATATGTATATCCTACTAGAGAGTCGACGACTAGTGACCTTCTAGGATTTTGGGGGTAAGAAGAGATAGAGTCGGAGGGTTGGAGGTGTGGTGCCATAGCTCTTAATTGGAGTATGTCTATTTACGGTGTGATGTAGTCTTTCAGAGGTGGCTTTAGTCTTCTTGGATCTGATTAGTTAGGGTGACATGCGTAAAATCCCGTGTTGATTTCACGAGTGGATGTGGGGTAAATTGTGGTTATTTGAATAATTTGCAATGTCTTTGAGGGGTGGCAAGAATATGACCACTCAAATCATGGGTGTGTTAGTATGGATAGAGAGTGGAAAACATAGCTACTATCTGGAAGAATTACTGGGGTCCATAAGGATATTTGAATGACCTATACATGCAACGACAAAGAGGTAGGCCTCGGTGTATTTGGGGCCTTAGGGGGTAAGGTGCTAGGACTCAATTTTTTCAACTTGATGAAGAGGGAGATTTGGATTAGCTGCATGGAGTTTCCCTTGGGCAGGTGTATTTGCCACACCCATTTGATTCCCTGGAAGATCAAATTCATCAAGTGCAAGTGACGATAGATCAATTGGCATGTGATATGCATATTGACATAAATGGTGTAATCACTTTTCTAAATTACATTCAATATAATCAAGGCACATACTTTATCAACAAGACTCCCCTCGTAAAGGGAGAAAAGGGGCTCCATGACTAGATGGATAGCTTTATGGGATGTAGGGCACACATGTAATCTCATGTTCGTGATGCATTCCATTACACTAGTGAGGGTGGAAATGATGTTGAAGATGGAAACAATGTGAATGTGTAATGATGCAAGTGTGTTGTATTTTATTTTTTTCTCAGTTTTGGGCCATCTGGGACATTGATATGTGGTCTCATAATTTTGTGCTACTATTATTGGTGTCTTTTCATTTGTACTTTATTTCCAACAAATCTGGTAGGAGTTAGGTCTTTACATTTTTTAAGATGAGTATTCCATGATGTAATATTATTAAGGCTTATAGAAATGGTTGATTTACAAAAAAATAAATAAAAGAATAACAAACTTTGAAACTAAGTCTCATAATAATAGATTGTAATAATTTAGAAAATTATTTATATGCTTATTTATAAAAGTATCAGTTAGTCTATATATATATATATATATATATATATATATATATATATATATATAATTTAAACACATTTTAATTAGAAAAAGAACTAAAAAAGATAAGTATGTAAACATTAAATATAACATAAACTATATAGGTTCTAGTTAATTAGATGCCAGTAGAAGAGAGAAAAACAGGATGCAAAGAAACATATGGTAGTTCATTTTTGAAATCTATAAAAAGCTATGATTCAATGTTGTAAGATACAAAAATTCTTTAGAGAGAACATAAAATATATACAAGCGGATGCAAACAATTTGAACCATGTAAAGAAAAAATTCTATGCGAAGAGCCTTATAGAGTTAGAATAGATATTATGAAGAGAAAATTTATGAAAACAACATAAAGACATTAATTTCCATAATATATTAGTGTTCAATCACTTGAAGTCATTGATCATAAAGTACAAAAATGATTTTAGAGAACTTTAGGAACAACAAAAAAAAGTTTAATTTATCTCTCAAGAAAGGGTGAAAGCATGAATATGGGATATACTTTTGGGCCAAAGGTGGCGATGAAATTTCAAGTTCTTCCTCTTACATTGAATTAAAGCCCCAAAATTCATATAAACACTATGAATTTTAATTCAAAGTAAAAGGAAAATTGCGAAAAATTATGTTGTTTTCCTAATGATATTTTTTGCAAAAATATTTAGTGTCATATAATATGTCAATTTTTCATTAAATGAAATGCATGTCCTTACAAATTGTCACACATCTTAAGATGTAGGTGTGTGTTCACATAACATAACTTAGTCTAAAATGTGTATGTTAATATATATATATACACACACACATAGAGCTATGTTATTCATATTATTTTTATTTTTTTATGTAAAAACATATTTTTTATTAGTTTTGGAAGTTGGTAAAGTAATATTTCAATTTTATTTTGTAGGCACTTGTTCACGTAAGGTTTTTTCGAACTATTTAAATAAATTAAAAAACCAAAAGTACCCTTTTGAATAAAAACTTTTACCTCATTTTAAATTCAAAATCTTATTGGAATTTTTGTTATCATGTTATGTAAAAAATTTATTAAATTTAATATTAATATTAAAAAATATTATTATTATTATTAAATTAAAAGATATTTTTATACAAAAATTAATATGAATATATTTTAACGTTAAAATTAAATTTATTAATTTTGGATTAATATAATATTATTAACTATAATATAATATAAAATTTCTTATATTATAATATATAATGTGGTTGATATATGCCATAGACGTCAACAAACAAGTCATTAACATAAAAAGAGTCATACAAGCTACCTGAATATGTCAATTTTATTTAGCCTAATTTTGTTATAAATATAGCATAATAAAATATATAATATTTTAAATTCTAAATAAATCATAACCTAAATCTACCTTTAAAGAAATAAAACCTAAACAATTTCAATTGGAAGACATGAAACACTATATCTATCTTTGATGGAGGTAGCGGGAACATTAATATTTTGGAAAATTTTAGAACATATTCCCATGGAAAATTATCATTGTCACTCCAGGCGAATGCATAACACACATTTGAAATCTTTCATTTTAAATATATAATATATTAAAAAATTAAATTGTTGTATGACATCAAAATAAAAATAAAAAACATTTTAACATAATATTTTAATTGTCAAAGTAATTTTTTTTTTGAAATATAGAGTGAGAGAGAGTGGGAGAGAAGGGTAAGAGAGAGAGAGATGCGGACACAAATATGGAGAGAGGGAGAGGAGGAGAGAGTCTTTGAGAAAGAGAGGGAACTTGAAAGATGGATTTGGAGGTAAATATAGGGAAGGAAGAAGTTCAAGACATATAGGGGGATAAAGCTGGAGAGAGAGAAAGAGGGAGTGACGAGGCAAAGATGGAGAGGGAGTGTGTATGTTTGGTGGTGATATAGAAAGAAAAATAAGGAGAGATCAAGAGAAGGGGGACAGATAATGAGAGAGGGAGGGATATAGTAAATAGAGTTACAGGACGAAGCTCAAGAGAGAGCGAGAGAGAGAGAGAAAAAGAGTGAGTGAAGTGGGAGAGAGACAGAGGGAGGTGGGAGATAAAGGAAGAGAGAAATAACTTAAGAGGAAGGGGGAGAGAGAGGGAGGTAAGAAGAAAGAAATATAGAGAGAGAAAGGTGGATAGAGAGAGGGAGTGGAAAGGGAGATGGAGAGAGAGAGGGAGAGAGGAGAGTAAAAGGGAAGAGAGATAGAAGGGGAGACAAAGGTAGAGAATAAGAAGAGAGAGAGGGGGAAAGAGGGAGAGGCAAAGGGAGAGGGAGTGGGAGGAAGATATAGATAAATATGGAGGAATAATGTGTATGTTTGTGGGTTTAGATAGAGAGATGAAGAAGGAGAGACATAGGGAGATAAAGATATATATGGAATGGGGAGAGGGAAGAAGAGAGAGATAGAGGGAGGGAGGGAGAGATAGATAGATATGAAGAGAGAGAGAGAGAGAGAGAGAGAGAGAGAGAGAGAGAGAGAGAGAGTTTCTGGGGCGGTGATATAGAGAGGAAAAGAGGGAGAGATGGAGGTAGATATCTATATAGGTGGAGTGGGGAGAGAAAGGGAAGAAAATTGCTTGCACTAGATGCATTTATTTTAGTGTACAGATGTTGATTTCTAATCATATTTGATTTATTGTAAATTAGATGCATTGATTTATGCGTAGATGCTAATTTTTAATTCTATTTCATTACTTTCATTAGATGCATTCACGTTTAAAACAACAAGAAATGTTAAAAATAACATCTAGAAATTCTAATTTAAGGTGTCCTTGAATTAAATTGTGAATTAAATCAAAATTCTATTCTCATAGCAACTTGTAATAGTTAATTAAGTCAAATTGACTTAATTGACTTAGGAAATGCGAGTTGGAAGTCTATATAGAGTCATGTAGAGTGATCCCTAAATTTTAGAGGTGCAGGTTGAGCTCTTTTGAGTTGTAATTAGATAAATCAGTCTAATTGAGTTATAATGAGTTGAATTATTGGAGGAACTAGTAGAGGTCTAGTAGTGGAGTAGTGCACCAGTGCATCACCAATACCACACCAGTTAAATGAAGGTTCACTCATAAATAACTCATGCATGTCAATTCAGAGGAAGACCCAGTTGAGATTAGAGTTCAGGGACAATGTAATATCAGTTGTATGATTTTCAGAATTTTAGAGATGGTCCATGCAAGCATTTGAGGGCCTATGTTTGGAATGCGTAGCTATGGAGAGGGAATTTCCACATTAAATAGAGGCTAATTCTCTCAGGAATTGCATAAGAAAGTAGGAGCTTGGAAGGGTTGGAATTTGGCTATGTATTGGCCAAAGGAAGTCAGTTAGGAAGAGGATAGAAAATGCTTGTGCAGGTTGAGCTCAAGATTGAGCAGAGCATATTGTATTCATCCAATACTTGCTTTGGGATTGCACAAGGAATTAGGGGTTTGTAACACTAGTAAATTGGCTATGTGTTGTCTAGAGTCAGCCTAAGAAGAAGAGAGTTAGATTGTATTAGTGCGGGAACTGTTCAGGATGAACAAGCATTGTATTTTCTTCTTAGATCTTCTAGTTAATGCAAGATATATAGTCGGGGTTTTTAGTAGTTTCTTTCCCCATAGAAATATTGTCTTATGTGTGATTTATATTCTTCCTTTACTGCTTATTGTTTTCATCCATCAATTTTGGTTTCCGCTGAGAGTAGAGTAGATTCTTGTCTTATGTTTTTCCTTTTTTGCTTATTGTTTTCATCGAACAATTTTGGTTTTTTTTGAAGAGTAGAGTAGTTTCTTTTCTTATGTTTTAGCATATCCCATAATCTATTGAATCTACAATTGAAAATCTATAATTCATTTCATTAAAGATGTTAATTTCTAATCTTATTTGATTGATCTTGCATCATATCCTTTGATTTTAGTGTAGATGTTGATTCCTAATCCTATTTGATTGCTAGCACTAGATGCATTGATTTTAGTGTAGATGTTTATTTCTAATCATATTTTATTGGTTGCAACATTAGATGCATCGATTTCAATGTAGATGTTGATTTTTAATCATATTTGAATGGTTGAATTAGATTTATTAATTTTAGTGTAGATGTTGATTTCTCATCCTATTTGATTTCTTGCATTAGATGCATAGATTTTAGTTTAGATGTCGATTTATGATACATAATGTAACTAGATATATGATGTACATTAATTTCAAGGTAATTAATTTAACATTGTGCATTGATTTTAGTGTAAGCACAAAAACATTATTGACAATGTGCATTATGACCCAGCTTTTGTAGATAACCTGAAACAAAATAAAATCGAATAAAACTTGTATTTCTAACTTATACATCTCCACATATTTTAAAATTGAATATATAACTTATTTCAATCATATTTGAGTTTTTAAAAATTAAATAAAACTTATTTCCATCATAAGGAATTGATTGAAATACTTGGATAATTTAGGAAAGTTGATAACATTATATAAAATTATAGAAATGTTCCCATATATTGTTTTTTGACCTATATATTAAGTTTCAATATGACTGAATTATAACATGTTATGACTAAGCTTTGTAGATAATCTAAAAATGTAATGTTGAATAAAACCTATTTGTTGTTTACATGACATATTTTAATATTAAAATTGAACAAAACTTATTTCAATCCTATTTGTGTTTTTTAATTGAACCTTGAGAAAATAAATTGATTGAAATACCTGAAAATGTTATCCATGCAATGGTATATGGGTAGGTTACAAGAATTTTCATATATATATATATATATATATATATATATATATATATATATATATATATATATATATATATATATATATATATATATATAGATATATATATATATATAGCGAGAGAGAGAGAGAGAGAGAGAGAGAGATGAGTTTATAATTCAAATAATTTATTTTTAAAATATAATTGTAATAACATACATGTTGATTGCACTAAAAGGCACTTTCTACAAGCCAATATGAACAATGATTGGAATTCTTTCCATGTTCAACGTTAAATTGATACATGATATATTTTAGTTCAATTTAAGTATCAAAGTGACTTGCATCATAACTTAAGATTGTACTTTTATTCCAAGTTTGTGAAACTGGAAATCAAAATTGAGCATATATTTTACTAATAAAAGTTATAGTATATAGAAAAATGATTAAATTAGTGAAATAATTTTAAAAAATCCATAAACTTCAAAAATTAATGAGCATCCGTAATTAGGATCAATACAAATCCATAAACTAAAATATTGAATACATGTATCAATAAACTATCCATATTAAAATATATAAAAATTACAATTATCACATGAACATCCATAAACTGAAATAATGAGAATCCATAAACTAAAGTAATGTCCATGATGTACATCCATGAACTATCCATGTAAGAAAACATACAAACTCTGTATCGCACATGTGAATGTTCCCTATGAAATGAGCGTGAAAATATACAAACTATGACACTCTAAGTACCACCAGAACTCCTATGTGAGTTATGTCTCACGAAGTAAGTGTCCATAAGATAGTACTGGAATATAACACATTCAAATTCAAACTAATTAGATAATTATTTATACAAAATAAAAAATATGGAAATAATTGATATTGAACCACATTTTTAATTATATATACATGAATCTACTAACCTCATTCGAGTCCAAATGCAAGTTAGATAGGATATGGTCTTGATCATGAATCTAGGTTTGGTTCTCCCTTACCTTTAGCTTGATGATTGGGGCCTGCATTGACGGACCCACATCATCTGTGCCTCTAAACACAACATCCCACTAATGTATCCACATAACAGTGGCATCAACGACACTCTACATATGGGCCTGTGTACACAATGGAAACGAAAAATTATAATTAGTCTACGAATTAAAATATTAGGAATAAAAAGGTTTACCTCAATTGTTGTTCCATGTGGTTGTACATAGAAACTCTCCTCCACATTAGTGAACATATAAGGTGGAGGTGGAGGTGAAGGAGAATCCATGGAAACATGTTGTGGTCGAGGATGGCATGACTGATTAATTGCATCCTCAGATGACCTCATAATATCATCCATGTAGCTAGGTTGTTTGTACATGTTATCTAGAAATTATTAATATAAATGCAATCGAATAAGAACTAGTAATTTTAATATAAATAATTATGCATAATTTGAAAATAAGAGTCAAAAATTTCGTCTATATATGTAACTGGTCTGTGTCACGCTGGTTGTGCACCCTCCAAGTCTCATGAATGGCATCACGATACATACATGTATGTCAAAATATAGTTAAAGGGTAAAATCATGAGAAATACATCATCATATAAGGGCACTGGCCGGTCAAGAGGTGGTCTCCTATTCTCTCCATATAATGAAACACGCTCACTGGCCAATGATGTTTTCATGTTGTCTGCAATAGTCTCCCTGGTCTCTCCACCAAGTTGTGACAACTCCTCTAGCTCTGTCAATAATACCAAGCTCCAAGACAGTAGTGGCATAAATCTCGGAGGTGGTGGTACATGCCCAGGGTCCTTACGAGCCCCCTCGCACTCATAGGTTTGTCCCATGTTGAGTTCATAATAATGACATCCACTATCAGTGTAATATGACCTCATATGTAACACTAACATTGCATATAAATGCTTGGAAAAATAAATGGTGATGTGGTCATGGTGGGGGAACTAGTCCTAATGTCCAATGAATCTATCATAGAAAAAAGGGGGTTCATTAACATTCCTAAAATATTTAAGTGGAATACGACCTCTATATCTAGTAGGGTGATTTAAAAGTATGTCGAACAACTCCCAAAGAACATCAACGTCCTTAGTGGGCTCTTTCACCACATCCCAAGAATCAGGGCCTCTAACCTCATGCTACCTGATCCTCTCTCTGGAATGTAATATGTGGCTATGTAAGCCTAACATTAGATATGTATCTATAAACCTATTGATGGTATCCAACATCAAATACAATTGAATATGAGTCAGTGAATTGGCATGCATCTTCTCTATCTCTGTTGTGATCCATGTATGACGGGTCATAACATCCTCTAATGTGATATGAGTTGTAGCATCATCCCATAGAGAGATCGATGCTGCATTTTGATCCCCATCTTCGACCGGATGAGGGCCTATAAATCATAAACATAATTTAACATATATATAATTAACAAACTAGAAGCATAATAACATATACATTAAATTCAAACACATCAGTTGAAAACAATTTAAAAATTAAAGATAATTTTCCAGACATAAACACATAAAGTGGATTTTAAAATGTAGGAGGTGTACCTACAATGGGAAAATAAGGTCCACTGGATGTAGCATGGTCATCAAAAGGGATGGAAACATTGTCTTTGACACTCCGACTCGAGTCGGAGGTACAATCTACAAGGGAAACACAAACTCTTAGTGAGCTACATGATCTATCACAAGCCCGACCACGTATAATAGAACCTCTCACACTATGATGGCCTACAACTGGGGCATGTATATGAGATGTCTCAACATATTGCATATAATACATATAAACTAATCCAAGAAAAAATTGTTGACAAAAAAACCATTTCTAAATTCAAGAAGCATAATCTAGCTTGAAGTCCTAAACTTTAGAGTCCATTTTTTGATAATTTATCAACTAAAAGACATCGAGTTCCATGTAAAAAAAATTGGAATAAGTGATCAAATCTACCTTCACACTTTTTCTTGTTTCTAAATAATTCATTTTATTTACAAAGCTAGTAAAATTTCATGCCAACCAAATAATAGAATAGACTTTAAGTTTGTAATATTTACCTCTGACACATGACATGTACTAGGCACAAGAACATGAATACAATGTCTCTTGTACAACACACTACATAATGAAACAATATGGTACAAATTAGAAAAAAATGTAAATGCTTTCATTCCCTAGACCAAATGCACTTTTCATGATATATTAATGTATCTATCAATGATGCATTATTGAAACATGAAATTATATATAGTTATATGCTAAATTATATATATATATATATATATATATATATATATATATATATATATATATATATATATATATATATATATATATATATGATGTTATAGTACTAGCACAACCACATTTATTTAAATAAATGTGGTCAAAACACACCGATATGTGCATATTAGTCACATGTACAATCACATTAGTAAATGTCATTGAAATACACCGATAACGTTAATGATATATATATTTAATATTTACCAAGATAAGTAATAAAAATAAAATAATATTAGAGTGACAACAAACATGGCAGAAAGGCTTTTAAGCTTAAATGTATATTCACAATGGATGATGATACAAAATGAATACATCAAGCTATGTCTTGATATAGTTAGTCTATATTAGAGATGAAATCTCTTGGTTAGTGAATATTTCAACCACATATTAATCTTGTAGGCTAACTAGTTGGAGAGAATATCTCAACCAACAAACTCCCAAGTATTAGGAACTTACTCATTCTAGAATTGATGAGCACATCAAAGACATGCATGAATTATATTTTCCAAGTTTCAAAATTTTATTATTTTGGACTTATTGACTATGAATTTGAGGCTAACATTATCCCCCTCAATTGTAAGACCAAAATAAGAACCTGGTACCAACTCCCACTCTTCATGCTGAAACTGTTGAGCCAAGCCTCAATGAAAACTACGAAAACTGGATGCCAAAAACTCCAATATGAAGAGAGCGAGCCAAGATAAGTGAATCAACTACAATTTCGACACACCCCTACAAATGATTGACAAGTTATAATTCTTCTATAATGCAATTGGATATATCTATCCTTTGCTAGGTCCAATGACCATCCACGTGAACAAAAATGGCCACATTTTCTCTCAATCACCATCCCAATCGCTTGTCCACTGACATATTTTGATTTCCCTTGGAAAACTGTGTTGTTGTTCAAACTTTCAGTTTGACCCATCATCATCAATTCAATTTCAATTTCATCATTTATTCCCCCATTTATAAGCTGAAGGGAGAGACCATAACTATATGCATTTGTTTTGAACTCCCCTTTTTAAGATGTAGGAGAGTTTCACTATTGTACTCCCCCTTTTAGTGAAATAAAGTACCATCTTTTCACTATTGGATGCAATATTTGTCATCATGTGAGATTAAATTCTGCGGTAAAACATATACAATCATTTTAGTGTTGACATCCACTCCCAAGGATCAATCCATGCATAATTGATCTTCAATATGGCTGGTTTCTTCTATTTGGAACAATTCCCTGATGAATTATTTTTCTTTCCACAATGATGACAATGATGGATATCAAAACAATGATCTTCCATATGACCAGTTCTTTGATAATGTTGGCATTTAATATTTTCTTCAATTTTCTCATTGATTTCTGATGTTGCTTGATCAAGAAATCCTCCACTGATGAACTTGATTAGTTTTGAGTAATTAGGAATATGCAAATTGTTGTTAGTTTTTTCATATCCTAAACCATGCCAATTTTTGTTACATTGGATTTCCTCCCACCGTTTGATCATTGGATTGGAACAAGAAGGTTTAACTTGATCATGTACAACTTCTACACTTGAAGTTGTATTCTTGAGTGGCTTGGAATTATCTTCATCATTTTGATTTTTATTGTTGAATGGCTCAGACACACGACTCTTTGGTTGTAGCTCATCACGTTGTAGTTGTGATTCAAGTTGGGGAAACTCTACAATCTCATGTGCATAATGTAGATGCCTTTTAATATAAAAAAGAATGACTTTGTTGACTTTGATTGTGTCCTCAACAGTGGATAGTATTAGATTTTTTAGAAACTCTAACAAATGAAGACTTTTCTCCATTTGAACTTGCTCATTTGAACTCTTAAACTCGCTTGTCTTCATTTGTTTTCTTAAACTTTCTTTCTTAAATTTCACATTCGCTTGGTCTTATATTTTTACTTTGCTTCTCTCAATTTCACACTCACTTGATTTCGTTTTAACAAGCTTAAGGTGTTGGATACCATCGAAAATGCACCCAAATTAATTATTTTAAAACAAGTTCAAATGAATTTGAAATAATTTAAAACCCCTATAAATTTTGACTTAATAATTCAATAAAGGCTTTGATTTTTGGTTTAGCCGAGAATGCACACAATACAACTCAAATTAACTTGCAAAAAATGATGACTTGCAACTTACAATACAATTCAATTTTATTTGACATGAATCTCTTACTAATTTTACTATTGACTATTTCCAGGCTTCAAATCAAATATACCCTTATTGCTCCACGGTTACAAAACCAACTTCTAACTCCAAAAAAACGTGCAAATCTATTACAAAATATACATCTTATCTCTCCATTACAAAAACATCCCATGATTTCCCCTTCCATTAATTTTTTTAATGAAATCACTTTATAAAAGGGTGAAAAAATCATTTATCTCTCCTAACTTTCCACTCTTTTATAAGTCCCACTTTCACATTAACACGTCCACTCTTGTACCGTCCATTTTCTCATAAATCCTTTTATGTTTGAAATAGGAATTTCCAAAAGAATTTTTACACGTCACCAAGGAATACAAGGTATTTTACTACTTTTATGAAAAGTAATAAAATATATTTTCAAAATATTATGTCATTAAAAAATGTGCATAAAGTATCACTTTATGTATAATATTTTTGAACAACTACCAACATACCTTGAAGGACGTCCATCAATCCTATTTAGTTGGAGTTTTTTTTCATAGATGTGGACATTATCTTCATTTACTTTGTGATGGATTATGTTTTTTATGCAAGTCTTCCTCCAATCTGGATTCTTCCATTTTTTTGACTGCAGGCTTAAGTATGAATAGAACACTCAACTACACACTTTGTACAATTGGATGAAGGACTCCACAAGGTTATTCTTTCACTTTTCTTAGTGCACTAACAATCTTGATATATCCGATACTTTCCCAACACTATTGTCGACTCGGCTCCAACTCAACAGGACACACACCAACGCTTATTTTAGAACGCATGCTCAATATCATTATAAGCTCATCATCATGCCATAACCTCAAATATTTACACCAAGTATCTATCTCTTCCACACATTACAATGATCTTAACAAGCCCAATGTTATGGGATTCATGTAGATAATGGCTCCCTGTGCTCCAAATTGGATATCAAGCCTCCCAAAAGAATATTGGAAGATAATAATTAAAAAATAATATCAGAGAGACCATAAAATTTCAAGATGCACCTGGACCAAAATGTTTCCTCAATTTCATAAGTCAATTTTTAATGCTTGATCCCATGCCTTGAATGTTCAATCTCCTTTGTCCATATGTTATTGTTGTAGATTATTCCATTCGAATTCTATGAATTTATACAATGTTGATTGGTTGCTTTTGCTCTTCTTTCACAAGGATTATTTTCACATGTTTTATGCCTTCAATTGTGCATCTTATGTTATAGGTAAGGGCCATAATCTTTTCTAGAAAATGAAACAACTTCCTTCTTGAAAATTTCCCTTTAAAGCCAACAATGTGCGTTGTTGGGTGCAGGAATTACACTTAAGTAAACTTCTCAACACTTAAATTGTCAATTTGGGGGATTCGTAAACTTAGAGACAAAGCATAGGCAATGCCAGAGACAATATGAATGTTTCTAATATCAATTCCTACTTTAAATGAAAAATTGCAGAATCAAACTATAGAGAAAAAGGAAACTTAAACCATCAAAATAATCTAAGGCTGGAATAAGAAGAAATGTACTTGCAAAAGATATTCAGAAATAAAAGGAGGCAATTACTCTAGCTGACTATTGATTAACTACTGAGAATGTGTTTTCTTTAGCAAAGACACCTTATCTATCTTCAATAGATGGGTCTTTCAAACCTGCTTACGTAAAGATGTCCTTCTTGCAAGAATCGATCTTGCACTAGTGCAAGAACAATGATTTATGCAAAAGGTGTAAAATGATGTCTGTACTAAAAGTGTTTTTTTCATGCAAGGGCTTGAACTTTCTCAATTCCAGAGCACTCAGATCTAGTAACAAGAAATTGGTTCTTGTACCCGATCAGAGCTTCTTACACTTTAACTTTTAATTCTTGAAATCAATGCTTAATTATTGCAAGTGTTATGAAGCCAAATTGCATACCAAAAATATGAATGTTTATGAGTTCATCAAGGTGTAGAAATAGAGAAACAATCTTTTTAATTGATCCTCTTATAAAATGTTAATGAAAGCAAGAAAGTTGTTAGAAGTAAACTAAAGAGACTTGCTGCATGACACTATCTAGCACTGGTGCGGGAACAATTCTTTTACTCGGACTAGGTGGGGAAAACCAAACAAAATGTGCAGAAAGTGAATAGCACACCAACGTGCACTGGTGCAGGTAATTTCTCCTACTCGAACCAGGCAGGGAAAACCAAACAAAACGTGTAGAAAGTGAATAGCACACCAACATGCACTGGTGCAAGTAATTTCTCCTGCTCGAACCAAGTGGGGAAAACCAAACCAAATGTGCAGAAAGCGAATAGCACACCAACATGCACTGGTGCAGGTAATTTCTCCTGCTCAAACTAGGTGGAGAAAACCAATTCAAAATTCAGATGTAGGGAAAGAAAATTTAACTACTTCACACTGCAGATCTGCTTTCACTCAGACAGAAATTCAAATGTTGTAAATTAAATCACACTTGGCAGTTCAAAACATAAATTACAAGAATAGAAAAGAGGGAGAACATGCTGGGTTGGCTGGGCCCTAGCCAACCAATGCATTTCCCTTTAAATGGAAATTCTACTCAGTACTGTATCAATTCATCAGTTGTTAAACATAAAAAATAAGAATCATGAAACGTAAAGTGGAGCTCACTTTCTTATTAAATCATCAAGGCAAATACATGCATGATTACATATCTAGCCCATATTCAGGCGATCACAAAATATAGGCCTATTACCGCCTTCCTGGTATCTCTGTTCTATACAACTCTATCAACCATTAAGCATTCCGTCCTATTTACATTTCTCCTTATATAGATCCTTGGCTGAAGGGCAAAAGGATCATTTAACTCGTTACATAGCCGATTGCAGAAGTTAGATCGTTACAAAAAATTACATAACGGATTGAAAAATAAGCTTCCGGCCTTCAAAATTAGGCATTTTAACACAACAGGTCGTGGCTATCTCCAGTTGTTTATTCCTCCTAAGTCCGATCTTAGCTACTCTAGATTGCCTTGCTATCATAACTGGGACTTGGCTGCCTTCAGATATGTTCTGTATTCGTGGCTAAGGTGGTGCAAAATTAGGCGGCAATCAAAGATATCTAGATTTGCTGCCAAGATTCGCGGCACTGGCACTGGTGCAAGATCCAATCTACACTAAGATCAGTGGTCAAGGTGAGCATTTAACTATTAAATAACATAGGAGGTATCGATAAGTTACAAAAGTAATTATAAGCAAGAAATCACGTAATAAATAATTAATAAATGATAAGTTTAGTTAGAAAATGTAAAATATGAATTTAATGCAAAATGTGTCATCGTTCTTGCACTAGTGCAAGATGAGGCCGTATAAGATAGGTAAAACAGGGGTAAATGGTTATGATTTGGGAGGGGAAAAATGGTCAAAAAGGATGCAAATTAGGGGACTAACATCCTCCCATCCCTAAACTGTTGTGTGTCCTCACACAACTCTTTACCTCTGCAAAAAACTTCAAAATTTTGAGCACTCCAACTCAATCCTACTCTGGCATGTTGTCCTCAGGCTGCATTGTTTCAACCTTCTTCTTCTTGATGTGCCTTAACTTCTTTGCTACCTTTTTCAATCACCTGAAACAATGTCCAGCCTGATATTTCCAAACTCTGACCTCGCTTTTATTTTGTTTGAGCTCTGCCATCAATTCTCCTTTGCTTTGTTCTTTCTCCTCCTGTGCTTCGGCCACAAGTTGCTCCAAGTTTTGCACTTGCAGCTCTAACTCAGCTATCCGAGCAGCAGGAGTCACCAATTCTTTTTCTCCCTCTGTCTTAGTAGGGGTTGTAACTTTCTCACGGACTTCCATATCTACCATGGTCATATTAGGGAATTCTTCTTCCTGTGGTCCCTCTTTTTCTAGGTCTCCTTCCTTCTGCTCTTCTTCCGCTAGTTCCTCTTCATCTAGTTCGTCTTCATCCGATTTTGCCTTTTCTTTTTTAGATTCTTCCACCTCTTCATCTTCTTTCTGTTCTTCTTCCTAAGGTTCTTCTTCTTCTGTGGGTTCTATCTCTTCTTTTTCGAGTTCCGCTTTTTCTTCTTTGGGTTCTTCATCGTCTGGTTCCTCTCATGCTATCTCTTCTTCTGATTCCTCTTCATCTAGTTCTTCTTCTCCTGCGTCTTCTTTTTCTTTGGCTTCTTCTTCTATTTTTAGTTCTTCCTCTCGGGTTGGTGCTTCTTCTTGTATTGGTGCAGGATGGGGTTCCACACCTTGTGGGGGCTGTCGTTCTTCACCTATATTAGAGATTTTACTCCTCTTATGGGGCTTTTTGATAATATCGGCTAGCAGAGTATCGTCCCCAACTTCTGCAATCTTCGCCATGTCTATAAGGACAAACAGATTGTCGTGCTCAGAGGCCTGTGCCTATGTAGAATGGGTTTCTTCTATGAGTGCACTCGTTGTTTCCTTAGTGGAAGACGAGGCCTTCTCTTCTGTTGATTTCTCTAACCGCTTCCTTTTTGCACTAGTGTGAGAAGGACATCCCTTTTCACTTTTTCTTGGGCCCTTACTTGTGCTAGCAGTGGCCTCTATCTTCTTTTCCTCAGCTAACTCTTTGTGTAGCTATTTCAACAGCTGTTCCCATGACATACCTTCCCTCTCCAGTTGTTTTAGGACCAAGATTTTGATCAGGCCGTGATGGTATAACCTTGTATCGACCTGGTCCTCCCTTCCATCCTGTACGCTTCTAGCCATTTTCTCTAGGCTTTTTCAGAAAAAAATATGGGAATTTCATTTTCTAACGAATGTGCTGGCTTGCTTAAAAATGTTGCAGCATTCTGAAATGATACACTAGGGTGCGGGTGTATCTCCCTTCGTAGGTCACGAATTTCTGCAAAATAAACAAGAGGTCCTACCACTGACCCTGCAGGGCTTTTCGCGGGACTCCAAGTTTCCAGTTCACCTCTATCCTTTTATCCTAGACGAAACGCTGCCAGCATTTGCTTTCGAGCTTCTGGTTCTTGAACCATTGCTCTAATGTATTCTCTAAACCCATGGTTGCTGCTACAAATTTCTTCGTGACTTTAAATTTGAGTGGCCCAATTCTCACATGGCTGTTCTTAAAACTTCTTGCAAATCATAGGGTGACTTCTCTATCACACCCGTCGAACTTTTGCAGGAACTGTAGAAATACCAACTCTCGCAACAGTGCAAGATTGTTGCGATATTCGGCAGTTTGCTCAATTTTTTTGAGAGATAGGGGTTCATTTAGGACAGGCAGCATTGCTGCTAGTGGCTATGAACAGTCGAGCTCTCAGATTTTGTAAGCAATACCGGGGAATCGGCCTTCATAAATAAAAATCCAACCATTCATCCATCGTATCTCTGATTCATTTGTCGTAGATACTCATCATTTTTGGTTAGGCCTAATTGGTATGTGCGACGACGGTTTAACAGTTAAGTGCAATAATAAATATGGTGAAGGGACATTTAGGATAAATGGAGGAGCGGGGGAATTATGAGTGAAAGACATTTCACATCATGGAGGAGTGGGGTAGATTATATGCAAGCAATGATTAACACATATTTTTACATTTCTTCATAATTACAAAAAAGAAACTTAGCATTCATTAAAAATATCATGATTTCTACTTAAAAAACTTTGTACTTTTAATTAATTTCCTCCTAGGTAGTATAATAGCATAAATACTTGTCGATGACATGAAAAGACTTCATATAACTTTCCATAATGACCACTTTCTTATGCCATATGATAACTTGTACTATGCTGCTGACGAGATGCATGCTTGTACTGATCTTGCACCGCTTAAATCATATCTTTCTGCTAGTACTTTTCTGCTTATCTTATCACATAGGACAACATGCTTGCACTAGTGCAAGCATAATATTAAGACACAGAATTTAAAATATAGGCTAGATTTTCACATGATTTCCTCAACTTTATGCTAAAACTTTCTTTGCCCTTTCTCATGTCTCAGAGCACATCCTTTTTCTCTTTGTCTGCAAGATCCTGCAATAAATTCATGTTGGAATAAAGAAGTGGGAAAAGGGGAATTTTTAGAATGGGAAGGAATTCTGTTATAGGGATTCTAGGAAAGTACCAAAAGAGGGAATAAATAGAAGTGGGATAGGGAAAAAATTCAGGATTAAAGTGGGATTTCTTTGAAGCAGACAGGGTAAATTTAGAGGAATGTGGGAAGGTCAATATTCTAGGATCAAAGAAGAAAATTGAGGGAATATTACGAAAGTGGAATATGAAGAAAGGCAGAAAATTTTCTGGAAAGTACCTGCATTGGTGCAAGAAAAATAACTGCAGCGAAAATTGAGCATTACTCGAATAAAAAATATCCACGCTAATTACCCCAACTGTATAAAGGTTGGTTCCGCTGAACCTACTTCTACTTGGTGGTAGCTTAGCACATCTAATGATCAAGCAACATTTTATTTTTATTAGAAATTTTTGATCTTCCTGCCAGGAAGTTGGTTTTCATAATTACAGGAAAATATTGTTTCTTTACTTTTCTTGTTTTTTTTTCTATTTTTATATAATCTTTTATTTTTATTTTTGAGAAGAAGAAGAATTCATGTTTCCAAAAGGTTGGTATTACCATTCTCCACTACCATCCCAAATTGTTGTTGAACTTGCTATGTAAAATCTTTCTTTGTAAGTGGCTAAAAGTACTTCTTTAGCTTGTGTCCATTTACCAAGAATACTGAGTCTTGTCCATTAATAGTTTTAACTTCGACTGCTCCATTCTCAAAACCTCGGATCACTTCATAAGGCCCCATCCACCATGTATGGAACTTCCCTTTAAAAATTTTAGATCTAGAATCATAAAGGAGCACCCAATCACCTGGTTGGATCTGCTTTTTCTAAATAAACTTGTCATGCCATTTCTTACGTTGCTACTAAATTAGTATGTTTTGCTGAACAACATCCCTTCAAAACTCATCTAGCTCATTTAATTGGAGAAGACGTTGTTGCTATGCCTCAGAGAGATCTAGCCCTAATTGAACTACAGTCTTGAAAGTTTTGATCTGGAATTCAATTGGTAACAGAACCTGTTTGCCATATATGGTGTATGTCCCGTGCTATTTCTCCAACTGGTTCTATATGCCCACAAAGCTTCTGGTAATCTTTTAGCCCAGTTTTTTCGATGCATATTAACTATCTTGGTAAGAATGGACTCGATCACTTTGTTTATAGATTCCACCTGGCCATTTGCTTGTAGGTGATACGGTGTGGATTTCCTATGCCAGATCTTGTATTTCTCCATTACACCCTGTACCAGATTAGAAATAAACTGCAAACCATTGTTAGAAACAATTTCTCTAGGCACACCAAATCTAGTAAATATTTCAGTAAAAAGAAAATCAACAACAACTTTTTCTATCGCAAAAGAAACAACTTTAGCTTCTACCCATTTTGTAACAAAATATGTACAAACCAAAATATGCTTTTTACTTAATGATGTTGGATTTATTGGTCCTATAAAATCAATAGCCCATTTTTCAAATGGCTCAATCATAACTTGAGGGCATAAATGCATTTCATTGGTTTGATTAGGTTGGCCCATTCATTGACAGCTATCACAATGCTTGATGTACTGTCTGGCATCCTTAAACAAGGAAGGCCAATAGTAACCAATGCGTAATACTTTATACGATGTCCGCTTATCAGCGAAGTGGCCTCCACATGGTTCATCATCAGCAGATTTCAATATGTCAAACACTTCCTCCTCTCTTACACAGCTACGGATAATCAGATCTGGGCTTGTGTAAAAGAGATCTCCTTGAATCCAGGAGTATGCAACACTTTTCTAAATAATATTCCGCTTTTCATGAGTGGACGAGTGGGATGGTGTTTTCCCAGTAACCAAATAATTAGCAATGTCAGCAAACCACAGAGAAGTTGTTGACATAGCAAAAAGATGTTCATTTGGAAAATCATCATTAACAGGAGTTGTTTCACTAGGATTATTTAATCTAGAAAGAAAATCTACTACAACATTAGATTTTCCTTATCTATCAACAATAGCAATATTAAACTCCTACAACAATAGTAACCACATAGTCACTCTACCACTAGTTAATGGTTTGTTCATCAAATATTTAATCGCGGAATGATCAGTATGTAAAAATACTTCATATCCTGTAATATAGTGTCTCAACTTATTAATTGCAAAAATCATAGATAAAAGCTCTTTCTCTGTAACTGTATAATTTAATTAATAAGAAGACAAATTTTTAATAATATAATAAATAGCATAGGATTGCTTATTTTCCTCTTGTCCTAGAGCTACGCCAATAGCCAAATCTGAAGCATTAGAGGAAATATGAATAGGCAGAGACCAGTTAGGACCTCTCAGAACTGGTGCCTGTACTAACTTTTCCTTCAATGTTTCAAAAGACTCTTGGCAAGCTGTAGTCCAAGAAAATTCAATATCCTTTGCTAGAAATCTGAATAGAGGAGCAACTATCTTAGAAAACTTTTCAATGAATCTTCTATAGTAACCAGCATGTCCTAAGAACCCTCTTACTTCCCTTTGTGTTTTGGGTGCAGGAAGATGCATACTGATTTCAATCTTTGCTGGATCAACTTGGATACCTTTACTAGAAATCAAATGGCCAAGTACTAATCCCACTTTGCACATCAATCTACATTTCTTGTCACTCAAAGTGAGATGAGCTTCCACACAACGAAGAAGTACTTTTTTCAAGTTTTCAAGAGCTTCTTGAAAAGAATCACCAAACAAAGAAAAGACTGCCCTTTGAAAGGTAGCCGGGGCATTACATAAGCTAAAGGGAAGCACTTATTAGAAAATGTACCCCATGGACATGTAAAAGTAGTTTTTTCCTGATCTTTGGGTGCAATTTGTATCTGGTTATAACCATTGAAGCCATCCAAAAAAGAAAAGTATTTCTTTCCTGCAAGGGTATCAACCACCTAGTTAATGAATGGGAGAGGGAAATAATATTTGAGAGTGGCTTTGTTTGATTCTTGATAATCAATACAAATACACCATCTTCCATCTTTCTTACGTACTAGCACTAATGGAGAGACCCACTGACTGTCAGAAATAGGATAGATAAAACTGGCATCCAAGAGTTTCAATACTTCTTCTTTCACAATATCTCTTAGAGTTGGATTAATTTGCCTTTGGGGTTGTCGGACAGGACAGGCTCCTTCCTAAATATATATATGATGTCTGCAAGTTTCGGGAGGGATACCCTTCATATCTGCGTAACCCCATGCAAAGGCACTAAGATGGTTTCGCAACAAATTCACAAGCTGCTCTCGCTGAGATGAGTCCAAATCTGAGCTAATATACGAAGATTTAGTAGGGCTAATCTCAACAAGAGTAGTATCAGGATCGGGAGTAATCAAGGGAGTGGTCAAGTGCAATGGTACAAAATAATGGGGATCATGGTCATCTTGAAAATCTAGGCTGAAAATTTGGCTCAATGGCTCAAAATTAGGCATAGTGTTTAGATTATTCAGGATGTCTTGAATCTCATCTTCTTGTGAAGACCCAGTATAATGATGGATAAGGGAGATGGGCTAAGTCTCATTATCACTAATTTGATCCAACCATAAAGTATCTCGAAGGTATTGAATGGATCTGGCAGGGGGTTATAAGGTAACTTTCTTCCTAGAGTCTCCATGTGAAATATACATATCACCAGAATGACATCCAATATATGCATCGGCGGTAGGAAGCCATGGTCGACCCAAGATCAAATGATGTCCTCCTACTGGGTTCTTTAGCTGAATCACAATGAAATCAACAAGATATTCCCAAGAATATAATGAGATGATGACATCATCTAATACTCCTTTTGGCTTAATTTTAGCTCTATCTGCTAATTCAAGCACAGTGGGAGTAGGGAGAAGATGGGTTAACCGAAGTTGATACATGGTTTTCTTAGTCATGAAATTAATGGCTTCCCCCAGGTCTATAAGAACATTAGAGATAAGGACATTACCAATCTGAACTGAGACAACAGGGTTTCCAGGATCAGTATATTTTTCCATAGATACACATCCTATCATTAACTCTACTACCCCACTAACAAATTGATTAGTTTGGGGTTCCAATTTCTTCCTCCCGGGTTTCTTGAGACAAAGTTCCTTAATAATCTATCAGGCCAGGCAATAACTCCACAAAGAAAAAATGGATTCATATATTATTACACAAGGTAGATCTTCATTATATACATGAGGGAGAGACTGTTCAGTTCATCTCCCGATCACTGCTCATATTTCTAATTTATTTATTTACATAAATTCACCCAATCACAAGGATTAGGTGTCAACATTCCCCCCCTTAATCTGAAGAGATGTTGGTGAGTCCCAACATCATTTTGAATCGTTCAAGTTTTTCTCTTCCAAGCACTTTGGTGAAGATGTCTGCAATTTTCTCATTTGTGGAACAATGACGAAGATGGATTGCTTTGGCCTCAACATGATGTAGAATCAGATGATATTTAGTATTGATGTGCTTCATTTGATCATGGAACTTTGGGTTCTTGGCCAACTTTATTGCAGAGTTATTGTCAATCATGAGTGGAGTTGATTGTACTTGTTTTACCTGCAAATATTCAAGAATTTTCCAGAGCCACACAATTTCTTTTGTTGCTTCAGCTGCTGCCACATATTCTGCTTCTATTGTGGAATCTGCTAGAACTGATTGTTTACGTGATCTCCAGGAGACAACTCCTAATCCAAGACTCATAGCATATCCTGAAGTTGATATCCCAGTTTCTTTGTCTCCATCGAAGTCTGAATCAGAGTATCTAATCAAGCTGAAGTCGTCCACCTGTGTATACTTGATTCCAAAGTCTTGAGTCCCTTCAAGTACCTTAGAACTCTTTTTCAGCAGACCAATGTCCCTCACAAGGCTTTTGCATAAACCTGGAGAGGATTCCAACAACAAACGAAATGTCTGGTCTGGTAGTAGTGAGGTAGTTGAGACTTCCTACAAGCTATCTATACTTTGTTGCATCCTCAAATTCTTTACCTTCAATAGATGTGAGCTTTAAGTTTTGTTCCATTAGAGTAGCAAGAGGATTGCACTCTGTCATGCCAAACCTGTTCAACTGATCTCCAATGTATTTCTTTTGAGAAAGAAATATGGACTTTGGATGTTGGGTTACTTCAATGCCAAGACAGTAATGAACATAGCCCAAATTAGTCATTTCAAAACTTTTGCCCAATTCCTTCTTTATGGATGCAATGTAGCTTTCATTGTTCCTTGTCATCAAAACATCATCTACATATACCCAAAGATATACAACTATTTTTCCAACTTTCTTGACAAATAAAGTTTCATCATCAAGATCAAAATGTTTGAAATTGAGTTTCAGAAGATGCTTAGTTAGTTTTTCATACCAGGCTCGCGGTGCTTGTTTGGAGCCATACAAGGACTTCACAATTTTGCATACTTTATGTTCATTTCCTTTCACAGAAATCCTTCAGGCTGGGACATAAAAACATTCTCTTTTAGATATCCATTCAAGAAAGTAGTTTTTACATCCATTTGATGGACTTTCCAACCGTTCTGAGCTGGTAGTGCAAAGAGTGTCCGGATGGTAGCTCATTTTGCTATGGGGGCAAAAGTCTCCTCATAATCAACCCCTTCCTTCTATGCAAAACCTTTTGCCACAAGCCTAGCTTTGTGCTTGTCAAGTGAGCCATTAGCTTTATACTTGTTTTTGTAGACCCACTTGCAACCAATTGGTTTTGTTCCTAATGGAGGATCAACCAGCTTCCAAGTGTCATTCTTTATGAGGGCATCATACTCCTTTTGCATCACTTCTTTCCATTCATCATGAGAAGTAGATTCTTTGAAGGAAGTTGGTTCAAAGTCTGTAGACAAGTTCAATTCACAATCACAAGAAACATCCATATCAACAGGTGAATTAGAGTCATCTACATCACCTCCATTTTTCCGATTTGAATTTATGGTTCTTGTCTTTCCAACTTCATCAGGATGAACACTTTCAAGTGTCTTTGTCAGCCACTTTGGGGGACCTTTCTCAGATGGTCCCGACCGCTCCGTTGATTGAGCTGGGACTGAATCAAGATTGAGTCTCCCAATTCTATCAATTACATCACTTAAAGCATCATCCGTTGTTGGAGTTTCATGCAGGGGAGATTGTTCTTCAGAAGAAGATTCCACATGATGATCTAGTATAGGAATCCCCACTTCAAGATGTGGAATGTAATTATCAAATTCTTGAAATGATTTTGCTTTTGCAAATCTATCCAAGCGATCAAGTTGCCGCTCAACAACATTGTCAGTTTTGTATGATTCAAGAAAAATTACATCTCTAGATAGAACAAAATTTTTATTTACTTCATCATAAAGATGGTATGCTTTGGAGGTGTTTGAATATCCCCGAAAGATACACTTACGAATTATAGCACCAAGTTTATTTCTATGTATGTTTGGTATCAAGGCATTTCAGGTGGAACCAAAGACCCTGGGATGCTTTACCAAAGGAACATGTCCATACGAAATTTCATAAGGAGTCTTGTTTGTAAAAGCATTAGATGGACATCTATTCTTTATATATGCAGCACATAGAATAGCATCAGCCCAACACATTATCTTTACATTCTTGAAGAAGAGCATGGATCGTACCATATTTAAGATTTTCCTATTCATTCTTTTAGCTACACCATTATGTTGGGGATTATAAGGCACAGTTGTTTGATGTTTGATCCCATGTTGGTGAAGATAGTTTTAAAATTCATTTGATGTGTATTCTTTTACATTATTAGTGCGAATAGACCCAATATGAGATTCTGCATCATTTTCAATCCACTTATGAAAATTCTTGAATGTTTGAAAAGCATTAGATTTGTTCTTCAATAAATAAACCCAACACATTCTGGTGTAGTCATCAATAAATGTCATGATATATTTATTTCCATTTGCATAAGGAACAGGCATTGGACCACATAAATCCGAATGAATGAGTTCAAGTTTCCTAGGTTCTCTTGAATGTGAATCATGAAAAGACTGTTTGCTATACTTTCCTAGAATGCAAGCATCACATTGCTTAAGTTTCGTAGGAATTGTAGGCAAACCAGCAACACCATTTTTCTTCAACAACTGGAGACTGTCATAGTTCAAATGTACAAGTCTAGCATGCCATAATAAACTTGATGGAAGTGTACCTTCTTGATGATGAGAATTGTATGAGAAATGTTGTGCATGAGCAGAAGTTCCTTGCAGCTTGGAAGCCTTTCTTCTTCTATTCCCCTCATGACAAGTGAGTGGTCAGATGGTTTTCTTACCTCAAGCTTGCCATCAAACATATGAATGGAGTGACCTTGCTAGCGGATGTGTACCAAGGACAACAAGTTTCTCTTGAGTTGTGGGAGATATAGAACATGATGCAGAAGAAAGTATGGAAGACCAGGCAGTTTAAGCCTGATTGCACCAAGCCCTGATGGCTTGATTTTTGATTGATCTGCAAATTATACTGCTCCATCAACATTGTCAATGAAATATTCAAAAAAATCTTTTGTATGAGTCATGTGGCAGGTTGCTCCTGAACCAAGCAACCAATCATTTTTCCAAGAAGCAAGTGAAGCATTAAATAAATCTTCATTTACTCCAATGTTACATTGTGCCACAACATAGTGAGCGGATTCAGGTGCTTTACCTTTTTCTGTATCATGAGTTTTACCTTTCTGTTGGTTTCTTTGCATCTCAATTTTGTCCCATAGTAGCTTGCAGTGAAAATCTGCCTTTTCTCCTTGAGGGTGTCTGCCCCCCCTACCTCTGAAATATCTTTCTCTTCCTCTTGAATGCATACTGTAACAAAAAAATTTCTGCTGCAAAACTTTTACTCTTAATGGGAAAAAAATATAGTTCTGACATGATTGGACAACAAACTCAAATATGGCCTAGAGTGGTAACTTCAAATATTCTTGTTGTGTAATCTTGCCTCTTTGCTGCTCAAGGACCTTATAATTCAATTTTATTGTTAAATATTTCCTCCATCAGGAAAACCAAATAAAGAATTTATCATCACAAGTGATTTGAATAAATATATAAACCAATCGAGTCTATCAAAAGATGACTCAATTGAACCTATCCCTCAAGCATGGCTTTGCAGCCAAACTAGACAGATTGCAAACTATATTTTGTGACAAATTTTGCACCTTCTCTAGTCAAACGAAGCATAGCTGATAGAATATGATAAAGGAGTTTCTTTCTTAATATTAGTGTCAACTTTTGCATGGCTTCAGATATGCTACAGAAAACTCTTTTTGGTGATACGCAGCTTCGGTATGGTCAGGGAAAAGCCCTGACAGTCCACCATGAGCTATGACCAGGGGTGCTTTACCGCTAAGAGTTCTTGAATCCGCTCCGCTTCAATCCCGCATCTAACTATAAATAAATCGACATAATTAATGCCGTGACTCTAGTTCCTGCGTTCAAAATGCCGAAGGTTCGAAAACTGGTCCACGCTCATCGCACCACCTTATTGTAACAAGAATGTTAGTGAAATTTTCTATTTCACCATCTTGCGATCTGTGAGTAAGAATGAAGTTCCCGCTGAAGAAACTGTTAGTTTTTAATAACACAAAAGGGAACAAAAATTTTAAGGATGCCATCATAAACCTAAGAAACTTCAACCATGTCAGATGAACTACATGTTCACTTCAACACAGGTATGAGCACTGTTACACACATTTCACAAGTCTCCAGGAAACTCTCAATGAAAAACCATTACTCAATGTTTCTCACGGTTAAATACAAGCATTCACATGTTGGTCTCATATGCAATGTAGGAAATCTCTATGCAAATCAGAAGTTATCAGTGTGAATACCATAACAGAACGGTGTGAATATCATATTAAAACAATGTTAGTACAATAGCGTTCAACTTATGGCCAGAAACTTCAACAGATACCCAAAGAAACTTCAACGCATAGCCATAATAGCATAAATACCATGATTACAAGTCGTCCAGCTGATATCAAGGGCATTCAACTCAGCGATTCAGAGGACTCTCCAGGCCAACACTAAAATTATGAAATGTTTATGGATAGTCAAGACTGCCAGAGAGCACAGGTAGTGTCAGGCCGCAGCATTCAGGTGACAGTGTGGAGTAGGCTACCAACATTTATGAATAGGTAACATTTTTGAATGTAGAGCAGAGGAGCAGAATAGGGAGTTACAAAGGGCATAAAGGCTAAAAAAAGGAGCTGGCTTTGATACCATGTCAGGCTAGGCAGTAACTCCACAAAGAAAAAAACTGATTCGTATATTATTCCACAAGGTAGATCTTCATTATATACATGATGGAGAGACTGTTCAGTTCATGTCCTGATGACTGTTCATATTTCTAATTTATTTATTTACATAAATTCACCCAATCAGAAGGATTAAGTGTCAACATAATCATAGTGCAAATAGGGATCTCTATGATGGCTTGAAGCAAAGGTATCCTAATGAAAATATTCTGAAGCTCTCATGCCAAGCTAGTATTAGAAATAAGCCCACTTCTTTCCATCACTAGCCTCTCTGGGAAGGGAGACTAGTTGGAAGAAGGTGGGAAGGATCCAGAGGGTAAGGGCTTCTTGGTGACTGCTTTCGGAGAATGGTTAGGAGTTTCCTCTTCTCCTTTCTCTTCAACAATCACTGTGGATTGGTTCTGATTTTCTAATGTTACATTCCTTCCTGATCTTAACTAGATATCATGAACCCTAGCTAGAATAGACTAGTACTCAAATGGTAAAGGTGGGTTTGTTACATAAATCATTTTCACTGCTTTATTATTGTTAGGATGAGGCATAGGTTGAGCAGGCAATTGAGGAGGTCGAAAGGTTGGAGGTAAAGGCAATGGTGGATTAGACTGCCTCGGATGTTGCGGCATTGAATTTTATGTATGAGGATATGACTGCATAGGTGGTTGGTAGGAATATGGGGAATGAGTTGGACCTCTCCAACCTTGCTGCCATGGTTGAGAAGGTTTCCCATGCTAATATTAATTTCCATATTGCCACTGTTGATTAGTGTTAGGATAAGAATATGCATGTGAATTATAACAAAAATAGTGTGGAGAAAATTCAGGAGCCATAACTGCACCTACCTGAGGCCAATTTCTTCTTGCTCCCATAGCATTCATGTATTCAGCTTTAGGTTGTCCCCCTAAAAATACAACTTTAAGTCTTGGTATAGAGGGACATTTTTCTATGATATGGTCTTCTGCACAAATAGCACACTTATTAGTTTCTTTTAAATTAAGAGGACACTCTTTAGGCAGATGCTTATCTCTACATTTAGGACAGAAAATACATAGTGACTCTTGTTCCTTTATAAGTTTTTGCTAAAATTTTAAAGAGTCCAACTGTTTAGAAACAACATTCATTATATCAATTTTCATGTTTTCCATTTTATTTTCTAGTCCAATAATCATAGCATCGGTAGATTCAGTTTTTCTATTTCTATTTTGAGTTCCTCTACCAGATCTATACTAATTTCTTGAAAATTTCTTACATAATTCACAAATTTGATCAAAATTTTGTTGAGAGATATCACCTTGTCCTAGCAGATTTAGATTATTTCTAGCATTATCAGTAAGTCCTCTTAAGAACAAGGTTCTAATAGTGCTGGAATCAAGCTTAAGTTTCGACCTTTGTAGAATATACATAAATCTTTCTAAGTAATCTTCAAGAGTTTCATCATCATCCTGTATGATCATAAAAATTTCATCCTACATGTCCTGAGTTTTGCAATATTCCTAATATTTAGACAAAAACACTCTCTTCATCTGTTCCCAAGAGGTTATAGATTTTCGTCTTAGCCCCATGAACCAGTGCAGGGCTGAGTCCTTGAGGGTAGCAGGAAATAATCTTAACTTCTAAGCGTCAGTTGAATAATCATAACTTCTACACAGAATATCAAACTTTAATAGAAAAGAGTTAGGGTCTTCATGAACTTTACCATGGAAATGGGGAAGAGCTGATGGTGGAACATTATTCATTTGCGCCACAGCATCAGGAACCACAATTGGAAACACAAAATTGGATTGTTCTCCACTTATCTGGTTCTAGTTTTCACCAGACCCTTCCACATAATCTTCATGATCTGCCATTGTGTCTTTCTTACTCTCGATCGACTGAACCACACCTGAGTTGTTGTCACCAGAATCCAGGTGGATTATTCTTGCGTGATGGGTTTTATTGGGCTTCTTGCTCACAGAAGGAGACCCAATATGAGATTTGTTTTCAAAATTATTTTGGCCCTTAGTGGGCTTTGAACCCTTACCTTTCCTAGGCATTCATTTCAGAAAAAGAAAGAAAAACAACAAGTAATTTCTAATAAAAAATGCTGTCAGAAATCAATTAACACTAGTAAAATTCCTTCAAAAGAAAAATCTTTCCCAAACAATACTGAAAGAAAAAAATTACCTCTATTTTACAATCAGAAAATTCTTACCAAATCAAATTGCCTCCCCGACAACGGTGCCAAAATGTTGGGTGCAGGAATTACACTTAAGTAAACTCCTCAACACTTAAATTGTCCATCCAGGGGATTCATAAACTTAGATATGAAGCACAGAAAATGCCAGAGATCGTATGAATGTTTCTAATACAATTCATACTTTAAAGTAAAAATTTCAAAATCAAACTATAGAGAAAAAGGAAACTTGAACCATCAAAATAATCTAAGGCTGGAACAAGAAGACATGTACTTTCAAAAGAGATTCAGAAATAAAATGAGGCAATTACTCTAGCTGACTATTGATTAACTACTGAGAATGTGTTTTCTTTAGCAAAGACACCTTAGCAGTCTTCAACAGATGGGCCCTTCAAACCCGCTTATGTAAAGATGTCCTTCTCACAAGAATCGATCTTGCACTAGTGCAGTCTGCTTGCATTAGGGCAAGAAAAACGATTTATGCAGAAGGTGTAAAATGATGTCTATACTAAAAGTGATTTTATTTGTGCAAGGGTTTGAACTTTCTCAAGTCTAGAGCACTCTGATCTAGTAATAAGAAACTGGTTCTTGTACCCAATCAGAGCTACTTACACTTTAACTTTTAATTCTTGAAATCGATGCTTAATTACTGCAAGTGTTATGAAGCCAAATTGCATACCAAAAGGATGAATGTTTATGAGTTTATCAACGTGTAGAAATAGAGAAACAATCTTTTTAATTTATCCTGTTATAAAATGTTAATGAAAGAAAGAATGTTGTTAGAAGTAAACTAAGAGGCTTGCTACATAACACTATCTAGCACTGGTGCGGGAACAGTTCTTTTGCTCAGACCAGGTGGGGAAAACCAAACAAAATGTGCAGAAAGTGAATATCACACCAATGTGCACTAGTGTAGGTAATTTCTCCTGCTCGAACCAGACGGGGAAAACCAAACCAAACGTGCAGAATGTGAATATCACACAACCATGCACTGGTGCAGGTAATTTCTCCTGCTCGAACTAGGTGGGGAAAACCAAACCAAACGTGCAGAAAGTGAATAGCACATCAACGTGCACCGATGCAGGTAATTTCTCCTGCTTGAACCAGGCGGAGAAAACGAATTCAAAATTTAGATGCAGGGAAAGGAAATTTAACTACTTCACACTGCAGATCTGCTTTCACTCAGACATAAATTCAAACATTGTAAATGAAATCATACCTGGCAGTTCAAAACATAAATTACAAGAATAGAAAAGAGCGACAACGTGATGGGTTGGCTGGGCCCTAGCCAACCAGCGCGTTTCCCTTTCAAATGGCAACGCTACTTAGTACTGTATCAATTCATCAGCTGTTAAACATACAAAATAAGATTCATGAAACGCAAGGAGGAGCTCCCTTTCTTATTAAATCATCAAGGCAAATACATGTGTGATTACATATCTAGCCTAGATTCAGGCAATAACAAAAGACATGCTTGTTACCGCCTTCCTAGTTCTATCTCTGTTCTATACAACTCTATCAACCATTAAGCATTTTGTCCTATTTACATTTCTCCTTATATAGATCCATTGCCGAAGGCCAAAAGGATCATTTAACTCGCTACATAGCTGATTGTAGAATTTAGATCGTTACAAAAAATTACATAACTGATTGCAAAATAAGATTTTGGCCTTCAAAATTACGCATTTTAACATAATAGGCCATGGCTATCTCTAGTTGTTCGTTCCTCCTAAGTTCAATCTCAGCTACACTAGATTGCCTTGCTGTCATAACTAGGACTCGACTGCCTTCAGATATGTTCTATTTTCGTGTCTAGGGCGGTGCAAAATTAGGTAGCAATCAAAGAGATCCAGATTTGTTGCCAAGATTCATGGCACTCACACTGGTGCGAGATCCAATTTGCACTAAGATCAACTGTCAAGGTGAGCATTTAACTTTTAAATAACATAGGAGGTATCAATAAGTTACGAAAGTAATTATAAGAAAGAAATCACGTAATAAATAATTAATAAATGCTAAGTTAGTTTAGAAAATGTAAAATATGAAGTTAATGCAAAATGTGTCATCGTTCTTGCACTAGTGCAAGATGAGGGCGTACAAGATAGGTAAAACAAGGGTAAATGGTTACGATTTGGGAGGGGAAAAATGGTAAAAAAGAATGCAAATTAGGGGACTAACATGCACCTTTCTCTCTACAATCCCAAACGGGAATATAACATCGCAACATGTTTATAATCACTCCACACAATACAAATCTATACCAACATTTAACACATTATCTCCTCATAATAGTCAAAAATAACAAAGGCATCCAATTGTATATAATTTCACTTCAAAAAATTATATTCATTAACTAATAAAGAGAAAATAAATATTGGAAGCATTGTCACTCTCATTTCTCTATAGCGACGACTCAAAATAATTACTTAGTCCATAATACAGGCCTTTCTTCCTTGAAAATCTCTCTCCTTCGCTTGTCCAACCAAGCATGGTTCATGATCCCCACAATCTGTTTATGAGCTAATCTTTGTTCCATGTCTTCAAAACAGGTATTCTACGTTGCACAAGTACACTACATTTTGCTCACAAAACACAACACTCCATTAATTATTCATGTTGCAGGTCCCCTCACACTACAACAACTAGTATCCAACCATAACACAACTTAACTCTTCAACACAGTAAGCAACATTCATCATCGATCTCTAGTTTAGATCCCTTCGAAAATGTACACTTTGATACTATCATGGATCTCACCAGCAATGATTCCCTTGGTGATGGAAATGATCTCCAATCTGAATGGATGACAAAGAGTTTTTTTTGTTAGATTGATAGAATTCCAATGATATCACTGATACATTGAGTGATCATAGCCAATATCAGTTCAAGTGAATCCTCAATGGGATCTAGCTCCTATTATCGCTTCAAAATGATATTCCACTCCTTTTCTCTCACGACGGTGGGGGAGTTTATTTAAAAACAAATTAAATCCACATTGTAACAATGTGTATTGTTCCCAGAAGGTCGATGCAACAATTTCTATGTATAAATACTCATCTCATAAACCCAAAGAGAAAACCATACACTCTGATACCAATTGAAGATAACTAATAAAAATAAAATAATACCAGAGAGACAAGAAACATGGTGGAAAAGGCTTTTAATCCTGAATGTATATTCACAAATAATTATGATACAATATTTATACATCAAGTTATGTCTAGAGAAAGTTAGTTTATCTTGGACATGCAATCTCTTTGTTCAGTGAATATCTCAATCACACACTAATCGAGGAGGCTAACTAGTTGGAGATAATATCTCAACCAACAAACTCACAATTATTAGGAACAAGATAATTCTAAAATTGATGAGCTCATCAAAGACAAGTAGGAATTATATTTTCCAAGTTTCATAATTTTATCATTTTGGTATTATTGATTGTGAGTATGAGCCTAATAATTTATATTAATATCGATATTGACAAATATATAATAATAATAAAATATTGCAAAATAATTTTTAGATTATAAAATATTACTTAATAATGTCCAAGCCAAGTAAGGACCTATAGTGATAGATCATCCAGATCATTTGGGATCTAAGCATGAACAGGGAATGGAATCAACTACATCAGGGAAAGGATGAAATAAAAGAGGGTGAAAGAACTTGCAAGAATCCATATAGATGGTGGGGGACTTGCTGGTCAATTCGGGAAGGGTGGTGCTGTTGTCGATGATTTTCCACGATATTAATAAACCTTCTCAATGATCATTAATACCTAGAATGTAAGAGGCCTCAACAATAGAGTTAAGCAACGGTATTTGAAAGATCGAATCCAAAAAGATCACTCGAGTATCATGATTATTTAGTAAATGAAAATGTGAGAACATAGGTTGAAAGACATTGTTAGGAGCCTAAAACTTCAATATGAAGTCATGGCCCAGGATTCCAATGGTACTGTTGGTAGGTTAGCTATCCTATGGAATCTGACAGAGGTGATATTTCAAGCTTACATTCGCCTTCCCAGGATTCTATGAGGTAAATTCCACCACATTGCGACCATAGATTGGGCTCTACTGACTGGGGCATATGGGCCTCACATTACAAGATAAAAAGGGGGATTTCCTTCAAAACGTAGGAAAAATCAAAAGGTTATATGGAGAGGAGCTTTGGATTCTTGGTGGGGATTTAAATTTAATTGCATCGCTAGATGAAAAAAAGGGAGGGCTTCATCATATGGATGCAGATATGGGAGCATTCTGAGACATAATTTACGAGGCCCATCTATAGGTAAATTATATGGACCTTAATGCCACTCTCCAACTTATTAAAATCAAATTTTCTCACATTTATTTACATATTTTATTATATTTTTCTTAGCGAGCAGGGTAATGATGAGATATTTTGTCATGTGACATAATGTCCATTAATTGTATGATTTGGAGCAATTTTTGGCTAATTTAAATGCAGGAACTTGAAGTAGACAAGTAAGAGGGATTTTAGGAGATTGTATCTCCCTCCTTAACTCCTCAATCACTCGAAGATTCCTCCACCAGATCTCATTAGCTTTGAGTTACAAGAAACCAAGGCCACCGAGGTCATTGGCAACCAATATAGTGATAGTTGAAGACAAGTTAATTTTAGGAGATTGTATCTCCCTCCTTAACTCCTCAATCACTCGAAGATTCCTCCACCAGATCTCATTAGCTTCGAGTTACAAGAAACCAAGGCCACCGAGGTCATTGGCAACCAATATAGTGATAGTTGAAGACAAGTTAATCTCGCGTTTGGGATCCAAGCCTCCCTAATTTTAAGGAATATGTTGGTAGATTTAGTTGTATAAATAAGAAGGCCTACAATCTCATTGATTGGACTTTTTCAGTTGTAGCCAAGAGGCATTTTCAAGCTAAGACATTATGACTGATTACTCTTATGTTTTTGTGACATTTTGATGACAATGAGAAGAATTCCCTTGATCTAGCACTGATTTGACTCAGAGGATTAAAAATCTTGGCGTAGGGACCAACGATAGTAGCATATGTTCCTATTTTTGTATATGTATGCTTAGATTACATTCATAGTTAGTTGCTAAAGTGATTTCTGTTTTGTTTAATCTGCAAGTATTTGGATGATTACCTAGTTTTCTTCCTTTAGTGAACATATATATCAGTGGTAAATACTTCATAAAAGTGTGTGGTAGTGTTCTTTGCCTCAGATCATGGTTCGAGGGTTCCATTCTCATAACCCAAAAACCAATATATTGATTGATCACTACATAAATTTGGATTTCTTGTTGCATAGATCCTCGTCTCTCAATTCATTAGAAATACCTGCAATTTTCATTTTGGTTTCTTATGTTTTCTATGGTTTAGAAGAACTTCCATTTATAGACTTAGTCATTAGTCACTAGTAACTCTATTTTTCCTAAATTCAACTCATCTTTTCCATATATAAATGAAGTGGTGCATAAATGAAGAACCAAATGTATGTTGTTGTAGGAGTGTTTGATCTACAGGGTAGAGCTCATCTCACCAGCCTCATCCAAGTCTTCTCCAACTACGCTACCAAAGTCCACCAAACCATAATCCGAATTTCTATTTTGTAGCAAAGTGGATATCTTCCTTGAGCAAGTCCAACCATATCGAACACTTGGGCTGAGCCTTGGGTAGTGTGAACCTCCTTTGTGCCTTATTCCCCCCATCAGACACCTTTCCCACACTTTATTATAGCTTTCCTACCTCCCTATAGCTTTCGACCTATTTCTTGTAGTAAAACAGGGCATTAGTAAATCTAGGACACCCTATAGTACTACAAGAAACCCTGTAGCAGTGTGTTTTAAGCATGAATTGAGCAGGAATGATCATCTCATGTTAGGTTAGGCCTCCACTTGGCTTCCATACCATCAACACCATTCTAGACTTGTTTCCCCATACCTATCTCCCCTGCTAAATATTAAATTGGTCCAATTATCATTTAAATTCATAAAATTGAAAATAAAAAATGCTTTTACTGCAATTTGTAGCTAGTACATGCATGCAACAATTACCTTAGTTTTAAGATAATTTCCATTTTATTTAGTCCAGATAACTAGATGTTAAAGACAAGGTCAAGTTAGGTCTCTTTTGTAATAAATATGTGTATATTCTTAGCTAGATGATTTCATGTCACTTTATAACACTTTCATTTCCTAGAGTATGCAACATTTCCTTTTTGTATTAAGAATAGCTTTCCCTTTTCTATTTGGTAGTTAGACTCCTAGTCAATAGAAGACTAGTTTGAAAAACCCTAGTGGTCTATCGCCCTAGTTGAAAAGTGACAAGAGTAAATCACTGCATCTACTTTGTCTACAACATTGTCACCTCCAAGTCTGTACGAACCTTGGGTTGATGAAGTAAAGTTGGTAGCCATAGGAGTTGTAGCATCATTGCTGCAATACAGGAGCTCATCACTTTTCGGCGCCGTTTCTAGGGAGGTGTCTAAGTAGATATGATTTATGCTTTCCTTTTTTTTTGCATTCAACAGATAGTTGCAATTATTTCTTTCTTTCCATTATGCAAGTAGTTCCATTCAGCAAATAGTTGCAAATATTTGCATTCTTTGCATTCTGCAACTAGTTCCATTCAGAAAATAGTTCCAAATCCTACTTTCTTTCCATTCTGCTAGTAATTCTTTAATAACCTAGAAAAAAGAAATAAATAGATTGCTTTCAAGCCTTGTAGGAGTAGAGGCAACTTAGGAAATTTTTTGCCAAATACCCCCATTGCATGTAACAGCCAACCTTCCCTCTTCTTCGGTGGTTGTGAGCTAGAGGACCCATCAGGAAAAAAACCAGAGATATTTGAAGAGCGTATTAGGGAAGAAGAAGGAGAAGAAGCCATTCCACCAACCTATACCATGGTTGAAAATAGAAATGGGATTGAAAATAGAGATGGAGTTGAAAATAAAACTGAGTGTGCTTTTCCCATGAGAGAAACTAATGGAGATGAAAGGATCAAAAACATAAGATCCTCTTCCCTTCCTCACTTCTATGGCTTAACCTTAGAAGAACCAAATACCTTTTTTTTTGAGTTTGTTGTGATATGTAGAACTTATGATTATACCTCTGATGACCCGAAGTTGAAATTTTTCCCATCCACCCTCAAAGATGAAACCTTGCACTAGTTCATCAGTTTACTTGGGGACAACATCACTACTTGGGCTCAAATGCAACAAGCCTTCAATAATAAGTACATGAATTATTGCAAGTCCAAAGATAGCAAAGAGGAAATATTTAGAATGACTTTGGGACATGATGAGTCTTTGGAAGATTATGAGGAAAGGTTCCAACTCAGCTACAAAAGGACCATATGCAACCTCGATCCTGAATCAATCAAGCTAGTTCTTCTTAGAGGGATCAGGGAATAACTCCTAGAAACCCTAAACATGCTATCAAGAGGGGAAATCTACTAGTTATCCTATGATGATATCAATATAGTTTTCAAAAAGCATTCTAGGGAAGCCAGAAAGAAGGGTAGGGTAGTCAAGTTTTGGCAAGTTAATCCTCCTCCAACGCATCCATCAAAAGTGAAATCGGGAACATGTTGGAAGACATTAAGAGTGAAATTATGCACACCCTTTCTCTGCAAATGGACACCATGCAGATCAAGAGGAAGCATGAGGAAGAAGAAAGAGACTTAGTTGTCTTTTGTCCTAGATGCACCAAAAGACACCCTAGAAACGAATGTCCATTGAATCATATAGTGACCTACTTGGTCTGTGAGGAGAACCACTCCACAGAGAAGTGCCATTCTCTGCTTGGATTGAAATTTATGTATCAAGGAGCTAAAGGGGTGACTGAACAACTCTGATATATCAACCAAAGAAGGACTCAAGGACCTCGACCATACCAGCAAGGTATGAAAGGGGCATCTTATTTATATTATAACCCTAAACAAAGTGCATACATTCTCCCTTGGTGTCCTCCTACTCATCCTTTATGGTTGACACCTTCTCCCTTGTCTTTTCCACCTCAATACCAATCCCAACTTGCCACTCAAACATTTCAACCATATGATCCTCCACAACCTCATTGGAATACACCATCCTAGGGGTGGAGGTTCCAATACAACCAATCTCCAGCCTTACTGCCTCCACCTCCATCTCAACCACAACTCCTTCACCCTGCTCCACCTAAGCAGCCTCAGTTGCCTTCTCAACCAAATCTGAATCCGAATATAAAACATGCATAGTAGGTCTATAGTTGGGAAACATCTTACCCTCCCTATGCTGTGGAAATTCAAGAAATCAGCCTCAATTCTAGAAGAGTGCTTCCATATAATCAACCTCCATCTCCACCTGAGGAGCTTGAATATAAAAAGGAGGAGAGTGCTCCTGAAGCCAATCCACCTCCTTTTCCTGAGAGATCAATCCATCCTATCCAACACACACTAGAAGAGACTAAACTTCTAGTTGAATTGAAAAACTTGTGTGTTAAATCCCACTCCTCTAAGCTATCAATGATGTCCCCATCTACAACAAGTTAACCAAGGAAAAATGCTTCAAACATCCTAGGAGGTGAAAGAAAGACACCCCTACTAGTAATGTCATTAGACACATGTCTAAATTAATGTTGGGGCGAGTGATTTGCTCAAAGTATCTAGATCATAGAAGTATTGTGGTAGATGTGCACATTGATGGTATCATTACCCCCATACCTTGATTGATCTTGGGGCTGCCATTAATGTGATGACTCAGGAGAATATGATTAAAATGAATCTCCAAGGATCATTAAGGAAGACCACAACAATCTTGTAGCTTGCAGACAAATCCACAATAGTTCCTAGGGGAGTTGTTGAGGATGCGATGGTATCCATTGATTCCTGGGAATATCCTGCTGACTTCTTAGTTCTCCTACCTAAGAACAAGTTTAATGGTTATCCTCTCATCCTTGGAAGGCCATGGTTAGCCATTGCTGATTCTTACATAAGTTGCAAGGTTGGGAATATGACCATTAAAAATGGGCATTTGTCTAAAAAATTGGTCTTATACCCTCCTGCTCAACCATCTCTAGAGAATGAATTACCTTTATGGTTAGAAGAGGAGGAGGAAGATGAACTATACTCTTCCCCAATCTATACCCTAGATGCTACTTTAGGAGGGGGACAACTTGATGAAGATGATCGGATTGAGAAAATCCTCCAGAATCAACTGCCCAATACCATGTCTCTTGAGGAGTTAGTAAAGAAAGATGAAGATACCCCTTGGAATGATTTGTGCCTAGCTGACTCAAGTTATACTCATGTCAAGATGATAGAATTTTTTCTAGAAAGAACATTGAAAATCAACCCCTCTCTCTCTGCACATTGGGAAGAGGAGTTATGTGACATGCTAAGAGAGAATCTGGATGCCTTTTCCTAGAGTTATAAGGAAATGAAGGGAGTGCACCCTTCGGTGTGTACTCACCACATTTACATCAAGGAAGGCTGCAAGTCAGTGCGCCAACATCAGAGGAGAATGAACCCAACCCTAAAAGATATAGTTAAACAAGAACTGCAGAAGTTGTTGGATGTAGGTTTCATTTACCCCATCTCAGATAGTGAGTGGGTGTCTCCTCTAGTTCTAGTCCCAAAAAAGAATGGGAAATGGAGGATCTGTCTGGACTATAGAGAGCTAAACAAAGCCACAAATAAAGACCATTTCCCTCTACCTTTCATTGACCAAGTATTAGATTGTCATGTAGAAAAGAAGTTCTTCTGTTTCCAGGTTGGATTGAATGGCTACAATCAGATCTAGATCAGCATAGAGGACCAAGATAAAACCACCTTCACTTGTCCTTGGCATACATTTGCTTATAGGGTCCTTCCTTTTGGATAATGCAGTGCCCTTACCACTTTTCAGAGGGCAGTCCTGAGCATCTTTGTAGAGCTAGTCCATGACTCTGTGTAAATTTATATAGATGATTTCAGTCCATATGGGTGTGATTTCTTGGAGGCTCTCTTTAACTTGGGGAAAGTATTGAACAAATTCATTGAAATGAAGTTATCCTCTAGTACTAGGAAGTGTGAGTTCTTGATGAATGCAGGGACAATTCTAGGGCACTCAATATCCCAAGAAGGACTGCAAGTGCACCCAAATAAAATTACTATTATAAATAGGGTCGCTACTCATCAGAAGCAGAGGGATGTCAAAAGTTTCTTGGGCTTAGATGGATACTATAGGAGATTCCTAAAGGACTTCAACAAAGTAGCCTCACCTTTTTTTGGAATATTGGCCAAGGGCTCCGAATGTTTACGGTCAGAAAGATGCGAAGAGGCCCTAGAAACCCTAAAGGACAAGTTGAATACTGCACCTGTACTCTGAGGCCCAAAATGGGATCTTCCTTTCCACATCCATGTTGATGCCTCTGACAAAGATATAGGATCATCTCTAGGCCACATAGATGACAGGTTACCTTTTTCCATTTACTTCATTAGCAAAACTCTATCTAAGGTTGAATTGAACTATGCTGTAATTGAAAAAGAGATCCTAGATGTTGTACATTCCTTGAATATGTTTAGACATTACATCAATGGTTACCATACCTTTTCACATACTGACCATGCTACTATTAAATATTTAATGAACAACCCTGATGTGAATGCCAAAATTCTTAGATGGACGCATTTGTTACAACAGTTTGATCTAACTATCATTGATAAGCCTGGTAGAGAAAATGTAATTGCATACTTTTTGTCAAAACTAGCTTTGCTTGCAGGTGAGGAAGGAATGGTTGATGATCAACTGCCAGATGAGCATGTATTCACTATTTCAGTTCTCTCCCCATGGTTCACTGACATATCCAACTTCCTAGTGGTTTCATAGTTCCATCCACATCTGTCCACCAAGGAAAAGAGCATAATTGTAAGAAAAAGTGCAACATTCACTTGGATTGGGGGTAATCTCTTAAATATAGGCCCAGCTCAAATTCTGAGAGGATGTCTCAGGGAGGAGGAATTTTTTGACAACCTTCTGGCTTTTCATTATGAGCCTTGTGGAGGTCACTTTGTAGCTTTTATGACAGCCTTCAAGGTACTACAATATGGCTACTACTGGCCCACTCTCCATAAAGATGCAAGAAGATATACTAGTTGATGTGACCAGTGCCAAAGAATTGGGAAGCATACTCCCAGGGATGAAATTCCTTTGCAACCTCAAGTGACTCTTGAGCTATTTGACAAGTGGGGCATGGATTTCATTGGGTCCATTGATCCACCACCAGGGTAGAAAAAGTACATAATTGTGTGCATTAGTTACTTCACAAAGTGGGTTGAAACCAAGGCTGTAAAGGTAGAAACAGAAGAGAAAGAGGTTGAGTTATTAAGGGAGAATGTGTTTTATAAGTTTTGATACCCTAGAGAGCTAGTCACCGATCAAGGCACTAAATTCACCTCACACTTGATTGAGAGTATGTTGAACTAGCATAAGATCAAGCAAAAGAAGCCAACTTTTTACCATCCTCAGGCCAATGGACAAGTAGAGGTTACCAACAGAGCATTGGAAAGAATTATCACAAAGGTGTTGATAAACAGTAGGAAAGATTAGGCTGTCAGGTTAGTGGAGGCCACTTGGGTCTATAATACAACTTGGAAGACAACCGCTGGCTTCACTCCTTATGATTTGGTCTATGGGAAGAAGGCTCTGATCTCCATTGAGTTTGAGCACAACATTTTGAGAATGGCAGCAAAGTTGGATTTGAATGTTATAAGGACATAACAAGAGAGGTTTCTCCAATTCAATGAGTTAGAGGAATTCAGAATGTAGGACCTCATAGACATAGAGGTGACTTAAGTATAAAGAAAGGTTTGGCATGAAAAAAACATCCAAGACAAAGTTTTTCAATAGGTTGATTGAGCTTTGCTATACGACTCCAGGTTAAACGATTTCAAAGGCAAATTGATGACCAGATGGCTGGGCCCATATGTGATAGAAAAGTGCTAAGACACTGGAGCTGTTCAGATAAGAACCATTGATGAAGAAGGTATCCCGTTTCTTGTCAATGGATGCAGATTGAAAGTCTAAAAAATACCTCTATTAAAGGAAGAGTTTATCACTACTATCAATAAGGAAGTGAATGCGATTGTAAGTGTCTCGGGTTCTAACTCATTGAATTCTTGAAGACTGTTTTATTTTTTAAGAAAAAAAGAAAAAAGAGAAAAAAATAATAAGGGACCTAGGTGAAAACCTCCATGAGGAACCTGAGGCCAAATTTTGGGTTGAAAACCTCCTTGAGGAAGCCCAAGAGTGAAAAAAGGAAAATAAAAGATCCCTAGATGGCAATCTCCCTTGAGGCACCTAGGGTAGATAAATAGATAAAAAACCTCATTTGAGGTGACCTGTGTGTCTTTCAAAAAAAAAAAGGAGGAAAAAAAAAGAACAAAATGCTACGGTAGGGACCTCAAACCTTCCCATTAATAAAATTATATGATCTGTGTAGGTTTTCAAGGCAACAAAAGAAACAAAGTTTAGAGGGCATGAAGCCAAGAAACAAATAATTCTTCATTCATTCTCTTCATATCTCCCATTCCTACGATGTATCCACCATCCATCCTCATTTCCAAGCATCAAAAACTAGTTTGTAGGCAATTTTATGACTTCTACAGGATTTTTGGTAGTTACTAGACGAGTTTCTTGTAGTACTACAGGATGTTCCAAAACTCTAGAGTAATGGAATTTTGGTTAAGAAATGATGATTTAGTCCTATTCAGGGATGAAAGAGAAGTCCATTCACCTTACCAAATCTCACCCAACACCAACTCATGACCACGCCACCCTCTGTGTCCATAAAAAACCACTAAAAAGGAAAACACAGAGAAAAATCCAAGGGCCACACCATTAGTGGCCTCACTCACCTACCACTCCATATCCCCCATTTCCACATCTTATAGTCCTACCTCACCACCTATTCCTCCTTTAAGTGAAAAAAAATAAAAAAATTATGGTAGAGGTAGCTACAAGATTTCCTGTAGTACTATAGGAAACCTTGTAGCAACTTCTGTTATGATAACAATAGTCTCAATGCCCCCTCCTTCAGAATCCATTCAGAAAAAGAGTATCACCACCCCTACATGCACTATGGCACCTCTTTAGAGCTCAGAAATAGCAGAAGAGGCCAAGCACCTGGACACCACAACAAAGAAGACAAATATATCAGATGGGTGAAATCAACAAAACAAGAGCCAAGGAAAACATGTACCTGAACAAGAAGAAATAAAACAGAGCCACCCTCTAGCATGCATCGAAAAAGTGAAGGAAGGCACATGTATGGCACCTCATCCGCACTCTTTCCTACGTAAAAATATGATAAAAGTGTAGGAATATGAAAATGTTGATTTTATAAGCTGAGGGTGGCTAGTTCACTTGGCCACCATCAGGTCAAAAATAAAAATTAAACACCCAGTCAACAAGCCACGTGGTAAGGTCACATCAAAGAAAATAAGTCGAAAAGGTGTTTGAGTTAAGTTGTACAGGAGTGGGCGATGATTATGAGGGAAGGCTACATGATAACTAATGGTGGGATAATGTTCCAAAAGGGGAAATCACGTACACTTCCAACCAACACAATGTTCAAAGGAATCAACCAGAAATAGAAATCTTTTCTAACTTTCATGAACACCTCCTCATTTTGAGATTAATAGAACCGTGACCACTTGGAAGAGCCATCAAAGAAGCAAACCAGTTTCAACCATTCTACAGGGAACACCTACAGGAAACACAGAGAACTATAGGAAACAATGGGAATTGTCAAAAAACTTAGCAAGGGGGTACCTAGGGCCCTGCTGTAATGTTCAAAAACCCCTAATTTTTATATAATAATTTCCTTTGAAATTAATTATATAAAAATACGTGACCCTTTTTAAGTTTGAATACACAGAAAAATGTTTTGAATAAAACAACTTTTATTTTTCATAAAAAATAATAAAACAATTTTTTGTTTTAAGCCATTGGAATTTATTTCATAAAAATCAAAATTCCATAACCCTCAAGAAAAAAGCTCATACTTAGGATTTAAAAGCCTTAATGTATTAAACATAGATGGGTTATGTAAAAATAAGAATAAATCAAAGTTTTTTTTCAACTTTTGGAACTCAAACCCAACCAATACTCCCTACATCGCAAATTGGATAGAATCATGGTTAAGAGCCAAAAATACCTAGCCGATTGCGATTACAATATATGGCTCAGACCCAACGAGAACATAAATGATAATATATAAACCTTTTCATCCAGAAGAATGTGACATCCACAAGCTTAAGTCCCATCCTTAACACTAAGCAGATTACAATAAACCGGACCCGACAGAACTATTAACTCAATTTGATAATCCATCGAATCCATCACATCGCAAAATCTATGAGTTTGATCCCATTATCCCTCCGCATCAGCGATTTCAATCTGTGATATTTCCCAGATGCGGCGGGGTTGTGAACTCCACTTCATAAACATATTGCATCCACGGAGATCGCAAATCCCATAGCCAATGACCCGTAGCCTATCCCTTTTGCGATAGCGATCGCCCAGACTCGATGTGTCATACACTCCATTTCATAGTTCCCTTGCATCTGTGCAATCGCAAGAACGATAGTTTTGACCCCTCTCCACCCCTTCGTGATGTGATTTGCGATCAATTCTGAACACGTCAAGGTTATAAATGACAGTCTAGAATATATCACATCCGCGACCATTGAAAGTCATGAATACCGACCCATACCGACTGCGATTCCGATCCGCGACATGATCAGTGACGTCACTAGTCACATCATCCCCCACATCATTTCGCAAATCACAATCACAAGTCTTTCGGGACTATTAGTGTTGTGTTGCTCCATTGATGTGATTGCAATCAACCCTATCCCCAACCTTCAATGATTGCGATATCACAATAGTAAGATTCATGGGCCTCATGCCATTTCCGTTTTCGGCTTAATTGCAATTGAAATTCGATGCCTTTCTGTGTGATTGTGATTTGATTCCTTTTCACAATTCCAATTGGAATGTTTTCCATTTGATTGCAATTCTGATTGGAACACCCCTGCATTTCACTGCGATGCTGGACCTTGTCTCCTATTCCTATGCGATTGTGATTTAAATAAATGGCCCACATATTTTCATTTGATATTGTCTTTTTATGAAAAATACAAATTTCTTTTATGTTTGATTATCGATGGTTTATTATTTTCCAGATATAAACGAAGAATTCGATAGTGAAGAAACTGAAGAAGAGAAAGATGCATAGAAAAAGAAGTAGACCAGTTCCACAGAATCTACAAATCCAAGGATCCTTTGATCGAAATATAAGGTCAATAAGCTAGAACGGAATTTTGAAAGATTATCTTTGAAAACGTTTTTATTTTTTTCAAGATTTGAGGGATTCCATTAATTTCCTCAACATTCTGCACAAACCTATTATTTAAAAAAAAATTGTATTTCTATTTAAACACACTTAATGGATTGAATAAGAGAAGGTCTAGAATTTGAAAAAGAAAGCCTTTGAGGCTTTCACTATTGTACCTCTTAGTCCTTTTAATATAATGATAGGATCTGAATTATTTTTCTTTTACTTAAAGAGGTTTCGAATAGTAGCACTTCTGCACATTTGGAGAGCTTTGAGATGAAGAAAAGGAGGAGGAAGGAGGAGAGCCCTGAAGAATAGCTAAGAGTCAAATATTCTTTCCAAGGGATGTTTCCTTACACTATTGTAGAAGTTTTCTCTTTAAATAAATTCTAGGAATCACGAACTGTAAAAGCAATTTCAATAAATGATAAGTTTGTTTTCAGTTGCACTATTGCAATAATTTTACAGATTTATTATTTGTTTTACTTAAATATGTTTTTAATTAGTGCAATCGGTATGAATGAGTATTGTTATCACTTTTGTTAATTTTACTCTATTGATGCTAAATTGTTTATTTTTGTGAAGCTATCTTTGAAGGATTCTCACTAGTTCAAACAAGATTATGGAGTATTCATGGAGATTTATTTATAACAGTAAATAACTATTTATTAATTGTTTACAATTTTGTCTTCATTTAACTTACCTTGATTTTGAAGAGCTATTTCCTTCACTCGATATAAATCACATAATAATTCATGTTAAGTTAAGGATTTGAAAATATGCATGAAAATATTTTATATATCTATTTGTTAACATTTTTTCATTGTGTAGTTGTCTTGATCATTTGTAAGTTATTGAACTATTTTAGTGTCTTGCAAATATTTTAAATCCAAATTCAAATACATTCTCTTCCCTTTATCATTAATAGTTTTTCTCTTAGGAAAGAAAAATACTATTTTTACCTTGGCAACGATAGATTATGTTTGCATTATATTGTAGAATAATTGCATGTGATTTGAATCTTGCACATGTTATCCATAGAGGTCCTATTTTTGAAGCAATGCTTTAGATTGGTTTGGTTGTTCCAAAAAACCAACATAAGGATCATTATTTTTGCTTGATCATCTAGAAGAATTGATCTAATGTCCCTAGCTATTAGCAATTAATGGTAGATTTAAAGCTAATAGTGATAGGGAAAAGGTAACTGGACCTAATTTAACCAGTCAAAGTCACTACCTCAAATGGAAAGGGCGTTGCTTTAAGTTCCAGACAGGGTGGTTTCCCCAATGTTGGTGCAACAAATTTTGAGGCATCAACATTTTCGTGCTAGAAGGAGTGCCTGGCCCAAAACTTGTTTTCTTTTGGAGTCTTTGTTTTCTAACATTTTATTACTTCGCAATGGCTCCTCCTAAACTTCCAATTTGTAGTTGTATTTTTGGACGTTCATCTTCGAATACTACACTAGAAGTGGTAAGAATCTTGTCTCAAGTAAGATTTAATGGTAAGAAAAATACTTCTACATGTAATCATGTTTTAAAATTCATTAAAAATTTTCAAAATCACCTTTTCAAGGAATTGTCGAAGGTATTTTATACAGGATTTTTACTCTTACATTCTTGTAAAAAGCCAGAAGTTGGTGTCAATCACTTCCATTTTCCTAAATTCACAGCTAGGATCAATTTGTTACAACGTTCATTTGTAAATTTGATGGTTATGACTATGAACATGTATGTGATGAAATTGAAGATTTATGAAGATTTGAGTCTAAATCGTTGATTGCTTTTGCCATTCGATTTCATTTAAATTGCTTGAAATTTTAAATTGAAGATAAACCTTCTTAAGAATAATTATTAGATTTGTTTGAACATATTTTTTCTCTTCTTCCCATTCATAATCCATGTGGAATTATTACAATCCTTGATCAATCCCCTTCAAATTCTATTAACATAATTGAGGATTCCAACATAGAGGTACATACAAGACATGATGAAGTGACTTCAACCATGTATGATAAATTCTTAAATTTAGTACACACCTCTCACGATAATCATGTTAATAAATCAAAATCTCAAACCTTGAAAAATTTCACAAATCAACCAACATTCTTGAAGAAAACACTATTAATGAGGTAAATGATCTCAAATCTGAAATTTGTGATGAAGAAAATGTGCAAGAGTTCTGAAATAGAGACATGTTAAAATCCATTGATTTTGATTCTCATTTTTCACTTGATCCTGATATTTATGCTGATAGCAATCTATCCCCTCTTAACATTAATGAAATTTCAAAAGATAAAGAGGTTTATCTTAATGGATTGACAATAAGCTTTTATCAAGATAGAGAATTACTTATTGATCATTCTTCCCGCATTAATGAACATGTGCTTCATATTTCCTCTTGTTATGATGTATTGGATAAAATTGAAGAGAGTTCTAATGAACGTGGTAAAGTCATTTATCATAATTACTTTTACATTGAGGATTTTTATTTGTCTTATTCACAATTAAGTCATCATAATCAAAGTCGGATCACAGATGAAAATCAAGAACACTTTAATTAAAAAATTGTTTCAAACAGTTCTCATTTTCAAACAGCTAATGGTATTCATGATTTCAGCATTCAAGAAACCATTCCAATATATGATTTATATGATGATCAAGCTCTCATTCCTATTCATATTCATAATCCTCTTTCTAATTCGCAAGTTGTTATTCATTCAAACTCCAACTATTGTGAAAAGGAAATTGTTTTAAATCAATCCCAATTGTGTTGTAACAATAATAGTAACAAGAGTGTAAGCTATGAATTGGTTTCATATTTCTTTTCTATTTTTAGTTTTCAATTTTCAGATCCCTTGTGCTCGCATATCAAGAAATTTAACATTGAACACTCAATTGATGCATTTCCTGAATGGAAAAATGAAGTTTTACATTCCGATCATGAACATCAAGATTCATTTCTTTCCCAATTCCAATTGATGCTCACCTATTATCAATTGCTTCTTTCTTTTCGAAAGCAATGTCAACAAGAGAGTGCATTTTCATAATGTGACCAACAATCTAATTCAATGAATAATCTTCCATTGTATCTAACAGATTTCCATCCATCTCTCATAAATCCATTTGAAATATAATTGGAAAGTTTTCTTTCATGGAATATTATTAATAGTTTAATGCTTGCACATACCACTAACGATTTTATACAGGCCTTCGAATCAAAAAGCTTGTTTCTACAATCTACCCTATTATCTTCTCTTTTGAACCAATTCCAATCATTAATATAAATTCATCTAGATTTCTATGATCCAATCGAAATTCAATTGGAAATGACGTTTCGAGAGAAGGTAATTGTAAATATGTTTTTGTGTGTAAATATTTAATAATAACTTCATATTCTGCATTCAGATTGAACTTGTTTATTTTAATTACATTTTTGTTACTAATGTTTAATCTGTACATACATGCAAGAATTAAAATGCTTACATGGTTACATTGTTAGTGTGACTATACTTAGTTATTTTTCCTCCATTAAGTTAGAATTAGGAATAGATTAGGTTAGATTAGATTATTTTCTGTTCTCATTTATTATTGTAGATTTCAATAAGCAAGTAATGAATCAAATATTTCTGACATCTATTTTTCATTTTATGACAAAGTAATTCAAAACATATCAGAAACCTATAAATCGTGTGGTTGTTTAGATTTAGCAAGAAACTCTGTCACACTAATAAAAACCTTGCTCTAGCTTGAAAATATTTTATTTACAAGTACTTTTGAGAAGGTTATAGTCACTTCTATTGTCATCCTATGTAAATTTAAGATGAATGTAATCCTAAATTCATTACTTAGAATATTAGCTTTAATAAATAGATGATATTGAAAAAAGGGAATTTGAGAAATAGAGGGAATAACTTGAAAATATATGAGGTAAATTACAACTAAAATTCTTCCAGGTATGCATTTTACAAGTTCATTTTCATCTAACATTAGTTTTTCTTTTCATCATTGTTTATTTGATAGTTTTTCCTTGTTTTATTTGAACACTTAAAATAAACAAGCAATTAAATTTTTATAAAGCTGCAATATGTTGAGGGAAATAATTATTGTTTCATCAAAATTTGAGAATTCTCTAAATTTTGTTTCCCCTCATAAAATTCCTGATAATTCTTTAACATGTTATTGAAAGGCACATATCAGATCATCAAATTTTGTAACTTTCCTCATTAGAAAGTTCCAATAACTTTCTCCGATCTAAGCTCTCAATAGTTAATTAAATTATTTTAAAGGATTTTTATCTTAAAGCAAAGTTTAGACAAATGCTCTCTTTTGAATCTTGCAGAAAATGGTCTTACTCATGATTTTATCTATCCATGTTTCAAATCTGACAATTTGCCTCGTAAATATAGAATATGGAACATGCAATCTAATAGATAATGATTAATTTATTTTGAGTACTCTTTTATTTCAATTCTTTGATATATCACTCCATGCTTAGGGATTCAAACATTTATCATATACTTAAATGATACATTATTTGAGTTTGAATCATTCTCTATATTCTGCGGGTGATATTAATTCATAATTGAGAAAGAACATTCATCACTACAATTGATAAAGAAGAATATCTTAATTTTCATTTTTGATAGATTCGGTTTAATCTGATTCCCTTGAACATGACATTATTTTCTTAAGTTTACTGCTAGCTTTAGATTAGATTTAATAAATAATGATTTTGGGTTAGTTACATTACATTGAAGAAAGTCATATCTTTCTCATAAGAATAAATGAAATTCTTCAATGGTAAGTCTCATATACTCACTTTCATTCATTTCTTTACTATTTCAATTTTGTTTTTAGTTTTTGCTGATATGTAATGTTCTTTTGCATCTCTTCACAAGTATTTTCACACCTTCACCAGAGTAAACTTTGAGCTCAAATTTCAAAAGGAAGCAGTAACGAGTTTCATCGAATCAGCCAAAATGGGGGATTTCTAAACCTTAATCTTTTTCTTTAAAAGTAATTACTTTGATTCGAAAATGGTTAAAACACTTTTTACAAGTTTTGCTTTTAAAAGATAATACATAGCAAACAAATATTTCCTCATTTGAACTACACTTTAATGCTTATAACTTTACAAGTTAAAGTTCATCTAAATTTCAACATAAGAAGAAGTGTTTGCTTAATTATACTTCTTTTGTTAAGAAAATTATATAAACAATCTTGTTGGAGTTTTCCTTTTAGATTTGGTGTTGGGTGATTTTACCATCCTACTTCTGAATGATCGTATCTTGAGAAAATTATGTTATCATATCCCATTTAGATTTTCCTTTTAGAAAATAAATTTAATAGAATACCCTTGGCTTTTCACATAATATCCCGAAATAATTTTATGATTTTTCAATTTGAAGGTAGGAATTTTATAGGAATTTGTTGTCAAAATTGAAAATTTAGATAAAAATTATATAAATATGTAATTTTTCCATTAAGTTGTGAAATCTTTTAAACCTCAAAAAATTACGAAGTCCTTCTTTACTCCAGTATCAGTAAAAAAGGTTATCTTTAAAAAGTAAATATTGTCTTACGACTAAGCATCTTTAACTCTAATTTTTCATCCAAAACTCTTGAGTCAATGATTCTCCCCATCCATTAAAATGTGATTTTTAGAGTGTAATTCAAAAATATAATAAATCTAAAAGATAAGAGGTCTCATCACAAGCCTACATACCATGATCATAGGGAAGTAATAACACTGACATTACCACTACTGAACACCAAATCAAGGTAATGGCTTATCATTGTTTCAATTATAAGACAAGGGGTCTCATCATGAGCCAACTTGTTCAGTTTAATTACTATGAGTGAATGGCATTGTCACTATCTAGCCACCAACCATGGACAATGGCTTCTAGGCATCAGTTAAAAAGAAAACAAAGAAAGAAAAAAAATATACCTCTACATATTGCACTATTAAATGGATGGGACACTGAATTGTTGTTCGTTAAAAGGTAACCCTGTCGACGTTATGAATGCTTGCTGGTAGCTATGTCTCTACCTGTGACAAACGAGTACATCAGAAGCTAATTTTTAAAATCCCCCCTACTTTATCTTGCTAACTGATTAATGAATGATACAAGTAATAGGTGTTTTTTATTCACTAAATATTTTTTAAAGAAATTACAATTTAATGAGTTTTTATAATCAGAGTAATTTTATTTATCTAAATATTTCAATAATTAGTTTCCCCTTCCTAAATTATTTCGTATGAATTTTTGAAATTTCATTATCATTCATTAGAGATAACTAGTTCTTCTAGTGAATCTCCAATTGTTGTACTGTTAAAGAACCCCCAATTTTTATATAATAATTTCCTATGAAATTAATTATATAAAATAGGGGACTTTTTTAAGTTTTAAAACACAAAAAAAATTGAATAAAACAATTTTACTTTTTCATAGAAAATAATAAAACATTTTTTTGTTTTAAACCATTGGAATTTATTTCATAAAAATCAAAATTTCGTAGCCCTCGAGACCAAATCTCATACTTAGGCTTTAAAAAACTTAAAGTATTAAACACATATGGGTTATTTAGAAATAAGAAATAATAAATCAAAGTTTTAATTTTTTTCCAACTTTCAGAACTAAAACCTGACCAATACTCCGTGCATAGCAAACTCCATAGAATCATGGTTAAGAGCCCTGAAGGCCTAGCCGATTGTGATTACAATATATGGCTCAGACCCGATGACAACATCAATGATCATATATAAAACGTCGCATCTACAATATTGTGACATCCACAGGTTTAAGGTTCAGCTTTTCCACCAAGCCAATTGCCATAAAACAGACACTACAGAACTATTAACTCCATTTTATAATATGTTGCATTGATTGCATTGAAAAATCCGCGATTTTGATCCCATTATCCCTCCGCATAAGTGATTTCAATATCTGATATTGCCCTAACCCGACAGGGTTGTGAACTCCACTTCATAACAATATCACATCCATGGAGAATGTAAATCCCATAGCCCAAGTTCGGTAGCCTATCCCTTTTGCAATTGCGATCGCTCGAACCCGATGGGTCATACTCTCCATTTTATAGTTCCCCCACATCCATGAAATTGCAAGAACCACATTATTGACACCTCTCTGCCCCTCCGCGATGCGATTAGTTCCAGACCCATCAAGGTTATAAACTACAATAAAAAATATATCGCATCCGCAACTATCAAAATCCATGACTCCTGGCCCATACCAACTGCGATTGTGATCTGCCACGTCATTAGTGATATCACCAGTCACGTCATCCCCCACATCATTTCACAAATCACAATCACAAGTCTTTCGGGATTGTTAGTGTTGAGTCGCTTCATTGATGTGATTGCGATTAGACCTATCCTCGGCCTTCCGCAATTGTGATACCGCAATTGCGAGATTCATGGGACTCACGTCATTTCTTATCCTAGCTTAATTACAATTACAATTCGATGCCTTTCACTGTGATTATGATTTGATTATGATGCAGATGCTTCCCAATAGTGATTGTGATTTGATTCCTTTTCACAATTTCGATTGGATGTTCTTCATTTGATTGCAATTCTGATTTGAACACCCCCGATTCTGATTATGGTGCTGGACTCTGTCTCTGATTCCAAGGTGATTGTGATTTAAATAAATGGCCCATGTATTTTCATTCGATCCTATGTTTTTCAAAAAACAACAATTTTGATTTATGTTTGCTTATCCATGGTTTGTCGTTTTCCAGGTATAAACAAAGAATTTGACATCGAGGGAAACAAAGAGGACAAAGATGCACAGAAAAGAAGCAGATTAGTTCCACAGAATCTGCAAATCCTAGGATCCTTAGATCAAAATACGCCAATAAGCCAGAATGGAATTTCAAAAGATTATCATTAAACTCCGTTTTTAGTTTTTCAAGATTTGAGGGATTCTATTAATTTCCTCAGCACTGTTTCCACACCTGCTATTTAAAAAAAAATGCATTGCTATTTAAACCCACTTAATGGATCGAGTAAGAGAAGGTCCAGAATTTGAAAAAGAAAGCTTTTGAGGCTTGCACTATTATAACTCTTAGTCTTTTTAATAGAATGATACAATCTGAATTCTTTTTCTTTTACTTAAAGAGGTTTAGAATAGTATCACTTCTGCACATATGGAGATCTTTGAGATGAAGAAAAGGAGGAGCAAGGAGGAGAACCTTGAAGAATAGCCGAGAGTCAAAGATTATTTACAAGGGAGATTTTATTACAATATTGTAGAAGTTTTGTCTTTAATGAAATTCTAGGCATCACATACTGTAAAAGAAATTTCAATAAATGATATGTTTGTTTTTCAGTTTCACTATTGTAATCATTTTAGAGATTTGTTATTTGTTTTAATTAAATATGTTTTTAATCACTACGATCGGTATGAATGAGTATTGTTAGCACTTTATTTAATTTTACTCAATTTCTTCTAAATTTTTTATTTTTGTGAAGCTACCTTTGCAAGAATCTCACTGTTTTAAACAAGATTGTGGAGAATTCATGGAGATTTATTTGTAACAATAAATAACTATTTATTAATTGTTTACAAATCAGTCTTGATTTAACTTATCTTGAGTTTGAAGAATTGTTTCCCTCACTCGATATAAATCACATAATGAATTCATGTCAAGTTAAGGATTTGAAAATATGCATGAAAATATTTTATACAACTATTTTCTAACATATTTTCATTGTGTAGTTGTCTTGATCATTTGTAAGATATTAAACTATTTTAGTATCCTGAAAATATTTTAAATCCAAATTCAAATATATTCTCTTCCCTTTCTCATTAATAGTTATTCTCTTGGATAAGAATAAGACTATTCTTACCTTGGCCAAGATAGATTATATTTACATTATAGGGTAGAATGATTGCACGCTAGTTAAATCTTGCACATGTTATCCATAGAAGTCCTCTTTTTGAGGAAATGCTTTAGATTGGATTGATTGTTCCACAAAAACAACTTAAGGGTCATTGTTCTTGCCTAATTAGCAAGAAGAATATATCTGATGTCCCTAGATATTAGCAATTAAAGGCAGATTTAAAGCGAATAGCGATTGGGAAAAGGTAAATGGACCTAAATTAACTAGTTGGAGCCACTACCTCAAATGGAAAAGGAGTTGGTTTAAGGTCCGGACTAGGTGGTTTTCCCCCATGTTGGTGCATCGAATTTCGAGGCATCTATAGGCCCATGTTTTCATAAGTTCTCCTCACCTAGGGCATCATAGAGCAACATAGGTGGCCCATATCCTCTATTTTTTGACTTGATAGCTAAGGAAGAGAAAAATAAAAAGAAATCTGCAATTTTTTTCTAGTAATTACAGTGTGCCTGGGGATAGACAAAATTGCATGGAGGAATTGTGTGGGGATAAAGAGAGAATTGCAATCATCACCCTCCTAGACTCTAAACCCAAAATGATCTTAAAAATATCTAGAGCTAAGCCACCAAACTCCCTACAGTTAGGTTGCCAGAGAGGAGAAAATGAAAAGAGTTTTCAATAGAAGGGAGCCCACAGGGACATCTAGAATACACCTCCATCCACGTGTGGTAGAGATATTTAGAAGGCATCAATGGTTGGGATTCTTCGAGCTGCTTAGAGGATATGATGATGATATAGCTCGAGAATTTTCCATGTCATTCACCCCTCAGGCTAGAGTCAGTGCTACTTATATGGTAAGAGAATTTTTAGTAACAATTACCCCTAAAGTCATTAGATTAATCACTACACTTCCTCTAGGCATGCAATGGAGAAAGGAGGATAAAGCTACAAACATTTCAAAATTTGCTAAGAAGAACTTTTGCTTGAGATATGAATAGCCAATTGATGACAAAAGTGGGATTAGAAGCGAGAGCCTTCCCTATCCTTGGGGCGAAGTAAGCTATCACATTCTCAAATATATTTCTTGTGAAGGAAGGCTTAGTATAATATATGGTTAGAAATTTAGACTCCTCCATGAGCTGAGATATGGAGAAGAGTTACCCATTAATAGAATACTTAATGCTCCCTAATTTTGGTTGCAATAAATAATAGACATGAGAATAAAGGTTCAGTAAGTAAAACATTAGCAACTAGCACATCATGGACTAATCAAACTCATACTAGAAGATGCTTTGAGCCAGTTAAGACTCCCTATTCTATGGTCCACATTTAGGTACATGGATAGGGAGGTTGTAATTGAAGCAATTGAATATTAGAGGGACCCAACCTCTAGTGGTGAGGAGGAAGAAGAATAACTTGAGGAGGAATAATAGGAACTTGATGAGGAGGAAAAATAATATCTTGAGGAGGAGGAAGAAGAAGAAACTGAGGAAGAAGAAGAGGAAGAATGAGAGGAAGAAGAGGAAGGAAAAGAGAATAATGGGGAGCAAGAATAGAAGGATTAGGAAAGCTTTGAAAAACATGCCAAGGAAGGGGAAGAAACTTGTCTCCAAAATCCACAGAGAAAGAGGCAGTCGATGCCTTAACTGCCCTAAGCACACCCATAAAATCAATAGGGAAAAGGT